>JAHHFK020003891.1:1200000-1818726 GCA_024533555.2 Aedes koreicus | reverse complement strand
TTTTTTTTTTTTTTTTTTTTTTTAACTCTTTATTTGTTCCAAATTTATTCATATTTACATTTCATGTTAATCTAGGTGCTCCAGCTACTACCGTAACGTATCAACCTTAATTGTTAAAATATGTATCTAATTTTGTTTACATGGTTCATGCCTTAGCAGTTCAGTATTTTAAACAGGTTTTTATTCCTGCATGTCAGTATAACAATAATAATCTTAAAACTAAAAACAAACTAAAATTAATCTTAACTAAGCATAAAGGGAATTAATCATTGCAATAGAAGATTGCAACGATTTTTGTCTGAAATTATTAATTATTTTGTTGGACATTTGTTCTAAAGTCTCAACATTCGAAATTCTATGTACTTCGTTAGTACTGTACCAAGAAGGCAGCTTCAAAATCATCTTCAGAACTTTGTTCTGAATCCTTTGAAGTATTTTTTTCCTGGTAGCACAACAACTAGACCATATTGGAACAGCATAAAGCATGGCCGGTCTAAAAATTTGTTTAAATATTAGTAGTTTGTTTTTCAGACATAGTTTGGATTTTCTGTTTATAAGAGGATATAAACATTTTATATATTTATTACATTTGGCTTGAATGCCTTCAATGTGATTTTTAAAATTTAATTTTTGATCAAGTAATAGACCAAGGTATTTCACTTCGCTTGACCAGGAAATTGGAACACCGCTCATAGTAACGATGTGATTACTACTAGGTTTCAAAAAAGAAGCTCTAGGTTTATGTGGGAATATTATTAGTTGAGTTTTGGAAGCGTTGGGAGAAATCTTCCATTTCTGTAAATAAGAAGAGAAAATGTCCAAACTTTTCTGCAGTCTCCTGCAAATGACACGAAGACTTCTTCCTTTAGCGGAGATGCCTGTGTCATCAGCAAACAAGGATTTCTGACAACCCTGAGGCAAATCAGGGAGGTCGGAAGTAAAAATGTTATATAGTATCGGCCCAAGAATGCTACCCTGAGGAACTCCAGCTCTAACAGGTAGTCGATCAGATTTGGAATTCTGATAATTTACCTGTAGAGTTCTGTCAGTTAAATAATTTTGAATTAATTTTATAATATAGAGCGGAAAATTAAAGTTTTTCAATTTAGTAATCAAACCTTCATGCCAAACACTGTAGGTTAACCTTATGAAAAGCATATCCCAACAAACATCGGTGTTGAATTAGAGCTTGTTCAAGCAAATTTGGAGAAGCTATTCAGCTGTTTCTTCTAGAATAGCTGAATAGCTTCTCAAAATTTGTTTAAACAAGCTCTAATTCAACACCGATGTTTGTTGGGATGCGTTCACATAAGAAAAACATGCATCGTTCAATATGAACTTTATGTAGGTTGTGCTCCTTCGCGGCCTCGGTATAATGATTTCTGATGCATTTTTCAAATAGGAAATAGGATTTATTATAAATGCATTAAAACAAATGTAATTGATCACCTAAACATATATGACCTAAAGGTATTAACGCGTCTTAACAATTATTTAAACTACTCAATATTCAATATTCCGCGGTGGGCGGTGGGTTTGGGACTTTAGAAACATTCAATTGAGTTGGATGTTTCAACAGTTGACCAATTCGATTGTCTATTTTGTTCGGTAGCTGTCGGTGGACGGTTGATGTGGTTGATCTGATTGGCTCGTTTCCGGTTCTGGTAGTCTATACGAATCTATAGCTGTCCAAGGCGACTTGACATCGATCCGATCCTGCGGAAGTGTGTCTGAAATTGTACAGAGTTGAGGAAAAACTCCTCCGATCCGAAATGACTTATAATTCTTACCTCCTTGCAAGCAACAAATCGTTCTGAAGTCTCTCCAACCGAGCAACTACCTATCGTTACGCTAAACAAACGAAATCGGTTGGTCGTATTCCTTTCGGTGCTTGGTATCGTAGTTGTAGTACTGTACCTTGCCCCACTACCCTCCCCTTTCCCCACAAAATTTCCAAAAAATGTGTTCCCCCTTATAATTTACTCCCCCGCCACTATAACCCCCCCACCCCGCCGCTCCATAATTTTATTTTCACATCAAAACCAGCACGAAACACAAAACACATATAATAATAAAATTACTCCCACCGCACTTCTACAAAATTTAAAAGGTGCTTGAATTAATCTCATAAAAGAACAACCAAATTTCATAAAATACTTAAAGAAAAAGAAAATTGAGCGTTCTTCTATATTTCATAAGGTTAAACTTATGATTATCCTAAGGTTATTTAGTTGAGTGTGGGTGCAATCTTCTCCATCATGCACTGAGAAAAACATTACTCTTGCTTATGATTGGAAATTCATATCATAACAATACACAGTACAGAGTACAGGGTACAGAGAAAAATTCAATAATCAATCACGGCAAAATTAAACTCAACTACCAAATTAAATTCACTTTGTTGTAAATTTTTATAGCATCGACCCACCACTTCGAGCTACCTATCAACACAGTTTGTTTTTACACAAACTGTTTACGTTTTCGTACCAACATTCTCAGCCATCTGCAACCGTGTGAGTGAGAAAGTACGACCGCTCGTGAGAGGCGAATCGAACGGGGAGCATATGCGGCCAAAGAGTGCCATGATTAGTCAGTCATCCAGTCAGTCAGAGCGCAGCAAAGAGTAGGTAGCAGGAAGGCAAAGTTTGGTCATGGTGTCAAATTTTACAAGGAAAACTTGAAATTTTCAGTGCAAATTTAGTAGCGTTTTTAGACCGATTTTCTGTTCTTTTTCCTTGTGAACACCTTTAGTATTAGATTAGGTTGCTGTTGTTGTTAAGAGGAGAGCAATTGCGTTTCTCTAGCTTACAGACGATCCGTGGAAGTGACTAGAAAAAAAAATAGGGTGCGTTTCAATGGTTGACTGTTGTGTTATGTGTATATTTATGGGTGATGATGACGGGGCCTCACGTACATTTTTTTCTCGCTTGGATCAGTGGTAAAGTTTGAAACGGAGAATATTTATTATCTGCAGACATAACACATTCCTGCATTCGTTCGTGTACGGCGGGGAAATGACCTTCGCCACAAGTTGTCCCTTTTTTAAACTATGATATTCGTGGTAAAGTGAGAAGGCGGTGTGACATTACAAAACGCAAATCAAAGTGGAATATTGTGTGTGAAATTTCATGATTATTGATGAAATTTTCATCTCCGTAATGGCCGAACTGTCATGGCTGTTTTGACAGGTGGACTCTCCGCTGCTTGCTCTGAGTAGCTGAGTACAGATGTGATGATGTCATAGTCCACTTAACAAATAAAATTGATAACAATGCCTATTTACACAGATGCCCTAATTCATTTCGTATGGTTAGTTTTCTTAGCGACCTATTTGGGTTATCATCCAAACCATTAAAGAAATCGTTGGAGGATTTGTGATATCGTTCGTTTAAGGTAATTTTTTATCAGGGTTATCTTATCAACGTTAGCCAGTATTCGCACTTGTCTCGGTTGCTTCTGAAACTGGTTCATATGATGGATTCGATAGTAGCAGGGTACGGTCATTATGAGAACAACTTTCACCTTCGATACCCGAAGTGCGTTTCGTTTGGGGCCAGTGATGTGTGTTTGCGTTGTTTACGTAAACATCGCATATTATTTATTTATTTATTTTTGAACACGCACAGATTTGATTTAACGTGTGAAGGAATCGTAAAAAAGTGCCTATTGTTTTTCCAAAAATTGACAACAATGACCAGATTTATAATATTCGTTTCTGATTTACAGAGCGCTCAGCAATGATATCGATATAGTTGATGCAGCTTACAACAATGCTTAGCAACAGAACCGTCTAAAACAGAACTGCACCTCTTCAAACAGCAACGCGCGTAAGATGTCCGATACCAATCCCGAGCCGCAGCAGCATTCGAGCTCGAGCACTGAGTCTTCATCGCAATCACCGACAGTAGTAGTAGCAGCACCACCCGTAGAAGTCGATACACTAGAACCTGAATCAACAACAACCACTACGACAACAACAACGGCAGCAGCATCTGCAACCGAATCGCCAGCTATCATCGAAACCACCTCTACCACTTTGACGATTGATGATCACGGCAAGCCACCGCTAGCAACAGAAGAAGATTCCAGCAGCACAACCAGTAACATTCCAGCAGTCACGGTTACCGTCATCGAGTATCCAATTCCAACGACAAGCAGTTTCACGAGTACAACCGGAACTGCCTCGATTCCGATACAGTGCGCGGTCACGGCAACAGTTCACCAACCATCGATTCCGGTCGCCGTAGAAAGACAAACCTCGGTCAGTTCCGCCGAAGGCAGCATGTCCAATAGTAACAACGCTGGCTCCGGCTTCCGGAGTTCGTTCAACGGCCGGGTTCCGTTTGCCAGAATCCTATCAACCGGAAGCGATCGCCGTGCAGTCGGCAACGAACAAGCACGTGTCCCAGGAAACCTAAGCAATAACCTGTTGAATGACATTTTTGCCTTCGTGCAGCAAGCACGCAACCCGAACAGTCTGTTCTCGTCAGAAAGGCGATCATTGTTTCTGCAGTCGGGCCGCTCTGTTTCCCACATGTCAGGAAACAACACCCCGCCGGTTGTCATTGCTAATACCGGCAATCCAACCGATGTAGTTATCGATCTTGACAACGCCACCGGACCATCGCTCCGTTCGTCAAATAATGAAATCTATCCGATTTCTACGTCCTCATCTATCACCAGTGGCATGCGGCCAAATTCCTGGATACCCTCTAACTCCGGAGATGACGAATCTGCTGCGGGACGCTCTTCAGTCATGCCGAACTTCAATTACCACCACCATCATCATCATTTCCACAATCATCAACCGCTGTCAACCATCCACCACCATCAGCATCTGACTCATCCACAGCCGTCGCTTCTTCAGCAAGCCCAACCGGGGCAACAAAGCCAACCGGCTTCTCTCGGAGCTACCAGTGCCAGCAACGTTGGATCTGCTGGTGAATCAGCTCAGCGGCCTGCGTCTCCTACCAATCCGAACCCAAACAATGGCACCCGCAGCAACAGTGTCAGCTCCAATCAGCCAAACGACGAGGCTACGGTCCACGAAGCCCTGAACCAAATACCGGAAGCGCGCGCCATGATGGACACCTTTGCCCGGTACATCCCGCTGCTCTTTATTCTGGTAACGAAACTCTGTTACGACCATCTGGATGGCATCATCCATTTTCTCGCACTGCTTATGACATTCTCCCACGCAAACTGGGTCGTCCGTCAGGAGATCTCCAAACAAGCACAGAAGCGGATGATGGTCTTATTGCGCGAGCTGATCTTCATCGGAATCGCCTTGGCCGTTGTCGTGTTTATCTTGGAACGGAAGAATATCTTCCTCAGCATCATGTTCATGCCAGACCTATCGGAGCCGCAAAGCCTAAAGTCTCTGCTTTTCTCCGTGTGCATGTCCGATCTGGTGCTGAAACTACTCACAATCATCGTCAAGATTGTCATCACCCTGATGCCAACCAGCGTTATTGAGTACAAGAGCCGAGTAAGTTCTACCAATCGCTCAATTATCTGTTTTTATAAAATAACGATCTCAATTTCTTTTCGTCGTAGGGAAAAATCTACCTGATGACGGAATCGCTCTCTCAGCTATACCGCGCAGCAGCCCCCATCCAACCGTGGTTGATTTTCCTGTTCGAGTCCTACTCCGGTTCGGAGAAGATTGTCGGTGTCATTCTGTCGGCGGTCTACATGGTGGCCAAATCATCGGACCTGCTCGACCGGATTAAGTTCTGCAAGCGGTCGGTCATCAAGTTGCTACAGAAAACGGTGAGTACAAAAAAAAAAGCAGTTTGGCTCCAGAGAGGATCGAACTCACGACCTTCGCGTTATTAGCACGACGCTCTAACCAACTGAGCTATGGGGCCAAGATGGCCAAAGGGCTACCAATCACTGAGCAACTTAGAATTGTTTGCCAACTTTCACTCGCGGACTGAAGATGTTTACATTTTCGCGATTTAGAGGCAATTGCGGTCGAGTTGATGGAAGCAGGGGTTTGTATTTGATTAATAAACAAAAGTGTTGCTGCTGCTGATAAAGGGGTTTGTAGTCACACAAAAGTGTGCTGGCTTGTTTGACACGTCCGCAGAATAAAAGTTAACACTCGCTCCGCCGGGCAAACAGACAGTTAACGACATGTTTCTTGCATAGTTCTTTTTTTTTGGAAAATTTAATCCAAACATTGCAATTTTAACCGGTCAAATTTCAACATTTCGTGCGATTCATGAAACAAAATTTCGTCAAACGTACATAATAATGGATAAACAAAAGTGATTGTTGTCATAAATGCTCCAAGTATACGCGATGTGAAACAGTACATTTGGAATACGGAGTCGAATTTTCAAAAGGTACAGAAGACATGTAATTTTGTATTTTACCCTATGGAACGGACTCTGTGCCAGCGTCACTCACACCATGTCAGTCAAAATAAGGCAAACTTTTAAATCGAATTAAAAAATATTAAAATGTATCATTGCTCTGCTCAACCATTCATACAAATTTAACCTTTGCGTAATTGTATTAAACGATGTGGTTTTTAAATAGCATCTGATTATGCTTGTATTAAGAGTTGAAAGTATCTCGTAGCCCTAACAACGGACTTTCTGCTCTAAATTTCTCTCTAAATAAAATCTGCTCTAAACATGTAATATTCCAGGACATCCCGGGCACAAAACAGCCGAAAAACTAGTCAATCAAGAACGCCGAACCAACATGAATCGTTGCTTCCTGCCTAACTTCAAACTTTTGTTCGCGTAACTTTGAAGAAATGTGAAGCAATTGTTGCTATACAAGGTCCGGCAATTGAAGTGCTACATTGAAAACAACATGGAAATTCAACAAAACAAAACCCTTCCTTGAAACTTGAATCCAAGGTGGCCACCTTTGAGACAGACGACCTGCTTCAAACGCATCGTGTTCGGTGTTGTTCTGGTATTAGATCCCATTCCGCCACTAGATGTCTCGCCACTAGACTTCATACAGAAAAGTCCATTGGATTCAAGTCAGGCGAATTCGCTGGCCACTTCGTGCTAGAAATGAATCCTGAAAAATGTTCAGCAATCCACAGTTGGGTCTGTTTCGCTTCATGAGCCGGTGCGGAGTCCTGTTGGATAGGCCAAGGTGTTGACAACAACAACATTCTGTAAAACCAGTTCCCGATAGGTTTGTTAATTGATGTTCACCCCATCAGGAACAAAAAAAAAAAACAGCAGAGTCGACCGAAGCAGAGCTTTCTTGTCGAGTGACCTTGCTTCCGCGGACCTATGTAGCAATAATGCCTTAGCTCTTATCACTCGCTGCTTCTTTTGCTTGATTGTAAGATATTGTACTTGTTGTATCTTGTATGGCTTGGTCTTAAGCTGTTTTTAGGAATCGTCGGATACTGCGATCTGATAAATAAAGATCACCGGTTGAATGGCACACCGACGCGGGTTTCTTTACAAACGCTTCTTCGCCTTTTTTACCATGGCAGGTGTAGTTGTTGTGGCTTGACGATCCGCTTGATACCGTTTTTTAGTATCCAGGTACCTTTTGATAGTACGGTTTACAAAACTTCTTCTCACGCTCAAACTGGCTAGCTCCCGAATAAATATCCTTCTGCCTTTTTCCTGCTATGAACAAAGCAATAACTTTTCTACGTTTTTTTCTCTAGGTCCATTTTCAGGTTCAAATAAGATTACGAAAACAAGTCGCAAACTAGCTTAGAGCTAAGACTCAGGGTAAACAAAGCGACAAGGGCAGTTAAAACGTTTTCTGAACTTCCTGAATGTCCTGGAACATTCTGAATCATTAAAAATAACCGAATGTTTGTCGTGTAGTTGAAATAACTTTTGAGACTTCCAAAGAGGATTTCTACGATTTCCACGGATTTCCATCTTCTAAGAGGATTTTCACGAATCCTGGAGAGTGTGAGCTTTTTAGTGGAATACCTGTCACTAGAAAATGAGAAGAAAGATTAGTAATTTCCATTTAATTCCTTTATTGCTTATCTTGGCAGATAAGCTTATTTCGTCTACAATGTGCAGACTTTTTTAAATTTAATTGTTTATTTATGAGGCTCAAGTGCCATAGGCATAACGGAGCCGAGTTCTTTCACTAACTAGGTTAGTTTTGGAAAGCCGAAAAACTCGCGGCTTGGTCGAGATTAAGGATTACAATGATTCGGGTAGGAATGGGGAAGTAGGAATCATAACGTTGGCTTTCAGCAGCAGATTGGCGATGAGAAATTGTTGCTGTTGGTCTGGCGAAGATGTTGCATTGCGTTACGCTGTAACGATACAATAGAAGCGGTATTACGGGGGAGGGGAAGAGGTGGACATGTTAAAGCGACAGCTAAGAGAGGATCAAACGAATACATCTATTTGTTTCAAGAACTTGTAAATTAGCCCCATATAGTCCAAGTCCAGCTTACCCAGCACATCTCTGATATCTTCCTTCTCTGGTTTCCCTCGGACCCGTAGGGATGCGCAAAGATCAGATCTGGCAATTTCGAAATCGAGACAATACCAGACAACGTGGTTGATGTCCTGATAACCTGTACCTCAGCCGCATTGTTTCTTGTCTGAGAGCCCTATTCGATAGAAATTAGAGCCTAACGAGAAGTGATTGGACATTAGACGACACATTACCTTGATAAAATTCCGGCTAATATCCAACCCTCTGAACCACGATTTTTTCGATACCTGTGAGAGAATGGAATGTAACCATCTGCCCAAATCCCCTGCATCCCATTTTTGTTGCCAGCTGATCGAGGCCTGTTGACGGCAAAAAAATCGTTGAAGGCGATTTGTCGATCATAAATATCGCCTGCCATAGCGCCCACCTTGACTAGCGAGTCCGCTTTCTCATTACCCGGAAGCAATGGAGCAATTAGAAAGGACCCGAACCAAGGTGATGGTATAGGAATTGTTAGATAGGGCACTCAAAAGAGATCGTATTTCGATAACGAAATACGGTGAGTGGTTTGCCGGCCTCATTGAACGAATAGCCTGAAGTGAGCTGAGACTATCCGTAAAAATGAAAAATTGATCAGAAGGAAGAGAGGCAATTCGCTCCAATGCATAGTGTATAGCCGCCAATTCTGCGACGTATACGGGGCACGGATTTTGAAGTTTGAAGGAGGCGCTATGAAATTCGTTAAGAACACAAAATCTACACAGAAAAAAAATCTGAATTTTCATTGTGATGTAAATATCAGAGCATGTAAAATTTTATTTTATTCCACGCATGAAATAGTTCTAACAAAGAAGAGCTTTTGCCTACAATAATATCCGCAATGTATGCAATGTCCCAAAACATTACACGATGCATAATGTAGTATTTTGTGTTTTGTGACGCTCCATTTATGTGCATGATATTGAACAGAAATTCACACTGCTTTTTCGAGCTGTGTAGTGGAATCATTTGTTTTGACCCGTCGGTGTAAAACTTTCTGTCACATCTGATATGGCCAAACTTGCTTGCAAAAATTGATGGAATGTACTCCGAACAGAGTGGATCTGGTATTCCAGGAGCTTCTTGCTTCATGGTCAGATCAAAAACTACAGTAGAAATAGAGAAGTCTTGGGAGTAATCACGATTAGGAACATTCGAAGAAGGGCTCACCTCCAGAGTCATGTACCAATGGTACAGTATCGTGAACATACTTTGAGTTATTATTTTACCCATGAGTTGAAGCGGTATCTGTGCTGGATCACGCTTCCTAACTAACTCTGTTTTTTTCCGGGGAGAATTCGAACCCCAGCTTTACAGCCCAGGTAGACAAATTGTCTAGGGTATCCAGCAACGGTCCCTGCAGGTTGTTTGCCCCTGGTCCTACAAATGAAACAACGGCGTCATCCACAAGGTGTCTTAGCGTGCAATTTTCCATGAGGCAGCTATCGATGTCCCTGACATTAAAATTCTTAAAAAGGGGGCTTAAACAAGAGCCCTGGGGGAGACCCTTGTAGCTAATGCGTGAAGTTGTCGAAGACCCATGAGAAAAACTCATATGTTTCTCAGACAACAAATTGTACAAATCTCGAGTACTTTGTCAAACAGACGTAGCTGATTTTGTAAACAAAGAGGGGAAGTAAGATTTAAACGTGAAATTCTTGAACCCCTTAGTACTTTCATGCAAACTATGGCCACTAACACAAGGAATAACAGTTCCCTAACATGATGGTGATGCTACCTTCCGTGAGGCTCAATTCTTACTTCCCCTCTTTGTTTACAAAATCAGATGCGTCTGTTTGAAAAAGTAATCGAGAAATATTTGTTTAATAATGGAGAAAGGCCACACTCGTGGAGTTTGTTAGAAAGGACGTCTACACAAACTGAATCAAACGCCCCCTTAATATCCATGAAAACTGAACACCTTTGCTCATTTTGAGCATAGGCCAGCTGTGTTTCTGTTGAAAGCAGCGCAAGACAATTGCACGTTCCTTTGCCTCTGCGGAAACCAATTTGTGTATGAGATAGAAAGCCATTAGATTCAATCCATTTGTCGATCCGATGGAGAATCATCTTGAGGATTAACCCGGATAAAAACCGATACTCTTCCAACGGAGGAAGGACTTCGACCGATTGCTCGCCATCGATGATCGCTTCAGCGTATTTACCCCAGTCGATGCACTTCGTGAGGTCGTACGCAATGCCGATCGAGCAAGATTGGCACGGACCATTGGTGATTGAAATTTCGATAGGCAGGTGATCACTACCATGGGGATCTTGAATCACTTTCCACGTGCAATCCAATGATAATGAATTCGAACAGATTGAGAGGTCTAATTTGCTTCCAGGGTTTGGAGGTGGAGCCACGCGTGTTACTTCCCCAGTATTCAAAATAGTCAAGTTGAAGTAGTCCAGGAGGTCTAGTATCAATGCAGAACGGTTGTCGTCGTACGGTGACCCCCAGGCTGTACCGTGAGAATTAAAATCTCCTGAGATCAACCGTGGCTCTGGCATTGCGAGGCATAGTCGAAAGGTTCCTGCGGGATATTGCCGTATTCGGCGGCAGGTATATGCTGGCTGTACTAAAAAAATTGCCTCGAATAGTCACTTGGCATGCCACTACTTCAGGGCCTGTCATCGAGAGGAGATCAATTCTATAAAAGGAGTGGAGCTTATTAATCCCCAATAGCACCCCTCCATATGAGTACCCTCGATCCTGCCGATTAATGTTAAAATCGTGGAAAGAGAAATCTTTATCAGAAGAGAGTCATGTTTCACAGAGAGCAAATACGTCACAATGCGATTTGTGAACTAAAAACTTAAAAGCGTCCAAATTTTTTAGAATACTTCTACTATTCCATTATAGTGCTTCGATCATATATGAGGTCGGGGTCATTGGATGAATTATCCATCGAAAGATATGATCGAATCAAGAAGAGGCCATTTTGAAGACAGTTTCTTTAAAAGAGGTTTTACAAATGTAAGGATCATGTTGATGAGGTTTCTCGTTGTTAGTGAGACCTCGAAAATGGTGAAGATGAATGCCACAATCCCAGAAAGAGACTTTTTTTCGGAGTCTTCGACTTGACACGGGCGAGATTCCGGATGTCTTGGTAGTTGGCGTTCTGGGCAAAGAAAAACTGGAACAACTGGGGTTTTAGATGTTCCCGGAAGTGGCGGGAAGGCACCAGCCAGTGGAATGTGCAGACTTCTTCAGTGTCGTCTCGACTTAAAGAAAACCTTCGCCGTCTGCCATATATAAAGTATTTTCCAAATACAAACACTTGTACCTACAGCTAACATGTTTTGCCTAACCTATCCTGAGTCAACCAGGATTTCCACGCTTGTGTTAATTTTCCTAAGTTGATAAAACTTCTAAAATAATTGTCAAGTAACTATTTATGGTTTCCTTTCCAGTCTGAATATCCAGCAAACGATAGGCCTTTGACTCTTCGCTGTATCCAACGTACCTCAACTTATTTACTGCTGTCTATTCTAACTTTCCTCGCTTTTCATCAGGGTTTTGACGTACACCAAACCAGCATTCGTATGGGGTTCCTTCGATTGATCTGGACGGCAGACGATTATGTAGATAGTTTACCGTAACCAATGCTTCTCCCCAAAAACAGTTATGCAGACCAGCATCGATTTAACATGCACCTGGCCATATCGACTACGCTTCTGTGCTTGCGTTCAGCTGTTCCATTTTGTTGAGGTGTGTTTGGAGCGGTGTACCGATACTTCATGCCTTTCTTCTTGAGATATTTGGTCACACTTTTGCCAGATTACTCTTGGCCTCGAGCCGAGAGAATAATTTTCGTTTTTCTGCCAAACTGTGACTTACGACTTCTTTCCTAGAACATAAACCATTGTGTACTTGCTCTATCAGCGTCAAGAAATATCGTCTTCCTCCTAAGGTAGCAGTTCAGCTCCAATATCTCCAACGGTTTGCTTTCGGATGCTTTCGGAAATGAACTTCGCTGCATTTTTCCTTTGATGCAAACTTCACACTCTGTGCTACAATCACACTTCATGTATTTCACTCAGACTGCCATATCTTCTTAAAAGCTTAAAAATTGCGATGGCCATTGCGAATGGCATCATGAATCCACTGCTCTTCAGACGTCACCAAAGACACCGATTGCTTCATAGTAGCAATAACGAACAGGTTGTTCGAAAGCTTTGCTACAGGCCCTTTCACGCCATTTTTTTTAAAATCTTCGCACCATTGTGATTGAAACTCATCGTATAATCTTTCTGCGTCAAACGTTTCACAGATAAGAGGATCACCAAGAAACATTGCCGAAACCATCCAGTTTTATTAAGTTTTATTAAAGTTTTATGAAAGCCACTTGAAATCAATTTGGTTTTATTATGGCACCAAGAGGTACCAATACGTTTCATATTTTAGTCAGGTTTATGAGAACCCATCTAGCTTGCGATCTTAAAACCTCGTTTTCTCACATTCCTTTTACTCCTATCAAAAGTTTTATCTAGACTTTATGAACTCGTATAATGCTGTTTTGAACTGTCTTATAGGACTCAATCATATTATCGTATTAAGGTCAATTGAAAAAGCATTTTAAACCCATGAGGGTTTTAAAACGGCAAAAACAAGACCAAATAGTTTTAAAGTAGTCATTGCGAAGATAAACTTTTTTCCAATTGCCGTATTGAAATATAAGAAATAATTGAAATGTGGAAAAATAAATGCACCAAATTTTAAATGTAGTGCAAATGAACTGTAGATCGGGGACCAATTTCGGCATTCTTTTAGATAACCTTATTGAATTCCATAAACTTTCAAAAATTCATTACATATTAATCGAATATATTTGTTTTAATTTTGTTTTTGTTGCTGTAAACACGCATAATTTTCGAGGCGCATTAATTGTCGGCTCTTATTGTGCCAATATTCACGATAAAATTAAATGCGCATATGATTTGTAGCATGATTTGGTGTAAAAAACTCAATTTGTTCTGGATATTTTGCTATCAAACAAAATTTACCGCAACAATTGAACTTTTTCTTCGATATTTTTTACTGCTAAATGAATCAGAAGAGCAGATAACCGAACAAAGCAGAACAACAAAAACCAACCACGATATCACAGTGAAGTTTGACAGCTGTGGTCATTTGGCCGAGTGCTGGATTTCATGGCAGCCAATTCATTTTATGAAGGTTCTCAAATGGTCATCACATCTTTCACTAGAACAGTTTAAAATCTTGATGGTCTTATAAAGGTTTTATTAACTTGTTTTCACAACCGTCTATAGAGTGGGCCACTTTGTACAAACTTCGGCTTTAAAGAAGCATAGAGGAGTAGTTGGTAGACAAAACACTTTTGAATGTAGTTTTATCAACAAAGCCGGGAGGAGTGCTATACGGCTGGAATAAAACTAAAATTGTTACTTGGATCCACTCTATTCCAAACAATACTGAATCTATTAAAATTGTTCAACAATTCGAGCTTGCCAGATCCGCGGGCGCAGATCGATAAAAAATAGGTAAACACTTATTTCCTTATTATATTCTCTATTTGAATGTATTGTATGAACCAAATTATAATTCATTGATTTAAAACATTTCAATACTGGGATGGGAGGGTGCATCAGGACATCATTGAAGTTGCAATTGGACAATGGACTGGACAGCCAACCGGAGTCTAGGAGGGGATGTGTCTATTATCATTTATGATTGGTACATTCCACTTCAAAAGTTGTAGTGAATTTGACGCGCCTTTCTCAAACAAACCATCTAGTGGAAACCTTACTGAATTGCAGATTTTGTTATTCGTTTTATCGGATCATATTGCTGGAAGGAGATTTTCTTATTCCCGCAGGTTTCGCGTAAGTGTCTCTGCTTACAGGTCTGCCCAACCCTTTTTGGCCCTTCATACTTGCATGTTGAATTTAGAACGGTAACAAAGCATGATCTTTCTGTTAAGTAGAGCCGCATGCAGGGAAAGACCCACGCTAGGATGGAAGCCTCCTGCATATATACATACATCTTCAAAAAAATCGGTAGTTTACAATGTGGCACGTAGCGCCGGAATCCAGGATCCAACGTTCGTCTTATCTCCAACGTAAAATCCCCAATTTTCACCCTCGCCTTGGTGCACATCGTTTTCTGCTTAGTTACCTTCGGTTTCTTTTTCTGATTTTGCTTCCAGGAGTCGAACTTTTCACAATCTGCTTTCAGAAGAAACATTCCGAGAGTTTGAGACCAGTTTGAAAATCCGCTTCAGGATCATCATTCGCAATTCCGCGGTTTCATCGCTTTTGCCACTTGGCGTTGAGTTTCTCCTTCATTAGGTCGAGAATTGAATCCGGAAAGGCTGCTGAACACGAATGCCACATACCAGGATTCATCCAGCAGGTTGTCGGGTTGAAGTATGTTTAATTTATCAAAAAGTTCCACTAATCGGCCGATATGGGCCAATTGTAACGCACAGATTCTCCAATTGTAACGCACAGATTCTACGCATGACGGATACCTTGGTACTGCGAGTCCGCTTCACATAGAAATTTTTTAGACAAAATTGTAGGATTAATCAAGCGCTACGATACAATCATACATCTGAACTTCTGGCGATAGTATGCACTCTTACTCCCTTTGATGAACTCTCTTTCGAAGTTTTGTAGTATCCCAAAAACCTTTTAATCTTCAACACTGTGAACATTCAATGAAGTGCTTTCTTCAAATCATCCATTACTTGATAGATCATTTCGGTCTTCTTATGAATGCCTTTCAGATCGTCTTGAAGACAATCTTCTTGTTTTTACTGTTAATATTCTTCATTTTTTTATGGATATCCTCGGAGTTTTCAAATGACTTTTTCGTACGAAATTCCTTTATATGGTCTTGGAATATTTTGATAAGTTTCTAAAAATTCTCAATCAGACTTTTTTTTGTAATTTTTGTTGTATAAATTTTGAAAACTTTCTTAAGATCTATCTAAAAACAAACTAGTCTTTGTAGAAGGAAATTCATAGTTCCGTCAGTGTACGGCAGGTTGTGAAAATTGAAATAGAAGTATTGGAAATTGAGCGAAGAGCTTGGATATAGCAGAACTCGAACTTTTTTATGTTTTTTTTTTTTTTTTTTTTTTCTACATCTTGAGGTAGATTTTGAATCTAGAGAGATGATTTACTCTAGATGTGCTTGTGGATTTTCTCCAGAACTTCCTGTAAACTACCTCCAAATTTTTAAGTTTAGATTTGTCAGTGTCCTTTTTAAACATTGGACTGTGAATTGATTCCATATTGTTACCGACTCCAGTAAGCATTTTAACAGTGGTCGCAGTCTCCTGTAGACGATGCTCCGTGCACAAACACTACACAATGTCATTCTAACTGCACGTATACTACTTTACTTCAAATTTGTTACTACACAAAACTGTTCTGTTCGAACCTCGATTGGAACGAACTGTACGAAAAACATTTATACACAGCTACCAAATACCAAAATACAATTCCAACAAGAAATTGAAAAAGTGACTTTAGAGACCTCATTAAAAATAGAGACTTTTTAGAAACTACCATTAAAATGGTAACAAAGTATCTAAAAAGAGACCAGCTACCTGCCCTGAGCTCTGCTATCAAATGAGCGACTTTGCCAAAAAACAAAATTTTACGAACCACCAAATCCCATACAATGCTTCAATTCACGAAGTTCCAATGCCTTTCATTGAACCCGTGTTTCACCAGCACAGCGACGCCGTTTCACAATGTCAATATCAACAATAATTGACATGTGGTCCAGTTTTATAAATGTTAAGCCGTCTAGAAATACGTCCAAATTGACCAACTGTAAAGACCAAAAAGAAGATCAATGCATTCAATTTGCCCAAAACAACATCTCACGATTACCCCCGCGAATCATCGAAACAAAAGAAAAACAAGATCGACCGAAGACAAACCCAAGCCAGCGCGAAGATGATTCGGAGAATGTTTACTCACACGCCGCTTCGATCATGTCCTAAGTCCATCATCCGCACACATGAGTAGCTACGGGCTTCAACACACGCAGTGTTTTGAAACGATCGGACTGCGCCGCACACGTGTGATTTAGAAGAGCGATCCTCGCGATCAATCATCGGCCAACGAAGACGACGACGCTAAGTTATGCCATAAGCGCTTCTAATTCGTTGGAATCCTATATGTATGTACGTTCGAGCGAGCTATACCCTACCACCCATGAACGTGGATCTGGTGCAAAACCGATTCGAGTGGCGAAACTGCAATAGTACGCAACCACCACTTATTTGAAAACGATGCAATGACTAATCCATCCCTGATATGAGTGAGCACTGCTGGTTAGGGATGTTCATTTTGGGTTATTGAACTTGTTGGAATGTTCGTCTAGAATTTAGGTGGAACACTCTAATCCTGTTCTTGCGGTTTCGGTTGGTTTGGTTGATGATTTTGAAAGCGAAAATTGATCACCCCTATGAATCTGCCGAAAACCAAACAATGAAAGTGAAATTAATTCGCGGCGGCGTTGGCTTTACTTGCCACGCTGCGCGAAACTGCATGCCTCGCGTAGTGCCGAGGTCGTGGCTCAATATCTGGGCTGCCAGTTTTGTGAATTTCAATGTGAAGGCATGGCAAAGCAAAGTTTTGTAATGTGAAAGGCAAGCATGTAGAGATCCTTTTTATGAAATTAATTAATTAGCTTTATATGTTTAGCTCAAAATTATAAACGTTATTTGATGATTGCTTGAGTAGTGGATTTTTTTTTTTAACAAAGTCATTTATTTGTAAAGGCTCAATCGGATTAACTTTACAGAGCCAAGTTTTCTTTTTCAATATACATCCATGATCTTCAAAATTATGTTAAGAGGGGAAGAACCGATTACTCGCGGTCGCCGCGAGGTTACTGGAAATAGCAATTTTATGGATGGAATGAAGGAACGGAAATTTAAAGTATGGACTACAAAACACATGTGTTTTTAATTCTAGTGGTCTACTTCGGACTGTGCATTTTTTTTAATTTGATTTTTAAAAAAAGAAGGAAAAAACAAATACTGGAATCAAAAACTAAAACTACCCGGATAAAAATAACGATACAATTACAATTAAATATTATACAATTACAATTAAATATTATAGAATTACAACATTTGGAGTACTCACACTGCGTATTTAAAACAGAAATGTCAACAAAGGATCAATTTTCTAAGATCAATTTCCGGGACATGGTGGGGTGCTCACCCGGAAGATCTCATTAACCTTTATAAAACAACTATTCTTTCAGTTCTCAAATATGACTCTTTTTTGCTTTCTCTCGGCAAAAAACAGCCACCTCATTAAATTGGAAAGCATTCAATATCGTTGTTTACGTATTGCCATTGGCTGTATGCATTCAACGCATAGTATGAGCCTGGAGGTTCTGGCAGGAGTAAAATCCTTACAGAATCGCTTCTGGGAGCTCTTATCTAGAATACAAATCAAGTGTGGGATCAGTAACAACCTTATGATTGAAAACTTCGAAGAAATGCTCGAATTGAGTACCCGGTCAAGATTCTTACGAATCTATATTAACTATATGTCATCTGATATTAGTCTTCCATGCTATAACTCTCCTAGTGTACGCATTCCTTATCACAGTTCCTCCATTGATTATGATCTCTCCATGAAACAGGTTTCGGTGTCTACAATGAATACTCATCTGCCTTCCGGAACTTCAGGCACCTTGTTCCGTATATGTTGCTGAGCTGGCAGCAATCAATTTCGCATTGGGGATAATTTCCGACATGCCCATAGACCATTATTTCATCTTCTCGGATAGTCTCAGTTCTATTGAGGCCCTCCGGTTGATGAAAACAGTGAGGCTCACTCATCTTACTTTCTTTGAACAATAAGGGAGCAGATTTGTGCGTTGATTGAAAGATCCTTTAGGATTACTTTTGTATGGGTTCCCTCACATTGCTCAATTCCAGGTAATGAGAAGGCGGACTCTCTAGCAAAGGTGAGCGCACAAGAAGGCGGGATTTTTGAAAGAAGAATGATGAATTTTTCCCATTAGTACGTCAGAGTTCTCTTTAAAGTTGGCAAAACGATTGAACAAGTAATTCTCTTGGGCGGTGGTTACATTCCATTATTCCAAATGTTTCGTCGAAATCGTGGTTCAAAGGTCTGGATATAAGTCGCGGTTTCATTCGTGTGATGTCAAGACTTATGTCCAACCAATACTCGCTAGACGCACATTTCTACAGAATTAACCCCGTCGATAGCAACATATGTTGTTTTTGTTTGTAACTCCGGTTTTATCAACGCGGGCATCGAGAATGGCCGACAAATTCTCGATGGGATTCAAATCCGGGCTTTGTGGAGGCCACTCCATGGGCTTAATTCGACATGAACGGAAGAAACCCGCATAAACAGTAACCATAAGAAGTGCCTAACCACCAATTCGGGGTATCATCCCAACTGTAAGCGGTATGGTCACACCATCTATAATATCGTATGTATGGTATATGTGTATTAGGGAAGACTTAGTTTTCTTTGCTGTATGCTTCGGTTCGTTGTCTTGCTGGAACACGAACTGATTTTCTAGTCATGTTTTAATCAACGATAGCTCGAGATTTTCTCGCAGAATGTTGATGTAGGAGTCTGCAGTCACAACCCCATCGATTTTCACAAAGCCACCACTCCAGCCCAAGCAAAACACTCCCAAACCATAACGTTACCTGGTCTGCGCAATACACGGACACGCCTTTTCTTATTGAAGAGTTCAAACTTGGACTCATCAGCCCACAGAACCTTTTTCCAGTACTCTATGGGCTCCCGAGCAAACTTTAACCTTTTAGATTTATTAGCTTTGCTGATGAATGGCAACTTGCGGGCATGTTTGTTTTTAAAACCATGCTCTGCGATTCTCCGGCGGATTGTTCGATCGGTTATTGGTGGCTGAAGGGTTTACTGTATCTCCCGGACTGTAATTTTTGGGTTTTTTTTTTAATTTCCCGCACGATTCTGGTGTCTATTCTTGTATCCGTTTTGCGTTTCCTGCCTCCGCCACTGATCTAAACGTTCTGTACTTCAACGAAATTTGCTGCTTTGCTGATAACGTACTTTCCTGCGATAACCCGCTGTGATTCTCCATTTCCCACGTCTCGAACCATCATTTTACGGATACTTAAAGAAATGAATTTTGAAAACACTGCGTTTTCCATTATTTCAACGAATGTTTTATCAAAACAACGTGCACGTATTACAAAAGCACAACAAATAAAATGTTTTGAATCCAAATGCCAAAACTCAACCCATCGAGGGGTCTCCGGATGAGCATGCGAATGATTTACAAGGTTTTTATAAATTGGCACCTAATTATGCTAACCTCAATAAAAAATATTTCTCGAGTACTTTTTCAATCAGACATATCTTATTTTTGTAAACAAAGAGGGGAAGTAAGATTCAAACATCTAATTCTTGAAACCCTTAGCACTTTCATGCAAACTAGCATGAACCACCAACACAAGGAATAACATTTCCCTAAATAATGGTGATCCAACTTTCCGTGAGGGTGCTGAGAGTTTAAAAAAATTTACGTTTGAATCTTACTTCCTATGTTTACAAAATCTGATACGTCTGTTTTAAAAAGTACTCGAGATTTTTTTTTAAATCGAGGTTTGATTGTTAAAAAATTTCTAGTGAATGTTTTCAATGAAGTATGATTAAATCATCATTTTATAAATCCATCATATGTTCCATTTTAGAAGTTGACGTTTTTAGGAACTGTTTGTTGAAATCATCAAGAGTGGGGACTTTATTTTGCCGATGACTGTAATGGACTAAGAACAAAACATAATTTTGTATTTAATTTCAAGACAATAGATTTTTGCCCTTTAAGCAGCAAAGACACATTGATTCGCGCTTTTGTGGGACGTTCTACACCATAGTTCCAATTTCCGAATTACTTTTTCGTAACGATCGATTTTCTTGGCCATTGCCGGTTTGAGCAGCCTTATCCTTCCACCAAACGCGCCCCTTTAGCCATTTCTATAAAATGTTCACAAATCGTTAATTTAACCAACATTTAGTAACGTACATCTTTAGCGTACCTTTTAAAATGCAAATAACGAAATAATTTTTGAGCAATTTTTCAAAACAACACTGTATTTTCAAAGAAAAGGCAATTTTTATACTGCTACTAAACGTATGTGTAGGGTGGAAATGACGTTTGATTGTTTACATCCTAAAATACCACAGAGATATGTGTGTGAA
The DNA here is from genome assembly GCA_024533555.2 of Aedes koreicus. Taxonomy (NCBI): domain Eukaryota; kingdom Metazoa; phylum Arthropoda; class Insecta; order Diptera; family Culicidae; genus Aedes; species Aedes koreicus. Next base: position 1,798,062 of record JAHHFK020003891.1, on the reverse strand, counting down.
CGAGATGCGTGTCCTTTCCATGAAAGTGCTTTTGTTGTACTACTAATGTGTGTGTGTGTGTGTGTGTGTGTGTGTGTGTGTGTGTGTGTGTGTGTGTGTGTGTGTGTGTGTGTGTGTGTGTGTGTGTGTGTGTGTGTGTGTGTGTGTGTGTGTGTGTGTGTGTGGGTGTGTGTCATCCTCTATCCCTCACCCAACCGGGGGCGTTGGGCGAGTAGAACTGCGAATAATTTGATCAATCATATGGTGCCCTTTTTGTTATGGAGGCCAATACAATAAAAAGGAGAACTTTTGAGGCAAGACAAGTTATCCTCAAAGCTTTTGGGGAAATGGGAGGTACTGAGAGTCCACAACAGGTACAGCAAAACATTACATAGACGCCCTTATTCCCACTTACAACTCAGGAATAGAAGGTCAAGAAGAGCCACCTTCACCAACTAAAGCTTGAACCGGGTACCTGGGAAACCCACAATACCCGCGGCAATAGCCAGCTGACGATGCCCTGGTCGTATTTAGTAAAACATGGCATTTTGCTTATGGAATGATCCCACCTTCTTGTTTTACTTACTATGCATAAGAACCCTAGTCATAACCAATTCAAACTAAAGAACATCAAATAGAAACTGAGAATTCACATAAATGAAGACTAACCATATTTTCCTTATTCCAAGCTCATCCTCGGTGGCTCAATCCGAGTATTGTCACTTTTCTCAAGACATAAAATGCAATAAGGACTAATATATAAAACTACAAAAACACTACAAAAACAAATATGTTCTCTAGTTTGAATAAATCCAGACTAGGGTTCGGTGGTTGATCTGATACCCCGTAACGCACCACGAAAGGGTGATCTACCAGCGTTACGGGTCCGTGCTTTAGTTGTACTACTAATACGCCGAAAATTTACCCCACCCAAAAACCACGTTCAATCAATGCATCGAAAACTATTCGAATTTAGGTGGTATAGTCGCCTTGGTCTCCGTCTTTTGACGAGCATAGATGACGTGACTGCTTGACGTCAGCCGGTCATCGATCCTCATTCAAATATTTGAGCAAGCTTTTCTTAAAGCATGCTTCACGACGGTGATTTCTGCTTACTGCCCCACTCTACAGTTACTGGCCAACAGCACTTCAGTTTTGTGTGGGCTTTCTCCAATTTCGTTGCTTGCATCAAGACGTTAGTCTCTGTCTACAACAGTTCCACCAGTCTCTCCTGTTACGGTTAAGACAACGTCATCAGCAGTATCCGCAATCGCCGTTGGACAGTTTCGATGCCAGCAAGCAATTCTACAATCCGTTCAAGAGCGTTGGACCAAAGATCGATCCTGATCGATCAGTGTCTGTCCAATAGCACAACACACTGTTCTGGAATTCAGGGAGTCTTACCCTGTGTGACGCTTCGACTATAGATGTCCAGCTTGTGCCATTGGTCTCGCCTTCTTCTCTATTTGGTTGACTTCTCGACTCTCGCGATCAGTGTCCGAATTGCATCCATAATCCATTTCAAGAGTTTCCAAAGTGTACAAAATGCCGGCTTGATCCCTCTTTAGTGTTTTTCTGGCCTCGGCAGCAACACTTACTTCTGTATCTTCGACCTGTCTGAATGAACGTGCGGAAATGCATGAATCGCTGCTTTCAAAGTCAAATTGAAAATTCCGAGAGTTTTCAAAATTCTAAGTCCTTTTTCCACTGCGAAGTGTTCGTCATTATTTTCCATTCGTCGCTCCGGGACGGGTCCTTCAACGATAGCCTTAATTTTGCCTTCCTTTCAGCAGGTATCATTGAACCTCTGATTTCAGGGCTTGACATTAGTGTATGTATTGTAAAAAAAATGATGATTTTAGCGATTTTTCACAAGCTTACCCTGCCACTTGGTGGTGAATATCCCCCCCCAAACCCCCCCTCCCCAACCACCCGCTTTTTTTTTCAAAAAAACTCTCCTCCAACACTTTTTTTCTTTTTTCCCATTTATAATATTTATCTAAATTACTATCTATATTTGGTTAAAAAATATTGTAAAAAAAAATAACCCATTGTGAACCGACCTTTAAATGTTAAAATTTTTACTAGCGCCACACCAAAAGTGGCAGGCTTCAAGAACTAACGCTTTCTTCAGTCCTCTGGTGAATATACCTATGCATCGTAATGGTAGCAACTCTTTTGTGTACAGAAAAAAATGACAGTGTTATCAGTTGTCAGAAAACAGTCAAGCAACTACGCGCGATGGTTCGTTCGTTCTACCAGCTCCACCCAAACCGAAGAAGTTGGACATCGTCACGCACTTCGTGTTCACCGGATATAGCCGATCCAGCATTTACAACATCCTCTTCCTTCTGGAGAAAGACGAGAGCGCCGAACGTAAGCCTGGTTCCGACGGCCCGGCAGTGCTGCGCGACCGTGAAATTCAGCAGAAGCTGAAGAAGAAAACCCATGGCAAGATGGCCTCATCACGGTGAAGAAGTATCTGGGCAAGATGGGCATTGTTAAGCGGAAGGGCCAGTCGGGTACGGCCGTGTCTGATTACCAGCTGCCTAGAAAGAGCGGATGAAGGTGCTGGGGGGAAATATTTTTCCGGCGAAGCGCAACGTCGTGGTCATAATGGATGACCGAGACCTACTTGACGCTGGCGGGAACAACTGGCAAGGAACTTTCCCCCACCAAGGAGGTAAGCGTTAACGTCAAATATATCTCCCACACCGAGCTCCCGAAGGTCCTTCTGTGGCTTACTATAAGCGAGAAGGAAATGTCCAAGCCGCTGTTCGTTTCTTCAAGGCTTACGGTGAACAGTTGTGGTTTCATCACTGAAGGAGATAGACGGCAGAAGAAAACCGTTGTACAGAAGACCGCCAACCCTCCCTACGTCACCTAGATGTGACCGATAGAAATTTTCTTGTCGAACCTCAAACGGAGCATCTATTCCATTGAATTATCTTTTGTAGTTTTTTTTATCCATCTCCATCCAATTATTTATTCCCAGAGTCGAAGTAATGTTCGCCAAAAGTTAGGTCCACACCAAAATGCAGACCTGACTTGTCTGCCCTGGTAGAAATTCACTTCGACTCTCGAAGTATCCCCCAATAACTATTTCTGTACAAAATAGCTGCAAATTCCGAAAGTTTCCAAACGTTTCAGAAGTTATTTTGACAGGTGAAATTGTCTCTATTGGAATTTGCTCAAGTATAGCAAGTGTATCTGAATCAAACAACTCGTTTCATAAACGTAAAACGCTCCTAAAAATTATCGAAAGTATAAAATCGTTTCGCCGATTTTGTTCAAACACAAATCCTAAATACACTGGCATCACTGCTCCTTGCCCAAGCTCGGGGAGCGAGCGACGATCAACGCGATCAACGCCGTACGTTCATCGTCGTCGTCGTCGTCAGCTGTAGTAATAGGCAATGCATATTAAACACCAATCAAACTATTACCAAAACGGCGGACAGTTGTCGCGGTGGTGGCGATGGTGGTAGTGGTGGCGGTTACTCTGGATTGCCTTCGAACTAGTTGCCCCTTGTCCGTCAAACAGATACCATCGATGGCGATCGTCGATGGTGCTTCGGTCCTAATACTACCCTCTTCGACTGTGTCGTTCTCTGGTTCACTGGCAACGGTGGTGGCCTACTTGATTCTCTCAGTTCGGTAGCAGACCCACAAAGAATGGCCCATTCCAGCAGTAGCGAACCCTCTTCTTCCGCTCTCACAAATTCCAACAGCCAACCCGATGATCTAGAAGAAGGTCTTGGTTTATCGCAGAAATTTGTTTGGATCTCACTGCCCTTTCAGTGGTTTGGTCGAATCGGTCGGCTCTTTATGGTATTTTTTCAAGCACGTTCTAAATGAAAAATCTAACTCCACAATCCTTTTGTTCTCCAAATCCTTTTTTTTCAGAGCTACGGAACGATCCCCTCGAAGGAACAGCTGCAAGCGTGCGGAGGCCAGTGTCCGATTTGTCACGACAATTTCAACTCGCCGGTGCTGCTCGAGTGCAATCACATCTTCTGCGAACTGTGCGTTGGAACCTGGTTCGATCGGGAACAGACCTGTCCATTGTGCCGGGCCAAGATCGTTGACGATCCCTCGTACCGGGACGGGGCGACTACGTTTTTCCTGCAGCTCTACTAATCGAACCGCGGGCGATAGCTAGTGGTTCAGTGCGCGCGCGTGTGTTACAGTGACTGGAAAGATAGACGAAGAAGCAGGATAATACTTCAAGGATGATTTTTCAAAACGACAAATAAGCTTTTGTAAACAGAGATTCAAATGCAATTTGGAAAAACTCTCCACTCACCCACGCAAATCAACAAAAAGTATCCTGCTAGGGGAAATTTTCCTTTCTGATGAACGTGTTGGTTTGCGTGGGTGTTCCAGATTGACAGAATCTCTAAAAAAAGAGGGTTCGTTGTTAGAAAAACCATTCTAGAATATTTTTTTTTCAGTGGTTATTTACATTAGTTAATTCTAAACAGTTTACTTTTTATTTTCAAAACAAATTTCGAAGCACAAAATTGCTTCTTGATTTAGCTCCTGTGTTGCTATAACCGAACATTGAGCCAATTTTTAGAAAATATATATTTTTTATTTAGTCAAAAATTGAAATGCGCTAAATATTCCAAAAAAATAAATAACAAATAACAAAACAGGTTACGATATAAACAGAGACTACCGTTTTTTATTGTGTTTGTTAATATTTAAAATTAATTCAGAAACTTGCAAGAAACCGAAGAGCAGTGCTGCACAGGAAAATGAGAGGAGAGTTTGCACAAGGGAGAACGAAAGTGAGAGAGAGAATGCGAGTGCGTCAAAATTGAGAAACGATGACTGAGAATTGATAAACAAAAAAAAAAAAAAAAGCTTGCTGCGCTTACTGTGGTGTTGTAAGCGGTAAAAGCTGTTATTAATCAAAAGTGCAGTGGAAGAAGCGCATTTTAAAGAAGTTGACTTGACATTGAGGAGAGGCATAGTGCACGAAAGAAACGAAAAAAAGAAGCAGTAAACAGCAACCTATAACTAAACCATAAATATGAACATTATTTTCAAAATAAAAACAAACATTACTAGTTTCGATATTATTGTTAGCTATGATAAAAAAAAATCACTGCGGCACGATTTCGTTAATTTGGAAGAAAGAAAAGGCCATCAACTAGTTGAGCATGAGCGTGTTATGAATAGATTATTACAGTTTTTGTTCACTTGCCCATAAAACAGAGGTAGAGACTTCAATGCGTGACAAAAGCGAGTCACCAGACCTCAGTTGGATTAATTTGTTTGCCGATACGGTAAGTTGATTGCAAAAACTTTCCTCCTAATGGTCTATTATCGTCTTTTAGCGAACATGGCATATCTGGATAGTAATTCGTGACTTTTCACGGAAACCCTATTCAAAGGAATACATCACAAATACGCATTACACGGATATACAGTTCACAGATTCGCATTTGTCGGAATAACCCGTTTCGCGTGACCTATTTTGATGCAATATATGAGGAGTACCTGACATTGATCGGTCGCAAAATGCACACCTTCGTCGGGTACAGGTCGGATTCATATTGATGAAATAATTCACTCATTACATCCGATGAATTCGGGTGTTTAGGTTTGATCTGCATGAACTCGATCCTTGCTGGATTTATGTCACTTAGAAGTCCTTACCAAATAGCTTTGACGAAAACGATCAATTGATAAGCCAAAGATTGACGACATCAACATTCAGCACAAATCGGAAAAAGGATCAATACCACTTCTTATTATGGATGCTGCAGCGGTATAGCCCTCGTTGAGCCTCGAAGAGAGTTGTAATTTTTCAAAGAAGGGATGGAATATTTCTCTTCTCCTTTTCTCATCCCACGTACCCACTATGGGCGATTTCCATACAAGCAGGCGGACGAAAATATTTTGATCATTTTTTATTGTTTTGTAGAGTTTTCTTTGGTTGATGTTATCAAAATATGTTGTTAATATACTTTTTTTAACATTTCGGGATTAACTTTTCAAAAGGGCTTAACTTTCCATTGATTTAAAAAAAACTATAATATCTTGAAAACGGATGTGACTAAAACTCTAATTTCAAAGGATAAATCATGATAATAATATTTCAATCTTTCTAAGGGAACATCCACAAATTACGTGATATATTATGGGAGGGAGGCTCAGAAATAGAAACGTACCATGTATTAGGTATGGCATAATATGCTACGAAGTAGGTCTGGAAATGATCAATATTATGCTACGTCATTTGTGGATGGTCCCAAACAGATATATTGCCTTTTTACAGAAAACTTAGCATGCATAGAATATTCAGAAAAAAGAAGAAGCAGCATCCGCAGCTGTTGCTTCCTTCAATGATTTGAATATTACCAAGTAAACTCGATGCATAGGTACAAGGTAATCTCTGAACAAAATAGCTGTGGTTGTCAGTGACGATTGTCAGTTTCGGGTATTTGAATCTGACGCCTGATGCAATTTTTTCTCTGAAACGGCAATAATAAGAATTGATTTTCGGTCCAACCATCAATAACGTAATTTATTTTTCGAAATTGTTCCATACTGCCTTCCCCTTGTATGATTTTTACGAATAAACCTGATAAACGTTTCATGACGCGTAAGAAAACACAAGATCCCTTCACCCGTCTGCCCCCGCAAAATTAATAGATGACTTCTTTGTATAGAATACGCAACAACAAAAAATTCATAATCTGCTTCAGTTTATTTATTTACATAACGGTAGAAATACATATATATTTTTACAAAGCGAATATACAATAACAACTCCAATTTTTTTTTGTCGATTTGCATTAATCTTACTATGTTTCTGTTTCATCACAAACAAAATCCTCATCAACTTCATCGACAGCTTTCATAAGTTCCTCCAACGCATCGCAGTTATCGGTGTCGGATGTTGAACGTGTTTCAGAATCTTCAAAAATCATAAAACTTTTCACGATGTCTGGATAATCTAGAACATTTTTTTCTGTCGTCTTTTCTCCATCCAAAGTGAGCTGATGAATGGGTCTGATTCATTCATGGCACGAATGAAGACATCATGTAAGTTGTCCAGCCTTGAGCGCTTTCTAGCATGATGGGTTCGGTATTTCTTTAACTGTTTGTGCTGGCTTTCTGCTGCCTCTTCTGCTAATATACCAAGCGGCGCTGGAGAATGCATAATAATTTCTCCGGCATGAGCGAGTACTTTATGCACAGTTGCAGGAATTTTAGACCAATCGTACAATTCCAGATAAAGTCGGTAGGTATCCTTGCAATACGAATCTATTTTTTCGGGGTTTATTGGGTCTTGACAGTTGATAGCAATTAAAATATTTCTAAACCTCACAATCAATTCTTCGTCGATGTTCAGAATTCTGCTTAAAAGCTGAGGATTTGCCAATGTTCGTCGACAAACGTTACCTGTAGTACTTGTACCTGCACCACCAGATCTTGGTTGATCTACCTTGACTCCAAAATGCTCATGAAGCTGTTTCGTTATCAGTTTTTTTCTTTGTTCGTATAATTCTTTAAATGGCTGTGAAACCTGCCATTTTTTTAAATCCATTCTATATGCAATATGCAAAAGGCATTCGAAAAATCGAATCCAAGCATGAAGCGGAGATATACCGTAATGTAGAGCATCTTCGTTTGTTAAAAATCCTTCTTCAAACTTTTCTTTACTGTTCATTACATTAGGCTTTGCTCCACAGATTGGGCAATTTTGCATTGATGAACTTCCTGTAATATACGTGAGGACTTTTCCATCTATCATGCTAAGTACAAAATCAAAATCAACAAGAATTATTTTGTCATTTAAAAGCTCGACCTTCACTGGCGTCAATTCATTCATTTCTTTTTCAATGTCATTTTTTGTGGCAAGAATTACCTCCTTACTCTCTTTGATAAATTCAAGGATGATGGGCCTACAAAATCGAATACTTTGAGGCATAGCATTGAACCACATAATCATTTTTCGATCATTATGCATGAATAACTGAATTGGAGTAAGTGTTGGTGAAAATACATCAGAATCATTCTGACATCCTTCTGGCAGCTTCTGGTGGTACTGAGAATACCCGGTTGAGCCATCCATACCCCAACTACATAATAGAATTAGTTCAGCACTATCCAGCTCGTTAGAATCCATGTACTCGTTCAGCTCTGCGTCGATTATTTTCACGATTCGATGCACTGTATTGTCCAGAAGCGCCTGCAGTTTTACTCTAATTTTTGAAGCGGTTGCTTCGATGAACTCGTTGGGAGGTGCGCATTTCTTTTTTACTTCCCCGATGATGCCGTAAGGTGTAAATCGTGACGGTGATTCTCTGTGTATTAGTTCGTATTGGAATCGACTAAATCTAGCTTCGATGAAAAAACTAAAAGCTTCCTCGGGTGACATCATTCCACGTTGATCAGTTAATTGCGACAACATTTTTCTAGAATCTCCTCGATTTCTTAGAATAAGGCCGATGACTTTAACTAAATTTATCTCTTTCCTATTGTAAGCTGTCCTTCTCGCCATTACTAGAGCCTTTTCGATGCTGTCTACTTTGGGATCCAAGCTTTCGTTGTCAATGACACGTCGTTTTCCTCTTTCGCTCAGATCAGCAAAAGGTTTTGAGGGTCTCCCACGCTTTGCAGATGACGTCGAGGTTGAAGGAGCATCTTGTTCTTGTTCGATGAACGCCGCAATGCCGAAGTCTCCATTTATCCAATCCCGAGAATATGCCTCGAATCTTTCCTGTTTTCGTTGAGCTTCATTTCACTTTAGCTTGTATTTACAAGCGGTCCTATAGAGTTTATTCTGGAGACGTTCACGTTTTTCCTCCGATATAGGATAGTTTTCACAAACAAATTTAAAAGCTCTTTCAACATTCGCATTATGCGTCAATTTAGAATCAAACAACGAAATTATAACTCTATTATCCATTTTTACACTTGCACTCAACCGTAGTTTATGGGATTTCAAATAATACACTGTCAGTATAAATACCACTCCTGGTAATAAATCGTACTCTAGGTACTTACCATGAGCCTCAAACATTGAGTACCTAAGCGAGTCGATGGCAGCAAGGTCCACATAAAGCCTGATTTCAAAATGGCGCAAGTTTGCGCAGAGTTTTCCTTCGTAATTTGTTATTATACATCCCACACTTGATTCAGAGCTGCTGGGTTATGCGGGGATATGCGGGGAAAAAAAGTTGCTGATCAACAAAGTTGAAATTTCTAATTTTTTAATGTTTTTTCTTCTCTTAAAGATTTTTTTGATTTTATTTCTGAATGACAACCTATCGTATTATTATTTTTTAAAGCTAGTTTTGTTACCTTTTCAATCATGTATAGTGAGCTAGGGGTTATCTCATAAAAACAGGTCAACATTTAACTTGAGATAAAGCGTATTTTTTCGGCAAAAAGTACGTTTTTTCGCTAACTTACAACTTTGACATCTAATATCTCAGGAATGAAAAGTGCTAGAGGCTTGAAACTTTGAAGTTTTCTTAATTTATATGTTTACTTTTGATAAAAAAATTGAAAAAAGTTTTGGTGAAGGTCACTTTTCCGATTTTCGTCCGCCTGATATCTTATAGTGCAGCTCCCACCAACACGGGAGGAAAAAAGGGCTCTCGAGGAAAACGAAACGTGGGATTTGGCGAATCTTTCTCGAAACCGGAAACCTATTCGGAACAAGTGGGTATTCAAAACAAAACGAACAGCGGATGGCAATATTGATAGGTACAAGGTGCGCTTGATGGTGAAGGGTTGCGCCCAGCGATCAGGCAACGATTATGACGCGGTTTATGCTCCAGTTGTACGCTACTCTACAATTCGTTACTTATTGGCCTTGCCGATGAAGCACAATCTGGACATCTATCAAATGGATGCGGTAACGGCTTTCCTACAAGGCAAACTTCAAGACGAGGTAATCTACATGGAGCAACCAGAAGGGTTTGCTGTGGATGGAACGAGCGTTTGTCGACTACGAAAGGCACTTTATGGATTGAAGCAGTCCAGCCGGGTATGGAACAATCAGTTGGATGCGGCTTTGAAAGATTTCGGCTTGACACGGTCCAAGGTGGATGCTTGTCTATATTTTCGGCTCAATGGAGACAAGATGCTGTTCGTCACAATCTATGTTGACGATTTCTTAATCTTCGCAAATGATGCCTAACTGAAGCGAAAGTTGAAACAGTTCTTGAACTGGATGAAGGACCTTGGAGAGGCTACATTTTGTCTTGGCTTGCGAATCACGAGAGATTATGCGGTATCTGCGGGGTACCAACAGAAACAAAATTACATACTTCAAGGATCATCATGTAGAGCTAACTGCCTATACAGATGCGGATTGGGGAGGAGATATGGACTCAAGAAAATCGACTTCCGGATACGTGTTCATCTTTATGGCAGGAGCAATATCCTGGAACGTGAAATGGCAGACTACAGTAGCACTTTCGACGTGTGAAGCTGAATATGTCGCTCTTGCTCGTATCATCCAAGAGGCTTTCTGGTGGAAGAACTTTCTGTCGCAATTGTTTGGAGAAATCATGATCCCCATTCGATGCGATAATCAATCCGTGCCGCCCGAAACCAAGGGTACAATCCAAGGACAAAACTCATGGATATTCGTTACCATTTTGTGAAGGACGCTTTGGTACAAGGAACTGTTGAAGTGACCTATATATATATACCAAGGATCAGCCTGCAGACGGATTTTCGAAGACCTTGGTGAATCTGTAGATGCAAGCATTCAAACAATTAATAGGAATCGAAGATTAGGGAGGAATGTTGGCAAATCATAGTAATCCTCGATTCCATATACCTATGTTAGCAACTACTTTGTTAGGAAAATAAAACTTCATTCGTTATCATCCACTCAAGCAGTACGGTTCTACTTTTATTCCATTACAAGTAGTCCAAACGGCAGTCATGAAACGATAATAACAATTCGACACACAGCCAGTTGCGCCCAAGTGCATTGATTTGTGTGTTTCCTTACTCTCTCGTTGGGAAATCTGTCCTCTAGATCCTTGAGGTCACCAATAAGGAGTACACAATAAAAGCACTGCGGAAACTTATACTAAATCTCTATTCATCTTTGATGTCAACAAACTAGTTGACTCGTTGAAAGCTCGAACACGAATGAACTTGTATTATTTTCTCTTGCTCCACCAACCGTCGTCCTGGTGAAATGCAGTGTGGCAAAAAGCACTTTGGAAGCCCCTTTCGATCCCGTAACAGTCGAGCCATCAACCGTACCCATCTTTCAACGTTCTGTTTCCTGTCAACTTAGTCGTCCTGGTCCTGTTTACGGAGGTTTGGAAGGGATCTTCTAGCCTGCACTTCCAGGCAAGTATGCGTGTTTTATAGGACGTTCTGTCTCTGATGCTTCTCAAAATTACAGCTCTGCAATAATTGACAGCTCGCAAGTTTCCCAAGCTGATTCCGAAAGGTTTCAATGCCGAATCGGTGAAGCTATTTCTGATGATACAAGACCTTCGAGTTTTCCAGCGGAAACCTGTGATATTGATGCACTTCAAACAAATTTGGATACACCAGGACACAATGTGTACAGTGCTTTGGAAGCCCTGGAGCCATCCGACCCAGTCGTGCCTGTTACCGTATCCTGCCATCAAAGACGTCCTGGTCCTGTGGTCGAGTTTGGTGAAAGGGTCTTCCAGCCTGTGTTGCCAGGCAAGTACGTTTCAAATCGCGATATTTCTCTTCCTGATACTTCTTCAAGTTGCAGTATTACTGCACAGGACGTGCATGTACCTCCTGTTATCACCACTGCCGCAGCTGATTCATCATCGATGTTAAATATTCATTATCAAAATGTTCGAGGATTAAGGACAAAAATTGATCAGGTGTTTCATTCTACGTCAGAACTGGACTACGACGTCTACGTCTTCACGGAAACTTGGCTTGACGACCGTATACTTTCTCAGCAGCTCTTTGATGGCGATTATTGTGTTTTTCGTGTGGACCGCTGCGGTACAAACGGAATGCGCCGACGTGGAGGTGGCGTGTTGATTGCCGTGAAAAATTATTTTGAACCATCGGCCATCCAGCTTTCTACTGGTTCCAATGTTGCGCAATTGTGGGTCAGAATTACTTTAAAACCTGTGGTGTTGTTGATAGGAGCACTATACATACCCCCGGATAAAAGTCAAAATAGCTCTTTTATGCAACATCATCTCGATGCAATGTCTGAAATCAATCGAAGCAGGAGTGACACGAGTGCAATAATTTTATTCGGAGATTTTAATCAGCCTCGACTGGTCTGGAAGAAAAACCACAATGACGAATTTGCTTTTGTCGACCCGCAACAATCCCTAATTTCTATTGCTGGTCTTATGCTTCTTGATACTATTGCCTTCCAAGGGTTACGACAACGTAACCTGATCAATAATTGCTCCGGTCGTATTCTTGATCTAGTACTGTCCGATGATACGAGCATGACAAAAGGAAGAGTAGCTGAAGCACCAGAGCAGGTCGTTCCCATTGATCGCTATCATCCTGCCCTGACTTTCACCGCAATACGCCTGCCTGCAGTATCGTTTAACAATGATGATGACTTCACTTGTCGTGACTTTCGGCGTGGAAATTATGTTAGATTGAACCAGTTGCTGTCGGAGACTGATTGGTCTGAGGTGTTGTCAAGTCCTGACGCCAACAGCGCCACGAATGCTTTTACCAGAATTCTCCATTCCTGTATCATGCAAGCTGTACCACCCAAAAGACCCCCTAGGAAACCGGTTTGGTCCAATGCTCAACTTCGCGCTTTGCGCAGGAATCGCTCCAGATTGTTGTAGAAGTACTGTCAATGGAGATGTCCATTCACAAAACGCCAATTCGATGAAGCGAGTCGTCTCTATAGAGGATACAATCGATTTTTGTATAAATGCTACGTAAAAAGGAGGTAAGATAATCTTCGGCAGAACCCAAAACGCTTCTGGACCTTCGTTAATTCAAAACGTAAAGAAAATGGTCTGCTAACTTCGATGCACCTAGGTGGCCTTCATGCTTGCACTGCAGAGCAGAAATGTGAACTGTTTTCTAAAATAATCGCTAGCATTTTTGAAGACCGTGTTCCATCGATAGATGAAATAAGATTGGCTCTGAATTTTGTACCGAGAGATGTGATAAACTTGGATGTGTTTGACATTTCTGAAGTGATGGTTGAATTAGCAGTACAAAAGCTGAAGCTATCATACAACCCCGGTCCAGGTGGCGTTCCTTCGTGCGTCTTTAAAAGGTGTGTTGGTATGCTGACCGCACCTCTTCAAGCTATTTTCAACAAATCTTTCCAATTTCAACAATTTCCTTCCGCATGGAAGTCATCGTATATGCTTCCTGTACATAAGAAAGGAGATAAAACCGACATCTCTAATTACCGAGGTATAACATCGCTGGCAGCTGGCTCCAAGTGTTTTGAATCCATTGTCAACGAAATTTCGCTAAGCACGTGTCGAAACTACATTAGCTCTTGTCAGCACGTGTTTTGCCCCAAAAGATCGGTGAATAGTAATCTTTGCGAATTTGCGACGACTGCCATTGCAGCAATGGATGCTGGAGCGCAACTTGACGCAGTTTACACTGACATAAAAGCTGCCTTTGACACCGTAAACCACGTGATCCTTTTGGCAAACCTGCAACGACTGGGAGTTTCAAACAGAATTGTGTAAGTGGCTTCGATCATACTTAGGCAACAGACTATTGACTGTTAAAATTGGTATAACGCAATCCAGCTGGTTTTCTCCCCTGTCCGGCGTGCCCCAAGGGAGCAATCTGGGTCCTCTACTATTCGTATTGTTTTTCAATGACGTCGTAAACGTTCTGGTAAGCGGTGGGTTGCTCATTTATGCTGATGACTTGAAACTGTTTCTTGTCATCCGACGAGAAGCTGATTGCAGACGACTTCAAGAGCTTATTGACCTTTTTGCTTCTTGGTGTAGCCACAACTTCCTTAAAGTGAGTGTCTCCAAATGCTCTATAATATCGTTCCATCGCTGTAGAATGCCTATTCACTACAACTACACGATGCATGGGGAGCAACTGGAACGTGTTGATAAAATTAAGGACCTTGGAGTGCTTCTTGACGCGCAAATGACATTCAAAATGCATTGTTCGGAAATAATTGACAAAGCCAATCGTCAGCTAGGCTTCATTCTAAAAACTGCTCATGACTTTGATGATCCCTTGTGCCTACGTGCTCTGTATTGCTCGCTCGTCCGGTCTATTCTGGAGTATGCATCAGTTGTTTGGTCCCCTTACGAAGCGGTGTGGATCACTAGGATTGAATCCATTCAGCGGAGGTTTATGAGGTCTGCTCTTAGAAATCTGCCCTGGCGTGACCCTTTAAATCTACCCCCATATGCAGATCGCTGTGCTTTGCTGGGCATTGAAACGCTTCAAAATCGCCGTTTGGTGGATCAAGCTGTATTTGGAGCAAAAATACTTCGTGCGGAAATTGACAGTGCAGCATTGCTTGAGCGTTTGCAGATTTATGCTCCTCAACGTGTTCTTCGATCCAGGCAATTTCTACAACCAAGGACAAGAAATACGACGTATGGCTCGAATGATCCTCTCAACTCCATCTCCAGACGTTTTCAGGCAGGTTATGATGTTTTCGACTTTAATTTGTCAACTAACACATTTAAAGAACGGTTACGCTCAATGCGTGTTTTTAGCTAATAACTAGTATTATTATTATACATTAAGATTTCATTAAGACCATGTTGTCGGATGATATGATTACAAATAAACAAATAAACAATCACTGTTAATGGTGTTGATGACAAGTGACACCAGAATCGAAATTCCACTCTTCTTCCATATATCTCTGGCATCATTGCAAATAGCTCAAAATTTTCCATGCATAATTGAAAATAAAAATTAACGTAGAAAGGAAAAAAAATGCAACAAAACAAATCGAAACGTCGCATTTCAAGCGCAGCCTTCTTCGATCCTCTGTCGGTCGATACATAACGGAGCTGTGATTTACCACTGACCACAACACGAACCGGCCACCGATTCGAATTTTTCAAATTCGCCAAGCTTTATTACTACGTACTATCATACCATTAGAAATAAATGCATCTCTTAATACACACTTTTACGGGACAAGACGACGAATGAACTTCTAAAACTCTGCGGTATAGTCATTGTATTCTTTACGTGCGGCAATCACTTCTTCCTTGATTGAAACGACATTGGAAATCGTCGGAACCGTACCCTCTTCGCCACTTACCTGGTCATCTTCGTCGGTTTGATGCTCACGCTTCTGCAAATGCTTCTGCTGTTGCTGTTCTACTCCTCCCTCTTCATCATCGTCGTCCTCGATTTCCTCCACGTCGCTGGAGATGGCAAACCCTTCCGAGGCCTTTTTGATGACATAACCGTCGACGGGTTCAGCCGGAACGTCTAGCTGTTGCTTCTCCTGTTTGATTTTCAAAAGAGATTTTTTGCTAGAAGACGGCCCCGGACTGGGTGCCGGTTGCGATCCGCTGCCCTGCACTTGATAATTATGCACCACAATCTGATGCCGGACGCGGTCCTGATTGCGGAGAAACTCCCGATTGCAGATCATACAGAGGAATCGTTGCACATCCTTGGATGAGTCCGAATGATAGCGCTGTTTGTGCTGAACCAACAGGACCTTACGATCGAATTTTACATTGCACTGATCGCACGGATAACGATAGCCACCGACATGAAGCCGGATGTGCGACACGTAGGCATTTCGATGGACAGTACGCTTCGGACAGTGAGGACACTTGTAGAAAAACTGCTGATCGGGGTGCTGCTGCTGGTGATGGGTCTGAAGCATAGTACCGGTAACGAAGACCAGGCTACACAGCCCGCAAGGGTACTCGACATTCTCTGGTTCGGCTTTGATTCCCTTGTGAGAGGACGACGAGGAGCCGGCGACGTTCTTCTTCTCGATACCATGGAATACGGTATGATGGTAGCGGCGTGCAGATTTGCGGATGAAAATGCGCGGACAGTAGGCGCACTTGAAACGATTGGCGATTGTCAGGGAGGATCCTCCGGTGTGGTAGCGTTGTTTGTGTCGTAGAAGATCGGCTGGTTTGTAGAACCCGGCATCACATTGCTGGCACTGATGAGGCAGCTTGCCAAGATGATTGAGGATGTGCAGTTTGAGAGTATTCCGATTGGTGAATACCTTCTTGCAATGGTGACAGGCCATAGATTTCGGGAGGGACGACAGCACTTGCTTAGCGAGAGGTTCCTTGTCGGCATGGTGATGAGTTATGTGAATTGCTCGGGCTGTTTTGGTCGTCAGCTTCCGGGGACAGTGGGGACATGGGAAGCGAACCTTCTTTTCGCTATCTTCGTCATCCGAGCCGTGCATCTCTTGCATATGACGGTCTACGTCCTTCTTGCGGATGAACCTCTCATCGCATTGATCACAACCGAACGGATGCTCTCCGGTGTGGTTCATCATGTGTTCCCGGAGGGATGTCTTATGCTTGAACAGCTTGGAACATACGGTACACTTGAAGCGAACCGGAACATCTGGATGTTTCAGAGCGAAGTGTATCCGCATCGTTTTCATCGAAGGGAACTTTCGGTCGCACTTGGAGCACGGGAAATTACTCTTACGTCCTTCCCAAACTGTTGGCAATTTGGCGGGTGATTCGATGTTGTGAACAACCTGTTCATGGCGGAATCGATCCTGATTGCGCACGAAGTATCTGTCACACTGGTCACATTTGTACCGTTCCAGAACTTTGTTCTTGGAGTTTTCTCCGTGCCAGTTCGCCTTATGTTTGTCCAGTTTGGTCTTCCGCTCGAAACTGCTACCACAGATGTCGCACTTGTGTGGCATCGTTCCATGATTAATAACACAGTGCGAGCGCAGTGCGGTGCGATGACGGAACACCTTCGCACAATCCGGACATTTGTGTCTCTTGGAGATCTTCGGTTTGGATTCCTCGTCCTCACCAGCATGGTGCTCGGCAAAATGAGCGTCGATGGCTTCTTTTGTGTCAAATTGCTCATTGCAGCCATCGCAGTACAAAACCTGCAGCATCGGAATAACTTCTGTGACCTCCGATGGTTTTGTGTCGTGGAAATGTAAGATGTGCAAATTACGACCCGATTCCTGCAGGAATATTCGTGGACATAAGGTACATTTGTAGCGCTTGTCCGTGTAGGATGGAGAGTTTTTATCGTGATAGCGCGACACGTGATTATCCAAACGGGCCTTCATCGTGAACTTGGCTCCGCACTCGTCGCACGAAAATGGAAAATCCATCGTGTGGAAGCGGGTGTGCGCTCGTAACGATGTCGTTTCGCAGAACTTCTTGGCACAGTAGCGACACGAGTAGATCATTGCTTGATCTGGGTGCGTCTTCCGGATGTGATTCTGTGGAAATGAGAAAACAATTAATACTCTGCGCTGTAATTCCTTGAACCCTTGAACATTACCTTAATTTCCTTCATCAACCGGAACGTTTCCTGACAAATCGTACAACGATACGCTCCATCAGAACTGACTTCAAACGGCAGTGTCTTTTTTGGGATGTCTTTTCCTTGATCCTCCGTTCTTGCTTCGCTACTTGCTCTGGTCGATTCTTCCATCGAAGCTTCCATCGATTTTTCATCCTCTTCCGAATCTAAAACCACAACATCATTCCTAGCAGGCTTCCTATCTGGAAGATCCTGTTCTTCCTCATGATCTTGCTGATCCTCATCAAAGTGATCCCCGCCTTCTCTTCCTCCTCCTCCTTCTTCCATCCCATATGGCTCGGGCTTTATCAACACATCGCCCCTAATCAACTCTTCCTCCACCTCTTCATCAATCTCTTCTCCATCATCGTCAATCAACCCTCGTTCAAGTTCCTCCTCACCGCCATCCCCACCTTCTTCACCATCACCACCACCACCGGCATTTTCCTCATCGCTATCGCTCAGGCAGTAAACCATGTCCTCTTCGAATCCAATTGCATTTTGAGCCAGCTCCTCCTGATGTTCTACCTTTACCTGGTAGTGCATCAATTCCATCCGCTTCCGCTGCAGAACGTCATCCAACGTCCTGCACCGTTCTCGGTACTTATGAAAGCCCTCTAATGTCATTTGACACATCCGACAGACCGCACACCGGTAATCCATTTCCATCGTCACATGAATATCCACCAGCCGGCCAATTAATTCAATCACCCCTTGTCGCGGTTGCCCATCGGGGGGAAATAGCGGTTCCACGTAGAAGCCGGAAAAACATAGCCTACAGTAGGTCTCCGGGTTGTCATTGGGGCTGCAGAAAAAAAAATGCCCGGAGAAAATCACGTATTTACATCCACTATGTTAAACAGCATTACAAATCATACTCACATATCCGGTATCGTTTCCGTTTCCATACTTTTGGCAAGGATTCGGAAAGCACAAAGTCACAAGATAATCAAAATTTACACGAGCAAACGCTGGACATTTTATATTTTCTCCTTTCTTCTGCCGCCTGCCCAATCAATCTGTTTTCCTTTGCCTCTCCTCACTTCACACTCGACAAACTACTTTCTGGCCGAGGTCCGGTAAGGTACAACTGACCGTCTCTCTCACTCTTCTCAGTCAACCAGACCGATCAGCGACGCACAGCACCTGCACGAGAGAGATAACCAAACCGCATTGTCCCACCTCGTACAGTTTACGTTGGCCAGCGACGATGCACCGTCTGTGTCTCGCGCATACATTCATGATGCGATGCTAGTCTGTTTCATTTTCTTCTCCCTCCCCCACAGGTACGACTTGTCAAACAAGCATCGAAAAGGGAATAAAAAGAGAATGACATTTAAGGGGGCCTGACGTCGCCTATACACTCCCGCTTCATTTTACTCAATTTTTTATTACAATTGTATATACTATCTCTTTTTAAAAAGAGGATCTACTCAATTTATGAGTAGATCCACTTTTTACGAAAATTGAGTAACATTTCCGTGAGAGAAAAAGAGATAGTATACAATTGTAATCAAAAATTGGGTAACATGAAGCGGGAGTGTAAGGGCCGTATTCAAGAACTCAATTTGAAAAGTATAATGAATTTTCACACACGCAAAAGAAAAGCGAAATAAGATATTGAAACTTCTGCAACCAGTTCATTTTTTTTAACCAGTTCGTTTATTTGTACGCCTCAATCGCGTTAGCTTTACCATAGCAATGTTTGTGGGTTACACACAAAAAAAACTATTTCTTTAAAGAAACTAGAGTTCTTCTTCTTTCTTGGGGGCAACTTTATGGCACCTTCTTCTTGTTCTTTTGCTATTCTAGCCATCTCTTTTTGTTTACTTATCCCTGTTAACATGAATGCAGCAAACTGTAACAACGCGCGATCGCGGGTATCCATATCCTTCGGTTCAGCGTTACTGATTTCGTTATCCACCGGTATCATGACAGATTCCTCCATTTCGTCTTTCAGCACCTCTAGCGTTTCCAATTCGCTATCACCTTCAGCTTCAGATCCTATGTTGGCTGTGTCTCCGGTTACTGCAGATCCGTACGTTTTCTTCCATTTACCGTTCTGTTAATTTTCTTGCCGACGGACTTTCGGCTGACTCTGAACATTCCGCTTGGGACAAGAAATCATCAGATGTCCCACTTCTTTGCAGATGAAGCATTTATCCTTATTGCCTTCGTAATACATGTTACCCTTCCGATTGGCGAAGTGCAGCGATGCTTCACGTCCATGTACGCGCATCGCACACCAGTGTGTGCGCGAATGCCCAGCTCCACCGGGAACTTCTCCCGCACGATGCGTTTCACGTGTCCATATTTTGACAACACCGTAACGATCTCCTGGTCGGGAACCTCCGGTGGGAGATCGTATATTCGCACATAGCATATGTGATCCTGGGCATGCGACATGTGTACTTTAACCTTTTTTCCATTCGCATAATGGAATACCAGCTGGTCAGAGTTGGCGGTCAGCGCGTGCAACATTGACCGCTCAGATTTGAACTTGACGAGAAGGGACTTTTCATCTGCTATCCTATATGCAGCTTCAATTTCATCAAGCTTCGCATCCAAGCCTTTGACGAAATTTGCCACTTCGCCTAAGCTTGGTTTATCCGCTCCATCGCCGAAGGTAAATCGCACAGTATTTTTCAACTCGCACATAGCTGCTATAACAAAAGCGACCGGGTTGATGATCAAAGAACAATGCCGTATAGAAGAAGGCTACCGCGCGAAGAAACAAAACTCAACCGTACCAATCGAAAGCAGAAAGAGAACTCAACCAGTTCATTTTACAGACACTTTAAAACTCATCCGATCAGAAGTTGTGTAATATTACACAGTGCCTTGTACAACCACTTCAAGCTTATTGTAATGGCTGGCCCTAGGGCTGGCCCACAATTTATACGTTGCGGAACCCTAAGGTTTTCTGTGAAATTTACGTCAACGGAACGCAAATGTATCTATTGTGGGTGAACCTTAAGTAATTGATTAATTCGACAAAGATTTTTCATGAGGGCCTAACTTACAAACGTAAACAATCGCTTTTTCCGCAAATATCTCATCATTGAAAAGTAGCCTAACCAATTTCGAAGAGGAAGAGTTCACCTATCAGATATAATTGAAGGCTTACATGGGTAGCCTTTGTGCCATGAGAAGTTTACGGAAGAAGCCATTGTTTACGTTTGTCAGTTAGGCCCTAATAAAAACACTTTGTCGAATTCATGAAATAAATCTAAACATTCCTATAAAGCATGTTGAAGAAGTTTGCAGAATGGTTGAGCGGGATCTTCATCGCAATGGCCTGAATCGTTGACAAATTGTCTCAGATATTGAAATACGATTTTAGGATACTCAATGACCGTTCACTGCCTCAAATGACTGTGCTTCTCTGAACCCGGTCTTTATTGCCCAAGTCGCCTATACACTCCCGCTTCATTTTACTCAATTTTTTATTACAATTGTATATACTATCTCTTTTTAAAAAGAGGATCTACTCAATTTATGAGTAGATCCACTTTTTACGAAAATTTAGTAACATTTCCGTGAGAGAAAAAGAGATAGTATACAATTGTAATCAAAAATTGGGTAACATGAAGCGGGAGTGTAAGGGCCGTATTCAAGAACTCAATTTGAAAAGTATCATGAATTTTCACACACGCAAAAGAAAAGCGAAATAAGATATTGAAACTTCTGCAACCAGTTCATTTTTGTTTTAACCAGTTCGTTTATTTGTACGACTCAATCGCGTTAGCTTTACAATGTTTGTGGGTTACACACAAAAAAAACTATTTCTTAAGGAAACTAGAGTTCTTCTTCTTTCTTGGGGGCAACTTTATGGTACCTTCTTCTTGTTCTTTTGCTATTCTAGCCATCTCTTTTTGTTTACTTATCCCTGTTAACATGAATGCAGCAAACTGTAACAACGCGCGATCGCGGGTATCCATATCCTTCGGTTCAGCGTTACTGATTTCGTTATCCACCGGTATCATGACAGATTCCTCCATTTCGTCTTTCAGCACCTCTAGCGTTTCCAATTCGCTATCACCTTCAGCTTCAGATCCTATGTTGGCTGTGTCTCCGGTTACTGCAGATCCGTACGTTTTCTTCCATTTACCGTTCTGTTAATTTTCTTGCCGACGGACTTTCGGCTGACTCTGAACATTCCGCTTGGGACAAGAAATCATCAGATGTCCCACTTCTTTGCAGATGAAGCATTTATCCTTATTGCCTTCGTAATACATGTTACCCTTCCGATTGGCGAAGTGCAGCGATGCTTCACGTCCATGTACGCGCATCGCACACCAGTGTGTGCGCGAATGCCCAGCTCCACCGGGAACTTCTCCCGCACGATGCGTTTCACGTGTCCATATTTTGACAACACCGTAACGATCTCCTGGTCGGGAACCTCCGGTGGGAGATCGTATATTCGCACATAGCATATGTGATCCTGGGCATGCGACATGTGTACTTTAACCTTTTTTCCATTCGCATAATGGAATACCAGCTGGTCAGAGTTGGCGGTCAGCGCGTGCAACATTGACCGCTCAGATTTGAACTTGACGAGAAGGGACTTTTCATCTGCTATCCTATATGCAGCTTCAATTTCATCAAGCTTCGCATCCAAGCCTTTGACGAAATTTGCCACTTCGCCTAAGCTTGGTTTATCCGCTCCATCGCCGAAGGTAAATCGCACAGTATTTTTCAACTCGCACATAGCTGCTATAACAAAAGCGACCGGGTTGATGATCAAAGAACAATGCCGTATAGAAGAAGGCTACCGCGCGAAGAAACAAAACTCAACCGTACCAATCGAAAGCAGAAAGAGAACTCAACCAGTTCATTTTACAGACACTTTAAAACTCATCCGATCAGAAGTTGTGTAATATTACACAATGCCTTGTACAACCACTTCAAGCTTATTGTAATGGCTGGCCCTAGGGCTGGCCCACAATTTATACGTTGCGGAACCCTAAGGTTTCCTGTGAAATTTACGTCAACGGAACGCAAATGTATCTATTGTGGGTGAACCTTAGGTAATTGGTTAATTCGACAAAAAATTTTCATGAGGGCCTAACTGACAAACGTAAACAATCGCTTTTTCCGCGAATATCTCATCATTGATAAGTAGCCTAACCAATTTCGAAGAGGAAGAGTTCACCTATCCGATATAATTGAAGGCTTACATGGGTAGCCTTTGTGCCATGAGAAGTTTACGGAAGAAGCCATTGTTTACGTTTGTCAGTTAGGCCCTAATAAAAACACTTTGTCGAATTCATGAAATAAATCTAAACATTCCTATAAAGCATGTTGAAGAAGTTTGCAGAATGGTTGAGCGGGATCTTCATCGCAATGGCCTGAATCGTTGACAAATTGTCTCAGATATTGAAATACGATTTTAGGATACTCAATGACCGTTCACTGCCTCAAATGACTGTGCTTCTCTGAACCCGGTCTTTATTGCCCAAGTAACACCACTTGTCATATTCATGTTAATAATACACGTTTTAGACCAATCTTATGTTTTTCTTCTAACGTCAATAACTTAATTTCATACACGCATATAACCGAAAAAGCGCAATAAATGTGGCATTTTTTAACATCTTTTAGGTCATACCAGATGTTTTGTAGAACATCCATAAGACAAATATTATGTTCTGTGGATGAATTTTTAAAAATATTTTTTTTTTTTTTGAACAAACTACGATATAAACAAATTAAAAAAAAATAAAAAAAATATTTTTAAAAGGGAAAAAGATTTTGTAGATAATGGTTTTTTACGCTAAAAAGTGTTTTTTTTTTTTTTTTAAAAAGAGAAAAAAAAAATGATTTGCGCATGGAAGTTGTATCAAAATTGTATATGCGGCTCAAGGTTAGCAGTGCAACTTTCCGTTTTACCTTCCCTAATTTCATGCGCCATCGATTGGATTAAAAAACGTAGAAGGTACCACGAATAAACTATTGAATTTTAGTGAAATTTCTTTATGGAATTCACAAAAACCAACATGGCGATTTTCCAAGTCTACAGTCCTACAGTACAAGTCTACAGTACGGGTAAAAACATTAGTAACACATTTGATTTTCAAATCTTCGTTTTTTTTATTTTCTGCGTTTTTTGTTGTAAAATTGAACCGAGAAATGTCAGTATGAATGAAAATACAAATACAACTTTTTTATTATGTTGTGCGTAGCTACATCTCAAAAGACTCCCCCACAAATTAAACGTAACAATTTATAAAAAATACTAAACATTCTCCCAAACTGTTGCTTTATGCTACATTTGAATAAACCCCTATGCCCAATTTGGCTTCTATTTGAATCAGTGAGTGGCATCACAATCTTACATTTAGGTAGTGTTTGTTTTTATTCCAGTATTTCAAATAAACATATTTTCAGCCGTCACTGTATTGGATTCACAATCTATTCGGAATGATTTCACTATTGCATGAGGATGTTAAAAACATGTTTAAAATTCATCTTGAATGCAACCTATCAACATATTTACAAACATCTAGCATACACGCTATTTCCAAACAATCCAAAATGAAGTACGTTTGACTCAAATCAGTCAAAAGTATGGATACTCAAAAGTGAGTAAAAATAGTTCGTAGTGGTAAGATGACAAACATCCTGAAAACTTTTTCAAGACCAGACATGTTTGGTATTTCATCCTCACGACTTTTTTACAACAAACTTCTTATATTCTTGTCAAAGAAGATGTTTCTGGTGTTACTTGGGTGGGTACTTATTGGTATTATCGTATTATGTTGAAACTTGAAGTCCGGTATATAATAATAGCGAAAAGTGAATCGAGTCCGTACAACTGTTGGTACAACGACGTTTCATATGATTAACACATATCAGATTACCATGTATGGAGAAATCTATACCACCTACCAAGTAATGACAATAGTTTTTGTTTGATTCATATAGAACCTTTGTCTATTCGAAGGAGCACGGCAAGGCTCATGGCTATGGTCATTTAGATTGTAGTTTATATATATTTGAGTTGTATAAACCAAGGAAAGTTTACAGCTGTCAATCTCATGCATTTCGCTTGACTCAACATGTCTTCGATTTTGACGTTTAGCATCCAATGAGACCTTGAACTTCCCGAGTAAGAAATCTTCATGCTTTTATGTTGAGTAAGCTTCTTTATAACCAAATCTAGTCATATAAAAGTATTTACAACCAATTTAAAACTTGTGTGTTGCTTGGGTTGGATATTTCATAAACATTGATGTTTCAGCACGCAGAGAAAAATTTGTTAGTAAATTTTACCATTATTGAGGTTTTTTTTTTGTTTCTTGATTATCAATCAATCAATCATCTCCCGTCGTAGTTACTCAAATTCCCTTTTTGGGTATTTTCGTACCTCGGGGGGGGAGAAACTCTTATTTTGCGCCCCCCCCCCCCTATTGGGGGTTAGGATATAGACAAAATTACCAAAAATTGAAAAAAAATTTACAAAAAAAAAGAAAAAGTTTTTGTTACCATAACCAAAGACTAGAATGCCAGGAACGTGGAGAATTCGTCCTTTTTCATGGCTATTGTAACCATTAAAGGCAATAGTCATCTTGACCATGATTTAATTGTTGGTACAAGGTACAACCGCAGACAGACGTTTGACTTCATCTCATTTACCTGTGCTAAAACATGGCTTCCATCAAAATATCAAGTAGTAATAGCTTAACAGATGGCGCCAGAGATTTGTTTTTATTGGTAAGGGAAAAAGGGGTAGCCAGTTAAACTGTCAGATTTAATGTAGCAATAAGTTGACTAGGCGGCGCTACTGTGCAAGATGATTCCAACGTAATTAGATTTGAAATTTTACACAACAAATTTGAATTGTTCTGTTCGAGCTTGAATGTCTGTCTGCGGTACAACCAACAATCAATGTGCAAGTAGCGATTTGAAATTGGTTAACTGTTGTAGAATCCCTTGGTCCGAAGTACACCTTGAAACCAGCACCTAACTATATATATTTGCGCCTTTGTTTTGATTTGCTGTGTTATTTTGACAGAATATTTGAGAGTGTGTTCGTGTGAGTTCATTATTAGGGGCGTATTATGAAGCTTGGGACCGAGCTTGGGACCGATGTGCTAGTACTGACTGAACCAAGAAAAAATTCGTATTTGTTCGAGACCTACTGGTCTTAGAGTTAGTCTATGGTACAACCATGGAATTAATTTAAGTGCACGTGCTTGGGATGTGCAATACCTTGGCTTCATGTCAAATCTGGTTGTTGTCTTCGGTGCATAATTTTTTAGATCATAAAAAAATATGCACCGAAGACATCAATCTTGTGTGACATTTAGCCGAGGTGTTGTAGGTGTTGTTGCCTGTAGACGATGGAGCGGAAAAGGCAATCAAACGCTCAGCAAAAAGGGCAGTATTATTAGGGGCTGGATAGTCAAGCAGAAAATGGATGGAGTTTTTGACTCAGGAAGTTCCAGCACATCGGTCCCAAGCTTAATGATTCGCCCCTAACAACGTAACAACGTAACAGCGAATCAAAACAAAGAGTCGTGTGCGGAAAAGCGCATGAATGTATTGTAAGGTGCAGGCTGCAAGGTGTACTTCGGATCAAGGGGTTCTGTGAATCAATTTCAAATCACTAGTTTCACATTTATTGTTGGTATAATTATGACATCAGCATGCCAGTTTGTAGGTGACCAGGTGGTTAGTCATTCTGCGACGTTTTGTTTGTGTTGATTGTGTTGGGTGGTGTTTCTGTGTTTCAAAATATCTGTCAAAACTACAATCGAAAATTTTTGCTTATTGGCAACTATTCCATCAGCCAGCTGGAACTGAAGTAAACATGCGTGTAATTGGTGCCAAAAAAGACGGAATTTATTTTTCATGTAATGATGAGGTGTTTGCAGTGCGTCTAAAGGGTGTTTTTGAAGGTGTTAAAACATGGTGACCGATACACTAACCCCACCTCCTGGAAGTGACAAGGCGTCAAATCGACTGAAGTTGGATTAGCATCAAGTAACGAATAAATTCGATTGTGGATACATTTGCCTGAAGTAACAAATTGGAAGTCTTTCAATGCACATCTAAGCTCATAGCATGGCTATCAAGTACGATGGCTTCCATAGACGTGACTATGTCAGAGGAACTGAGGTGGCCCGTCCAGAGCGTTCATTTTTACCTTCATTATGCTTTTGACAACTGAACTCATCAGATAATGAATTTCTTTGGAGCAAAACAATAGTTTTGTTCTCGATTACGAGTTCAAGCTAGTTAGTTGACTATGCTACTCACGATACAAACAAAATATTCAACGAAGACTGAAATCGCAGCCGAAATCCTTTGGAAAATGTGTCAATCAACAGCACATGGAGCCTAGACTACCATTAGCCCTGGTATTGAACGACGAAACCGCATCAACACTTCAAAAGATCTGCCACCTATTATCGACCAAGTTTGCTAGTTTATTCATTACAGAAAAAAATACCAATGAAAAGATAACCGCTGCAGCGCACAATGTTTCTGTGTTCGCTTGAACTCTGGGTGTATTCGATTTCAGCTATGAGATAATCTCCACTGCCGCACCACAGCTTAAGTCGTGTTTCAGTCCTGTTTCAGATAGGTTCCGTCGGTATTCCTGAAAAAAACATATTCCTAGTCTTCTGTTTCCCCTGCTTCGGAATGTCAACATCTAGTCCCCTCCTGTTGTAAAGAAGCACACATGTTTCCAGCTCATAAAAAATGCAGGAAACAAGACGTGGAAAACTACCAGGTATCAAAACTATTCGAACTAGTTATCATGGAACCTCTTCTCTCCTCCCTTAAGAAGTATTTGAGCATGAATCTACACGGATTTATGGTGAGACAATCAATTAATTTATTACGCCGTATCTTGTACTTTACCCAGTGAACAATGAATTCGCATATGAAAGCGGATAAGAGTATACAGTGGAGGCGATATGCGTACATTTTATATGGAGTCAAATGAACGATTGTACGTAAATCCCCTCCTTGATGTGCAAATATGCGCTATCATATATGGTTCTGTGCTGAATGGGTATGGCTGAAAGAGTGCAGAAAGACGTCATCTATACAAACTTGTCAGCAGCTTTAGACAAGCTCAACTCTGCCACGTTGAGCTTGTGATGATCGTAGTTCAAGGTGTTGGAAGGTGCTTCGGGTATTAGGTCACCGGCATACGAAAAACGTGGACCTTTGGGGACTAAATTCACGTCATAAAAGTATATCAAGAAGATAAACGGTTCACGATAATTTCCTTGACGGCAACTCATAGTTGACGACCTATAAGGTAGGAACGAAACCATTGTAAGAGAGTTCGATGAACTCCAAGCCTTTGTGTAGCTTTGCGATAGCAATTGACCAGGGGGTAAGTCACCTAGCCACCATGTGTTAACACACGGCAACACACTTCAAACATCTCGCATCTCATGAGAGATAAATTCATTTCTGGTACCAATAACACGAATCGATTGTTTGTTTTCTCACTGTTTTGTTTCCCTCTCTCACACTGATTTGATTCAGATGATGCATAAGAAAGCGTGGATTAAACGTCAATAGTCCGTTGTAGTTATGACAGATATGTTGAAACACAAAAACACCTTCCAACACCCTGAGCCTCGACCATTAGAAACACAACGAGGCAGAGTGACTAACCCCCTGGTGCAAGGTGTATTTGGGAACAATGGTGAAAGGTGTATTTGGGAACAGTGAGTCAATTTTTAATCGCTAGTTTCCTATTGATTATTGGTCCTACGTATAGAAAAATCTGTGAATATGTTTAGATTGGCCAAGGCAGAACACCTTGCAATTTGATATTAGCTATCAAAGAGATCAAGAATTACAAACGGTTCTGTTTTTAAATTAAGGTATGCATAAAATAATGTTTTTGTGTACTTTTAGTTTTTCTTTCCTTTTTCTTCTCCATTTTTTTGCATCCATAATAGAAATCACATAGAATCTTGAAAGAATCTATTGTGAAACTGCGTTGAATAGAATGGTAGATACTATAGATTCTATAGTTTTCAACGATAAGGTAGCAATTGAACTTGTCGTTTTTCCACCAAAAAAAAAAAAAAAAATAAAAAAAGGGGGGGGGGGGAAAAACAAAAAAAAAAAAAAAAAACAAAAAAAAAAAAAAAAAAGGGGGAGGGGGGAGGGGGGGGGTAGTATAACATATCTTTTTTAGTGTCCTTTCTTTTTAAAAAAAAAAAAAAATCTCGAACAGTTTCAAACAAAACCGATTTATTTATACTGTCGAACTTTTGGCTACAATAGAATTTATCGTCTATGTAGTATGGTAACAATAGAGTCGTTTTAGTTGAACTATACATGAACAGTATGGTTTATTGTTCAACAACAAAACTAATTATAATTCTATATGGTTTTGGATTGCAATCCTATTTATATTCAGGACTCGCTTGTTTCGCCCTAACCACAGTTTGCTACGGCAATTCCAAATTCAGTCCTCAACTCCGGCAACACTGCCCACCATGCTGCGGCGGCGGCGATGCACGTACGCCGACGATGGTTTCGCCATCTTCTAATGCTCTCTGTTTGCGGTGCGTGCAGCATATTTTTTATTTTTCTCTCTTTTCGTCACACGTCCTCCGGATAGAGCGCGTTCTGCGGTTCTGCGCATAAACACGGGTAAATATTTTCAAACATCTGTGCCTGTGTTGGTGTCACCGCAGTATAAACAGCTCCCTTTTGACAGTCTCATTGCAAAAATCACCGATGACAGGAAGAAGAAAAGAGTAAAAATTTTCATTCTGGACACTGGACGGTCACAAAAAGAAATAGGAGAACAAGATGGACCTTTCAATGTCCTCCAGGGAGGACCCATTTGCTCCAGATAGTATTTTTTCCCAGCAAGATCTTCCGGTCGTGTAAGTTGAAGTGTTTTTTTCAGTGGTTTTCAAGTGTAATTTGAGAACGCTTTGTTTCGTTTTCTTCGCAGGCCAAATGACAACCCAGAGTCGTACTGCCGCTTGTGTTTGACGACGCCTGATGTAGTACCTCTTTTTCCGACCGACAGCGACCCTAATGAGATCGTTCTGGAGCTAATAGGGAAGTATATTGGTGTTGCATTGACGATCCAGGATGATTCTCCGTGTTCCGTGTGTAATTCCTGCCAGATGATTCTGGACCAATTTGATTTATTTCGCCAGAATTGTCTGAAGGTAGACATCGCCATAAGAAGAAGAAGGCTTGGGTTGGATCGTGTGGTGAAAAGTGAGCCACAAGATGACGAAAATTTGGAGGAGCTGGAGCTTCCGTACATTAGATTGGAGAATAGAGTGTATCAGTGCCGGTTATGTTCGGAAACGTTCCGCTCGATGGCACTTTTCATGGTTCATTGTAAGGAGGAACATCCGGATGAAGCAAAAATGTACAAATGTAAACACTGTAGCAAGTCGTTTATGTCGAAAACGGCACGACTTCAGCACATGCGATCTCATAGACCGAGCAATTCTGAACTGGACTTAGGCGGTCTTCGGGTTCAGGTCTGCGAAAGATGTATGGTCACATTCGATTCGTATAAACTGCTCAAGGTTCACATCAAGGAGCACCACTCCAATGAACCGAAACAGGATACGCTGGTCTGCAATACATGTTCGCGGCAGTTTAGTCGGATCACAATCCTCCGAAATCACATTCTTCGTGTCCATATGGGCAAGCTTCCCCATGTCTGCAAACATTGCGAAATTAGTTTCGGTTATACTCAGCAGTTGGTTGCACATTTAAAGAGCGAACACGGTATCAGTCCGGACCAATATGGCCTATTCCCCGATGAGGATTTCGAGCCAGAAGAATCAATACCGCCTGTTTCGCCTGTTCCCTCTATTCCAGCACCTGCATCATTGGAAGACCATCAACCGCCACCTGTTCTAGAACCAGTCACCGATGATTCCGACCGCAAACCAGTGAACAAATACACTTGCATGGAATGCCGCGTTCAATGCTACAGTCAGGATGAGCTCAGAACTCACCGAAAAATCCATCAGGATCCAACCTGGTGGAAGTGCACCCTTTGTCGCAACTTTGTCAAGCACCGTGAAATGCATCTCCTGAAGAAGCATCCCACTATCAGCGAAAGCGAAATGGATTCCTCGTTCATGCTTCGCTATCGGTGCTGGATGTGTCGCATGTACTTCAAATCGTTGCACCTGATGGAAGTGCACGCCAATATCAAACATCAGGTCCCACTGCCAGATCACCATCAAGCACCTCCACCATCCGACGAACTGGAGGAGGGAGAAATTAGGCCGGGCGTACCCATGGGAGCACCGCCTCCGCCAGCACCGCCGATGATGCCACCATTATTGACGATGGCCATGACTGGCATGCAGCAACCGCTGACGGCGCAACCACCGTTGCCAATCATCCCGGAGAACTTCCCCCTGCTACTGTCCCAGCTGGAGAACGGAGCTATGGACTATCTGCGCGAGTTCAGTCGGTAAGTTGCTCACACTCTAAATTTTTACATTCCGCCATAAAATTGCTCGAAACTTATCCGAATGGCATTAATTCTGAACAGAGGCGATTCTAAACTCGTGGGTTGAGTGTAAGAATATTATATTCAATGAATCTAAGAATATTATCTAAAACCAGAAGATTGAAGTAAAACAATATGATGGTTACTGTTCCCAACTTAATCTCATTGATTCCATGTTCATCCTACGCTGAATCAGAAGATTTTTAAGTGCAAATATTTGGTTTCTTTTCGTGGCGTGCTTTGCTTTTGCGCCGTCATTTTCACGAAAAAAAAAAACATTATTTCTCGAGTACTTTTTTAAACAGACGTATCTGATTTTGTAAACAAAGAGGGGAAGTAAGAGGCATTTAGAGTTTGCTAGTTTTTGTATTTTAGTGTAAAGGGTGGAACGGTCAAAAATTGGTCAAACATGATTAAGTGCACACTGATTAGTTTATTATATAAACGATCAATCTTTATTTCTTTTTGAAATTGAATTGAAGTTGTTTCGTCCAGGGTTTGATCAGGCCCTACGTTGTGATTTGTTTTGAGAGGAACGACGATGACAAACGAATGAAACAAACCAGACTACTTTGTCGATGTTAATTTATTACCACCGAGAGGCAGCGTGCCAGCTCGGTGGGTACTTTAACAAGACGATAACACCACTAGAACACCACTAAAATTACATGGAACGATGTGTCCCTTTTATAGAGGACACGAAGTACGGATGAATAGTGCCGTGCGCACCGCATCATTACAATGGTGCTTAGATACGGCGCGCCGACAGTAATGTTTCACGCTGCCCACTTGAGCTACAATAATAGCATCAGGCTGTTTGCCTGCTAGCCGCACTCAAATGGGTAGAAACAATACACGCTCCTGGGGGACGCGTGTTTGGTGCTATCCACACAACAGCAAGCACGCTGTGTGCTGTTTGAGATCGAACAATCGTCTACAAAACACAGGAAAATTATTTGATTAGGCTTCCGATTTTCCAAATACGAACTGTCGGGCATTACGTTTCACACCATCCGTTGCTGTTATATCCACCTTATTTGATGCTGAACGCCAATTTGCCTTGGTACTATTTTTCCCTTCCAACTGCTTTTTGAGTTCTCTTGAGGCGCGCAATCGATTCGGCCTTGTAAAATGTCTGCAACAAAGAGAGCCCTGGATGTGGCACGACGAAACCGAAGCGGTGCAAGATCGATCAATGGACAACGACTCTCGTAACTCGGCATACGAAACGGGTCTCTCCAAGGCAACCTTCTCAAAGCGAAGCGTAAAAACCTGCGTTGAACAGATTCGACTCTATTTGCGCCATTAATATTGCTCGGATTCCAGACGGCAGAGCAATACCCCAGAATCGATCGCACCAAGGAGCAATAAAGGGACTTCTAGCAGTAAATATCGGAGAAGTCTTTAGCCATCCGAAAAATAAAGCCTAGAGCTCTTGACGCCTTGTCCGAGATGTGAAGCTTGTACGTCAATTGAAAAACCAGAATAACTCCTAGAATTCGCACGTTTGATTACCGTGCCTTGAAGCTTATAGTCGAAGAGAATCGGCTGCTTTTTTCTAGAGAAAGTGATCACCGAACACTTCTCCGGATTAACCACCATGCGGTTGTGTCTGCACCAGTGAGCAAAGATTTGCAGCTGCTGTTGTAGGAGGTGACAATCGTTGATAGACTGGATTCGTAAAAAGATCTTCAGGTCATCGGCTTACGAAAGACGGGGGCCTACGAGCGCTAGGTTCACATCATTGAAGCAGATCAGCGGCCCTAAATGACTCGCTTGAGGTATTCCTCAAAAACGTCGGACATGCAATCACCAACAGCAACTGTCAGCAGACAACCAGTGAGATAGGATCGAAACCATTGTAAAAGACTTCCATTGACTCCAAGCTTATGTAGTTTTGCGATAGCGATGTCGCGGTTGAGCTTGTCAAAAGCTGCTGAAATGTCTGTATAGATGACGTCCGTTTGCGCCCTTTTAGCCATATTTTCCGTAATAAACGAAGTGAGACACAACAGATTAGTGGTAGTGGAACGGCCGACCATGAACCCGAGTTGATCTCCACTTAAGTACTGCTTGCAGTGTGAAAGTAGAGGGTCCATTATAACTAGCTCAAATAGCTTCGATACCGCGCTCAAAGAAGAAATGCCTCGGTAATTATCCAAATCTCGTTTGGTTCCCTTCTTGTAAACTGGAAACAAGTGAGCAACTTTCCAACACGAGGGAAATATGCCACTTGATGTGGAAATCCGGAACAGACGATGCAAGGGGACCAGCAGAATGGAAATGTGTTTCTTTAGAAATACTGACGGAACTCCATCTGGGCCAGGATTGAAGGATAACTTGAGCTGCGATGCGACGGTGGAGATCATCTCAATACTGATTTCGACTGCACCAAATGAGTGACCATGCAGAGGAACGTTGTTCGTTGCCGCAATTATCAGATCGTCAGTGAATATGCTGGCAAACTTGATCGAAAACAAGCGGCAAATATCCTGAGGAATCGAAGCGGTTTCGCCGTTCAAGACCATGGACGATGGTAGTCCAGACTCCCTGCGCTGCTGATTAACATATCTCCAAAAAAGATTTCAGCTTTTTTGGACATTTTGTTGGTATCGAGAGCAGCATAGACACGCCTGAACTCGTAATTGAGCCTTACGTAGAAATGTTTCAAGGGAAGCGTGCGATATTTAGTGTATCTTCTTAGTGCTGCTCTCTTGGTCGATTTAAGCTTTTTTAGTCGCTTCGTCTGCCATGGATGAAGAGAGTCGAATAGTTTTCGGCACATGCCTGTCAATGACGTATGCCAAGACATGAGAAAATGTGAGTGCGGCATTGTTAACGTCGTCGGTGTCCAGAATTGTATACCAGTCTTTGTTGGCCAGCACCTCGGTTATGTTACGATGGTCGGCTTTCCGGAAATCATAATCGGAATATTTCCAACAGCTTCCAGTCTTGGTTTATAAAACAAATAAGGGACAGTGGCTGATCGAAATAACGACGGGCGTTCCACAAAAGTCTATAATGTACAATGGCGTGCTGACATTGACATTGTGCTGCCAAAAGGAGTTGTGATCGGTCGGTTTGTGGATGACGTAGTTCTGATGGTGAAAAATGAAACGTCGTAGAAGGTGGATGTGTTGTCGTCCGAGGCGATTAAAACATCGGAATCCTGGATGAAAGGGGCGAAGCTGCAGATAACGTACAACAAAATGGAGATGCTATTGGTCAGAAATTGCAAAACAGTCCAGCGCCAGTTGCATAGTCTCGAAGCGCGAACTGCTATACTTAGGAGTGACAGTCGACGACCGGCTGAACTACAACAGCCACGTAGATTATTCTTGTGGGAAGGCGGTGAAGGCCTTCATTGTGGTAGCTAGGATCATGTGGAACAGCGGCGAGACGTCTTTTAGCTAGCGTATCATCGTCGATACTAACTTACCGATGTACAGCCTGGATTGCTACGCAAGCCACTAAGCGGAATCAAGTGAAGTTTAACAGAACAGTACAGAACGATTTCGTCGTAGGCAGTATTCGTGATCAATTGGCACGAGCGGAGTCGATGGCCAAGGGCCAGCAGCAATGGGATACGTGTAAATTTGAATGATGGACCAGACGCAGACTGATACCGGTTTGTCGACTTAGGTGTGCACAAAAAATTGAGAGATAAGTTTATATCTGATGCAGTGGTTGCTGTCCGACCTGTACCTGCATCGGTTCGGTCATGCAGCGTCAACCGCGAGTCCGGTACGTGGATATGCGGAGGAGACGCCGGAGCACGTGGTCTTCGAATGTCCTAGATTCAACGCAGTGCGTTGAGAGATGTCCGTTCTGAGAGTGGTGAATCTTTTCGAAGAGATGTGTTGAGATGAGACCATATGGAATGGCCTCAGCGGAGTTGCAGGTCAGACCCCTATGCTTATGTTCATGTTCGCAAACAGCTCCGTTAAGGACATACGCAGGGCTGGTAGCAGGTCACTGTTTAGTGACTTGGTCACTTTTTAGTGACTTGGTCACTATTTTGAAGCTAGTCACTAAAAAGTGACTATTTGCATCCAAAAGTAACTTAAGTCACTATTTTTCGGAAAATGGTCACTAAAGTCACTATTTTCGCACCGCCTATTGTAAATAGTTCAAAAAATTGCTTGCATCTATTATACAATAGATCTGGCTACACTATATAAAAGTCGAGAAATATGTGTGTATGTCCAATCTAACACCCATCGGCCGGCAATGGTATTATGGAAGAAATCTGTTTACAACAATCATTCAAGGGACCATTGGAAGCAGCTTTAATCCGGGAGCTAGAAAGTGATTGCTCTACTGCAGATCCAGCAACCCATTTCAGAATGTCTGGAGAGTCCGCCCAACATTACCGATATCATTTGGATAAGGGCACTGCAACACACTTCCAGATTTGGAAAATTAAATTTCCAAATCAGGCACGTATTTACTATTATTAGAAAATAAGATTATTGTTATATAGTTATAATCAGATAGATCTCACCCATGTCCGCCTCCTCAATCACACTATCTTGTTTTCTTTTTTCTTTTACACTATCTTGTTGATTCGTAAAAATAAAAATTTTCGACGTTGATTCGTAATTAATTTCATGCACTCGCGATTAAATATGCCCAAAAATCAACGTTGCTAAACCGCCCGCTAGATATGCAACCTGCATAACAAAACTCTGTACACACCGTGTTGAATGCACCTAAAATTATGTGCAAGCTTTTCACCCGCCCATGCGCGTTGTTTTCGTTTGCTGCTTCTGACCAGCAAATGGCCGTTCTGCACATTGCGCTAGTCTTCTTCTTTTTTTTCACTACACACTCTGCTAATAATGCAAATCCTCGCTATGAGGCGACGCTATATCGAGCTTCAAAACTGCTAATAATCATCGATTCACTCGCGACAAAGCGCAAGAACCCGCTAAACTAATAAATTATGCCCGATTGTCACAATATTACCACTAATAACCAAAACTAAGCTGATGTAATGGCTGGCCCACAATTGATACGTTGCGGATGCGTTTGCGTGGATTTGACAGTTTTCCCATAGGTTTTCTGTCAAATTTACGTCAACGCATCCGCAACGTATCAATTGTGGGTCAGCCATAACTCTTCTTCCGGGTGCGGAGACGAAGCACAAAAACAAAACAAAAAACGGGGAAATACTACCGACACTCACACATTTCGAGAGGGAATCGATTGTATTCACTACGGTTTACACAATGCACGGCATACAGCACAGCATACAGACAGAGAACAAAGCTTGCTTCTGATTCATATATAATACTGATGGAAATTCTTTCATTATTCATTGAAATTTGCAATTTTTTAATATTCGCCTGGCAATACTAGGATGTTTGATTACACCATTTTCAATGTTGGCCCCACAAGTACTGGAAATAAAAGTATCGCCCTATACTATTCGCCTATTGTTGACATTTTGATAGGTTTCGCCCTCCACTTTTCGCCGTTGTTTTGGTTATTTTATCAGTATCGCCTTTTACTTTTCGCCGTTGTTTTGATTTTTTGTCAGCATCGCCTTTTACTTTACGCCATGTTTATGTTTTGATTTAAATTATGCCTTTCACTTTGTCAACAATCAATATGGCGTAAATCGCAGAGTGAATTGTTTTGAATACGAAATAACTCTACGCCCTTTGCAAAAACAATATTTAATGAATAAAATTAAAGCACAACCAGGACAAAAAAGTCAAAACTCATGATTTAGTTGTAGTAATTATGCATTGAATTGAAAAAACATTTTGTTTATATTTTGCATGTACGCCCTAATCGCGAATTGCTCCGGATTTCACTGTTAGTTCAAGTTAAATTACGAATTATTGTTTGATTTTTTTTTTCGCGAAAACGACGCAGCAAAAACAAAACACGTCAGTTTGGAAGCACGGCTTGCTGCGATTCTCCTATATAAAAGTCGAGAAATATACACCAGAAAAGGGTATTTATCATCCCACGTATAAATCTGGTTGACAGCAGAATAAAGTGAAAAATTGTGTGGGCTGTGAATCGTGGTAATCATCAGTTCCGTATTAATATTTTCTTCCGCAAAGATAGGTTTGGTATAATTTTTTTTGAAGTCGTTTACCATGATGCGGTCACAAGTCTGACTAAAGGCTGCTGCACAATAGCGCGTCCCGCGTCGCGTCGAGTCAGTTGTCAACGCCAGCGTTCAGTGCTAAAACACCTTCATAATTTAATTAGTTTTATTTCAAACTAGATGCCCTGGCGAACGCTGTACCGCCTTAACCTCAATGAACTTGTCAAACGAAGAGCGCTGGTCACAGCAGTTTGAATGCGACGCACACGGTTCCATGTTAGCTCAACTTTCATTATTTTTACAATTTTCCAGCTATTTCAATACAATTTTTCATACTTCTATACATATAAACCCAGTGAACTCCATTACGAATCGAACGCAGAAAGAATCTTGTAAACCGTTCATCCGTTAATGAGTTAAATTGTGACACAAAACACCGATTCATTTTAATTTATATAGATTTTCACTTCCCCGAACACGTTTGTTTTCTTATGAAGGGCATGAAGACTTAATTTTTTTTTTTTTTAAAAACAAAATTCGACGCGGAGAGAACGCGAGGGCTTTAGAAATGGTCGTCTCGGTTGAGCTCGATTTCTGGTAGGGAGCAAGCGATTTGATGTTTGGCGAAGGCCGTTTGGAAGTGAATCGATCAAATCTTATCGATTAGCTGTTATACGTCCTAAGCCAAAAGTCAAATCGTTTGCTCCCTACCAAAAAACGAGTTCTAAGGCCTGTACTCGAAAAAAATGCACCATTTTTATCCGTGTATAACTTTTTTGTTTGATTGATGAAAATCTGGGTATAACTAGTTTAGAGTGAATTGTTTACATGTGCAAAATTTAATAACAATTGGTTCAGTGGTTATTGAGATGTCATCGAAACAAGAAGAAAATCGCCGGAAATTTTGCGCGCCGTTATGAAAAATCCGACTGCGACCATGAGATGGATCGGAAGACAACTGGGAATACACCCATACTCATAAATTGAGTAGATTCTCTTTTTAACGAAAATTGAGTAAAATTTCCGTGAGAGAAAAAGAGATAGTATACAATTGTAATCAAAAATTGAGTAAAATGAAACGGGAGTGTAGTTTGTTTTGATTCGACCAGGATGTGGCCAATAATAATGATTACAAGGCTGCATGGAAGCTTCTAGAAGACGCATATGAAGATGAAAGGTTGATCATCGATACGCACATCGACGCCTTGGAGATGTTACCCAAGATGACACGTGAAAACGGAGAAGAATTGCGAAAGCTAATCGAAAGCTGCTCGAAGCATGTCGACGCTCTGAAAAATCTTCAACTGCCCGTGGCAGGACTTGGAGAGGTGATCCTTTTCAATACGATTGCCAAGCGTTTGGATAAGGTTACGCGAACGTTGTGGGAGTCGCAGCTATACCAAGAAGAACGACCGTCATTCATCGAGATGATGAATTTTCTTCGTGAACGATGCCGAATACTTCAGAAGGTTAAAGGTTATCCGGAGCACCGTATGCAACCAAACACAGTGAAGCAAAAGGGAAAATCGGAACCGAGGAATTTTCCAGCGAAGAATTTCGTCCAAGTAGTCAAGGATTGCTGTCCCTGCTGCAGCAACGATCATACTATCTATAAATGTGAAGAGTTTACGAAGCTGGGCGTCGCTGATCGCTACACCAAAGTGAAGACAATTGGCCTATGTTTCGTCACGGTCATCGCACCGTGGATTGTAAATCCGAGCAATCATGCAAAACGTGTCGGAAAAAGCACCACAGTCTCCTCCATAACGACATGGTAAATGCCAGGAAGAATCCGTTTATCCAACCTTCAACTACCGATATGACGAATAGCAGCGAACAAGCTACTGTTCAAACCCAGGGATCTTTGAACGGTACCCAAGTACAATCGGTGATGAAACAAGTGCTACTATCAACCGCAAACGTTCTGGTATGTGGATCAAGAGGTTCCAAACAGGCGTGTCGTGCACTCCTGGATTCTGGCTCCGATTCTAACATCATGTCTGAAGAGTTTGCGAAGAGTTTGAATGTCGCTTGGGAGAGAATCGATATGCCTATTACTGGATTGAACAATGTTGAGACTCGTGTCAAATATAAGCTGCGAACAAAGATCATTTCTCGTGTCAACCAATTTGAAGCTGTTTTGGATTTCTTGGTGGTGCCCAAGGTGGATGAAATAGATATTCGCTCGTGGCCGATTCCTGCTGGATTTTCATTGGCTGACCCGTCTTGCCATGTACCTGACGGGGTTCAGCTGATCATTGGTGCAGAAATATTTTACGAGCTTGGGTGTATGTATTGCGGTTTATTGCGAACACTCGTACGAAGACTAGAAATCTTTCAGAACCAAGCGTACGGGAAATGGTTGAAGCACTCCGTACCATCTTGAAACTGGTTCAGCAGGAATCATTTGGCGATCTCTTCAAGGTGTTTTCCAGTGGTTCTCAGAAACGGAACAACTATAGCGGATTATCCCCATTTGTGGATTCGGACGGCTTGATCAGAGTCGGAGGTCGACTTAAGTATTCATCGATCCCGTACGATGGAAAACATTAGATTCTGCTACCAGATAAGAATCGAGTTACTCGAATCCTGGTAAAGAAGCTTCACGAAGAACACCTTC
Organism: Aedes koreicus; assembly: GCA_024533555.2. Taxonomy (NCBI): domain Eukaryota; kingdom Metazoa; phylum Arthropoda; class Insecta; order Diptera; family Culicidae; genus Aedes; species Aedes koreicus. The sequence continues at coordinate 1,758,441 of JAHHFK020003891.1, read as the reverse complement.
ACGTTGGACAACGTGGTCTGCTATCGCTGGTACGTGAAAGGTTTTGGCCAATTCATGCGAAATCACTAATCAAGAAGACGTGTGTTGTAGACACAGTCCTCGACCGTCCAGCTAGTATATGGGTGACTTGCCAGATTATCGCATTACACCGTCGCCAGTGTTCGCGAATACAGGAGTGGATTATGCTGGTCCAATCATACTGAAGGAAGCTGGGCGAAAAGCTGTTCAATACAAGGCCTATATCGCAGTTTTCATATGTATGGCAACTAAAGCCATTCATATTGAGTTGGTTTCTAACCTAACCACGGATAACTTTATGGCTGCCTTGCAGCGATTTACAAGCAGACGTGGGATGATTAGCAGCATTTACTCCGACAATGGAACTACGTTTGTTGGAGCAAACCACGAACTAGCAGCATTTCGTGCACTTTTCGAAGATCAATGCCACCAGAGAAGACTAAACGATTTCTGCATTACGAAAGGTATCCAATGGCATTTTATTCCCCCACGAAGTCCTCATTTCGGCGGCATTTGGGAAGCGGGTGTAAAATCGGCGAAGCATCACTTGAAGCGCGTGGGTGGTGAAACAAAATTAACATATGAAGAAATGGCTACTTTCCTGGCCCAGACAGAAGCTATTCTGAACAGTCGACCGCTAATTCCAGTATCCGAAGATCCAAACGATGTCGAAGTTCTGACACCTTCCCACTTCCTTATTGGACGATCTGCTGTACGTCTTCCGGAACCGTCCTACAATCAAGAGAAAACCAGTCGACTTAGTCGTTGGCAACACACACAGTTAATGAAGGAACACTTTTGGAAGCGTTAGTCAGCAGAGTATTTACATCATCTTCAGTCACGCCCAAAATGGCATAACGATATCACCAAATTCGAAGTTGGATCACTTGTGGTGCTCAACGACGACAACACACCACCCCTTAAGTGGCGTATCGGCCGTATTCAGTGCACTCACCCAGGGAAGGATGGCATTGTACGAGTGGTGACTGTAAAGACTGGAGAGTACCGACGGGCAGTTACCAAGATTTGCCTTCTTCCTTTGGTTGATCCTGCGGAATCAACGGGGGGTGAATGAACGTTCAACCCTTGTACATCGTGAGTCCCCTCGTGGTGTAAGCAACGACAGACGTATTGAATTTGACTTTTCGATTGAGTGTAGAAGAGTATTAATAAAGACGCAGTTGAGATAAAACGTAGTTTGTTTTGATTCGACGCAAATCACCAGAAAACCAATTCCCACTGAGCTAGTTTTACGAACAATGATCTTATCTTGACGAATGAAACTTGTTAAAATGCGAAGTGCTGACTCGAGTACAGAGTACAGAATTGAGGAGTATTGGAACCAGTTGTGATGATGATAATGGTCCCGCAACTAACCCCTACAAAGGTTTGAGCTAGACGATTTATCTATTAGATAATTTATTTAAAAACAATTCAATCAGTTATGCAAAAGAAAAAAACGAACTGATTCCATGTACAGATGTAAACTTCTTCAAAACTGTTCATTTGCTTTACAGCGATATAATTGTGAAAAGTTATTGATGTCAACCACAAATGTTCGCAAGTATTGCCAGCGATCAGGAGATCCTAGTACAATTCATATCAAAGAATCCCGTATAAGGACGTTATCAAAAGACAAGCCCAAATTCGACCCCCCCCCCCCCCACCCCACCGTGGTTCCCCCACCAATAGAGCCGCCCCCCTAGTTATTGTCTGCCCACAGAGAATCCCCCCCACGGAAAACCGACAAAATTTCCAACCCAAAAAAATCCTGGACCAGCCCTAGTCAAACTTTTACTTTCAACCTCGACTGAATTGACAAGGAATTCCCCGACAATCAGCCAGACCACCCACTACTATTTCATGGTATCTTCTCAAGCATGAAAGGACTTTTTTAAACACTGCAAAGAAGTCTTTTATACCTGTTTTTTTAAAACTACCTCAACATGAAACAAATTTTCATGATCATCGCCGTGACGAACAAAATAGTTTGTAGTGTTGATAAAAGTAAAAAAAATATGAACAAAGAAAATAGCCAACTCTTTGTAATCCGTTTGTAAAGAACTTCGTCAAATACAATCTTCATTTTTAAAAACAAAAAAAAAGCAACATAACCGTACAAGAAATAATTCACACAAAATAATCCGTTTTATTAAAACAAAACATCGTCAGTTACAATCCTCATATAGGATTAAAAATTTCGCTTATTGTTTAGCATACAGTATTAACGTGTGAAATGCATAGTCTTTTAAATTCTGAAAGTGTTGGCGCACGTTTAATGTGTCTTGGCGTCGAATTGAACACATTTATTCCTTTAAAGTTTTAATGAGTTTTGTGAAGCACATGTCAAGAAATTCGGTGTTCTTATTTCATCCGCGTTTCTAGTATTATATCTATGAATATCACTTCCTCTTTCAATTCGATCACACAAATATCGAGGCAGGAAACCATTGACTACTTTGAAAATAAACACCATAGTCAAATATACACTAAGTTTTTTTTTACACGGGGGATACGAAACCGTGTAATAAAAAAAAACTAAGGAGTGTATCGAAAATAAGCTATCCACAAACTTTCTTTCAAATTATGTTGAAAACCGATATTTTATTCATACAAAAAATTGATCCTTTATTGTACGAGGTTAAACTTGAACATAATGAAGACCGGATGAAATTTAAGTTATTCCTTCACGAATTTTCGAACTTTGGATCGAATGCTCTTCATCAAGTTCCGGACAAGTGTTGCATCGCATTTTTTGGACGCTTGAGCCCAAATTTTTTTGAACTCCTGCATGTTCCCAGCTGCCTTACCAGTCTTCTTGAAGACCCTCTTCACGATTGCCCAGTAACGTTCGATGGGTCGAAGCTGAGGGCAATTTGGTGGATTGATATTTTTCTCAACGAAATCTATACCCTTTTCCGCAAGCCAATTGAGAGTGGTTTTGGCATAGTGAGCCGACGCTAAATCCGGCCAAAACAGTGGAGGTGTACTATGCTTCTTATATAAAGGCAACAATCTCTTCTGGAGACACTCAGATCGATAGATTTCCGCATTTATAGTTCCGGTAGTGTAAAAAATGGTTGACTTCAAACCACAGGAACATATTGCTTGCCATACCAGTACCTTTCGACCGAATTTCTCCACTTGAATCGACCTGTCCGCATCGCTCACATCCTCCCCAACGACGGCAGTAAAGTATTGTGGACCTGGAAGGGTTTTTGAGTCCTCCTTTACATAGGTCTCATCGTCCATCAAAACGCATGCATCCGGACGCTGCAAAAGACGCGAATACAATTTCCGGGCCCTTGTTGCTGCTCGCTTCTTCTGTTCTGCACTTTGTTTCGAGATTTTCTGCTTCTTGTAGGTCTTCAGGTGGTTTCGCCTCTTGATACGCTGGATCATTCCGACACTCGTTCCTGCTTTTTTGGCCAAATCACGTATTGACATTGATTTGTTCTTCATGATTAGAGATACCACTTTCTGCTCCAGTTTCGGGTTGGAAGAACCGGATTTTCTGCCTCTTCCTGGTAGCTCATCCAAAGAATAGTGTTCCCCAAACTTATTAATGATGGTTTTAACACTCGCATGATGAATTCCAAACCGCTTCGCCAATTTTCGCATAGTAATACCCTTCTCACTTAGCCATGTGTCCAGAACCTTAATTTTCACTTCCTTTTCAATACGCGACATTTTGAAAACGCAGAATTTGAACCGCACAAACAAGTAAACAAAAGAAAGCTGACAGTCAAACGCACAGCATGCAGTGTTCAGAGCATAAAAAACCATCACAAATACATGCGTATAACGCAAATGTATGTGGATAGCTTATATTCGATACACTCCTTAAATAGAGATTTTAAATTATCACTTCACTTGATCACTTTTTCTAAAAAAAAATAAAAAACTGAAACTCTATTTTAAACCATCACTAGTAAACGCGAGCATATTCCGTTAAATTCCACTACAGATAGCTTATCTTTTGACAGATAGTCCTATTTCGTCTGCGACTTACAGACTTCTTCAGTGTCGAGTGCTCGAGACTAGACGGCTTTAGGTGAGCCTAAATATCCTCAGATGACTAAGTAAGTGAAAACAGCTTTAACTGCATCACTTACGCACGGCTCGAAAAAAGAATTGAGAAGCAAGATTTGTCAAAAGTAATTCCAGCACAGGCCATGCCAGAAGGCGTTTCGACCGTGCGTAAAGAACAGGCTTCGCAAAATAGAGCTGCGGACCAAGCCCAGAAGGTCGTGGAGAAAAAAAAAGTAGCTGGATTACAGACTTCTAAACCAAAAAAAAAATCTAAAAGTGACACTGCGCCGCAGTATTACTCCTTTTTGCAAACGTGGGTGTTATGAATTACGGCTGACATTTACACCGTCTTCAACTCGAGGTTGTACAGACTGAACATTAAACATAGAGCGAACTACAACGGACACCTTAACCTAATAACCAGTGGACCAGATTGGACATATTCGTTTTGTGAAAAGTTCCACAGGCTGGAGCGGGAATCGAACCCTCGCTTGAACGACGGGAGACGCCGCTAAGCGCTTGACCACAAAGCCCACTGTTCACTTAGTTCATTTTTAATACATTTTTTTACGACAAATGTATAAAAGATACTAAAAATACTAAAATTTGGATATCACTTTTTAGTCACTATTTGGTTACAATTTCTATTATTTTAGTCACTAATGTCACTATCATTTATCCAGAAATGATAGACCAGCCCTGGGTTAAGGGCACCACTGTATGCAATGCCTTTTTTTTTTTGCCAGCCATAATCAATTTATGATGCTTCACTGTTTTTGTAAACAACCCAAACAACGTAAACCATTCCCTGCCCCCTAGGTCGACTCCCCGGAACCCACCAATACCACTAGCATCATTCCACCAGTAATTATTAAAAAAAAAAATCTCTTCCAGGTTGATCGACCCGACCAACGCGCTGGGCTTTGCAGGGCCGCTGAACATCAAATCGGAACCGATGGACACGTCCCAGTCGGTGATGGACCTATCGGGAGGCAGTGCCCTGAATATGACCCTCAGTTCGACGGTTACGGATCAGGAAGACAACCACGACGGCGACGACGAATCGGAAGACGATACCTTCGTCCGACTGGACAACCGAACCTATCAGTGCAAGTTTTGTTCGGAAATATTCCGCCACCTGCAGCAGATTCGGAAGCATACCAAGATGCAGCACCCATCCGAGTGGAAGAGCTTCAAGTGCGTCCACTGCAAGCGTCGGTTCCCCTCGGGTCCGATGCGCGATCGCCATGTCCATTTCCACAGCTTGAACCACCCGTTCAAGTGCACCGATTGCGACCAGATGTATCGTTCTAAGAAAAGGCTGGAGAAACATTCCGAAGTCTTTCACAATAGGAGCTCGCCAAATTTTTCATTGGAACGATTCAACTGTACACCGTGCAAATTGGCATTTGTCGAGAAGAAGTACTTCGATCTGCATTCGAGGATCTATCACGAGAAGAAGCCACAGCGGTTGAAGAATTTGTCCGACAAGATTCAGGTGTGCGAGAAATGTGTGAAGATATTCGATTCGCGAGATTTGTTGATGGAGCATATCCGGGAAGCACATCAAGGTGATCCTCCGTTGAAGAGCTGCATTTGTCAGACTTGTTCAAAGGATCTAAAGACGGTGACGTTGCTGAGAATTCACATTCTGGTAGTCCACTTGGGAATTATGCCGTTCGTTTGTCAGCATTGCAACGCCGAGTTCGCTACGCGTCATTGGCTTTTGAAACACATGGAGAAGGAGCATTCCGAGATTGCCTTGTACAGGTGTCCGTCTTGCGATGAATCATTCACCACTGAATCGAGGATGATCGAACACAAGGATAAAAGCCATTCCCAGTTGGAAATTGAGTTTGATCCACAGTCAGGAAAACCCGTATATCCGTGCGGTAAGTGCGAGAAGAAACTCGAATCAAAAGATCTCTTGGATAAGCATCTACTGAAGGCCCACCCGTCGTTCATGTTAATGTACAAGTGTCCTCAGTGTCCGCAATCAGTTCGCTACAGGAAACAGCACATGCGTGTCCATCACGACGTCGAGTACGATGAACAAGAGCACAGTTATCAGGTGCGCTACAAGTGTCATTGCTGTTCGAAGCTGTTCCTTCAAAAGCGCCATCTCCTGGCTCATCAGAATTCTCTCTCCAATCAATGCAGTCGTTGTCAGATGAGATTTAAGACAAAGAAGCTACTGCAAGCGCACATGGCGGCTCACCGGGGCAGCAGATCGCTCAAATGCGAAGACTGCGGATTGGACTTTGGTTATCGGGGTCGATTGGAGGAACATCGTAAGAGGTACCACAGTGCCACTTCGACACAGGTTTTGAAGATCATCAACTGTCCGTACTGTCCGAAGTTGTTTATCAGCCCGAGCAACCGAGAACGTCACATTGTGGCTAATCACGTGCAGAGCGAATTCAAAGTCAATTGCAATCACTGCTCGCTTCAGGTGACGGAGACAAACCAACTGAGGAAACACTACAAGGAAGTACATCCAGAAGAGAGGGTTACTTTTAAGTGTCCGGAACCGGAATGTGAGAAATTTTACCTGAATTTGTCTAGCTTTAAAGACCACTGCAAAAAGCATAAGAAAGAAGATGGAGCTAACGAGAAGGCGGCCAACAACAGCACTAGCGAAGTGGTCGAGGACGGGGAGAAGAAAAGTGCTCAGTTGAATGAGCAGAATGTGGATGGAGGTTTGGATTCTAAGGTAGAAAAGGATGAGACGAATATCCAGAGTGAAAATGCAGCTGCTACAGTGCAAAACCCGGACGATGCTTCATTGAATGCTGGAGAAACTTCGGAAAATGAAAAGAAAATGCCGAGCGATGAAACAACAGCAGCAGCAGCAGATAATTTGGCTGACGGGAAGGATTCGAGTTCATCGAATGCTGGAGAACCCTCAGAAGAGCTAACGAAAATGGAGATTCAACCAGAATTGTCGATAAATGAAACGGCAGCACCAAAAGATGATTTGAATGAGGGGAAGGAATCGACCCCAGGAGTACCTTCGGAAGACCAAATGAAGATGGAGATCCAAACGGAGCTGCCAAATAACGAAACAGCTGCAACAACAGATGATTTGGCTGCCGGAAAGGAATCAACCTCATCGAGTGCAGGGGAACCATCGGAAAGTCAGACGAAGCTGGAGAACCAAACGGAAACAACACATAATGATTTAGTTCCAGAAGAGTCAACTAAACGTCAAGCGCCGGTGGTAGAAAAGCAGATCATTGATTCCATTGAAGCCAAAGAAGAGTCATCGATATTAGAACCGGTGACAACGGAACTAGCAGAACCGTCGACGGAACAGCAACCGATTGTCGAAGAATCGATATCAGAGGGAAAACCAGTGTTGTTGGCAGCTGAGGGACAGATGCATTTAGAAAAGATGGTGGTTGAAGAAGCAATAGATAAGCCGGCAGCAGAGACGAAATGCGAAAATCCAGTGACTATTGATAACGTTGAAGAGAAGATGGAAGTTGACGAACCGAAGGTGGATGAAAACATGATCATAGAAGAAACTGCACAGCTGGCAACAAATGAATCTACAGCAACGGTGCAGCCGGAACAAGACATTCCCCAAGAAAATTTACCGGTAGTGGTGGAGGAACCTACAGTTGAAGAGCCGAAACCAGACGAAAAAATGGAAGTCGATGAAAAGTTATCCTGTACATCGACGTCAGAAGACCATCCGCAAAAGGAAATCACCGCGGAGCAAGTAACAGACGAGCAAGAAAAGACAAACGCTGAAGAAGAAACCGTCAGTAAGCCTGCTGAAGATGTAGAGCCAGAACAAGAGACTGCCTCCGAAAGCACGTCGCTGAAAGAACCAGAACCGGACACCGAAGAACCGAAGCCAAATGACGCAACAGAAGACCTGGACTCGGAATCAGCAACAGTTCCAGAAGAAGCGGCAACAGTCAAGGAAAAAAATGACGGCAGTAAGCTTGCAGAAGATGTGAAACCTAAACAAGATACAGCCCCGGAAAGCGAAACGCCAGAAGAGCAAACGTCAGCCCTCGAAACAACAGACGAATCCAATGCAGAATCAGCGACATTGCACGAAGAAAATACTGAAGAGAAAGAAAAAAAGCATGTGGAAGAGGTTACATCAGAACAAGAGATTAGCTCCGAGAGCGCATTATCCGAAGAACAAACGCCCGTAGCCGTTAAACTTACGGAAGATCTGAAGTTGGAACCAGTAGCCGTTCAAAAGTTGATTAATACAGAAGAAAAGACAACAGTCGAAGATATGCCAATGCCAGAGAAACCAGTCAATAAGTCAGAAACGGCTGAGGTCAAACAAAAAATAGCTGTAGAGAATGTAGTGTTAAGTGAAAATTCTAATTTAAGCGACGCACCATTGGTAGAATCTTGTAGCAGTAAGGAAGCAAATAGCGTACGTGTTGATCCAGCAATTGAGGAAGTGGTGGACCAGGCAGTTGTGGGAAGTGAGGAGCGCTTGGTTGAGCAAAATGACGCGGCAAACAAAGAAAAGGGAACAGTAGAAGAGCCGCTAGTCGAGGAATGTCGTCCAGAATGTTCGAAGGTCGACGAAAACCCAGTAGATGCCCCTCTACCTGAGCACTCGGAATCAGCACAAGAGCACACGGATGATGTACTACCGGAGGATGCTACAAACGAACCCGTAAAAAGTAATTCTGCTGAAGAAACTCCAGAACGGAAACTTGAATCTCCAGTGCCAGTTGCGGAACCCCACGAATCTTCCCCTGAAGATCCTGTTTCTTCGGTAGGGAATAGCAAAGACGATCCTCCTCCTTTGGAGGATCTTCGCTCAGTAAACAATTCCCCGGCTTCCACGTTGGTTGAATCGCCGTACACAATCTTGGAAACGTCTAACGAAGCATCAGAAGTATCGGAATCATCCGCTGTTTCGGAACGTAGCACGACGGCGAGAATTGCCGACGAGAGGCGACGTATTTCGACGCGGAATATCCTCAAGAGAAAAAAGAAACTTGTAGTATTACTCGAGCCTGTCGACATCGACAAGCTGATGGAGCTGAGTCGAGGAAGCTCGTCTTCGTCATCGCCATCGTTGGAAAGGGTTGCCATGAAGGGTTCCGGTGGTTCCAGCAGCGAATCGCAACCCGCAGAGGACGGTGTCCGGGCCAAGCGATTGCGGCGTGACCGGCGAACCCCGAACTCGGACACCGTCGCCGGAGACTCGTAAAGTATTCAAAGAATATAAATATAGGTATATTGTGTTAGTAGTCTATGTCGAATTTCCTCTGAGAATTTACTATTAATGTACTCTCCCCATCCCCCATCTGCGCCCCCTCGTATGTAATGGTATATCAATAAACCGAATTAGTGTGGTGACAACTTGGGTTGGTGTTTATTTCCGGTAGTTGTGAACTTTCCGGAAGTCTTGCCCGTCGGCCAACTGGATCGCAGTGTCAACGGCCTACAGAAACTTGAAGAATTTTTCTATTGTCCTTCAGCAGACGACCTGCTAGATTTATCGGTTCATGGATGAACTTCGCTCGGTTTGCAGTCTACGAAGTCCGCAGCACGCCATCCACTCAGTCGATCCCCTTTTGCCTTGTACGTTGCACAGCGTGTTTCTTCTTGTGCCAGTCTATTCGTATTCGAGAGCAACGTTCACCGGCTGTCGTTCCACGTTCTTACGCCGTGTTTGGCCCACCGGAGTCGACCGAGTTTGCGGTGTGGACGATGTTCTGTCGCGTTCCGTCATCGGTCTGCAGACATCAAAGGCTCGGTGGTTATTTGCGAACATAATCAATGTCTCGTGATCAGTGTTTTTGTTTGCCGATTCTAATATCGAATTCGTTTTTGAGCTAGGGAACGTCCATTAATTATGTCACGCAAAAAGTGACTCTTTATAACCCCCCCCCCCCCCCCCTCACGTTTTTTTTGTGTGGACCTTCAGAATTTTTTGTATGGATAGTCACGTTTTCCCAAACCCCCCCTCCCCCTTACTGCGTGACGTTATTAATGGACCTTCCCTTACGTTGGAACTAGTTACAACCTGCGATACCCGAACTTATTATCAGTGCAAACCTAAATCCTATACGACTTACAAATAAAACCATATCCATTGACGTTCAACACACAACAAGCCAACCCAATTTTGATGCAAAATCCAGTTTGGAACAGCATTAAAAACGAATTCGCTATAACTGTACATCCTATTGTGAACAGCAAAATCATCACCCACTTGAATCCTGGAGAGTGTGAGCTTTTTAGTGCAATACCTGTAACTAGAAAATGAGAAGAAAGATTACGACAAAGATTTTTCATTAGGGCCTAACTGACAAACGTAAACAATGGCTTCTTCCGTAAATTTCTCGTGGCACAAAGGCTACCCATGAATGTGTCCAATTGTATCGGATAGGTGAACTCTTCCTTTTCGAAATGACCGTGGTGGATTGATTAGGCGAGGTTTTTTTTTACTAATTTAGTAATTTCCTTTTAATTCCAACTACGCTAAGGTTTTTTTTTTACACGGTTTTTTACGCGGTTCGTTTTCGGCGATAACTCCAGAACGGAACAACTTATCGACCTACCTAATTCGAATCACATTTTTCGTTTTGGGCAAAAAGTAATCATATGGCAGTTTTTTAAAAAAAAATCACAATTTTGAAAAGGTTCCAGATGCAAACAAAATTGAAGTAATTTAAAATGTTTATTCACGTGAATTGGATCTATAAGAAAGGCGACAAGTTGGACTGTGAAAACTATCGTGCGATCACTGTCCTTAATGCCGCCTATAAAGTATTATCCCAAATCATCTTCCAGCGACTGTCGCCACTAGCAAAGAGATTTGTGGGAAGTTATCAGGCCGGCTTCATCGAAGGACGGTCTACAACGGACCAAATCTTTACTTTGCGGCAGATCCTCCAAAAGTGCCGTGAATAAAGAGTCCCAACGCATCATCTATTCATCGACTTCAAATCCGCATATGATACAATTAACCGATATAAGCTATGGAAGATCATGGACGAGAACAGCTTTCCGAGGAAGCTGAACCGACTTATCAAGGCTACGATGGATGGAACCCAGTGCTGTGTGAGGATATCGGGTGGATTATCGGGTTCATTCGAATCCTGCAGGGGGCTTCGTCAAGGTGATGGTCTCTCTTGCCTCCTGTTCAACGTTGCTCTTGAAGGTGTTATGCGACGAGCGGCGTTTAACATGCGAGGCACGATTTTCAACAGATCCGGTCAATTTATCTGCTTTGCCCATGACGTGGATATTGTCGGCAGAACATTTGAGGCGGTGGCAGAGCAGTACACCAGACTAACATGTGCAACATAAGTCCTGGGAATACTTTCAGGCGTTTATTTGACAGCATTGACAAACACACAGATGTCAACCAATGTACTTGTCACGTTCATCTGTGTTCCTACTGAACTGTCAAACTCAAATTGCGCAGTAGTTTCCATTAAAAATGTCGTACAAGCTGGATTTACGAGCACAAGTCGCCAACCTTTTTGGACGGCTTAGTACAAGTGAAATTTTGAGCGTGTTCAAAGACGAGCCAATATCAAAATCAACAATATACCGTGTTTTGAAAGATTGTCGTGATCGAAAAGAACCGGAAAATTAAAAGAAAAGTGGTCGCCCAACAAAATTGAGTGCCAGAACAACGAAAAAACTGCTGTCAAGCGCTGAAAACAAGGTTGGCCAATCAACACGCAAATTAGCACGAAAATTTCAGGTTTCAAACACGACAGTCCATCGGATTTTGAGAAAACATAACGTAATCTATCGGAAACGTCAGCGTGCGCCAAAATATACACAGCAACAACTCGAAAAAATACCAAAATGCTGCCGTGCACTTCGTCGCGAGCATTTTGCAAATGGAAAGTGCATAATTTTGGATGATGAATCTTACTTCACGTTTTCGCACCATGAATTGAGTGGCAACGATGGTTTCTATACTGCACAACCAGACGATGTTAAATATTTAACCAGACGATGTTAAATATGCCAGCAAATCGAAATATGAGCCAAAGGTGTTAGTGTGGGCAGCCATGTCATCAAAGGGTATCTCGGCGCCTTTGATACGCCCAAACAAGGCCAAAGCTGTCAATTCTGACGTGTATATCAGCCAATGCTTGCCGAAATTGAAGCAATTCATCAACAAATATCACGCTGACGATGAAATCATGTTTTGGCCGGATCTTGCAAGCTGTCATTACGCGAAAAAAACATTAGATTGGCTAACTGAGCAAAACATACCATTTGTATCGAAAAAGGACAATCCACCTAACGTGCCTCAGGCTTGTCCAATTGAAATTTTTTGGAGTGTTCTCAAACGTATGGTGTACGACAATGGCTGGGAAGCTAACAATAAGCAACAATTGGTTAATCGAATCAAGCGGAAGATGAAAGAAATAGACATAGACACCGTCCAGAACCTGATTCAACATGTTCGCCGTACACTGCGTAAAATCGAAGATAATGGTCCATTGAGCGTAAATATATTTTTCAACAATTTATTAATAGAATAAAATACCCTGAAGAGCATTTTAAAATCCGATTGTTTGATTTCAAGTACCATGCTTTTGAATTTTTCCCAGGACTTATGTTACATATGTTAAAGCGCGAAGCAGAGAAGATTGGGTTGAAGATAAATACGTCCAAAACGAAGTACATGCTGGCAGGCGGAACCGAGCACGACAGGACCCGACTGGGCAGCAGTGTAACGATCGACGGCGACGAGTTCGAGTAGTCGATGAATTTGTCTATCTCGGCTCACTGGTTACTGCGGACAATGATAACAGCCATGAGATCCGGAGACGGATTATCAGTGGAAGTCGTGCCTACAAGCAACTACGGTCAAACAGACTTAGCTCCCGTACGAAGTGCATCCTGTACAAAACGGTTGTTCTCTACGAGCATGAGACGTGGACAATGCTTGAAGAGGACCTGCGAGCACTCGGAGTTTTTGAGCGACGGGTGTTAAGAACCATCTTTGGTGGAGTACAGGAGGACGGACTATGGAGGCAAAGGATGAACCATGAGCTCGCGCAACTCGCCGGCGAACCCAGTATTCATAAGGTGTCATGTTGCGAGAATGCCGGGCAAAAATGGCGTTCGACGGGAATCCTGTTGGTACAAGACGACGTGGGGTGCAACGAGCAAGATGGTCAGACCAGGTGGAGCAATACCTAGGGGGTACAAGGTGCCCAAGGGATTGGAGAGGAGCAGCCACGAATCGGGCATTATGGAGGGATATTGTGTATCAGGCTATGTTATAGTATTGTGACGTTGAGCCATGTAAATAAATAAATAATTCATGTGAATTGATCAACTCTATTTAGTCTTAACGCGGTTTCATAGTAAAAGTGGAACGTATCCCCCGTGTAAAAAAAAGACCTTAGTGTGTCTTTATTGCTTATCTTGACAGATACGCGTATTTCATCTACAATGTGCAGACTTCAGGCTTCACCAAACTGCAGCGTTTTTTTTGCCGCATCCGCTGCGAAATCGCGGCGAAAAAATTGCGGCGATTTTTTCGCTGCGGCAGCGGCAAAAAAACGCTGCAGTTTGGTGAAGCCTTCCTTCAGTGTCGTGTAAATACTAATAGCGAATTTTGATCCAGTTCCAAACTGGGTATCAACATTTGGTCGTCTTGTTGTGTGTTAAACGTGTGTATGGTTTTAATTTGTAATCCGTATCGGTTTGAGGTTTGCACTGACCTGACAATAAGTTCGGGTATCGCGGGTTGGAACTAGTTCCAACCTAGGTTCAAAAACGAATTCGATAAAATACTCGACTGTACACGACACTGTAGAAGTCTGCACATTGTAGACGAAATACGCGTATCTGTCAAGATAAGCAATAAATGTAGTTGGAATTAAATTACTGATCATTCTCATTTTCTAGTTATCACCCACTTAATGGGAACTGCCTACAGGCCACTAGGTGTAGGTACAGGAGGTCTTCGACGGGGAGCAGGAGTGAAGCGGTGCATTTGAGAACATCAAGAATTGGCTATGGAATGGAAGCTATGGAATTTTTAAATGGACGCCTTTTCATTTCGCGCCGATCCTCCGGATAAAAAAGTCATTTGGTACTAGCTTTCAGTAATAAAGCTGGGATTTGATAACAGCATCCAACAACATAATGTTTGTATGGTTATGTAGGAATGCATGATGTTTTCAAGGTGGTGAAAATTTTCAGCGACATCCACTGCCTAAAATCGCTCTATTATTCTATCGTACGATCTACACTGGATTACTAAGAAGTAAGTAGTAAGAAGAGGAGGTTTTTTGGGCCCATTTGAGAAAGAGCTGGCATCTGCAGCTCTACTCAAACGGGCTTTTCCCTGCTCCAAATAAAGAAATAAAGTACTGTTCAGCAGTTTGGAGCCCGAATCATAATAAAGGCGCTGAGCGAATCGAATCTATTCAACGTCATTTTCAACGGTTCGCGCTTCGTAGACTAGCTTGGAGAGACCCATTTCGTCTTCCTACACAGAGAGGAATTTGATAGTCAATTTTACCATTATTGGGGGTTAGGAGGACTATTGCAGTATAGTGATTTTGAACCGACTATGATCATGGTCAAAACAACCATAATGTCGGAATAGTCCTTGTTACCATGATCATAGTCAAAAATGCGATGAACGTGGTGAATTCGACCATTTTCATGGTTATTGTAACCATTATATGCGATAGTCATCCTGACCATGATTTAATTGTCGGTACAACGATGAAATTTTTCTCAGAGTAGCTACGAAAGTCGCTGCCAATTAGTGAACATGGAGCCTCTGCGAGTCTGTAGAGACGTTTGTAGAGCCTTAACTATCACATATACCCTACAAGGAAGAACCGACTGCGAAACAATCCTGCAGCAAATCGACATCAATGTTCAACGAAGGCCAATGCGCAACAACTTAATGCTGAGGCTTCCTTTTCGCCGCACCAACTATGGGTTGAGTAGCGGTATCCACGGATTGCAGCGAATGTTCAATAGGGTGGGGTCACTTTTTGACTTCCATCTGACGCGGAATGTAATTCGTCGGAGATTTTCCACCGTTTTTGGGGCAATTGACGCACGGAGTTAAGATAAATGTATAGTTTTAATTTTTTTTTATCATGACTTGACTAAGATATTGTGTAATCGTTTTTGTAATGTAATGTTCTTTTTTTTTAAAAAAAAAACCAACATCATTAGGACCTGAACTTGGTCTACTGATGCCTAACTACAAATAAACAAATAAATGCTCGGATTTGCCAGTGATACGTTACCTGAAAATTCGATATTTCGACAAAGATTTTTTATTATGGCCTAACTTTCACCACAGAGAACAGACATCTGTCGTGATCCAGGGTCTCACGTCCCGGTGTCGGTCCGTAGTTCCTGCGTATCATGCTCCCCTTTTTCTCTTTTTTCTTTTTAACGTCCTGCACCAGCAGCCAAGAACAACCGTCACTCAACAAACTAATTTTAAGACTGACGAAAGAGAGAATTAAAGTAATACTCAAACCTACATTCTCTCGTCTCTTTTTTTTTTTCGTGACTCCGAAAGCAGAAAGTCCTTGGTTCGATACCCAACTCAAACTTAATATATTCTTTATTTATTTTATCTCTTACAACATCCAGGCTCGAACATTTTTTTTTCCAATTTACTGTGTAAATTTTAAAAGCAACCCGTTTGAAAAACAACGCCGTCTAGTCTAGGTTTCAACAAACTAAAGTTGACAGACTATTATTATCGTTGCAACTGAAAACCGGAATAATCCACTGGCGCCAAATGAAAATCCATTCTCGTTCTGTACGATTGAATTGTGGCGCATTTAGTGCGCTGTACAGCGCATCTGATGTGCTACACAGCGCACTAGATGTGACACTTTGTTGCCATACGGAAAAGCAGTTATATTGATTTGCGCGAGTGATTTTTCCGGTTTTCAACAGAAACGAGAATACATTTCGAGGGGGCAAGTGGCGCCATCAACATACGATTCATCAAAACTAACGAAAACGAGCTTTAATTTTAAAATGGCAGTTACAAACATTTACACACGGAGGGCACTCCAGCTTGAATGTCTGTTCTCTGTGGCCTTACTGCAAGATTTTTTTCAGTGTATATTTGATTTACTCATTCTTGGGATGGTTTCTTTTTTTGTTTTTAACAAACTGATTGAACTGTAACACAAAAATGAGTAGCTCCAGAAAAGCGTGTAGTTCGAGATGACAGCACTCTCAATGATCCACACATCAATGTTTACCACACCTCGCCACCCGCACCCAACCAAAATATCGCACTGACAAGGGAAAACACATTGGCTCTTCCCCTCGAATGTCATTGTATGTATATTATCACTCCCTCACCAACACCTCCACATTTGGCGTTCTTCGTGTGGTGATGGCTTTGCCATGTAAACAAATTATCGATTTTTGCATCAACCACTCCAGAAGCGCACTGTAAACAAAACACACCGAGCGTAGACCGCGGTGAATCGATCGCTTGTGGTTTTAAGAGAAAAGTTCAACCCTTGCGATGGAAACGGCCTCCGTCGCCACTTTGCTGGAGATGTAAGTGCTTTGTCTATGGTCAATCTAATAGACAACTCAAGAATTTTCTTCCTCGCAGCCCAAGTAACAACCCCATCTTATATTGTCGACTGTGCTTGTCCGGTTCGCTGGTGGAACCCCTGTATCCCGGGGATCCTAAACAGGACTTAATCGACCTAATAGCCAGAAATGTCCAGATCACGCTAATGATCGAAGAGGATCTGCCCTGTGCGGTTTGTCAAAATTGTCGCCTGAAGCTAGAGGATTTCGAAAGATTCCGTGATCGATGCCATAAGTTGGACAATTTTGTCCGTACCAGACGTCAAGAGTTGGCACTCTTGCAACAAGCAGTCGTCATACCACAGCTTGAAGATGATGTTGCCATAGGATTGGGAGAAGTATCCGAAGAAATTGCCATCAAAGCCGATCCGGAAGCATTACTCGGAGATGATGACAGTTTACCATACGTACTTACCGACGACAGCTGGCACAGATGCAAGTTCTGTTCGGAAGCATTCCAGAGTTTGTCCGTGCTGGTTGAACACTTCCGGATGCGTCATCCAGATGAATCGAAAATGTACAAATGTCCCCATTGTTCGCGAACGTACGCGGCTATTGAAGCCAGTGAGACTGTGTGTCCGACATTCAAATGTGATGAATGCGATGCTGGTTTCGGTCACCGGATTGGATTATCCCGGCACAAAGACCGTTATCACAATAAGGCTTCTCCGAACTATTCCATCCAACGATTCAAATGCGATCACTGTCCGAACGTATTTGTCGATGTGAAGCAACGATCTCGGCATCAACTGCAGGAGCACATGAGTGCTCCAAAGAGTAGCAAGAGCTCATCGCAGGTCGATGGGATTCACGTGTGCGAGAAGTGCGCCGTAACATTCTCCCCATACCAGGCACTGTTGGTTCATATCCAGGAGTTTCACTGGAATGATCCACCGCAGGAGACGTTCAGTTGTTCGGTTTGTACCAAGCCCTTCGACAAAAGGCGCCTATTGCAGTATCACATTCTGGTGGCACACCTGGGACAGATTCCCTATGCTTGCAACCACTGTGGAGAGTGGTTTCGGACCAAGTCGCAGCTGAAGCAACACAAGGCCATGTTCCACGATCGGAACCTGTTCGATGCGAATCGGTGCGAATTTTGTGGACAGAACTACGTCGAAGAAGAACCGCAACAGGGGGTACAAGATGTGCAATAAGGGTGTTTGGATTCGTCGTTTTTTCTCTTCATGTATGTCGAATAAAGAAGTGTGAAATGTGTCATAAATTTTATGAATCTGCAGCGGTTTATTCTCGAAAGAACAGCCTGCACAGCTTTACATATAAATTGATCATCTCTTGTTTTGGTAACTAATACAGAGCGTTGTCCATGCAGAAGGGAGAGGTGCTATATCAATGTTTATATTAGAGGTGTGTTATTAAATAATTAAGAACCTCACATTTTAAAGCTCAATTAATATCGAATTCGTTTTTGAACCTAGGTTGGACCTAGTTCCAACCTGCGATTCTCGAACTTATTGTCAGTGCAAATCTTAATCCGATACGAGTTACAAATCAAACCATACACACTGACGTTTAACACATAACAAGCCGACCCAATTTTGATACTCGATCCAGTTTGGAACTGGATCAAAAACGAATTCGCTATAAGTCTTAATTTCTCATACTTCTTAAAGTTACTGACTTGATTATTATGGCTACATTTTTTAAAGCTAACAAGCTTTCGTCACTCCTCGGAATAACGTATCACGTATTCCCCGACTACTTCCACTTTCAAACGGGTTGGCTTAGCTGTTGGCATTAACCTGAAAGAGAAATAAAAAAAATTATCCACGAAAAGCTACACAATCAAAATTTATCAAACCCTTGCTGAGGTTGTGTGGGATTCCGAAACGACTCAGGGGCAAAATGATCGGAACATATCTTCCGACAGCGTAGAGCCAAATGACCTAAGTTGGCGAGCCTGTCATTCAGTTGTTCCGACGTGCAGAAATCTACCCATGCTAAGCAACTATAAAATTTCAATATAAACGTTTTAATTGATGAATGAAGGGCACCACTTGACTCTAATCGATGGGCACTTGCAGTTCTTTATCCCGGGGAAAGCTGTAGAACGATTTCGATAATGTTTTCGACACGTTGTTAGAACAATCGTGTACTTCGCAGCTGCGACCCATGTTGATTTGTTCGACAGAATACGAATAAACACAATTTAATACATGTTAAATTTAACTAATTTTACCGACCGGTTACCGCTCTACGACGATTGCAACTGCTGTAGCCTCCAGTGCGACTTCAGCTTGAAAAGTCATTGATGGCCGATCATCAATCAATTAATTAGGCTTTTTGACGTTTAATCACCTCACCCTTTCTGGCACATGCAGAGGAATGATGGTTTGTTTGCCTCCAAAAGATTTTCCTTTTTACTTGCACTCGAAAAAGGCACTTTAGTGTGGGTTCGTTCCTAATACCGTTTACGAACGTCGATCATGGAATGATTCAGCTCTCTGTGCCAGCGTTGCCAGATATATACACGGAAATGAAAATTAACAATATTTTAAAGCTTAAACAACCTAGAATTAGGTAAATCGATCATACTCTGAGAAAAATTCTATCGTTATACCGACTATTATATCATGGTCAGGATGACTATCGCATATAATGGTTACAATAACCATGAAAATGGTCGAATTCACCACGTTCATGGCATTTTTGACAATGATCATGATAACAAGGACTATTGCGACAATATGGCAAATGTAAGATCAACTATTTTTAATTGTTATTTTGATCATGATCATAGTCGGTTCAAAATAACTATACTGCAATAGTCATCCTAACCCCCAATAATGGTAAAATTGACTATCAAATTTGTCTCTGTGTAGTACCTTGTTAGGGAAAAGACAGGGGCCCAGAGTCACTCATGAGTTTGATGGGTAAAAAAACACCCATTTTCAAATAGCCTGCCTATCTGTCATAAAATGGGTGAATTTCTCAATCATGCAATGGGTAAAAAAATACCCATTAGGGGAAAACTCATACAATAAAAAAATGGGTTTATTTTTACACATTAATGGGTGAAAAAACAGATCAAACCTCAAGCGTGTCCGGTACATCGTTAGTGGAGAGCGCAGCTTGTTTCAGTTTTTTATTTTTTAAAACCCAAATAATATATGAAAATATACACTGTCGGAACAACGCAAGTAAGAAAAATTATATTTTTCGTATATAAGTAATCTAATGCTTCAAAATTATGCTTCCAGATCATCGATTGTAAAACTTTAACCAAACGTTAACAATCGTTTTGTGTGCCCGGAACATGGAGGAGCTTGTAAAGAAGTCGAATCCATAATTTTACCAGAAAAGACATGAATAAAATACCCATTTAGCTTCTTCGCAATGAGTTAATTAATACCCATTTTGTGGCATAAACTGCTTATACGCATTAATGGGTAAATTGGGTTTACCCATTAAATGGGGAGAGGCACTTCTAGCGAAAATGGGTGTTTTTTCACCCATTAATGGGTTTTTGCAAACTACCGTGCGGCCACCGTGTTAACACCAAAGGGTGTCTTACACGCTAAGCTCAGTTTACCTATTATCGCAAAAAAGTGCACATACTCATTTATGGGTAAAGTTGACTTTACCCATATTTGAGTAAATTTGTATGGAAAAAAATACTCAAATATGGGTAAGTTAAGTAGTAATTTACCCTTAAATGGGTATGTGCACTTTTCGCGATTATGAGTATTCTTCACCCATATTTGGGTAAACTGAACTTAGCGTATACGTGGATTCGATCAACTTTTTTTTGATGAAATCAATTTCAATTCAAGCCAAACATTGCACCAGATCCTACACGGTCGTTTGCAAAAACCCATTAATGGGTGAAAAAATACCCATTTTCGCTAGAAGTGCCTCTCCCCCTTTAATGGGTAAACTCTAGTTACCCATTAATGGGTAAAAGCGGTTAATGTAGTAAAATGAGTATTTATTCACCCATTACAAAGAAAACAGGTTTCCCCAAATGGGTAAAAATTACCCATTTTTGAAAATAGATTATTTAGCAGTTTATTTTTTTCTTATTACAATAGCATTACATTCAATAAAAAAAAATTATACTTTTTTTTTCTTCTCTTTCTTTTTTTCCCGCATAATCACAAACCATTCCTGGACCATTTCCCTTATTGTTGACGACCGTTTCCGTTATTTTTACGACATTTACCCTTATAGTTGACAACTATAAACTAACAATCTCCTATATAGTTTTAACAATATGTCAGATGGTAAAAGGCCAAATAACAATATGCTGAATAGGCGGTTAAGTTAGGTTACCATAAAAAAATGGCAATTTTCACGAACAAAATTTTTGCTGTACTCTATGCCAAAAAGTTGGTATATAATCCAGACCGAGTGCAGACAATAAAAAACCTTTCAATGACAATATGGCATACATTAACAATATGTGTTAATGTAGAGGTTGTATGGTGAAAATGAGATTAAACTATTCGATAACAATAACATAAAATGTGATAATATATCTTACATTCGAAATATAGTTTTGACTATATAGCAAATTGTTTTTCGTTATGCGGGGAAATTTCTTTTTCTATCTCAATCCCAAGTTAAATTCCGTTTACTGAAACGGAAAAGTAAAGAATCGAAAAGAAATTTCTGCAGCAGTATCCACCTGAAAAGAACAAACAATAAAATTGGAATTTGTGAGGTTTCCACGCAAACTAATGGGAGCTGTCACTTTTACTTTCGGAAAAATATTCCGCTCGATTATTCCGTAAGTGAAGATGACATTTCGTTCCATGCAGATCAATTGTGAAAATTCCGCTTGGTAATATTTGATCTTAGGTGCGAATCATTAAGCTTGGGACCAGTGTGCTAGTACTTCCCGAGCCAAAAAAAAATTCTTTTTCTTCATGACTATGCACCCGCTGGTAATAATATCAACAATCAATGTGCAACCATAGACTAACTCTAAGACCAGTAGGTCCCGAACAAATACGATTTTTTTCTTGGCTCAGTCAGTACTAGCAAATCGGTCCCAAGCTCGGTCCCAAGCTCAATGTTTCGCCCCTAACAACGTAGCTCACACCAACACATTCTCAAATGCTGTGTCAAAATAACATAGTGAATCAAAACAACAACCAAGATACTAGTACCGGAAGGTACTGAAAAGCGCAAGAATTATTGCAAGGTGCAGACTGCAAGGTATACTTCGGACCTAGGGGCTCTACAACAATGAACCAATTTCAAATCGCTAGTTGCACATTGATTGTTGGTGCAACTAGCGATTTGAAATTGGTTCACTGTTGTAGAACCCCTAGGTCCGAAGTATACCTTGCAGTCTGCACCTTGCAATAATTCTTGCGCTCTTCAGTACCTTCCGGTACTAGTATCTTGGTTGTTGTTTTGATTCACTATGTTATTTTGACACAACATTTGAGAATGTGTTGGTGTGAGCTACGTTGTTAGGGGCGAATCATTAAGCTTGGGACCGAGCTTGGGACCGATGTGCTAGTACTGACTGAGCCAAGAAAAATATCATATTTGTTTGGGACCTACTGGTCTTAGAGTTAGTCTATGATAATATTGAACAAAATTCCGTAACCTCTCTACTTTTTAAGACGATACTACCCTCTTTTTGTCGGCCCCGCTTTTTTTTTTCTTTTTTAATAGTGCTTCGGCCCCCACGCGGGTTCGTTGCTGTAAAGCGGCCAGCGATACCAAGCAGCTGAGAAAGCGCATCGACGAGGTGGCAATTAAACTGCTGCACGGTGTCATTCAGGTCAAAGTCAGCAGTGGCTAAGCAGCCGGATGTTCTACTTTCTTAGCATTTCAAACGTATTGCTTGCTCTTAACTTAGCGTTCTAATTGCACTTCCACAGTTACTTATTGACAGCTTTCAATGCCAACACAAATGCATGAAAATGTATATTGTATGGCAAGCACAATGATAGTCGTGAAAATTTCCAACCCGAAAAATTCACTCGACCCCGATCCCCGGGGAATAGAACCCACGCGTCCGGCTTGGTTATACTGTACCTTCATCGACTAGGCTATCTGAGGCCCAAAGCAGACGGCTAATGCATTCATAATTTGCATGGTGCGCGGGATTGTTTTTGGGATGTTGCTTCTTATCACGAGGAGACAACACACTTGTTCACCCACTTTGCCGGTTTTCTCTGCTTTGCAAGTTAGAACTCGGACTTCATTGTATACTTGGTTGGACCCCATCCTGGGGGTGCGACACATCTAAATCCAGATTCAAGATGATCGAAAAATCCCACGCTAGCGAATCAAACTTTGAACAATCTTGTTTCAGCTTGTGAATCTTAATCCATCAACTTGCATCGTGCTGCATCTTTTTGCAGTATATCTTTAAAATCTTCATCAATCTTCTTTCTATCTACTAAGCGTGCGCACATCGCACAAAAGCGAAACAAAAAAATCCTGCATCTGAGATAGAGTCGCACCCCCTGACCCCATCAATACAATCGCTTGCGATGGTCATTCTTTATCGGTTAACGATGCATACGGGGAGGACCCATATCGGCTGTCGCGAATATTAAATTTACAATGTTCTTATTGGTGTAGAATTCGTTTGAATCAGTTGTTTAAAAGGTTCAAAATTACCATGAAAGAGTTAGTTTGGAATAGCGAATAAAACGCGGCAAACTAATTTAATGGAAACAAATGGACTGTATTAATTTTAATTTACAAAGAGAAAACCGTGTTTGGTCTTGCTGATGGGCAGCCAAATGTTTTCGAAACGTTGTTGTCACTCGTCAACGTTGATAGCGGGCGATGAGTAAAGTGACAACTGGTTGTGCGGGGAGTATGACCATAGACTAACTCTAAGACCAGTAGGTCCCGAACAAATACGATTTTTTTTTCTTGGCTCAGTCAGTACTAGCACATCGGTCCCAAGCTTAATAATACCAACAATCAATGTGCAACTAGCGATTTGAAATTGGTTCACTGTTGTAGAACCCCTAGGTCCGAAGTATACCTTGCAGTCTGCACCTTGCAATAATTCTTGCGCCTTTCGGTACCTTCCGATACTAGTATCTTGGTTGTTGTTTTGATTCACTATGTTATTTTGACACAACATTTGAGAATGTGTTGGTGTGAGCTACGTTGTTAGGGGCGAATCATTGAGCTTGGGACCGATGTACTAGTACTGACTGAGCCAAGAAAAATATCGTGTTTGTTCGGGACCTACTGGTCTTAGAGTTAGTCTATGATAATACCATAGACTAACTCTAAGACCAGTAGGTCCCGAACAAATACGACTTTTTTCTTGGCTCAGTCAGTACTAGCACATCGGTCCCAAGCTCGGTCCCAAGCTCGGTCCCAAGCTTAATAACTCGCCCCTAATAATGAACTCACACGAGAACAACTTTCAAATATTCTGTCAAAATAACACAGCAAATCAAAACAAAGGCGCAAATATGTATAGTTAGGTGCTGGCTTCAAGGTGTACTTCGGACCAAGGGGTTCTACAACAGTGAACAAATTTCAAATCGCTAGTTGCATATTGATTGTTGGTATGACCGCGCATCAACAGAGTAGGTATGGACTACACGCGAACATCCACCTGGCCCTTGAGGCGGATCCCTCAGTCCAATGGAAGCGGAACCAGCTTGTGGATCGCTTGTTGATATTCCTTCAGTAGAGTAACGGCAACTAACGGTGCGTATGACTTCGTACCGATCCGGATGGGTGGCGACAATCCTAGCTACATTCCATTCCGCAAGCAATATATTCTCGTTCTATTTCGTCGCGGAAATTCTGCTGAACTGCTTGCTACTTGTTCCAAGGTTGAAGTGTAACATCATATTCGTCTCTCCGTCGTGCCCATATCTCGTCTACGTAGCGCTGGATGCGTTGCTAGAAAGCCTTCATTGCTATGGTGAAAATCTGGTTCCGGAAGCAAATTGAGAGGAAGATTTATGATAAAGTGCACTGGCGAAAGGGCTTCGGAAGAGTCCGTCGAGGTGGAAAGCTGGTACAAGGCAAATTCGAAGATGCCTCGATTTGCGATAAGACAGTGGAAAGCCTCTCCTACGTCAGCGTCGTGTTTCCGAGTACAGCTTGGAGATGCTTTTTCATGCTCTTCATCGCCGCTTCCCAAATCTCTCCCATATGGGGGGCAGATGGAGTGATGAACGTCCATTTCCCCTTCAGAGCCGATAGATACTGCCACACAGCCAGGTTGAACTCCGGTGATTGCAGGTGTTTCCCCAAAGCACGAATATGGATTTCCGGAAAAACTGACGCGGTTGATCAAAGCAACGATGGATCGAGTGATGTGTGTCGTCCGAGTATCAGGGACGCTCTCGAGTCCCTTCGAATCTCGGAGAGGGTTACGGCAAGGTGATGGATTGTCGTGTTTGTTGTTTAACATTGCATTGGAGGGTGTGATTCGAAGAGCTGGGATAGACACGAGTGGCACGATCTTCAGGAAGTCTGTCCAACTATTTGGCTTCGCCGACGACGTTGATATCGTAGCACGTAACTTTGAGACGATGGCGGAAACGTACATCAGACTTAAGGCTGAAGCTGGTAGGATTGGGCTTAATGCGTTAAAAACAAAATACATGAAGGGACGAGGCTCACGAGAAGAAAATGTTAGCCTCCTAGCACAAGTTCAGATCGACGGTGATGAAATCGAGGTAGTAGACGAATTCGTGTATCTGGGCTCATTGGTGACCGCCGACACCAGCAGAGAAATACAAAGGCGCATTATGGCTGGCAATCGTGCCTACTTTGGACTCCGAAGGACGCTAAGATCGAACAAAGTTCGCCGAACCATAAAGTTGACCATCTACAAGACATTAATTAGAAACACGGACATTGCTAGTGGAGGACCAACGCGCCCTTCGAGTCTTTGAACGGAAGGTGCTGCGTACGATCTACGGTGGAGTGCAGATGGAAGACGGAACGTGGAGGAAGCGAATGAACCACGAATTGCACCAGTTGCTGGGAGAACCTCCCATCGTACACATCGCAAAAATCGGTCGACTACGATGGGCTGGGCATGTCGTAAGAATGTCGGACGACAGCCCTGTGAAAATGGTTCTCGAAAACGAACCGACAGGTACAAGAAGAAGAGGCGCGCAACGAGCAAGGTGGATCGATCAAGTAGAAGGTGACCTGCGAAGAGCCCTGCTGATATTGCTGGCCATTTATCTTCTGTTTCGGAGAGCCAAGTGGCACCCCTCCATCATAGTGGATGTACCAAAAATGTCAAAGGTGACATAAGACGCCAGTGCTTCCTGGATAGATGTTGCAAAATCTTGAAATTGCGATTGGCCATGAACGTTTTCCACTTTCTTGGCAGCGACGAGAGCCAGTGAAACACGATCTGCGAATCGCTCCACGCAAATACCTCACTTCGATAATCAAGTCGCCGAGTAGTCGCTCGTCGTTTCAGAAAATTATGAATTGTGATTGAAAGTTTCCTTGTCATTTTTCATTTATTAGAAGCAAACATAATCATATTGTCTGTCTTGAGCTGTTGCAATTTAAAGGCTATGTACGTAATCAGCAAGACCGGCGAACAGGCAACATTCTTTCGAGAAAAAAAGACCAAATCAGATTGCTTGTGACCATCATATCGTCATCTGTTCTTTACTAACCCCTAAATAGAGAAGCTTAACCTCAAAGCCTTATCAAACGACTTATCCGTTGAACAGAAAATCTTACCTTCATCAATCAGTGTAT
Source organism: Aedes koreicus (assembly GCA_024533555.2). Lineage (NCBI taxonomy): Eukaryota > Metazoa > Arthropoda > Insecta > Diptera > Culicidae > Aedes > Aedes koreicus. The sequence goes on along the minus strand of JAHHFK020003891.1, from coordinate 1,732,116 downwards.
GCCAACTCAATAGGGGCTGCACTGCCATCCTCGACGCTGTCCGTAATGATTACCACATCGTCATCATCCTCATTGTTGACCGTTGCAGGGGCAGCGGCAGCGGCAGCTGGCAATCTCCCATCCGGTGTGGCACCATGTACAAGCCCCATGTGGCGACTGAGTGCTCTATTTTCCATGAAAAAATGTCCACAGCCCAAAATCGTACAGTAGACTTTCTTGGTATCATCAAAAGTACCGTGATATCTCCAGCGGTGCCGCGCAATATTTCGCTTCAGGCCAAAAAGCGTGTCGCATAGGTCACATTTGTAGTACTTTTTCACGCCGACCATCAGCACCTGCACATCTGAATCTTTTGGTGCAAAGTACGATTCTTGCTGTTTCGATCGCAGCAAGGCTGCTTTACTTGGATGAATTTCACGAAAATGAGCCGCCAACAAGGTGAACGACTGGTACAGGCGAGAGCAAACTCTACAGCAGTACCAATCATTGGCCATCCTGATAAATGGTTCGCCTAATTTTTCAGCTGCAGCCAAATCGATCGGTATTCTTTCTATAGAGGAGCTACCAGTGTACTCTACATCATCGTCTTCATCGGACAATTCGTGTACAATAAAGGAAGCCGACCCACTTTCATCTTCTGCCACAGGATCCGTGGAAGCTTCCATCGCTGAAGGTTCCGCAGCCACTTCAGTTGCACAAGATTCGTCCACCACATCCATCGGAGACGGATCATCGCTAATATGTTCTGCCTCTGGAGCAGTTTCCGTTTCGATTGCCTCCTCGGGAGCAATTGGAGATGGGTCAGCTTCAGATCCTTGATGGTATTCTAATGCAACCGATATTTTGGCCAGGGCCATATCGTTTCTTTTCTGGCGGTATACACGGTTCAGCCGTTGACAGAGTTTCCGAAAGTTGAGGAAATCCTCCGTGGTGAGACGGCATTGCAGACAAATCGACGAAGGGGAGTCAGTCTTGGCACTCAGCTTGATACCGGTGCACATTTCGATAACGCCGATCATCTGGTAGTTGACGTCTTGCCGGCTTGCGAAAAGCGGTTCCAGCTGAGAGATGGAAAAGCACAGCCGACAGTACGCAGAGAAATCTTCGTGGGGTCTTGAAAGAGGTGACGGTCGTTGAGACTGATTTAGTCAACACTGTTCGGGGATAAATAATATGTACTTACAATTCAAGAAAGTCTTCGTTGGCCACTTCTTCCACTATCGCAGTAGAGTGTTTTGTTTGGCTCATTTTCGCGTTTTTCTTCCAACTTTTCGTGTTTTTTTTTCATTAAATCACTGAGCCAATAAATATAGCAAAAACTATAATAATACCTTATGATTTTTTGCTATAAGAACTCTTTGTAATCTTTCCTCGATTATCTTATGATTTATTTGCTGTTTGAACCAGAATGAATTTCAACAACCAACCTTATGAAAAACGCAAAGACCGTGGAGAAACTCGTAGGTTAACCTTATGAAAAGCATATGCGTTCACATAGGAAAATCATGCATCGTTCAATATGAACTTTATGTAGGTTGTGCTCCTTCACGGCCTCGGTATAATGATTTCTGATGCATTTTCAAATAGGACATAGGATTTATTATAAATGCATTAAAACAAATGTAATTGATCACCTAAACATATATGACCTAAAGGTCTTAACACGTCTTATCAATTATTTAAACTACTCAACATTCAATATTCCGCACGATGCGTTGGTGGCGGTGGGTTTGGGATTTTAGAAACATTCGATTGAGTTGGATGTTTCAACAGTTGAACAATTCGATTGTCGATTTTGTTCGGTAGCTGTCGGTAGACGGTTGATGTGGTGGATCTGATTGGGCTCGTTTCCGGTTCTGGTAGTCTATACGAATCTATAGCTTTTCCAAGGCGACTTGACATCGATCCGATCCTGCGGAAGTGTGTCTGAAATTGGACAGAGTTGAGGAAAAACTCCTCCGATCCGAAATGACTTATAATTCTTACCTCCTTGCAAGCAACATATCGTTCTGAAGTCTCTCCAACCGAGCAACTTCTTGAATTGCATTCAAGAACGAAATTGGTTGGTCGTATTCCTTTCGGTGCTTGGTATTGTAGTTGTAGTACTGTACCTTGGATGTTCCCGGATCTGTTCGACTGTTTACAGAACTTGGAATCGTAATCGACTGCTTTCAAGGACTGCCTTTCGGCTGAGTTTAATTGAGGAGTCTCCTTGGTTGATCCACCAACTTTACCACCGGTTTTCGAGGCGATTCCAGAATGGAACGATCCATGACTGTGCTTGTGGGAAATGAGAGCAGCCTTTTTCTTTTTGTTTACGCATTGTTCTGGTGCTTCCGCATTTTTATGAGCTTCACCAACATCCTCGAGGCAATGTGTGTATTTTGGTAGTCTGCTTGCAATTCCCTTAGCTACTTCTGCTTCAACCGCTTGCTTCAGCTTATCCACATTCGCCATTTCCTTCTGTGCTACCTTCACCACCAGCTGTTTTGATTGTTGTCGGACCTGTATGTTAGATGGTTGAATCAACAAAATTGTTATCAAATAAAACACTCTCGCCAAACGAGAACTTACCCGTTCCAGCCGTGTTTTGCGCGGCTTTTCATTTTTGGCCTTTTGGACACTTTCGAGACAAAAAGATTTTTACTGCTAGAGAACAGTGACTGTGTGCTATGCACCGTAGTATTGATGGACATAATTATTTACTCTCAGCTGGCGTATTTGATAATGCTACTGCGATGCGAGCCAGCTCTGAATTCATAAGTTTTGTCTAATGAGTTTTTCACATCAAAACTAGTGACGAAAAACATAACTCATATATTATGAAAATTACTCGCACGTAACTTCTATGAAATTTATAAGGTGCTTGAATGAATCTCATAATAGAGCATCCAAATTTCATAAGATACTTAATGAAAATGAAAATTGATCGTTCTTCTATATTTCATAAGGTTAAACTTATGATTATCCTAAGGTTATTTAGTTGAGTGTAGTTAAAAACACATATGATGTCTTTTTTTTTTCTCCCCGGGGCACAGCGCGCGCCCCCCTTCCCCCCCCACCCCCCCCACCATATGTTTTTTTATTCAATCGAGTCACCCCTCCCGCCCCCCACCCCCCAACAAACCGCCGATGAGCTCCCCCCATATTTTTTTAGGTCTCCCCCCTGTACACCAATAACCACCAACAAAACCGTCAAAATAATACGTTTATGTTTGTTTATGTTTATGTTTTGCACTAATACTATCATACTGACTCGACTCTGGATCCATTTTCGTTCGGTAATTGCGAGTCAGAGTCAGACCTGACCCAGGTTTAAAACCGAAAACGACATTAGAAAAAAGTACCCAAACGGAGCAGTTAGGTGCACTGTAACCGGCCACTACCCATTAATGGGTAAAAATGTACCAATTTTTTTTATACCCTGAAAAAAATTTCATCGTTGTACCGACAATTAAATCATGGTCAGGATGACTATCGCATATAATGGTTACAATAACCATGAAAATTGTCGAATTCACCACGTTCATGGCATTTTTGACTATGATCATGGTAACAAGGACTATTCCGACATTATGGAAAATGTTGCATCAACTATTTTTAATGGTAGTTTTGATCATGACCATAGTCGGTTCAAAATCACTATACTGCAAAAGTCATCCTTACCCCCAATAATGGTAAAATTGACTATCAAATTCCTCTCTGTGTAGTAGATGAGGCTGTCAAAAAATGGGTTATTTTTAAAATTAAAATAATGCATACTAATTAACCCATTTTTTATTTTCAATGAGAGGCCAAAAGATGGGTATTTTTTTACCCATTAATGGGAAAAAAATATCTTAGCATTCTCCTGGATCGCTTCGTGTAGTAGAAAGTGCGCTGTTCGAAAAATAAAAAATAAACTTCACGTCGGAATTCAGTCTACGAAAACGCGTAGTATATGGATGAACTGAAGGCTAAATTGGATAGCGAAAGCTTCCAAAAACTGAGCGGTACGTTAATAATATAATATAATAACATAAAAGTTACTAATCTTAAAAATTACATTCCATGTAAATTGCTTGTACATCTCACCAATGAGGGATTCGAAAAGCTTCTAAGGAGAAGTCTCTTGACATAGAGCAGGATTTGGCAACTCCAATAATTCAATGGATCGAGGTTAACGTATATGTAAGATTTACTTGTTTTTTTTTTAATTAATTGACTTTTACATTTGTAGGATACCGAATACCGGATACTGCGCTGGAGATTGACTAAAAAGTTGTGGTTACGAATAAATGCACAAATGCAAACACAAATACAGTAATTTCGATCTATTATATTTGTGCTAATGCTCATTATTCAATATCACAATTAAAAATAAATCACGAAAAGTGGGTATTTCAAACCCATTTCTCAGATAACAAACATTTTGAAAAAATGGGTATTTCATACTAATTTTTCAAATAACAAACGTTTTGAAAAATGGGTATTTCATACCCATTTCCCAAATGACAAACATTTTGAAAAATGGGTACAAAATACTCGATAGCCTGACGTACAGGCTCTTTACCCATTAATGGGTAAACACGTTTTACCCATTAAAGGAGATAACCCACTTAAGTTCAAAATGGGTGATATGTTACCCATTAATGGGTAAAAATGTACCCATTTTTTGATAGCATTTGAAGCTGTCAAAAAATGGGTATTTTTAAATCAAAATAATGCATACTAAAGACCCATTTTTTATTTTCAATGAGAGACCAAAAGATGGGCATTTTTCTACCCATTAATGGGAAAAAAATATCTTAGCATTTTCCTGACTCGCTTTGTATAGTTAGAAGTACGCTGTTCGAAAAATAAAAAAAAAAAACTTCGCGGAATCCAGTCCACGAAAACTCCAAGAATATGGAAGAACTGAAGGTTAAATGGGATAGCGAAAGCTTACAAAAACTGAGAGGTACGTTAATGATATATTATAATAATTTAAAATGCTTCAATTTCATCAGTAGAATCGTACTTCCGAGTATGTGTCACTTCCGGAGCGTAAAATCCAAGCTTTCATCATGTTGGCGTCAAAATTATTTAAATCTTATCCACGGAAGCCTTCAGGAATTGTTTGGGTGTTGTAGGAATCTCTCTGGAGGATAACGATGTGATGCCCGCTTCAATGGACCACTTGAACGTCGCCGGAATATTTGCCGAAGTGCAAACCCCCGAACGAAACTTGACATATCGAGAAAGGCAAATGTTGTCTTTACACACAAATACACACACACACACACAAAAAAACATAAAATGCGATATTATATATATTCTTATTCCCATTATTCAATAAAGCAAATAAAAAAAAACAAACAAAAAATGGTTATTCATTCCCATTTTGCAAAAAAAAAACAATTAGAAAAATGGGAAAAAAATACCCAATACCCCGACGAACAAGCTTTTTACTCATTAATGGGTAAAATCGTTTTACCCATTAAAGGAGTTAACCCAGGGACCTGGCAACCCTATCCTTTTAACTAGCGTTTGACAGTATGCAACAGATCACGGGCCTTATTTGAATAAGGCCCGTCTGACGTTTGTTACTACGGGTAGGAACACCAGCATTGTTTACAAACAATGAATCTTTTGAAGTTTGGTTGTAAGAGATGTTGGCTACAAGAAAATCACTGTCCGCCAGGTCCCTGAGTTAACCCACTTAAGTTCGAAATGGGTGATATTTTACCCATTAATGGGTACTGGCCGGTTACAGTGTATAGTAATGTTAACCAACCACTGGGTACAAATAAGTTACTTCTGGGTAAATTTCTACCCAAAAGTTAGCAATTTGTACCCAACTGTAGGTAAACATATGAAATCGATAAAGATTTTCATTAGGGCCTACCCAAGTACCACCACTTGTCATATTCATGTATTATTATTATCAATACACGTTTTAGACCAAGCTCATTTTTTTTTTCTAACGTCAATAACTTAATTTCATACACGCATATAACCGAAAAAGCGCAATAAATGTGGCATTTTTGAACATCTTTTAGGTCATACCAGATGTTTTGTAGAACATCCATAAGACAAATATTATGTTCTATGGATGCTTCCAACAGCATGCTTATAACATAATGATATGTTTTGTCAAAGCAAACACGGTATGAACAAAGTAAAAACAAATATAAACAAGATTTTTTAATGGCGAAACGATATCGTAGCTAATGGTATTTTACGCGTTAAAGATGATTGTTTATTACTTTTTCAAATAGGAAATTATAAGTGCTTTACGCGTGGAAGTTGTATAAAATTTGTATATGTGACTCAAGGTTAGCAGTGCAACTTTCCGTTTTACTTTCCCTAATTTCATGCGCCATCGAATGGATCAAAAAACGTAGAAGGTACCCCGAATAATTTATTGAATTTTAGTGAGATTTCCTTATGGAATTCACAAAAACCAACATGGCAATTTTCCAAGTCTACAGTCCTACAGTACAAGTCTACAGTACGGGTAAAAACATAAGTAACACATTTTATTTTCAAATGTTCGTTTTTTTCTTTTCTGCGTTTTTTGTTGTGAAATTGAACCGAGTAATGTCAGTATGAATGAAAATACAAATACAATTTTTCTATTCTGTTGTGCGTAGCTACATCTCAAAAAACTCCCCCACAAATTAAGCTTAACAATTTATAAAAAATACTAACCAATCTCCCAAACTGTTGCTTTATGCTACATTTGAATAAACCCCTATGCCCAATTTGGCTTCTATTTGAATCAGTGAGTGGCATCACAATCTTACATTTATTCCAGTATTTTAAATAAACATATTTTCAGCCGTCACTGTATTGGATTCACAATTTATTCTGAATAATTTCACTATTTCATGAGGATGTTTAAAACATGTTTAAGGTTCATTTTGAATGCAACCTATCAACCTATTTACACACATCTAGCATACACGCTATTTCCAAACAATCCAAAATGAAGTACGTTTGACTCAAATCAGTCAAAAGTATGGATACTCAAAAGTGAGTAAAGATAGTTCGTAGTGGTAAGATGACAAACAGTCACCGATGTTTTCAAGAAGTAAAATTTAAGTTGATCGAACAAAAATAGATCAAAAATGTGTTCGCTGTTCTGGTACCACGTTTGAGCCGAATATGTGTGGAAAAACATCTTCAAAACTTTTTCAAGACCAGACATGTTCGGTATTTCATCCTCACGACTTTTTTACAACAAACTTCTTATATTCTTGTCAAAGAAGATGTTTCGTAAACAATGGCTTTTTCCGCGAATTTCTCGTCTACTGATGTAAGCTTCCAATTATATCGAATAGAAGGACTCTTATTCTTCGAAATAGCTGTGGTAGATTAATGAGGCAAGTTTCATAGGTCGACAAATTCAAGGAAGAAGCAATTGTTTACGTTTGTCAGTTAGGCCATAATGAAAAATAATTATTTGTCAGATGTCCAAAATTGTCAAAATGATGTGAACTATGATGCAGCGACAGCGTTGACAGCGACGCAGAGCCCCTGGGTAGTAGCATCGACGAAACAGTCAGGATCGGTCGTGCGAACATTACTTCTGCTGGGGACTTGTCACCGACGTCAGCTGTTAGCGTTGTCCGGTAGACTTGCAAAAATGTTTCTAATGCTTCCTGCAGTGTCTCTCCTCCCGATCGAATTTTCCACAGGGTGCGCTTCAGAGTATCCACGAACCGTTCTGCTAATCCATTTGACTGGGGATGGTAAGGTGCATTGTGTACGTGGCAGGGGACAAGTCACTCGGCCACCCTCAACAAAAAAAAAAACAATCCGCCACACTTCAAACACACTCGCCACTACATGAAAGATAAATTCATTTCTGGCACCACTTATATGAATCGATTGTTTGTTTACTCACTGTTTTGTTTCCTTCTCGCTTGCACTGATTTGATTTAGATGATGCTTAATATGCGTGTATTATACGTCAAAATGGTCCATGGTTGCCAATAAGCATAAAGTTTCGATTGATACGTTGAAACACAGAAACTCCTTCCAACACACCGAAACACAAACACAACGTTGCAGAGTGACTAACCCCCTGGTCCTCTGGCAATCGGTATTCCACTGCCACCTCCTATCCTTCTTGAGTAGTTTGTCGAGAGGATGGCGAAGCTCATGGATGTCGCGAACGAACCGGCCGTAGAAATTAACGGCCCCCAGGAAGGATCGGAGCTCGGAAACGTTGGTTGGTGCGGGACTGGGGGGGGGTTTTTGTATAGGGCGTGGTGCGCCCCTGCTCCCGCTGCTGTTGAGGACCTGCACCTGCTTTTGGTTTGGGAAAAGAAAAAAAGTTCTTCCCCAGATAGACAAAAAACACCACCCCACAAAGGTTTAAATACCCCCCCCCCCCCCACAAACAAAACCCCCCCACCCCCCCCCTCCCTAATAAAAACCGGTCCCTTTCTTTATTCGTAACATACCCACCCTAAAAAAAAAAAAAAAAAAAAAAAAATCCCCCCTAAATTTTAAAAAAAAAAAAAAAAAAAAAAAAAAAAAAAAAAAAAATAGGCAGAGGGGGTAAATATAGGTTACCAAAAAAAAAGACAATTTTCCACAAAAAAAATTTTTGTTTAATTCATACCAAAAAGTTGGTATATAATCCAGACTAGTGATCCTCATAGTAAGAGATATGCGGAAGCAGCCATTTTTGAGCCAATCGTGCAGCGAGAGCTGTCAAATCTGAGCCAATCGTGCAAATTTTGCACTGCGGCAAGTGTTATCAGCCTCTGTGAATAAAATAAACACCGTTGCCAAATCGTTGAATCGAATTTCCGCATATCTCTTACTATGAGGATCACTAACCCCGAAGACAAAAAAAAAAAATTCCAACCACAAAAAAAAAAAATAAAAAAAATATATAAAAATGAAGATTTTATAGGGAAAATACGAAAAAACAAAATTAAAAAACAAACATAAAAAATGATAAAATATCTTATATTTTTATCTTTTTATTTTTTTTTTTTTTTTTTTCTCAACATGTGATATACAAAATATATTTTCGACTATATAGCAAATATTTTTTTGTTATGCGCGCATGACGCCTTGTGCGTCCCCGGTGGTCCCCCGAAGACGACAGCATCTTCGAGAAACAACCCCCCCCCCGGAATATCACCAATTATTTTTTCCACTATTTTTTGGGACCCCCCCGGGCCTGATTTCCCCCCTGGAGCGAGGCGGTTGAATTGAAAGAGACCCCGGTGCGTATTTATGGTGAGAAGCTTCTTCGACTCATCGTCTACTTCCAGCTGAAGATACGCATTGGAGAGGTCGATGATGCTGAAGACGGCAGTTGAGCTGCGCGAAAATCTCCTCCGGGGTTGGAAGAGAATAATGGTTGGCCTCCAGCGCTTCGTTGAGTCCAGTGGAATAGTCCGCACAAATACGAACTCTATTATTCGGCTTGCGTAAGGCGACGATCGGAGCGGCCTACTCCGAGAAATCGATCGGCGTGATGATCACCGACAAACCGACATGAATGACAATAGAAAATGTCTTGATATTTCTGTTCAAATCATATTATTCACATCTATCTTCGTGTTCGCTAAGAACGTTTATTGAAGCCACGAACACGCTTGGGAACTTGATAAGAAGGTTAATGTCTGAGCAATTCTGGACACATTTTTTTGATCTAGATAAAATGATTGTATATGTTTTGACAGATGGGATCGCTGCACATTTGAATCGTTCGTTATGGATTCTTGATCAATAGTGAAGGTTGAGTTTCATGTCGGTTTGTCGGTGGTAATATAATCCTTTTTGGCGTAGTCCCTGGCGTATAGTCCCAGTTTCCCTTGAAAGAGCATACTTTATAGTCATAAGATCGTAAATTGATATTACCGTGTAGACTTAGTTACGTTTAACGCACACACACTACAGTGCCTTTAGATCAAAGGAGTGCAAGAGAGAAGGAAAATCTTTTGGAGGAAAATAAGCTGTCATTCCTCTGAATGTGCCAGAAAGGGTGAGGTGATTAAACGTCAAATAGCCTAATTGCCCCTCACACGCCCGTTTAATTTTACTCAATTTTTGATTACAATTGTATACTATCTCTTTTTCTCTCACGGAAATGTTACTCAATTTTCTTTAAAAAGTGTATCTACTCAATTTATGAGTAGATCGACTTTTTACGAAAATTGAGTAACATTTCCGTGAGAGAAAAAAAGATAGTATACAATTGTAATAAAAAAATGAGTAAAATGAAACGGGAGTGAACAATTAACCACAAACACAGAAAAGTAGATTGGCTCGTGAACCTATCAGTGAACTACTCCTGAAGTCGAATTTAATTTCGCAAGTGTTTACTCTCAATAAGGTATTATTTTTAAACAATTTATAGCGTGTTCTAAATTTCCCCAGATTCCTGCTGAAACACGATTTGAAAGACACCATGGATGCGTCATCGAAGAAGGCTGGCGATTGTTGCGGGAATGTAAAGTTCCGCGCTTTTGCTCCTCACACACCGACCAAAATCTACTGGAACAAATGCAGGCTGAGTGGTCGGAAGGTTTGTCGCAGCTACTGCCCCAGCTGCTGGACTATATCCAACATTACCGCAAAACGCTGTTCGAGGAGGAGTGGGGTTCGGTTACATGGGAATTCCGAAGGAATTTCGTTTTGGTTTATTTTGAACAGGTAGATCAAATTCTGACAACTGCACCATTTCGGCTACTTGCTGATAACGCAGATGATTTAGAATTTCGGCTGGCGGCATTCGAGACAGAAATAGACCGCATCCTTACTTTGGATGTGAATTCGGACATTCGAAGCTGGTTGTTCAACTATTACGGAAAAGCACTAGCTCTGCAGGGCTGGCAGAGCCGACCGGGTGAAACCTACAGTCTCGTTCGAATGTGTCATTTTCTAGTTGAAACCAAACGTGAGACTGATATACGTCTTGGACCAACTGTGGTTTCATTTTTGGAAAATTTCGGTAAACAGCTGCTGGCCTATCGTCAAAACCCACACTATCAGACGTTGGGTCTTATATTGTTGAAATCGGTTTTCAAGCATACATATGAACGCCGCAGTTATAAAGACGATTCCGAGGAGGTTTTGCAATTGACCCTTAATTTGGTTGGACATACACCTGATGAATACGACGAATGTTTGTTGTGGGATGTTGTGTACTATACTGTCAAGTTTGTACGTCATCCAAATACTTTTCTCGACGACGAAATCATGCGCTTCTTGATGTCCCTTCTTAATCGAGAACTAGACATGACCCAATCATTGGTTTACTTAAAAGTGCTGATTCAAATGCTTCTACTGGATCTACCAGAGGTCAACCTAATAAATTTTGAAGCGGAATCGATGACCATTTCTGGCCGCAAATGCAATCGAGACGAATTTGGTTCTTACCTAAAGAAACGCCTTCAGGACACCGTCAAACGTCGAATTTCAAACTCTTGGCGCCAACGAAGCGGACTACTCGTTTCTAAGCTTCTTGCTCGGTTTCTCCAATCAGACCATGAGAGGAATTTGGTTTCAGGCTACCTTATACATTACTACCAACAAGGCCTCATCGTGCTCTGCTGGTTGTCGATGTTTCCAGTCGGACAGACCTTTCGGCAGCAATATTCTCAAGCAACAATGATGGGTAGCATGTTGGAAGGAATCCGTATTAAAGCAAAGGAACTGCAGGTCACTTTGGAGCGACATCAGTCGCACAATATGCTTTTTTTTTTAAAAGAACACCAAGTTCTACATGTAGTATGTTTTTAGAAACCCAATCAACTTCAAGCTGAATAAACCACTTTCCGTTTAATGTTGTAGGATTTGCTGCAAGTGTACGGAATAGTTTGCAGCGGTATTCAGGAGCTTACGCGTATTTGGATCCTTTCAAAGTCATGTCAAGCACATGAGGTTGCAACACGGAATCAGATTGATAACAGTCTGACAATTCGCAGGGAGGGCGCTTGGGAGAGCCTGGTGAGTCTGCTCAAAACTTTGAACCAGTTGGTCTTCCCGGAACTAAGATCGGGCCGAAACCAAGCGATGGTCGCGTAAGTGGAAATATGCCGCGTCGACGCGTCGTTCTTGTGTGGTGATTTAGTTAGATGGAAGGTGCAACATTTAAACATCAGATGGAATTGTGTAGGTGCAGGTTGTTTGGTTAAACTGACAAAGAACATATTAACAGTGAGGGTGGTATTCAAGACTGAACGATAATAAATTTAAAAAAAAAACTAAATGCAACGACGTTGTTTTTTTTTTTGATACTCGGAACTCAACTTAGTGTTTTGTATTTCCTCAGATATTAATTAATAGGAAGTAGGAAATTGTACAGCCCGGACATAGCGCAGTCTCGTTCAGTTCACAATAGCTATACATGTCTAGAAGTTTTTTGAAATCTTTGTTTAGCTAGTTGTCATTTTGGAAGAACTTTTTTGTCGTGGTAACATTTTCTCACTAAATTTATTTTATTTTGTTGGTATAACGTCATTTATAACATTACCTTTTACACAATATACCTCCAACGTCCTCGGTTCATGATTGCTCTTCTCTAATCCCGTGAGCAATTTGTACTTCCTAGATCTTGCTACACTTGGTCTAACCATCTTGCTCGTTGTGCCTCTCGTCGTATTGTGCCAACTGGATTCCCATCGAAAACATTTTTTCAGGATAGTTGTCCGGCATTCTCACAACATGTCCTGTTCAGGGTATGCAAGCTAATGGATCATCCTATGTTACGAACGCGACATCGAAATTATTATTGCCAAATATTAAATCAACCAAAACCTCACTTTCGGTCATTTCCCCTAGTAGAAAATGAAGATAGAAACAGAACTCCTTCTCAGAAGGATGCAAAAGGAGAGGAAAAAATAATACACAGTTCACCGATAGGGATGTAGCCGCAAGCCACAAACATTGCCTTAATAAATAACCACTCTAAGCGATCTACCTACCACAGCAAGTGCACCAAAGGCACACCCGCTGCAAGGCAAGAGAACGTCTTTTCTCCTAGGCCTAATCTAATAAGCACGCCGGGACTCTGGCTCAATCCCATGCACCTACATATGTACATCGTAAATTACATCCGTTTTTTCTTCCTTCGCTCGCGCGCATCGCATGTAGTTGAAAAGCAGTGCAGAGCCATGCGCTGGCATATGCCTGCAAAATAGAAGAAGGCGACGAGCTGCGTAAAAGAAATGTAAACGAATCAAGCAAAGGATTCGACGCTCTCGGTTCGACCTATGTATGACGGCAGCAATGAAACGACCCGCAACGAGGCGTTTGTCGAATGCACCGAAAATAGTTCCAAAACAAGGAGAAAAACTGCCTCCTGCTATCTAAAAGAGCTACGGCCAAAAATATAAACAAGATAGCAGCGGAGCCAGATCTCCAGGAAAAAGGTAATAAAACCTTAAAAAGGTTGAAACCAACTGCCGCGCCAACGACGGAGGAAGAAAAATATCAACCCCCGCAAGGGCACAAACGCGTACAACGTGGTGCATTGGTGGAAGAGAAAACCCAGGCAAAGGAAAAACTTACATTAAAATAAAACCAAAATATAGGCAAATAGGAGAAACGACGCTGTCAATACAGGCAAGATAAGGCTACGGGTCCATACCTCCGCGGGAATGCATGACCGAAAGAGAGGGAAACATAGGCCAATGCAAAGAAAATGCATCTGGAAAACCATGCGTGGGAGGAAAGACGCGCATGCGCGTCTGGCTGGAAGGCCAATTCACTTAGGCTTAGGTCCTATAAAAGGACAACTTCTAGATGAGAATAAACAGTTCTTGTTGAGCTACGATACCACATCCATGCTTTCCTTCGAACTCCCTTTCAAGGCTGCATAGCTCTGACCGGCAATCCGACATCTGATAGAATTGCCTTCGGAATTCCGTACTGCCTCTAAATTGTTAGGCAACTAGGACCCGAACTCTACTATCAGCGGAACCCGGCTCGGAGACAGGAGCACTTGGCTGACATTCCCGACCAAGGAGGTGTTTTCTCTAAGACACACTCCCTAACAGAGGAACTCAGCAAGAGCGCCGGAACACTCCTCACACTTTGTTCGTACAGCGTGGACCTTCGCGTTTCGGCGGGGAAATAGCTCCCAGGCTCGACCTTCATCTCGGGACCACAATATCCCGACCTCTTAGGTTCAGCGCCACCACCGTATTTTCCGCCCCGTTGCACGCTGGCGCAACAAATGGTGGCTCCAGAGAGGATTCTCTTCCAGATCCTCTGAAAAAGTTTATTCGAACTAGTGAAGTGAGGTGTGCAAACAAAAGAAAAGGCCAATAAAGGCTAAAATAAAAGGCTATTATAGTGTCACTGTTTCACCGAGTGGACGGAACTACTACTACCTGGCTGAGGCGATTAAAGATAAAGGTAAGCCCAGAAAAACAAAAAAAAAAGGCATGCCCCCCCCTTTAACGAAACCTAAAATTTAACACCTCAAATCGCGCTAACAAGTGAACAGTTTTATCCGAAAAATTGAAAGACCCACCCGAAAATACATCACAGGGTCTCATCCGAAAAAACTCCAGACCCACCCGAAAACCATCACAGGGTCAGAATTTATTTCGATACCAGAGTATCATCGCTAGGCGATTGAACTCTGAAGAATTTTTCGACGCCTTGTTACATACATTGTGCGTAACAAGGTTTTTTAACCCAACACTGTCAGTACCCGCGGTACGAGTTCAAAATTTAATTATGAGCGATCTTATGCGAGAAATTACTTCTATCGCAGAAAGATTTAACGAAATCGATCGCCAGGTATCATTAGTTAAAGCGACCACGGAATATAAAGATTGGTCTAAAAAGCCTATTCCACGAGGCAAATTAAGCGACTCCAAACAATTCACGGTCACTCTCTGGAAAGGAACCGTGAAGGAGCAAAAATACAAGCAGTCAATTACAAAGCTGTTTGTACAAGAAAATAAGAAGGGTTATTAATACTCGAAAATAAAGAAAAGCACGATCGGCTGGAAAATCTTTCTCATTAGGGACAAGAATAAGTTGTCGATCACCGCTTAAAAGAGAAGGGCTTATAACCCGTGAAACGAGTTGTAGATACTCGAAAATAAAGAAAAGCACGATCGGCTGGAAAATCTTTCTCATTAGGGACAAGAATAAGTTGTCGATCACCGCTTAAAAGAGAAGGGCTTATAACCCGTGAAACGAGTTGTAGATACTCGAAAATAAAGAAAAGCACGATCGGCTGGAAAATCTTTCTCATTAGGGACAAGAATAAGTTGTCGATCACCGCTTAAAAGAGAAGGGCTTATAACCCGTGAAAAGAGTTGTAGATACTCGAAAATAAAGAAAAGCACGATCGGCTGGAAAATCTTTCTCATTAGGGACAAGAATAAGTTGTCGATCACCGCTTAAAAGAGAAGGGCTTATAACCCGTGAAACGAGTTGTAGATACTCGAAAATAAAGAAAAGCACGATCGGTGGAAAATCTTTCTCCAACCGAAAATCTCTCATTAGGGACAAGAATAAGTTGTCGATCACCGCTTAAAAGAGAAGGGCTTATAACCCGTGAAACGAGTTGTAGATACTCGAAAATAAAGAAAAGCACGATCGGCTGGAAAATCTTTCTCATTAGGGACAAGAATAAGTTGTCGATCACCGCTTAAAAGAGAAGGGCTTATAACCCGTGAAACGAGTTGTAGATACTCGAAAATAAAGAAAAGCACGATCGGCTGGAAAATCTTTCTCATTAGGGACAAGAATAAGTTGTCGATCACCGCTTAAAAGAGAAGGGCTTATAACCCGTGAAAAGAGTTGTAGATACTCGAAAATAAAGAAAAGCACGATCGGCTGGAAAATCTTTCTCATTAGGGACAAGAATAAGTTGTCGATCACCGCTTAAAAGAGAAGGGCTTATAGCCCGTGAAAAGAGTTGTAGATACTCGAAAATAAAAAAAAAAAAAAAAAAAAAATAAATAAATAAATAAATAAATAAAACAAAGGCTAAGCCAAAGAACGATGGCTACCAAGATTAAATTTTTAGACAATGTCGTAGGAAATTGTCGACTATGCACTCAGGAAGATGATGTGCAAGATATGGTCGCCTGTGATAAATGCGACCGGTGGTTCCATTACGGATGTGTAAAACTTCCGCAGTTGCCACCAAAGCACGAACCATGGCTATGTGTAAAATGTCACACTGAAGAACAAGAAAAACTAGCACATGCACAAGAAATGGCTAGCGTAAAGAAGACCCTAATCGAATTATCGCTGGAGTTAGAAACAAGAGCTAAAGCACAGCGAAAATCAGAAATACATGCTTCTTCAATAGAAGCTGAACTAGCCCATTATAAGGGAAAACTCGAGCAAAAAAATAAACAAGAGGAGAACAAACAAGATGTTCTCCTTGATATTGCTGAAGCAATATCACTAAATAAATCTAGAAAGGAAAAATCTGACGAGGAAGAAAACTCGGTAGCCTTATATATGAGACGTCAAGAAATGACTCTACCGACATTCAATGGGAATTCCAGAGAATGGCCTGCTTTTAAAAAAGTATTTGAAGCTACTTCTGACCAAGGCAAATATTCAAACTTGGAGAACTTAATCCGGCTTCAAAGAGCCCTTGAGGGACCAGCAGCCAGAATGGTCCAACCGTTAATGCTAGATCAGGCAAATGTGCCACAAATAATTGAGCGACTGGAAAAACTATTCGGGCAACCTAAAAGGGTATATAAAGAACTCCGCATGGACCTTGAAAGAATCAAGGCAGGAGGAAGCTGGACAGTTGTGGAAATAACCGACAGTTTGGAAGGTTTTGTCGCTCATCTAACTGCTTCAAACCAGTTAGAATATTTGAACGATCCTAGATTAGTCGAGGATCTAATAAATAAACTTTCACACGACACTCAAATAAAATGGATGGAAGTTGTAGCATCAAACGCCAAATCGACAAATCCAGTCCCATCTTTGAAGGATTTGCTAAAATGGTTGAAACCAAGGGCCGATATCCACCGCGAG
Organism: Aedes koreicus; assembly: GCA_024533555.2. Taxonomy (NCBI): domain Eukaryota; kingdom Metazoa; phylum Arthropoda; class Insecta; order Diptera; family Culicidae; genus Aedes; species Aedes koreicus. Next base: position 1,715,154 of record JAHHFK020003891.1, on the reverse strand, counting down.
TTACATAACTCAGCCAAACCACCAGGCGAGCGGCGGAATCGTATTAACATTCATCAGGAAACACAAAAACATCAGGGATGCCTTTACTGCAAGGGCAACCACAAGCTTCCTGAATGTAGAAGATTTATAAGCCTAACCCCAAACCAAAGGTTTAGGGAAGCAAGGAACCTAGGCGCTTGTGCCTTATGTCTAAGGTGGCATAAAGGAAGGTGCTGGTTTCCCGATCGGTGCGATCGATCAGGATGCACCGGAGGACATCACAAACTCCTCCACATTTTGCCAACGCAAAACAACAGAGCCCTACCTAACCTCAGACAAATAACGGCTACGGCAGAGCCACAAGGTCCCACTGTAGCAACTGCCAACCTGCATCAGGAGCAGGAGGTTAAAGTTTTTTATCAAATTATCCCGGTCACGTTACAAAATAAGGGTAATATAGTCCAAACTTACGCCTTTCTCGACCCAGGATCATCTCTTACTTTAATCGAAGAAGCAGTGGCCGACGAACTGGAACTCGAAGGAACATTGGATCCTCTAAAACTAAAATGGACTCAAAACGTTACTAGAGAAGAACAAGCTAGTAGACGAGTTCAGCTCAAAATTAAAGGAGCTTCAAACACCCAATACACGTTGACAGATGTCCGCACCGCAGCCGATTTACATTTACCGAGGCAATCCGTAAATTATAAGAGTCTTGCAAGAGAATATCCATTTCTGGCTAATCTACCCATAAAAGGCTACAAAAATGCGCAACCGACATTATTGATCGGGCTGAACAATAGCCACCTCTTATATCAGTTGGAAAAAAGAGCAATGGGAAGGCATAATCCTATTGCTATTAAAACCAAACTCGGGTGGATGATATTCGGAAATATTAAAGGCACAGCCGGAGGAGAACACATGATGGTAATTCAAGAGGACATTAAGATGCACAATTTAATGCAAAGATATTTCGATATCGAAGACCTCGGCGTCAAGATTCCAGAAAATTTGCCGAAATCAAAGGAAGAGCTTAGAGCTCAGGAAATAATACAAAAAACCTTGCGACATACGGGAAAGCGATACGAAGTAGGTCTGCTAACGAGGCAAGACGACTTCAAATATCCCGATAGCTTTAGTCAGGCCTATAGAAGATTAATAAATCTCGAATCAAAGTTGAAAAAGGATCCAGCATTAAAACAATGGACCATCAACACCGTAGCTGACTACGTCAAGAAAGGTTATGCCAGAAAATTAACTCAAGACGAAATCACGAAATGGAAGAAGGACGCTTATTACCTTCCCCATTTCATCGTCATAAATAAGAACAAATCTCCCCCAAAACCGCGGCTAGTATTTGACGCGGCGGCAGAATCAAAAGGCGTATCATTAAACTCCTCACTAATAGCTGGCCCCGATGCAACAACTTCATCCTTGGGAGTAACGACCCGATGGAGAGAAGGACCAATAGCCTCATCTGGTGACATAAAAGAGATGTTTAGCCAAGTAGCTGTAGTCGAAAGCGATCAACCAAAGCAATGTTTCTTATTCAGAGACTGCGAAGAAGATCGAGAGCCAGATATTTACGTAATGCAAGTACTAATATTCGGCGCAACCTGTTCACCAGCCTGCGCACAGATAGTAAAGAACTATAATGCAAGCCTCTACATAGAATCTAAGCCAAAGGCGGCTGAGGCTATTGTGAAACAACATTACGTCGATGATTATATCGACAGTTTTGACTCATCCGAAGAGACCATAAAAACCATAAAGGACGTAATTGAAATTCACGACAAGGCAGGATTTTATATTAGAAATTTCGTGTCAAATAGTAAGGCCGTGTTAGCTGCCCTCCCTAAGGAAAGGGTGCAAGAGGCTAAAGAAAAAACCTTCGAAGACAAGGAATCAGACGGAGAAAAGGTCTTAGGCGTCTATTGGGACACCGCCTTGGACTGCATTAGATTCCATTTAAATTTCGATAGACTAGCGTCCGAGGTACGAAACGAAAATAGACCACCAACCATGCGGGAGGTGTTGTCTTTCGTGATGAGCATTTACGATCCTATGGGTTTAATATCAAACCTAACCATACATGGGAGAATGCTCATGCAAGAGTTGCATAAGGAAACGTCCTACTGGGACGCCGAAATCTCTCCAAATTCATACTTAAGGTGGAAAGAGTGGATCGAGATAATAAAGCATGCCACAAGCGTCAAAATTCCTAGATGGATACTCAGTCCAAAGGTTAAACGCTTCGAGCTACACACATTCGTCGACGCCTCCGAATACGCATACGCTGCCGTCATCTATGCCCGAGGTTTAGACAAGGACAATCAGACGGCAAGCATTAAGTTGCTGACAGCTAAAACAAAAGTCGCGCCTATCCGCAAGCTTTCAATCCCTAGGCTTGAACTGCAAGCAGCTCTTCTGGGACAGCGAATCACAAAGACCGTTCAAACAGAGTTAAGAATAAAACCTGCCAAGGTCACCCTTTGGTCTGACTCACAGACCGTACTAGCATGGATTCACTCAGATCACCGTAAATACACCCAGTTCGTAGCACATAGAGTAGGAGAAATTCTAGGAATGTACTACGATGGATCAATGGCGCTATGTCCCAACCGAAGAAAACCCAGCGGACGAAGGTACCAAGCTAGTGAAGGGCGATTCCAAATGGTTGGCTGGACCGACGTTCTTGCGAAAGCCAGAAGCACTGTGGCCTAAATCAAAATTTATGAAGGAAACAAATGAAGAGATCAGAAAGGTTGTAATGATACACCAAGAAGATCAAACAACACCTGACTTTATTCAAGAATATCGACATTCCAGTTGGGAAAAGCTGGTACATCGAACATGTATCCTAAAGAAGTTCACAGATTGGATTAGGGATAAACAAAATTTCAACAAACAAATATGCTATGAAGACAGGCTAGAGGCAGAAAGAGCCATTATTCGGAAGGCCCAATGGGACGGATTCACACGAGAAATGGCAGACCTCACCAGAAACGGAGACCTAACTAAAAAAAGCGAGATATCCAGTCTAATACCTGGATTAAATGAATATGGTTTGATGGTTGCTAGAAGCCGATTAGAGAAGTCAAACATACTTCCATTATCAACGAAACAACCAATAATCCTGCCGTACAAACATTATATCACGCGACTAATCATGCAAATGTATCATGAAAAATACCTGCATCAAGGAGACAATATAGTCCTTGCTGCAGCTTACCAAAAATATTATATCGTAAGATCTAGGCAGTTGCTGCGACACGTTAAAAATAACTGTCAATACTGCAAAAACCGCAGAGCTGTACCAGTAGCGCCCCAAATGGCCGCTCTACCAGCATGCCGTCTTGAAATGTACGCTAATGCCTTTGCTCACACCGGTGTAGATTATTTCGGACCGATCGAAGTCAAGATAAGACGAGCCATTGAAAAGAGGTGGGGTGTGATATTCACCTGTTTAACCACCCGAGCAGTTTATATCGAATTAGCCGAAAACTTAGATACAAATTCATTTATAGTCTGTCTAAGGAATTTCCAAAATCGTAGAGGGAAAATAAGCCATCTATACAGCGATAACGGTACTAATTTCATCGGCGCGGAACGAGAAATGCAGGCAGCCGTAGAGGAGATCAACCGTGAAATGGGAGCAGGAAAGGCCGCTGCTATGGAAATACAATGGTTTTTTAATCCTCCAGCAGCCCCGCACTTCGGTGGAGCGTGGGAACGGCTGATACAAATTATTAAAAAATGTTTGTACGTAATGATTAAGGCCCGTCAGGTCCACAAACCCACATTAGAAGAGTTGCGATCTGCACTCATACAAGCTGAATTTATTCTGAACTCTCGACCACTGACTCATATTCCCTTGGAAAATATGGAAGAAGAACCATTAACACCATTTCATTTTTTGATTGGACATGCCGGTGAATATGCCCCGCCATACTCACTAAAGGCCGGCAGTCTTAATAAGGATCTCTATAAACGAGTCCAACACTACACCAGATATTTCTGGGATAGGTGGAGAAAGGAATACCTACCTACAATTATGAAGAGGAATAAATGGACAAACAAGGTCAATCCAATCAAACTCGACGATGTGGCAATTATAACCGACAAGGAGACGGAACAAGGCGTCTGGCTAAGAGGACGAATCATTAAGATTTACCCGTCCTCAGATGGACAAGTCAGGAAGGCCGACATTAAGGTCGGCGAAAAAACATATACAAGACCGGCCACAAATTTAGCCGTATTGGACCTCAAGGGTGAATCGAGTCCAGAACTAAAGCAGAAAACTGAGCAAGGGAATTGTCTAAATGTGACAGCGACGAATGACAGAGAAAAGTCAAAGGATCCCCAAGGCCTAAGCAAACCCATCGAGGAAAATAGTGAAATTGTCGATACGAGAAGAAAAAGGCATCGAATAAGTCACTACCAAAACCGCACACAACTACCAACTCGAGAAACACCGCTCCTTTAAACACTGAAATAATGTAAGATCTCTTTGCAGTTAGAAAAAGAAGTTTCCAACCCACAGCAACCCAGCAACCGCGTAGGACACACACCAAGGCAAGGCAAGCCAGAAGATACCAAGAAGACGAAGACGAAGACAAAGACGAAGAAGTCACCGCCTTTTGCATATGATAACAAGACGCCTGGAGGTCATCCGATCTGCCAGAAACCACGACAACGCTATGATGACCCCAAGCCACAAACTTTCGCTCCGCAACCACGAGCACTAACGAAACGTTAGGCAGAACAAAACTAACGAATCAGCCAAGCATTCGCGTCACAACCACAATCACCATGTGGATCACGACGCCCCAAACGACAACAGGAAAAGGTGCACGCACATCGCCAAGGTACACCAAGACAATTAAAACACTATCATCGAGACCATCGAGAACGTCACAAGAAGAACATAATCTATCATAATAAAACAAAATAAAAAAGGAATAAAAAAAAAAAAAAAAAAAAAAAAAAAAAAAAAAAAAAAAAAAAAAAAAAAAAAAAAAAAAAAAAAAAAAAAAAAAAAAAAAAAAAAAAAAAAAAAAAAAAAAAAAAAAAAAAAAAAAAAAAAAAAAAAAAAAAAAAAAAAAAAAAAAAAAAAAAAAAACACCCCCCCCAAAAAAAAAAAAAAAAAAAAAAATTTTTTTCAAAAAAAAAAAAACAAAAAAAAAAAAAAAAAAAAAAAAAAAACCCCCCCAAAAAAAAACAAAAAAGCCAAAAAAAAAAAAAAAAAAAAATTCCCACCCCAGGTTGAAAAAAAAAAAAAAAAAAAAAAATTGTATAGAAAAACGGGCATGTCGCTTTTTTTAGTTTTTTGGGTAAATCTAGTAAAGATTTACCAGGCCCGGAATGTTACGAACGCGACATCGAAATTATTATTGCCAAATATTAAATCAACCAAAACCTCACTTTCGGTCATTTCCCCTAGTAGAAAATGAAGATACAAACAGAACTCCTTCTCAGAAGGATGCAAAAGGAGAGGAAAAAATAATACACAGTTCACCGATAGGGATGTAGCCGCAAGCCACAAACATTGCCTTAATAAATAACCACTCTAAGCGATCTACCTACCACAGCAAGTGCACCAAAGGCACACCCGCTGCAAGGCAAGAGAACGTCTTTTCTCCTAGGCCTAATCTAATAAGCACGCCGGGACTCTGGCTCAATCCCATGCACCTACATATGTACATCGTAAATTACATCCGTTTTTTCTTCCTTCGCTCGCGCGCATCGCATGTAGTTGAAAAGCAGTGCAGAGCCATGCGCTGGCATATGCCTGCAAAATAGAAGAAGGCGACGAGCTGCGTAAAAGAAATGTAAACGAATCAAGCAAAGGATTCGACGCTCTCGGTTCGACCTATGTATGACGGCAGCAATGAAACGACCCGCAACGAGGCGTTTGTCGAATGCACCGAAAATAGTTCCAAAACAAGGAGAAAAACTGCCTCCTGCTATCTAAAAGAGCTACGGCCAAAAATATAAACAAGATAGCAGCGGAGCCAGATCTCCAGGAAAAAGGTAATAAAACCTTAAAAAGGTTGAAACCAACTGCCGCGCCAACGACGGAGGAAGAAAAATATCAACCCCCGCAAGGGCACAAACGCGTACAACGTGGTGCATTGGTGGAAGAGAAAACCCAGGCAAAGGAAAAACTTACATTAAAATAAAACCAAAATATAGGCAAATAGGAGAAACGACGCTGTCAATACAGGCAAGATAAGGCTACGGGTCCATACCTCCGCGGGAATGCATGACCGAAAGAGAGGGAAACATAGGCCAATGCAAAGAAAATGCATCTGGAAAACCATGCGTGGGAGGAAAGACGCGCATGCGCGTCTGGCTGGAAGGCCAATTCACTTAGGCTTAGGTCCTATAAAAGGACAACTTCTAGATGAGAATAAACAGTTCTTGTTGAGCTACGATACCACATCCATGCTTTCCTTCGAACTCCCTTTCAAGGCTGCATAGCTCTGACCGGCAATCCGACATCTGATAGAATTGCCTTCGGAATTCCGTACTGCCTCTAAATTGTTAGGCAACTAGGACCCGAACTCTACTATCAGCGGAACCCGGCTCGGAGACAGGAGCACTTGGCTGACATTCCCGACCAAGGAGGTGTTTTCTCTAAGACACACTCCCTAACAGAGGAACTCAGCAAGAGCGCCGGAACACTCCTCACACTTTGTTCGTACAGCGTGGACCTTCGCGTTTCGGCGGGGAAATAGCTCCCAGGCTCGACCTTCATCTCGGGACCACAATATCCCGACCTCTTAGGTTCAGCGCCACCACCGTATTTTCCGCCCCGTTGCACGCTGGCGCGCAGCTTTTTTCAAAGCATCATTTCAGAATGCAAGAAGCTCTCGTCAATTTATTCCTTTTACTATTTCACAAAAATTGACGTGAGCTCGCGAGCCTTTGAATTTATCGAAAATCAGCTATCCGAATTGAGTCTAAGTCGATGTAACTCTGATTTTTTTACCTATCAATCGTAGTAATCCATGGATTATAAGGAGTGTATCGAAAATAAACTTTCTTTCAAATTTTGTTGAAAACCGATATTTTATTCATACAAAAAATTGATCCTTTATTGTACGAGGTTAAACTTGAACATAATGAAGACCGGATGAAATTTAAGTTATTCCTTCCCGAATTTTCGAACTTTGGATCGAATGCTCTTTATCAAGTTCCGGACAAGTGTTGCATCGCATTTTTTGGACGCTTGAGCCCAAATTTTTTTGAACTCCTGCATGTTCCCAGCTGCCTTACCAGTCTTCTTGAAGACCCTCTTCACGATTGCCCAGTAACGTTCGATGGGCCGAAGCTGAGGGCAATTTGGTGGATTGATATTTTTCTCAACGAAATCTATACCCTTTTCCGCAAGCCAATTGAGAGTGGTTTTGGCATAGTGAGCCGACGCTAAATCCGGCGAAAACAGTGGAGGTGTACTATGTTTCTTATATAAAGGCAACAATCTCTTCTGGAGACACTCAGATCGATAGATTTCCGCATTTATAGTTCCGGTAGTGTAAAAAATGGTTGACTTCAAACCACAGGAACATATTGCTTGCCATACCAGTACCTTTCGAACGAATTTCTCCACTTGAATCAACCGACGGCAGTAAAGTATTGTGGACCTGGAAGGGTTTTTGAGTCCTCCTTTACATAGGTCTCATCGTCCATCAAAACGCATGCATCCGGACGCTGCAAAAGACGCGAATACAATTTCCGGGCCCTTGTTGCTGCTCGCTTCTTCTGTTCTGCACTTTGTTTCGAGATTTTCTGCTTCTTGTAGGTCTTCAGGTGGTTTCGCCTCTTGATACGCTGGATCATTCCGACACTCGTTCCTGCTTTTTTGGCCAAATCACGTATTGACATTGATTTGTTCTTCATGATTAGAGATATCACTTTCTGCTCCAGTTTCGGGTTGGAAGAACCGGGTTTTCTGCCTCTTCCTGGTAGCTCATCCAAAGAATAGTGTTCCCCAAACTTATTAATGATGGTTTTAACACTCGCATGATGAATTCCAAACCGCTTCGCCGATTTTCGCATAGTAATACCCTTCTCACTTAGCCATGTGTCTAGAACCTTAATTTTGACTTCCTTTTCAATACGCGACATTTTGGAAACGCAGAATTTGAACCGCACAAACAAGTAAACAAAAGAAAGCTGACAGTCAAACGCACAGCATGCAGTGTTCAGAGCATAAAAAACCATCACAAATACATGCGTACAACGCAAATGTATGTGGATAGCTTATATTCGATACACTCCCTAGTTTGACATTCAACATGTTTTGTTGTTTGACAAAACATTTTCAAAGTGGCAGTTTAGAAGTGCCGGAGACAAAGAGTTGGTGACAGCTAGGAAAAAGATGGTGCAAATGAAGTTTAGAGAAGAATTAGGAATTAGGACCAAAATGTGTCGGAATCGGGAATGATGGCAACACGGCCAGAAAATTCTTCATGTTTTCAGAAAAAGCTGCCGTAATTACTGGATTGAAGAAAGAATTTATAGACAGGTGCAGATTCACCTCTAATTTCCAATTCTAATCTTATTTATTTAATAGCAGATTTTTATAGATTCGTTAATTAACCAATTCATGGAGAAACCAATTTTTATTTATCGTTAAAGATGCGGAGCTTTGTTGCAGTGTCTAGCGTCAGGAGATGAAATAAAAGTAGAAGAAATCAGAGAATAAGCTCTTGCTACTGCTAGGATGTAAGTGAAGGAGTATCCTTGGTACAATCTTCCTGCTACTGTACACAAGGTATTAATCCATAGATCAGACATTATTAGTAGCGCACTCTTGCCGTTTGAAGAACTGTCAGAAGAAGCTGCAGAATCCCACAGCAAGAATGTCAAAGAATTCAGAAGGAGTATTACGAGAAAGATTTGTTGTACAGCGATTTGTTGTACGGATCTATTTCAAAGGTTACTTTTGTATTCGGACCCTGTTATAGCTGGATTGAGAAAAATTCCAACCGAAACAAAGGAAGATATGGCTCAAGATGCACTTAATTTGTTATACATATAAGAACTTCTATTATTGATTTGTTTTTAATATTTGTTGATGGACTAAAATATAAGTATCGTTTAACTAAAGTAGTTAAAGTAGTTATTAATGTACCTTACTTATAACTATGTCAGAGCTCACGGTTATTGTGTGCACCTCATCTAAAACTCAAAACATGTCGGCAGTGGTAGCCAATTTTGATTTGGATTCCAAACAAGACGAGCAAAGAACTTAATATTTAATTCTCTTGTGATTTGAGGTGTCGCATGACAGGCTTTAGTCCAAGTCAGAAACTGGCCACTTCCCCGGGGGTGCCCGTAACTGGTACTGGTTCCTCAGTTTGACCGACATTGATCTTGTTATCAAATTTTCATGTGATTTGAGGTGGTGAATGATGGGTTTACACAATTCAGGCTGATTACGGACACCCCAAGTAACAATTTTAGTTTTATTTCGGCCGTATAGCTTTGTTGATAAAACTACATTCAAAACTGTTTTGTCTACCAACACCTCCTCTATGCTTCTTTAAAGCGGAAATTTGTACAAAATGGCCCACTCTATAGACGGTTGTGAAATCAAGTTAATAAAACCTTTATGAGCACATAAAGATTTTGAAATTGATCTACTGAAAGATTTTATGACCACTTGAGAACCTTCATAAAACCCATTGGCTGCCATTAAAACCAGAAATTCACTGGTGAAATCGAGGTTGGTTCACTGTGATTCACGGTGAAATCGAGGTTGGTTTTTGTTCTGCTTTGTTCGATTCTTTGCTCTTCTGATTCATTTAGCAGTAAAAAAAGGTCTAGTATTGCGGAAAATTTTGTTTGATAGCAAAATATCCAAGACAAATTGTGTTTTCTACAGCGTATTATGCTCCAAATTATATGCGCAATTTCATTTTTATGATGATTTACAACGCTGGACCACGAGAAGCAGCCCCAAACCATAATACTTTCGCCACGATGTTTTACGTTTTCTGCCGTTCTGATCCATAAGCGTTCTCCCGACTTTATCCAACACGAGGGCGTGTTTCTTGCCAAACAGTTCAAATTGCTCTCATCGACCATACCACTCGTTTCCAGATTCTACGGGCTGTTCCGCATACTTTTGAGCAATTTCAATCGTTTGATTCTATTCACTTTTCTGATTAGGGGCCTCGACTTGCATACTGCTCTTCAATCCAGCTTCTTGCAGCCTGTGCAAATAATCTTTCGGATACCTTCAGATCAAGTCTCACGTATGCACGGCTGGTTATTGATGGCATCTTCTTGCTTCTCTTACGATTTTGAATCTTCGCGGACGTAAGCCGCTTTCTCCCACGACCTGATTTGTCTGCCACACTTCCACATTGTCGAATTTCTTCCATACCTTCCTTACACCAGAGTAGCCTTTTTCCGGTTTGGTTTTTCTCTTCTACACACATTTTCCCCCCCACCACAATATCCCCGCAACCAAAATTATTTTATTTTTTTTTTTCTCCCACACACACTTATTTATAAAAATATTTTTTTTTTTTCCAATTTTTTTTTTCTACAAAACTGAAAATACCAAATTAAGTCAACTTTTGCAGAAGAAAGCTAAATAATATAATCAAATTTGATGAAGTTATGAAGCAATGATATAATTATTTCCGGGTGAGCACTTTATTTCTTCCAGTACTGTATATTCGATAAATTAATCATGAATTTCCAGAAAACTGCTTGGAATTGGATGAGATTATCTAAAAGAATGTCGAAATTAGTCTCCGATCTGTAGTTTATTTGCATGCCATTAAAAATTTGATGCATTTATTTTTTCCACATTTCAATTATTTCTTATATTTTAATATGGCGATTGGAAAAAAGCACAGTTTTGCCATAAAACCAATTTTTCTTCGCAATGACTATTATAAAACTATTAACTATGGTGACTTCCTCCAATGCCAATTTGGCGTTTAATGCATTTACTGGAGGCAAAATGGTTTTATAATGCTTTTTCAACTGACCATAATAAGATAAAATCAATGAAAAAATTAAATTTTTTTGTCCTAAAGCGGTATTTCAAACAGCATTTTACGAGTTCATAAAGTCGAAATAAAACTTTTGATAGGAGTAAAAGGAATTTGAGAAACAAGGTTTTAAGATTGTTGTAAACAAGCTGTGTAGGTTTTCATAAACCTGATTGGTTCTCATAAACCTATTGACACCTCTTGGTGCCATAATAAAACCAAATTGATTTCAAGTGGCTTTTATAAAACTTTAATAAAATTTAATAAAGCAGGATGATTTTAGCAATGTTACTTGGGACATGATCCACATTCATCAAAACATTTCCAGGCAATATTTTCAGAACCAGTTGACCGATTCCAAAAATATTCAAGAGCTTTTTTTCGGACCACAAAACCATCTGATGGTTGTTTCGTCTGGTTCGATCTAGTGGTTATTGAAAAACTCCTGCGATATGAACACTTTTCTTTGTAAGAAAGATAAGAAGTTCAGTTATCACTGCAAGGTGGATCAATCTGGTCTTTTTGACATCAAATTTGAATTCAGCACCCCAAAATTTATAATAGATACATGATTTTATAAAGAAATTATCATAAAGAAAACTATTTTTGGCCGTGACTCTTCTAAGTTGGAACCACTGTGCAGGGGTTCAAACTTCTATCAGAACATGCTTCTTACCCGAGAAAATTTGTGTTTCATTTGCATGGGAGACCTCCCTTCCAGAGGGGGGTGGTTTCTCAAACCATCATACAATCATTGCCTTCAAAACCCCCCACATGCCAAATTTGGTACCCTTTCAACAGAGGGAAGGGTCTTGTACTGCCATAGAAACATGTCTTGCCTCCAAAAACCTCAACATGGTAAATTTGGTTTCATTTGCTTCATTGGCTCTCGAATTATGCTAAAAATTGTGTTTCATTTGTATGAGAGTCTCCCCTTCCAAAAGGCAAAGTGGTCTCAAACCACCATAGAAATATTTCTCTCCTGCAAAAACCTCCACCTACCAAACTTGGTTTCATATGCTTGATTATTTTCATAAATTTGGTTCCATTTGCTTAATTAGTTCTCGAGTTATGCAGAAATTTCAGTTTCATTTGAATGAGAGACCCCCCCCCCCTTCTAGAGAGAGGAGGGGTCTCGAACTACCATAGAAACATTGTTTGCTTCCAGAAAACTCCACATGTTAAATTTGGTTCCATTTGCTTGATTAGTTCTTGAGTTATGCAAAAACTGCTGTTTCATTTGTATGGAAGTCTCCCCTTCCAGAAAAGGGAGGGGTCTCAAACCACCATAGAAACATTTCTTGTTTCTAAAAACTCTCACATGCTAAATTTGGTTTCCTTTGCTTAATTACTTCTCGAGTTATGCAGAAATTTGTGTTTCATTTGTAAAGGAGCCCCCCCCCCCCTTCAGAAAAGGGAGGGGTATCTAACTATCTTAAGAGCCTTTCTAGGTCTTAAAAAACTCTCCATACAAAATTTCACGCCGATCGGTTCAGTAGTGTCCGAGTCTATAAGGTTCAGACAGACAGACAGACAGACCGAAATTCATTTTTATATATATAAATAGATAGATATAGATAGATAGATAGTTAGTTCAATCCCAGTCGACGTTGGTGGTTTTTCTGAGGCGAAAAAATCTCGTCACGTCTTCCTTCGGAAGGGAAGTAAAGCCGTTGGTCCCGGTTCATATTCATGAGTCGTTAGGTAGGGTCCAGGTGGTGGAGTCGTCTTCCTGGCGTCGGTGATTGTCACCATGTGAGGAAATAGGCCGACGTAAAATAAAGATTAAAAAAAAAAATAGATAGATAGATAGATTTAAGTTCATATGCACTTTCGAAAAGAAATAACATATGTTTATCGATAGATATAATTTTTTTTTTCCTTTAATAGCTTTCACTCAACTACAAACAAAAAAGTCCCCATTTAGCAGAATGAATCCAAAACAGAAAACTTAGAAACAAGTTGTGGAAGTGTTCTAAAGAGCAAAATCATAAAACCATCAAAACTTGTGGTAGTTTTATCATGAGTTTAAGCAGATCTTGAATGCCCATACCTATAAAAATGTAAAGTTTTAAGCGAATCTTCGAAAATAGTCTTGAGAACCTTATTTAGTATGGGCCTTTTTGAACTTATGAGGGTTTTATGGCTGTTTTGTCGATGTTATGTAGAGCACCTAGTTTTATGCGTGGTTTTAAGAAATAAGTCTTGAAAACTTCTTCAAGTGCACCTTAAAATTGAATTTGTTACTTGGGATTGTCTTCTTTTCTTCTCTACTATTCTCCCATGGACAATATGATAGAATTCTAAGCGAATCTATCATTCCTCCGTTGGGTGTGGTAGAAAAATGCGTGTATCTGGGATGACTTATAACTGCGCTAAAAACGAAACCAGCAGTGAGATACAAATACGTATTGTGGCTGAAAATCGTATTCTACGTTGACCGCCGAAGGGTGCTCCGATCGTACAGGGTTCATCGCATTAGAAACTTTCCCATTTATAAGATATTGATTCGAGCGATAGTCCTCTACGGTCAAGAAACATAGACTATGATAGTGGAGGACAAACGCGACCCTTCAACGGAAGGATCTGCTTACCACCGAACATGAACAAAAACGGTCTTATTGCTGAGTTTCGCAACACATAAAAAATCAAAAGGAAACTACCGTATGCGTGATAAAGTTTGCACGATCGTGCAAATAAGATTCCCGTTTCACCTGTGCATACAATGCCTAGGTTTTCTTTACATGCACGTAAGCTATAATTCATATCATAGTAGGCTGCAAGTAAAAGGAGCCGATTTCCTTAGTTTGACAGGTGCACCATGACGAAGTGGCAGCGTATTCGGGATTTTTCTCACGCGCAAATGTCGCAAAAAGACATGTCAATCGCCGTGGGAGTGTCCCGGTGAAATGGGTCTTAGACCGAGAGAAGAAAGGACAATTATCCACGAAGGTGACCACAGGTCGTCCAAGGTTAGCTCGGATTCCGACAAAACAAAATCTTGAACTTCATCAAGCGAAAATATTCGGTAATCCTGTTCACGGACGGGAGCATGTTTACCGTTGATATATATATTAGTTCTCTCCCGGTAAAAGACGTGGCCCTGCCATCGCTTTAACTGCTGATCAAACCTCTCGCGCTTTCGATGTATTGCTTATTCAATGTCTCTGTAGACCTCTGTACGGTTTCGATCTCATAGAATGACATAACTCATCGTTAACCACTGCTTTCCATTACCTTAAACCATCATATTTCTGATATACAACTGCACACTAAGCAATGCAAAGGACGGAAACTGAGTTGATGTCCAGAATATCCAGTTCAAATTCACTCGCAGATAATGGTTTATAGTAAATATTTAAAAAAAAATTACATAGTTATGGGTGGTGTTTTCATATTTATCGTTGTGGAGTAGTGGAGGAAAGTTCGTTCCAGTGCGTTTCTGAACAAAACCTCACTAATGATGGTGATTTAAAATTATCATCCGTTCCCTCGTATAAAGCCCGAATCAGGTAAAAATATTGCATCCTACCAAGACGTGAACAATTTTGATACTTTTGGAGCAATAGTAACGATCTAAAATTGCATATTATCAGTGTCCAGTTCAAATCTAATTCAATCCATTCTTCTGCTTATTCAATTCATTCGAGAGTATATGTTGGTGTAACACAACTTGTAACATCAGTATCATTACTGCACCGAAGTGATTATGGAGCGCAAATTGCTCCCCTACAAATGACTGAAGCCCATTTAAATTTAATGAGATGTTCATCTTCTCTTCCGAATATTAGCATTGTTTTCCTCCCACCGTCCACGTACGCTAGTAGTGTTTTCAATTCTAAGTAGAGACGAATTCAGCTCATTTACAAACCGTCAGCTCTAGGGAATCCCACTTGCGAAAACAAACCAGACTTATTAGCGTTAAATCGCCAACAAATCAACCAACTGATCAAACATGACAAGCAAGGGGAACGCAGAATCCACCAGCAATCCAAAATACGAATATGTGTCACTCACCATCCCTATTGGGCGATCTGAACACAGCCCCTATCACTCCGCCGATATCACAGATTAAAACGCACAAAAGCCCACTTAGCACCAATCGGGCGCTATTCTTCGCTAGTGAAGGTCGCATATTTTCGCCAACTTTGTTAACAGAAGCAAGAAAAACACGAGAATTGAATTGATCCAGTTTCAGCTTCAACCGACACGACACTTTCCCGGACCGTCAGAGACAATATTTTGCCAATCAATCGCGACCCCGTCTCACTGATTCATTTTCGCTGGCCGACTCTCGATCCCGAATCACCGGACAGATCCCTTCAGCACCTTTGAGGGCGCTTGCGAACAACTACTGACCTTCACTCTAGAACACGGTTGCTTAAATACTGAACAAAACTGAGAATGCGAATTGTCTGACACTGACAAACTGTGTAGCGTAATAATACCCCCCCCTCTCTCCAGACCTTCCTCCAAAAGCGGTAGATCTGTGGCAAGAGTGCAAGCAGAAATTACTGTATAAGCAAGATGAGTTCCACATCTGAGTGGCGCAGGAATTGATAACAGAGCGCTGCTCGTCGAGAGATCCTCTTGAAAGCTATCAAACTGAAAAACGTGAGCAATCACACTTTTCGAAAGAATGTCAACCGACTTCACATTGTAGTTGGGCCGGGAAGAGCGACCATTTGAAGTGTGAAAGTGAAGTGTGATCGTAGAGTAGGTAAAGTGTCCGCCGCCCGGTACTCGTTCCGAAAGAATGTAACAAGGGAGAAAGGCGAGGGCAACATTGATAACGATCGAGCAAAACTGGTAACTGAACCTGTTCGAAGTTGCACGCACCGAATCACGAGCGGCTTATAAAGGTTGGGAAAATGCAGCGCGACGCAGCTTGATATGCATACTTATCACTACAAATTAATGGTTTAACAACAGGTTGAGCGATTGCTACTCCCACCACGTGTAGAGCAGTCGGTTAGCGGGAAAGCGAATAAATGCCAGGAGAACAATGAGGTGTACGAACAGGTATCTCCAGGAAAGTGCGGTGGGAGGTCGGCCAATATGCATCTCGGCTGTCTCGACTTTCATCCAACCAATTGAGCTGCACGTTGGAGGACAGCCGAGAAATAACGGTGGATGAACTGAACCACTCACCGCGCTGTTCGGGGAATTAAAGTATGTTGCAGTTGAGAAAAGGCCGCATGTACATGACTCGAGTTGAGCAGCTGATCGCGCGGTGACCGCCCGAGGGCATTCAATGGGTAAAGAGCTAGTAGTACTACAAATCTGGGAAGTTTGGCGGTAACGCAAGTGGCTTGTTTATAGCTAAGGCAGGATTGCTAGTTTTGCGGAATGTGTTCACATTCTGAAACGTTTGTTAAAATTAGCTAAAATTATAATGGCTGATTATAAAAGTGGACCTTACTGGAATCAACAGGCTTCAGTTTTCAGTACCGTCTAGAAATAGTTGCTACTGGAAAATTTCACGAACAAGAATTGTTAGCCTATGTATGATTGTATGATTGAGGAGATATGATTTTACTGGAAATCCTTGTTGACGCGAACAGGTATAGGGTCATAAGGTTGACCAAGAGAAGTTTTTTCTTATTTCAATACTTTCAATCAACTAATATGTCATGAAAAAGATTGTTTTTTGACGTAGGCTATGTCTTACGGCAAGGGTAGGGTGACAATTGAAAATCTAAAAGTAAGCGACCGTCACGAAATATCGTTACAAATTAAACGCTTATACACTGATAGGCAAAATAAAGTGCCCACCTTTTCGTTTTTCCAATTTCTCTCATTTACTTGGTTCAAATTAAAGTAAACACACTGTATTTTTTTATTATCTTATTTTTTATATTCTTTTTAAGTTTCACTTATGGAATACTGAAAAAAAAGGAGTTTTACTTAAAGAAAAATATATTAATTTGTGTTGAAAAAAAAACAGTGACAAAATAATGTGCCCACTTCAAAAATCGAGATATGTTTTCGATAAGTTTCCATTGGAAGACCCCTCGATTGTTTATGTTTTGATATTTTGACATGTTTTGAAGCAAACGGCTCAACCTGGTGCATTTGTATACGTGATCGCATTTGATTCAATTGAAAAAAATGGAGAACGCAGTGCTTTCGAAAGCAATTCCCTTGTGTATCCGAAAATTGGTCGTTCGTGATGTGCAAAACGGTGAATCGCACCGGGCTGTCGCTAAGAAGTACAGTATCAGTAAGGCAGCGGTTGACTAAATTCTTCTGAAGCTTAAAACGTTCAGTGGTGGATCGCCCTGGCAGAGGCAGGAAGCGGAAAACGGATGCGAGAACGGACACCAAGATCATGCGCGAAGTCAAGAAGAACCCGAAGGTAACCTTCCGCGAGATTCAGGAAACCCTTCAGTTATCAGTTTCCGGTCGAACTGTTCGTCGCCGTCTCGTAGCACAGGGGTTGAATAGCAAACTTGCCCGGAAGCGCCCATTTATCAGCAAGGCAAACAAAGCCAAACGGCTTAAGTTTGCTAAGGAGCATGCTGATAAGCCCTTAGAGTTCTGGAAAACGGTTCTCTGGACGGACGAATTAAAATTCGAGCTGTTTAACCGAAAGTGGCGGGTTCGTGTTTGGTGCAGATCGGGAGAGGAGCTTCAGGAGCGCAACATCCAAGGCACGATGAAGCATGGAGGAGGAAATGTGATGGTCTCTCTTTACATATATATATATATATATATATATATATATATATATATATATATATATATATATATATATATATATATATATATATATATATATATATATATATATATATATATATATATATATATATATATATATATATATATATATATATATATATATATACAGCAATTCCATGAAAAAAAGTTATACGATCTCTCAGAATTTTATAATATTCGGTAGGATTGTTCAACATCGAAAAATATTAGACCCGTATTTTTTTTATTTCGTTATTAGACTGGACCTTTCTGCGTTAGACTGGTCCAAAAATTCGTGATTTTTCAAAATCTTCAATTTTCAAAAAATTATAACTCCTAAACCGTTTAACCGATTTTAGTCATTTTTGGCCATTGTATTGGTATTTTTTTGAATTTCCAAGCAAAAATACGAAACCTTTGAATATATTAATTTTTGTATGAAAAAAATACAAAACAAATAGTTTTTCTTGAATTTGACTGCGAGGGGCCTCAACGACTCCTTGTTTTAGTATTTTTAAATGAAAGAGCATTCAATTTTACATAACATATCAAAAAATTGGAGATGTTCTGCGTGTCGTTTTGGAGATACAATTTTTTAAATAATAAATCATTACTCTTCATTTTATACATCACCCGCCTGTAGAAACGATGAAGATGCATGGTAGATTACCATGCGTCTCCATCCAATCAAACCTATGACTAATGAAATCTATGAGTTACTTACAAACTTAGTATAACATTCGAATCAGTCTTTAAGGCTTTCCGTTAACCACACAGACCAATTGCTATTTTTTGACGATTACCTTTTCAAATAAATAAGGCTTCAAAATTTCAAATATTTTTGCTTAGTGTAAGTTCCAAGAAAAAAACACTTTAAAGCCGCGCGACATGATGAACATGTTAAAAAATAAGAAAAACACTTTTATACATTTATTTTTATTTATTAAGTTTTTTCATAACAATTTTATACATTTTTCTTCCGTTGAAAATGAATTTTGTTTCACAATAATATACTCTTCGTTTTGAGGCTTAAAACTATGGAATGACTGAGTCCCTGAAATTTGCTTCACACGTGTGTAACGATTTTTTTAATTTTCTTTCCATTTTATTATAGTCGGATTCCGAAAAAAATTGATAGTGTATTTTCGAGTCTGGCTTAGAAATAGCCCATGAATAAAGTTCTTCGGCCGTTGTTATGTGATGATCTTGCAAACTGGCTTTCGCAGCATTTCGTTTCAATACGCCTCCCAGAGCATCACAAGGGCCCTTTCCATGACAAGTAGCGAAAAAATTCCACTCGGCATCTATGCCAAAATCTTTTTGCATGTTGCACAAATTAAAAGCGGTCATTTTATTTTTGTATTGGCTTCCAGATCCATCTGAGAAGAAATAAATTTTCTCTAAACCTGATAACTTACTTTTTATGAACGCTATGCATTGAGTCAAAAAAAGACGCACTGCGACATGATTATGTTTAGTGAAATCAGCAATTGCAATAAAACTGGTAAACTTCAAATCATTTGATTCTTCATCTTTAAAATAAATAGCACAAGGGTGAATAGTACATTGAGCGTTTGCCCAATGAAAGCCTTGAACTGCATCCTGCACAACGAATGAATAATTCTCCGAAAAATCACAGATTATGATACACTCAGTAGCTTTTAAATTGTTTTTCACGTGTTTTAAATAGTTTGCCTGTCGCTCAGCTGTAAAGTTATGTGGCAATAAATTGAGTAATTTTTCTAAAAAAGTATCAATAAATTCTTGTGTGTCCATTTCAACTAAGTCCAAACTGCATCTTTCTGCTTGACGCCATTGTTTAAATTGTAATGATTCAACGTGACCGTTATTAAGAATGGTCATAAGTTCTACCGCCAAAATTTTCATTCCCGGACAATTTTCGCAACATTGCTGCCAGCAATGCTCATTTGGATTTTGACAAATTATTTTTGAAAACATATCATGGTAGGACTGAACACCATCTGGAAGTAATTGTTTACTTTGGAGTGTTTTAAAAATCAATTTAACGTTTTGGTGGTAAATGCAAACGCACACCGTATGCGTGCCACTTGTTCCTGCCAAAATGCAGTGTTTTGGACGGTTACTGGCGAACATCGAAAATCCAATCTTAATATCAGGATGAGTATTTTTAAATATGGAGTACGCCTCTTGCAAATTGCATAAAACTAACCTTCTTTGTATGTAGATCCTACCTTCTTCATTGTTGGATATCAAATAATCCCTTTTTCCCGGGCACACACGACTTATATCGTCGCTATTATAAAAATTACGAACACGCATTAGCGTTTCCTCTCCTAACGAAGCTCTACTAATCCTCTTTTTAGGCACTGACATTATTCCCTCCTGTTGTTGTAATACTTTCACTTGGTTGGCCATATATTGGGAAACATCAAACTCTTGCATAATCCTATATGTAGACCAACTTTTGGGCAGTGTGGTTAAAATCCTATACCGCTCATTGCTATCTTTTGTTTCCTTAAATTTATCCTTAAGCTGTGTTAGCATTTCATTATCGTCAGACAAAAACGTGTTATTGGTGGTACCGATCGATTCATAGCTGGTTGTTTCCAATGAGCCTGTAAATAAATATAACAAATTATTGATTAAAAATTGATTGATTGGAAATCATGCAAATAATTTCTATTTTATTATTTACTTTGGTAGGGAAAAGGAACAATGCCGGACGGTCCTGCAAGGGCAATTGTTTCGTGACTGGTTGCTTCGCACGATTCTAAAAGAATGTAAAAATAAAAATGTTCCAGTAACAAATGCAAGAGAAGAATTCAAATTAAAACAGAATTATATGAACTTTTATATAACATACCTGTAGTGCCTATACTGGATGGTCCTGTAATGGGTTCTTCGGTCATGGTATCAATGTGCTTATACAATTTCTTGTAGCAACTTTGACAAATGAAAGAGCTACTCTCATCAATTTTAACCTTTTTTTCCACAGCATGGTCGTACAATTTTGCGTTGATTTTTCTGGAACACGAACTCAACACCCAAACACTACAAATTGAACACTTACGTTTCATTTTACGATATTCTTTGATATAACTGTTCTGATATGATACTTTGTTTTCAACTGGTAACTTCTTACATAAATTTCCGTGTTTTATATGATGTTTATATTGTACCTACGATCAAGTGAAGTGAACTGCAGCCTAGACTACAATAGGTATTGAATTGTTTCTCGGCTATAGCGATCAGGTCTATTTGCAGACGGGAGCGAGTAGAGCGGAATTTCTAAAGCGAGAAAGCAACAGAATAACAGATAACGCAAGCGAGCGACGAGTATGAAATGAAAGAGATGTTGTTCACTCTGCTGCTTCTCCGCTTTAGAAATTCCACTCTACTCCCTCCCGTCAGCGAGTAGACCTGATCGCTACAGCCGAGAAACAATTCAATTCAATCTCACAGGTCGATAAACATTCTACATCTACAGTAGGTAGTCAATACGTATCAACGGTTCTTCTTTTAAATAATAATACCAATGCCCCTCTGTGTAACGAAAAGAATGTTAGGTAATCAAATTGTCAATATCTACCTAAAGTCTCATTAGTCTTAGTTGCTATAATATTATATAATTATGTCAAGTAAATATTATTTATTATATAATATTTACTTGACATTCTGTGACCTACTCATAGATTTCATTAGTCATAGGTTTGATTGGATGGAGACGCATGGTAATCTACCATGCATCTTCATCGTTTCTACAGGCGGGTGATGTATAAAATGAAGAGTAATGATTTATTATTTAAAAAATTGTATCTCCAAAACGACACGCAGAACATCTCCAATTTTTTTATATGTTATGTAAAATTGAATGCTCTTTCATTTAAAAATACTAAAACAAGGAGTCGTTGAGGCCCCTCGCAGTCAAATTCAAGAAAAACTATTTGTTTTGTATTTTTTTCATACAAAAATTGATATATTCAAAGGTTTCGTATTTTTGCTTGGAAATTCAAAAAAATACCAATACAATGGCCAA
This sequence comes from Aedes koreicus, assembly GCA_024533555.2. Taxonomy (NCBI): domain Eukaryota; kingdom Metazoa; phylum Arthropoda; class Insecta; order Diptera; family Culicidae; genus Aedes; species Aedes koreicus. The sequence goes on along the minus strand of JAHHFK020003891.1, from coordinate 1,693,437 downwards.
AAATGACTAAAATCGGTTAAACGGTTTAGGAGTTATAAATTTTTGAAAATTGAAGATTTTGAAAAATCACGATTTTTTGGACCAGTCTAACGCAGAAAGGTCCAGTCTAATAACGAAATAAAAAAATACGGGTCTAATATTTTTCGATGTTGAACAATCCTACCGAGTATTATAAAATTCTGAGAGATCGTACAACTTTTTTTCATGGAATTGCTGTATATATATATAAATATATAAAGATAAGTTAAGCAGGTAGGTAACTTAACCTAATATTATATAATAATATTATATATTTATATATATATAATTTTAAAAAACTAACAAACACAAACAAGAAACTAAATTTTTTTAAATTAGTTATTATTTGCTCCGCCCGCCGGCGCCAGCCCGCACCCCCTATCCCCCCCCCCCCCCAGCCAGCAGACGCCCCGCTACCCACCACCAACCAACATACCCAGAATAAGCAGAAACTCCAGCCCCCCCCCACCCTCACCCTTCTCTTTCACAGTAATTTTCCACCAAAGTTTAGCTAGTTTCCACCACATCGTTCTTCACTGACGGATCATTGATAGAGGAATCAGCAGGCTTTGGTATATTTAATAAAATTTATAGCGCCAATCGTTAACTTCAAGCTCCTTGTTCCGTATATGTCGCTGAATTAGCGGCAATACACTTTACGCTAGAAATTGTTGCCTCATTATCGCCGGATCAGTACTTCATTTTCACGGATAGTCTCAGTTCTATAGAGGCTATTCGCTCATTGAGGCCGGTAAAGCACTCCTCGTATTTTCTCTTGAAAATACAGGAGCTTCTAAGTGCTTTATCTTCGCGTTATTTCATCATCACCTTTGTATGGGTCCTATCTCATTGTTCAATTCCGGGCAGTGAGAAAACGGACTCGCTTGCAAAGGTGGGCGTTATGGAAGGCAATATTTGTGATCGACAAATTGCCTTTAACGATTTTTTTCCTATTTTTCGTCAACAGTCACTCGTCAGCTGGCAGTATAAATGGAGTAAAGGAGATTTGGGGCGATGGCAACATTCTATCATCCCAAAGGTGTCGAAGAAATCTTGGTTTAGGGGGATGGATGTGGGTCGTGACTTCATTCGTGTCATGTTTCGCCTCATGTCCAATCATTATTCTTTGCTTCGCTCATTTATACCGGGTTGGGCTGAGCGACAGCAATCTCTGTGAGTGTGGACAAGGCTATCAGGACGCAGATCACGTTATTTGGTCTTGTGCTGAGCATCGAGGAGTCAGATCTGAGCTTTGTGATTCCCTTCGGGCTCGAGGTAGACAACCCAATGTGCCAATTCGAGATATTTTGGCTGTACGTGATTCGGAGTACATGAAACTCATTTATTTGTTTTGACTAACATTAGCCTAAGATTGTAGTTAGTTTAACATGTATGTTTACTTGAAGTTTTTTTTTTATATGTGTATGTGTGTTTTTTTTTCTTTTTCAAAAAATGTTCAAGTCAAAAGAAAACCATAAATTGTATAGTTATAAGTGTTTAGATAATTTAGAATTTATTTTTTTCCCATCCGTAATTTGTAATTCCTATTAACCTCGAGACGGCCGCGAGTAATCGGTTTTATCCCCCTAACTTTAGTTTTAAGATAAATGATGTATAAAAATATGAAAATTTGGGTCTGTAAAGTTGATTCGATTGAGCCTGCACAACTAAATGATTAATAAAAAAAAAATATTTCAACTATCAACCATTTTTTTTTTTTCAATAATCGTTTATTTGTACAGGCTCAATCGAATCAACTTTACAGAGCCAAATTTTCATATTTATATACATCATTTATCTTAAAACTAAAGTTAGGAGGATAGAGCCGATTACTCGCGGCCGTCTCGAGGTTAATAGGAATTACAAATTACGGATGGGAAAGAGGGTGGGAATTTAAGGTATGGTTTACATAACACATTAAATTTAAATTCTAAATTATCTAAAAACTTATAACTATACAATTTATGGTTTACTTTTGACTTGAACATTTTTTGAAAAAGAAAAAAAACACACATACACAGATAAAAAAAAAACTTATAGTAAACATACAGGTTAAACTAACTACAATCTAAGGCTAATGTTAGTCAAAAACACATAAATGAGTTTCATGTACTCCAAATCACGTACAGCCAAAATATCTCGAATTGGCACATTGGGTTGTCTACCTCGAGCCCGAAGGGAATCATAAAGCTCCGATCTGACTCCACGGTGTTCAGCACAAGACCAAATAACGTGATCTGCGTCCTGATAGCCTTGTCCACACTCGCAGAGATTGCTGTCGCTCAGCCCAACCCTGAATAAATGAGCGTTCAAAGAATAATGATTGGACATGAGGCGAGACATGACACGAATGAAGTCTCGACCCACATTCATCCCCTTAAACCAGGATTTCTTCGACACCTTTGGGATGATAGAATGTTGCCATCGCCCCAAATCTCCTTTACTCCATTTATACTGCCAGCTGACGAGTGACTGTTGACGAAAAATAGGAAAAAATTCGTTGAAGGCGATTTGTCGATCACAAATATCGCCTTCCATAGCGCCCACCTTTGCAAGCGAGTCCGCTTTCTCATTGCCCAGAATTGAACAATGAGATGGGACCCATAAAAAGGGTGAAAAAAAAAAACCCCAAAAAAAACCCTTAAGAAGCCCCTGTATTTTCATGAGAAAATACGAGGAGTGCTTTACCGGCCTCAAGGAGCGAATAGCCTCTAAAGAACTGAGACTATCCGTGAATATGAAGTATTGATCCGGTGTAAGTGAGGCAACAATTTCTAGCGTAAGGTGTATTGCCGCTAATTCAGCGACATATACGGAACAAGGAGCTTGAAGTTTACGATTGGCGCTATAAATTTCATTAAATATACCAAAGCCTGCAGACTCCTCTATCAATGATCCGTCAGTGAAGAACGTTTTAGTGGAATCAACTTGGCCAAACTTTGCAGCAAAAATCACAGGGGCAATCATAGGACGATGATGCTCTGGGATTCCATGAAGCTCTTGCTTCATGGATAAATCAAAATGAACCGAATTGTCGAGATCGGAGAAGCAAACACGATTGGAAATGTTCGGCGAAGGGCTGACATCCTGTGTTATGTACAAATGGTACAAGGTCATGAAGCGGGTTTGAGTATTCAACTCAAGGAGCTTCTCAAAATTTTCGATCACCTGGGGGTTCATAACTTCACACCTGGTGAGGAGCCGGAGAGATAATTCTGAAAACCGATCCGAGAGTGGCAACATGCCAGCCAGCACTTCAAGACTCATGGTGTGAGTCGAGTGCATGCAACCTAACGCGATACGAAGACACCGATACTGAATACGTTCCAGTTTAATGAAGTGCGACCGAGCCGCTGACTGAAAACAAAAGCTACCGTATTCCATAACCGACAAAATCGTTGTCCGGTACAACGTTAGAAGATCTTGTGGATGAGCTCCCCACTACTATCAACCATTGTCCGTTAACAATTCTAAGCTGTCGAAAATAACGAAAATAAAAGGTGATGTCTTATCATTTTGATTTGCAGGCTAAATTTACTAAATGCACAGTACGCTGCGAAGGGAGTTATCCGATGTGGACGAAGCATGTTGCTGTTTGCGGGTGGTTCCGGATTGCGTATAAGACGACGGTGGAGGTAGTCCACGCCGGGAATGAATAGGCCGTCGCACAGTGATTCCATTCCATACAAAAGGCGGAAAAAAGTCTAAAAACGCATTTAGCGATGTAAAATTATGTGTTTCCATGTAATTTTGGGTAGCTGATTTCAAATATGCTATCTTAATTGTCGTTTTAGGCCAGACTTCCGAGATATGGCCCCTTTATGGTCCCCTGGAATATCCGGAACATCCGATAAAATGGTAAATTCACTAATCTCGTCCGAATGTAATACCATTTTTTCAAAACCCTTTGTACATAAAATGTAAGAAGTAAAGCGATGTGAAGCACAATTTATTCAGAGCCATTCAGAGCCATCCGGAAGTTGCGGAACATCCGTAAAATTTAATATTTCTGTAATTCCATATAAAAATTTTTAATGAATCTTAGAACTCCGCAATATTTGATAGGTTAGTTGAATTTTTCATCTTGTCATTGGGGTGACCCATTTTGAGATAGGGTGGTCCAAAAAACGAAATTTTAGAAAATAAATATTTTTCAAGGAATTATAACTTCTAAACCACTTGACCGATTTTCAATTTTGTCTGAAAGGATTGATGTTGAATAATTACAAATAAAATAAGAAGTAATATCGTAAGTAATCGAATGATTTTCAAAACTCAAAAGGCGACTTATTAGCTTAAAGTTTACACTTTCACTTCTTGACTGTAAATTCTTCCGACCGGATTATATTATTCCATATCTTACATATTACTGCAATGCAATGTGATCACACATACTAATGCAATAGAAGTACGGAGTGGAGTTTGAACCCCGTTTCTGCCGGAACAGGGTACGGGACACGGGTTTTAAGCAGTTTAGTCAGCCCCTGAGACATTTGATGAAGCTGTATGTAATCTATAATTAGAACTGCCAATATTTAGACATTAATCCATCTGCTTACGTCTGGTCTATCGGAATATCCTTCAGCAACGAGCATTACGCTCAGAAAATTTCATAGCCATGGAATAAAGTTCCCAATTGCAGGGACTTCTTAAACGCATGCCGCTTGCTTTCCGATTAAAAAAATGTTTTCTTCAGCTCCTCAATCTGTACATAAACTAACAATATTGTATGAGTGCGATTCTGTGCATGTGTGCGAAGGCGAAACGAAATAGGCCAGTTGACGATTTGCTGCAAACGTCAATTTCCTCAACCCGCTCTTTCGTTTTACCAATCCGCTCTCGAAAACAATCAACCAAAACATGTCGATTGCTACGACCACAAACTTGTCTCCTAGCAGGTTTGAGACAGACGTACACGAGCAAACTTTTAGTTTGTCATTGATCTTTAGATTGGCAATGTGTATTTCTTATTTCATTTACTCTCACGCAAATGTTAGCCAAAGCGACTGTGACGACAAACGGGATGCTTCGTTTAAAAACAAACAAATGCAAGAGACAGCAGGCTTTACGTTACATTACCGGTGCGCTATATCCATGGTTAACAAAGAAGAGAGGAAACATGGGAAGCAACAGTGATGCCATAGCTGCCGCTCAACAGCGAAACATTATTTATCGTTGAGTACTATTGGACAGTTCCGAAACGTATTTTTTTATTGCACATGATAGTGCCAGATGTAGGACAATACAATCATAAGCATAGATCAACCTCAAATGACTGGAAGAAACATGAAATAAATAGTGATTTTAGATTATCTAAACATGAAATAAATTCAAACTCAATTATCCACATAACACTCTGGCAACGAGCCTAAATGTGAGAGGGAGCTGATGACGACATGTCCTCCGATACACGCGATCAAATGCAAAATGCTCAAAGGCAAAATTTAAGCGAACTTCTTCAGCAGATAGGAAACCGATGGTTTTCTAGATGATGTATTTGAAATCTTCAAAATGACAGTAATTAATTGGAAATCAATCTTGATTTATACATCGAATCTTTACCCCGATAGATAGAGCTCATGATCGTATAATTAAATGTGAAATAATTTGGAAAATGTAGGAGTCTTAGACCTATTACCTAACAACTGATTAACAGTCACCCCTGATTAAGCCGTTCCCTACCCTATATTTTATTCAGCAAAACGATGGGGATGGGGTTTGATGTTTTGTCACAAGCAAGGTTCGAAAAACGAGATGAAAATGGGAGGGGGGGGTCTTATATTTTTCCTCAATGTTGCGTGACATAATTAACGACTGTTCCAGAAAGTATAAGCACACCTTATTTTAACGGTCACATTGAATATTATGAAATATTTCAACGTGTTCTGGCTGCATCCTTTTGTTTGCACATTTCTGAATGATATAGCATCAAAAAAGTGCTCAGTTTTGTGTTACCTATCAAAATGCGCGGTCTTACTCCGGAACAACGAAAAAGTATCGTGCACAAATGGTGCACTGTGAGCGGACTCTCCTTGATAAAATTGGCCAAGGAAGAGAGAGTAAGCGTCGGAGCGGTACGATCTGCGATTCGAAAATATAGAGAACAGTGTACGTTTGAAGATGCGCCGAAGAATGGTCGGAAATCCAGTCCTGTTAGTCCGGATATCGATATAAAGATCAGGGATACCTACAAGCGAAAACGTCATTGCGTCATGCGTGCCAAAGAAAGACTTGGGCTAAAAACATACCGAAAGCAGAAAAAACCCAAAACAGGCCGCGTCCATGAAACCACGGGCCCGCAAACTCTACGATTCGTTATTGTGTAGAAATTCTGGGTGTATAATAATGGACGATGAAACGTATGTGAAACTAGATTACAAAACACTTCCCGGACCACAATTCTATACTGTAAGCGAAGACAAAGACATCCCCGAAACGGAGAAGGCCATTTTTACCGAAAAATTCGGTAAGAAAGTTATGGTTTGGCAGGCAATATGCGACTGTGGTAAAAAATGTAGTCCGTACATCACAACGGAGACGATGAACACTCAGAAATACGTTAAGGAATGTCTCCAGAAGCGATTATTGTCGATGATCAGGCAGCACGAAGGTCAAGTAGTGTTTTGGCCTGATTTGGCGTCATGTCATTACGCAAAGGACACTTTAGAATGGTACAAAAGTCAAAATGTTTTTTCCTTCCCAAAAATAATAAAAAAAAAAAAAAAAAATTTTTTTTTTATTTTAAAAGTGTGCTTATACTTTCTGGAACAGTATATAATGACTGTTAAAATGTTGCGCATTGTGTTGGGGCTTCTGTTATTTTGCTTTGTTTATTAATCCTTTATTTGACAAAACACAAGCGAACATTACGTCTAGGGTCATTAGGGCGAATCTAACATTGAGAGACTCTCTTTGATTACTTTCTCTTTCATTCATATTCCAATCACCTTTACGTGTTTCATTCTACTATTTGTAGAGTATGCTAGCCAGCACTGTTGTATTTAGATCTGTACTAAATAATACCTCGAAAGTTTTATGATGGCGCTGTAACAAATGAAAGAGAGCGAGACCGGAGAGAATCTCTCAATGTTAGATTCACCCCAATGAAAAAAAAAAACCCTAGATGTACTCTTTTCGCTCCATCATGACTTCCCAGAAACTTTTCATATCACCAGCTAAATGTCAAGCATAGTAACTGCAGATAAGAGCTTATAATAAACCGACTAACTTGTTTATGTTTCATCAATCTAGAACGAAGGTGTGTTGTGCATCATATATTCCGGATGTTCCGGAGGACCATGCAGTGACCAGTCAAAATCAAAAATGAGTTACTACAGTGAATTTGTTCTCACATTACATGTAAAATTATTTGGAAATAAAAACTTAAATTTATCCACCTATCGTGATATCAGGAATACGAATCCGGATGTTGTTAGTGTGGTCCTGGAAACGTGATATCATCACCATTGCACTTATTGTTAAGCTCTCATGTTATTCGATGTGATGCATGATAGGGTTTGATCCAAATCGGAATCTGACATTATTCCCGGGAGTAGCCGGAACCCGGGTTTGGCCAATGTTGTTCTGGACTTTAGATATTATCACCATTATTGGACTTATTTTTGAATACTCATGTAATTTTAGGTGTCGCATGATGGGTTTTGTTCTAAGTCAGAAATTGGCCACTTACCTGGGGGTATCGCCGGAACCATACAACCGATTCCAATAAAATTTCAAATCGTCATATGGGACTACAGTACCTTTTATTTGTTTGTTGTTCCATTCAAATCGGTGCAGTAGTTGTTTGGAAAACTGAGTTAAAGATTTTGTTACACATATACACTACACACACATGTGTTCAGTTCGAGCTGAGTTCGTTGTATATAACACTCGGCCCTTCAGGTCTTGGATAGAAAATCGTTTTTTCCAAGATATATTTATGTATACTTCTTTCTAAGAAGGGTAAAACCGTGAAAATTTAATACGAGATATGCGTATTTATTTATTCTATTATTTATTTATCCTTTTAAAAACATGTTATCAAATGAGAAATAATAGCTTCAACGCAGGGCAATGAACGAAAACAGTTCAATGTATTGTTAAAAATCGATAACAATGAACAAACGAATCACTGTTTGGCGATGTTGTTCGCCAAAGTCTCAAAAACGTAGGTGAGTTTATCAATTTTTTCCATCTTCTCGACGTGTCTCTTCTGCTGCTCTGCCGCACGAATCTCACGATTTTCACATTCCAGCCAGGGTTGCCACATGCACAGATTTAACTAGATTGACACAGATTTTTTTCATTTTTTTTCATACAGATATCTGTATGCAAAGATTACAGATTTTTGAGATAAACCAAGATTTTTAAGATTTTTGGCAATTGATAGTCTACTCGAAAACATCGAAATCATTTTATAGTACATTTTAGGATCCAAGTGTTAACCTGTGTACTTTTTCTGTGTGCTGTTTCATGCCCATGATGCAAAAGTGAACATTTCCCTTTATGGCACAAATCTGTTTGTCCATATAATGACTGACCAGATGACAGTTTGAACTGAATTGAAGCGAACCGTATCTTCCAGTCAGAAGCTCCAGAGTTTCCGAACATGTGCGATCAGCTGAAGTCTTTGCTAATGGTTCTCGTTGCAAATATCTGTGAGGATGATTACCTTAAACACCTGACGGATTTCGGAATTTCTATTTTCGAGCAACATTTATGTAAGAAGTCGGAGATGTATACCGGGGTAGCAGGAGATATGCTTAGATCCGGAACGCTAGACGATATCAGGAAGGAGGCTTTCTACTCGGTCTGCTGTGCTTTCTATACCGAGTTGGCAAGACAGATCATTAAGCGCTTTGGTCTGAACGATCCAGTACTGACTACTGCATCGAGCGTGGACCCCAAAAAGTTACACACTTTGAAGGAGTTCGATTCGATTTTTAAACAATATCCGAACTTCTTTGAAAGCGGTGAGGAACAGACCATCGAAAATGAGTTTCGTGAGCTACGGACGGCAATGATCTGCAAGGACATCGAGGTGGAAGAATCGGATGACTTGGAAACTTGTTGGAGAAAACTGCTGTGTTTCAAACGAGCAGATGGGAAGCTGGCTTTTCCTTGATGTATGTATATAAATATGTATATAAATCGCAAGCGTTACGCGGGTTTGGAGACTTTGAACGATAATATCTCCTCTCTGGCCCAAAGAAATTTTACGAATTTTATTTCGAAAGGTAGAACATCAAAGCTGAATCCCGGTTGATAACTACATTCATTGCATTTGTTTAAACTAATTAAAAAGTACTTTAAAGAAAAAAATTTAAATGCACAACGCTATTGGTCGAAAATGCCATCATATTTGTGCCACGCTCTGATTGGTTAATACTGCCACAGTTACCGTGCCAACGAATATAGTATATTTGATTGAAATTTTTCTTGAGCTCATTGAAATGTTCATTACCACGCCCTGGTTCAACATGGCGTTGCTTAAAAAGCCGCGTCCCCTAGAAAATGGCCAAATCAATCGCCCACATCATCTTCGTGGTAAAGTGGTTAGCAGTGTCATCCGACATTCAAGCGATTGCCATGAAGTGAGGGTTCGATTCCCGCTCCAGCCTGTGGAACTTTTTGCAAAACGAAAATGTCCAGTCTAATCCAATGGGTGTTAGGTTAAGTTGTTCGTTGTTATTCGCTCTATGGTCAAGGTTCAGTCTGAACAATCTCGAGTGGAAGTCGTTGTAAATGTCAATTTTTATCGCAGTATTACGTGCTGCCAAACACTCAGGCCATCCTGCTGCCCAAGAAGACCGAGAAGAAAATTTCAATCGCGAACCATGTTCCCTCCGTTAACAACTAAAACCCGGTCTTTTCAGGATGACCAGATTAATTTGCCAACTAAAGAGTATGCTTGATTGAAATTTCTCTTGAGCTCATCGAATTTTCATTACCACGCATCGGCTCACCATGGCGTTGCTTGAAAAGCCGCGTTCTGGAGAAAATGAGCAACATTTTTTATTAGTATCCATATATAAATCTCTATTTGCCATGTTAAAACTAGCAAGCACGCTGGACATTCAATAAACGAAATATTAACAGTTAATTTGAGCCGAACTGCAACACGGCAGACTAATTATGTGTTTCACATATTCAGTGTAGCAGTGTAGTTTATCATAGTTTAGCTTCATTGTTGTTCTTGTTGTACATAGGTACATAGTGGATTAGTTGCAGATAATAGATTAGGTTAGTTGCAGGTAGTTTTAAAGTGTGAGTTGTAATTTTTCTGGCCAATATTTATAAACTCTATTGTTTTGCAGTTTCAGAAACAAGTGTGTCTATATCTTAACTCCCTTTGTATGGAGTTCTGAGGCCTAAATAAGGGCCGTTTTTCTGTTGCCTGAGTAGAAAAGATGCGAATTCAACCTCCGAAACGCCTGTCGCTCTAATGAAAACTAATGATTTCATTTCCACGCTGCTGTCTGGCGTAACAACTGAGGCCCGTCCCCTTTTGTAAAATTTGATTCGCGTTGCCTTCGTTGATACCTCCTTCATGTCATGTAATGGTATATGCCATTATATCATTCATTATTGGATCATCGACACGTTCAGACGTGTGTATCCCGCTCTCGTGATAAAAAAGCGCTTTTCCGAGTGTTTCGCCCTGCGGCTGGAGATTGAGTAGACGTCGCCTGATGTGGCTGGTACGTCCGCTAGACGAGGCAAGCGGAAGAAGCTCGACGTCGACGCTGACGTAAATCATCTCTCCGTAAACAACTAAAATCTGTCCTTTTCAGGACGACCAAATCAATTTGCCTACTAAGGCCGTTTTCAGCGGTGTTCTATTATTTTGGTCTAGTTTTATAACAGTTCCAAAAATATAGACCACCAAAAATAGATCAACTATTTTCCATTTTCACCGCCATTGTTCTAAATTTTGTATGATGGCGTCCATGTGTGTGTTTTGTTTTGGAACTCCGCCTGCTTCGTTTGGATTTGGTTTGTGTTGATTCAACTCGTTCGACATTTCGAAAAAAAATCCTAAAAGTTTCCGAGATTCACGAGTCAAAAGGTGCCGATTCCTGTTGGCGCTGGGTGAATATTAAGATGAATGATTGGTTCCAGATAGTGAAGGTTATTCCGAGAGTCAAAGTGTCGTTTGTCACTTTCTCACTTTTATCATTTCACCAAGAGACATACCTCACTTCAACTCTCGGAATAACCATTAGTATTGAATTCCGCGGCTGCTTCGTGCCGTTTTATGGTAGACGATGTGGAGGATTTCCGTCTTGTTGAATCAGTCAAAACTGGAAATTAATTTCCATGGAAATTTCCTTTTTACGAGGAAGCTCTCATACGCGTAACTATGAATGTTTGACTGGATGAGAGTACGGCACTAGCTGACATAAAGGATCGGTATTGAGCTGGGTAATCTGCCGCTCCAGTTCAACTCTATTTTAACAACGATTTCGGGCCTGAATAAAGCATTCCAACCGGCTGAAAACCCTGAAACTCTATTGCTAACAGGTTTCCTACGACAGGACTCTCTACAAGTCCCAATGCAAAAAGTTCGCGTTTCTTAGTCAGTTGAGCATCGCGTCCTCAATTAACACACTTGTTCGGAACGAAAGTATTAAAAGGAAACGAACTTCCATGGTTTCTCGCAGATGATCATCAAAAACCCATCAGAATATATTCCATTAGTTCCGCGAAACGATACAGTAAGTGGAATAAAAGTCTGGAAACGCCGGAAGACGATGTTGAAATCAAAATGTTCCGAACAACCAGACAGAATGTTGAGACGTTCATTACAACATAACTTATTCATCTTCCCGATTGGCACCGGAGGAAGTGCAGATGATGAAATTGAAAGAGAAAACACCGTTGCGTTTAGACTTAGAACTTCGTACCTTTGTTTTTTTTTTTTAATAAATATCATTCATTTTGAAGGCTCAATCATATTAGTTTTAGGTTAATTTGGTAATAACATGTAGTTGAAGGGCATGAGGAATATAGATAGAGAAATCAGGTATCTTTGAGTATCTAATGTGACTTTATATATAATGTCAGAATTAGTGCACTGTACAGCTGAACAGCAACTTTGTGTATAACGTTCAAACCAGCAGTAAAAACAATTGTCATTTGAATTTCCCAGTTTTGAACTGGAACAAAACTAAAAGATTTAAATTATAGAAGGGTTACATTATTCAGGATTAAACGAGAGAATATCCTGTATCTTTGCGCTGGATTTCAATACAAACAATATAACTGGAACAATATTAGGTGGAGTTTTACCTCTGCTTGTTTTCTGTTCACCCAGGTCGAGGGAACCTGTATTAGAGGTGTCTCCATTTACCATGTAATGGAAGTAATATCTCAGCAGAAGAAATGATACACGTTTTGCCGAGTTGAAAAATCCCTAATATCCCGCACCCAAGCTCGCGCAATTTCTCAAAGGTCGCATAGGTTTCACAAGCCTTTTTTAGACTTATTATTTGATTGCGTAAGGTGTGAGATGTTTGGGATTTTTCAGCTTGCAAAACTTGTGTCACTCTTCCTCTTGTGTACCTATTTCAATTTACCCCAAGGTGTGTAAACTTGTGGTGCTAGTTGAAATGCTTCAAATACCTTGGAAAAATCATATTTGTAACTGGGATTTTATATAGCATCTTTCTTGCTAGCCTTCATATGCTTCCAAAGTGCACAAAATTCAATGTATGGGAAATACAACTTTTTGATGAAGACTCAAGCAACGTGTAAAACATATGTGTTAGCAAAATCACGCATGATAAAAATAAACAAAGCTATGAAAACACGTAAGGCTTGTTTTAACAACATGTCATAGCTGTGACAATATGTGTTAACGTATCTAGTATACTGAAAAAAAAAATCATAGGGATGGATTACTTCCGCTGGACATTCACCCTTCCTTTTCAACTTACCCATAATGATCGTAACACTTTAGCCATATTCACAAAACTTCATCAATAATCAAAGAACTTCATAATATAGTTCGCAGAAATTCTTCGTAGAGCTGCTGCAAAGTTGAACTTACATATTTCTCAAAATATCAGTTTAGTTCAAAGAACTTCAGTGTTCAGAATTCCACCATTACCAGCTGAACTCCATAATGTTTAAAAAAAAGCTATGATAAAGTTCACAGAGCTTAAGAAAAATAAAAGAGAACTTGAGCAAAGTCAGTAATCTGGTTGGTAATACCGTAATATTGTTTTCAGACTTACCGAAAAACGAGCGAGCGATCCACGCGGTTGTGCACTTTGCCCTTGTTGTTGTTTTACACAATTTTTTTTCAGCTGCCTAAACAAATTTAGAACGCTCTGGATTCCGTTCCAAATTCGGAACAAAATAAAACAAAGCGTATGACAGTTTTTTTTTTTTACATCGAAACTGTTCGAAAATGAAATTTGGAACGCACCGGTGAAAATGGAAAATTTCGTTTGGTCTATTTAATTGTCAAAATTTAGAATAAACCACGACCGCTGAAAACGGCCTAAAAAGTTTAATTAAATTTTTTTTTACTCACCAAATTTTTTAAACCACCCCCCCCCCCAACATGGCGTTGCTTAAACTGCCGCGTCCCGGAGAAAATGGCCAAATCAATCGCCCACATCATCTTCGTGGTCAAGTGGTTAGCGGCGTCACGCGTCGTTCAAACGGTTGTCATGAAGTTGGGAGTTCGATTCCCGCTCTAGCCAGTGGAACTTTTTGCAAAACGAAAATGTCCAAACTGGTCTACTTGGTGTTAGGTTAAGTGGTTCGTTATTCGCTGTACACCCAAACTAAGAGAGTAAGATTGTTATACAATTTCGCTTGATTTTATTCCATTCTTGCTATTGATCGTGACTTGAAAAATCTAACATTAGTTGTGGGCAAAAAAGCAACTGCAATTCGCAATGAGATGAGTATCCGAAAGTCCGATGGCTCACAAAAATAAAATGTACCTGAACAAGATCGGGATACGAACCATGACCGTAGGCGCGGCGACTCTGGATAGCAACCATTCAGCCACTTTGACAAACTAAGAGATGGGAAATAGAAACCCAACAGTAAGTTCTATTTGCGAGGAATTCGGGGTACAGCAATGAAGCAAATGGACATATTTTCCATCAAGCTGTGTGCAATCTGTCGCTATCACACACTTGCATGGCTTTGTTTATTTCATAAAACGCTTTGTCGATGATCAGGGGCTATTCATAAACCACGTAGAATTTTTGGGGGGGGGGGGGGGGGGGGTTGACCAAAGTCTACGCTTCATACAAAATTTCAAAAAAATGTATGGAGAAAAGTCCACGGGGGGGTCTGAGATTTTCAAAATTGAGTCTACGTGGTTTATGAACCGGCCCTCAGTGAGAACCAAAATAGAACACTTGACGGCGGCAATACAACAGTGGCCATTAGCGCTGCGGCATTTTGTGATATTGACACATCCATATTGTATATTGATATGTTGATGATGATTGAATAAGAATCCTACAGTGATAAATTTGTTTCAAGCTATTTTTGCTTGCCAGTCGCTTGTACACACTTGCATGGCTTCATTTGTACCATAAAACGCTTTGTGGATCAAAATGGGCAAAATTTCCATTTCTGAATCATGTAGATTTCTCAAGATATGATTGCAAAACAGCAATTGCATTTTTGCCACCTTCTCAACTTTTGGGTGTATGTTCAATCTTCAGTCTGTACAATCTCGAGTTGAAGACGGTGCAAATGCCTATTTTTATCGTAGTATCACGTGCCGCCAAACACTCAGGCTGTCCTGCAGCCCAAGAAAACTGATAAGAACATTTCAATCGCGAACCATGTTCCCTCCGTCAACACACGGTAAGCTTCCTTTAATAATAAATCGTACCCATTAATGGGTAAAGGAAGCTTACCGTGCACAGGATCCATTTCACACTTACAAGCACGTTGGACATTTCAGCGCCAACATTTGATTAGGGCGAATTTTCTTTTTTAAACAAACACTTTGTCTGCTAAGTTATCGGAAGTTGAATACAATTCCTTCAAATTGAATATATCAGCGGATAGAAATGAAGCTCTTTTTCCTTAAAGAGTGCTTAATTTGTATTTGTGACCTTTTTTTCAAGAGCAAATGACTGCGAAAGCCATTGTTTACAAAAGCAAATCCGCCCGAATCTAATGTTGGCGCTGATTTAACAAACAAAATATCATTAACTGTCAAATTCGAGCCGAACTGCGGTTTCTATAAATTTCCGTGGAGAACCAATAGCGGAAGAAGAACCGGAGCCTCACACACCAATAGAAAAAAATATATAGTAGAAATTTATTAGTTCGTGACATCAATTTCTTCACATCAACAAGCAGTCCTACGTCAACTTTGCAGTTATGTCACTGACATAATTCATCCTTTCGTTTTCTTTTTTAGATTATTTCCAACACATTACCCGTTACCCGTCAGGTAGTTACCTCAATCAGCACCATCCGGTTTGATCTCCACTCCAACAGGTAAGTGAATTGTCAAACAATCCTCGACAACTTATTTAAAACGACGTATTTGAATTTATAGACAAAGAGGGAAACAGAGATTCAAACGTAATTTCTCAAAACTCACAGCAGCCCCTCGGAAACTAGCATCAGCATCATGTTAGGGAAATGTTATTCTTTGTGTCGGTGGTCCTAGCGTGTGTGAAAGATCAAAGGTTTTCAAAAATTTCATGATTAATTCTTTCTTCCCCTTTTTTGTTTATCATGATTTGGATTCATAGTCCTAGAAAAAAAGCGCGGAATCATAAACTTTGCGCATCAACTATCATGAGCTAAGGTCATGATTTTCCGAACTCAAATCATGATTTGGGGAGCACTGACTCATGATATCATTATTCCGATTCATGATTTCCTCTCAGCAGTGCAATTCGTAACGCCTCGGGTGCGTTACGGGAGCAAATCATGGTGTATTTTCATAAAGGCTCATGATATTTTGAGTCATGAGTTGACCATCTTTGGGAGCGGGTTTGTTTCCGTGTTCGGTATCATCGGCCAACGGAAACAAAGCTATAGGAAAACCGAATGTATCAAAACAACACAGCCTAGACAGCACCGAACGATCGCCCAAGAGAAGCAAAGCTATCTCCTCCCCATCACCCACCGACAGTGACTCGGCCCCAACCAACAAAAATCTGACCGGCACCCAAACAATCCACACGACCAAACCCGCACTCGACAACACCCTCCCGAACGATATCACCATCGCTTCGTCATCTGACGAGGAGCATCTCCTGTGGAAAACCGTCACTCCCGTCAGAATGGAACACTAACCATCAAGCTCGACCCTTTCTATCAACTCACTATCACCAACCATAAACTCAAATGGCAATCAACATCGGAAACAATTGACTATCACCTAACTACGCAGCTCAGAAAGAGATCAAAATAGCACGCCAAGACACCACCGAAACACAATCAACTGCAATGGATAAGGCCTCGGGCAGTCAGGGTCCCCGTGTATCGGACGTTACAGACCCACCGGAACCAGGGACCACCCCCAGTAGTCGTTGGCAACCTCCAGCGGCAGGATAAACTCCAATCAGGAATTCCCAGTGGAGCAGCGGAGCAGGAGAGGTTCCACTGGTGCGGACATCCTCTACACACCGGAACCAGTGGACCATCCTCGACCCTCCAACGCGGCTGAAAGAGGGACGGACAAGCGGATACCTCCGTATACCCCTATGACAGGAATTGAAACACTTACAACCAAAGAGACGGACAATCATGATCCCCTGTATCCCTCACCAGACGGACCCAACGAGGATAACTACCCAGCGAAGCAAAGGAGCAGGAGAGGCCCCACTGGTGCGGACGCTCTATACACACCCGAACCAATGGACAACCATCAACGCTACTGGAAGAGGGACGGACAAGCGGACTTTCCCGTATACCCCTGAAAGGACAGAAACTGAGGAAGCGTTATCATGCGAGACGGAAAAGCAGGAATACCTGTATAGCCTCTGGCGCTCAACAACGGACATGCACCCAACTCCGACATCAGCGAGCGGTCCCCGGCACTCGTTGGTCAATCCCCTAGACCCAGTCCACAAACCTCTGACGACTCCTAGCGAAGGAGCATCGACGACCCCATAACCGCCGGCCCATCACGGTCAAGCACCTCCCTTGATTAGTCCTCCCCACAATAATCCGCCTTCTGCCACTCTCCATATCCCCAATCCGGCATCCCGCCCGCATGTCCAGGACCGAACATTAGTCGTCCAGTGGAACATTATCGGTTACCACAATAACCTCACCGACCTGCAGCTACTCGTTCGCGACACGTCTCCAAAAGTCCTGGCAATCTAAGAATTCCACCGTTTTGAAGTCTGCCAGCTAAATCGCTCGCTCTCTGGCGCATACCGATGGATCCTGAACCGAGCCAACCCCTACCAATCCACAGCCATCGGGATTCGGCGCCCGGTAGATTTTCAAGTCATCCTCGGACGACCTCGGACCTGCCCATCGTTCCCATCAAAATCTCTGCCCTGCTTGCCGTCACACCATGGTCTGAGCCTACCTGCCACCCGTGAATATCGCCAATCTCGGAAATCATCTCGCCACCGTCCGATCCCTGGTCAGATCCTCCTCGTCGGGGACCAGTCTTGGGGCAGTCCTTCGAACTAACGCGGCAATATCAACGACGGCTCACCTACGTGGACGTCCGGACGAGTCCTGGCCTCCTCCAGCACTTCACCTGGGAGAGACGGACTGACCCGATGGGCAGCGATCACTTCCCTATCGTTATTAGATCGGGCAGGCGGACCAACACCTCACGGAGACCCCGGTGGTTGTACAACCTCGGAGACGGGAGGGAACAATTATCAATCGATCGTCAACAACCTATGTAAAGATAGCCTCGGCTCGATTGTTTTTTGTCGGCCTCACCGCTGCACCACAGCCAGCATCCGCAGGACTAGCTTGAACGCCCTCCACTGATGGTCGGACGAAACCAAGGCGGCTGTCAAAGTAAGGAGAAGGCCCTCCGTGTCCTCAAACGGCTACCTCACGGTCACCCAGGTAAATCCGACGCCGCCCGAACAGAACCGCTGTCGCGACACAAGAGGTGCCGCAAAGAAGGCTAGCTGGGAAGAATTCCTCGATGGCATTAACCCCAAGGAATCGATCACGGAACAATCCTTCTAACTCTCTAACTGCTGCATCTGAGATCTCTCTAAGTTAAAATTTGAAGTCTGTGATAGGAAAATGGCATTTAGTAAATTTATGCTGAAAGGTGAAATTTTAAGCCATTCCCTTATATTTGCATTATTTTCAATAGTTTAATACTGAAAATCAATATTTTTAATATTGGAATCGACGCGTAGTAATATTTTTGATGGATTGAGGCAAACATTTTGAAAATGTTTGGAGGAACGGCTGAGATATTAACGAAATTTGTCAGAAGCAGATAATCTCCCATCAACATGAGCGGCTCTAGGAGTGGACAGTAATTTATTGCTAGAACGAAGAGAATTGAAGAGAAAGTATTGATAGTTCCGTTTAGCGTACCGGCAGGCTATGAAATTGAAAGATACAAGTTGAAAACGAGCGAAGGGCATTTGAACGTTAGTATACGTTCGGGCGCATATTCTTTTACCAAGCTACCCCAGTTGTAGGGTAGGCACGGTGGATGATACCCCCTTGACAGGTAAAAGAGCGCGACCGATCGTGCTGTTATACTGTCAGGCTGCCGGAATGGTATGAACGTAAATATACGTTGGGGCCAGTTTCTCCCATGCCTGGGGCCTGGCGAAGCAGACGAGTTCGAGGTCGCACATTATCCGGCTGTTAATGATGGCGGCGGCGACTCGGAGTCTGCTTGAGCGATTGCAGTGACGGTTTCTTCCAGCGATGGTTCGGAGGAGATTGAGGCGAGTACTGCATGAGGATTTCAGCTCATCGAAATGCTGATGGAACGGAATAGAGCGGTCGATCTGGATTCCGAGAAGTTTTCCAGAGGATCGTTGTTTAATACAGTTGTTCTTGGACGTGAGCCGCTTAGTTTATTGTGTGTTTTTCTGTGTGTTTTGTGTAATGTTACTTGTCTGTAGCTGTACCTCAACTTCTAACTCCTCTCAATCATCTAGCCTGTCATCTCTTTTCTTCCCTTCGCATATCTATGTTCACTTCCTGTCTCGTGATCGAAAGTTAAGCCTTTTTACCAGATTCAATCGTCAGAAACAGACAAAACAGACAAGTAAATGTAATTAATTCTATCTAATGTTTGTTTTGTTTCATGATTATCGAAATTTTTAACCTCAGCACCTGAAAAATATCCGAAAGCTAGTAAGACGTGAATAAAATGGCAGCCTACTTCACTTTTAAATGGTGCACTATACTTCTCAATGTGTAACGCTCTGGAACCTTCAGCACAATCCATGGAATGCAGTGGCTTTGCTAAGGGTACACTGAGAAAAAAGATTGGTAAACGCAAACATATTCTAGTTTCATTCAACAGGAATTTCACGTTGAATTGGGCACAAACATCATTTTAATTATTTTTTTATACTACCTACGGTGGTTAAAACAAACCAGCCTTAACCGCCGCTTTGGTAGAACCAATCTAAAATTTTAATTTATGCCCCTGAGTCAACGCAAAGTGTGTTTTGGTAATAATAAATCTCTTTCAAGGTGAATAACAAAAATATTTGTTTAGAGCAACCATAATTTGTGTTGTATTGTGGACAATCAACCTGCCGGTCTGTTTTAAAACAAAATAGTTAGTTTAAAACAACTACTTTTTTAGATTGGATGTCAACAAACAAGTTTGATGTTTCAAACGGGACTGTTTTTTCTCCGTGGAGCAATGGTAGAATTAGAGCTTGCTCTCGTTCCTCTTTCTAGCTCACATGTTGGATTGAATTTTTTTCATCGCTGTGTGCTTCAAACAGAGAGGTCCATAATTTTCATCAAGTTTTATGCTTGGTGCTGAGAGAAGTGTAACTCACACATTAAATAAAATAGAAACTCAAACATGAAATAAAAATAATCTCTTCTTCTGCATTCTTTATATCCTGTTTTTCTCTCTGTCTCTCTGTCTCTCTCTCTCTCTCTCTTCTCTTTCTGTTTCACTTTCCCTCATTCCCGTTCTCAAGTAATGATGATTTATATTCAATACAATTGAAATCAAATTAATTGAAAGAAAGCCACATCAACATTACCCCTCAATAAAAATTTGTTCTTGCATTGTTTTTAACATCCACACATAAGGAAACGAAAACATGTATTCCAAAGCTAAAAAGCGGTAGTATGAATGGCCCTTTTGTTTATGCACGGTGGAGACATCTTCAATTTGTAAGTAAAACTAAGCTCATCCATCAAGATGCTCGGGGGTTGCGTTTGACAGAGAACCGATCTAATCTTATCGATTAGCCTTCAAACGACCTAAGCCAAAAGTTAAATCGTTTGCTCCCTACCAGAAAATGAATTCAATCTTAGCGTGCATTAGTGGTCGTAAAATGTTGGATTGTGAATTTTTGATGGAATATGCTTTCTATCCAATATGCAAATAAAATGTCCAAAACAGAAACTACATAAAAAGTTATTTTTGACTTACACTCACTTTTTTTCCATAAATATTTTGTTAGATTCAGTTTTTTTTCTAAAGCGGACCACCCTTTTGGTATCCTAATAGTCGAGAAAAGTGGGAACGAATTGTAAATCAGACAAAGGACTCATTTTCGGTGAATCGCTTAGTAATTCTGAATCTAGATTTGATTGTTCGTATCCCGACAGTCAAGCGAATTTGGTCATAAGTAAATTTTACGAAACTGGAGTTTCATTAAAACTCCATTATAATTTTACATTTTTTCTAGGAAATTTCTGAGACAAATATTCTTAATTTATGATACAGAAGATTTTATAAATTCATACTTCATCAATTGTTTAAGTTTATTCTCACTTTGCATGACTGCAGTTAAACCGAATTTTTTTTTCAGCAAAGTTACCAAACTTGTTATATAAGCTGGTAAGCACGCAATCAAAAAGTCTGGTTTGCAAAACTCGTTTCTAAAATATTACCAATGCCTCAACCCACCAGCCGTTGCAACACGTTGCATCAAGTGAAAGTTTCAAGTATATTGTGAAAAGCGCCAAGTTACTCCGATTGGAACTTGTTCAAATGCGAAGTGTTGACCTCGAGTACAAAGTAAAGAATTGAGGAGTATTGGAACCAGTTGTTTACTTAGAAAACGGCTGTAGGTGAGCCTAAATATCCTCAGGTGACGAAGGTAGTGAAAAGAGATTTAGCTGCATCATATAGGAACGGCACAAAAAAAGAATTGAGAAGCCAGATATGTCAGAAGTAATTCTAGCACAGGCCATGCTAGAAGACGTTTCGACCTTGTGTAAAGAACAGGCTCGTAAAGAAAGAGCTGCGGATCAGGTGCAGGAGGTCGTGGAGAAAAAAAAGTCGCTTGATTACAGACTTCTTAACAATAGTGGTGGGTTATATCAGGAATGTAACCGCAAGGTTCAAGTAGGACCGCGTTGGTTTATAGTAATACACTCAAGTTTTTTTTACACGGTTTTTTTACAACGATTTTTGAAATAACGCGGTTTTTTTTACGACGATTTTTGAAGTAACGGGGTTAAAGAGCCCAAAAAGCTGATACTGTACATACAATAAAAAATAAAAAAAAAAACGCGAAAAACATTATTGGATACTTGGTGTGTCATGAAGAAGATTAGTTTCCTCGGTGTTCAGTTAACCTACGCCTTCAATGGTGTGCTGTGGAAGGACTGTTCACATATTATGCAACGTCCGACACCATTGTGAAAAGCAAGATAGCGACTTCCGGTTTGTGAAAAGCCGCCGAATATCCTACAATATGGGTATTTTTGGAATGGGGACAACGTGTAGAGACCGGAAATCGATGTCCAACGCCATTTTGGAATCCAAGATGGCGACTTTCGGTTTATGAAAAACTGCCAAACATTCTAAAATATGGGTATTTCGGAAGGGACGACGTGTTAAGGTCATTTTGGAAACCACATAAACGACATACGGCTGTGAAAAACGGATTCAAAAACCATTTAATAGGGTCTTATGGGACCGTGATATCTTTCAGTCTGCGGTAGTTCCACTCATTACGGTCCAGTGGTTGGTGAGAAACAATGGTTACCTGATTTTACGCCACAGTTTCGCCTACTGTTTTGTAATCTTGACAAATACGTATTTCGTTTACAATATGCAGACCTCTTCAGTGTCGTACTAATGTTAAGTCGCACATTGAAGAAGAAATACGTACCAGTCAAGATGACAAAAAAAGTAGTTGGAATTCAATGGAAGATACTAATCTCCGCCTTAGAATCATCGTTACAGTTATTCCACTAAAAAGTTCGCAACCATCAATATTACAATCTTGCTTTTTTATTTTGGATGCACACGTAAATAAAATATAATCCAAAATTTAATTTTGAATATGGCTGATTAGAAGAGATTGAAACCGGGAAACGGTCCACCTCCTCCATATGGCTTCTTCTTAGAAGTTTTTTTTTATCGTGAGAGCTATCTGTTCTTAAAACTGCTCCAATAGTCTTTACAAAAACATTAATTGAATTCTCATTAGAATGAATCCACAGTTTTGAACAGAACATGGACCGGAATGGTGTCCCTGCGGAAGATTCGGAACAACTATGTAAGGGCAGCAGGGTAAATGCACCCTTCTTTTTGGGGTAATGCTCCTTAAACTTTGGAAAAATGCTCCTTAGATGCGTTTGCCCGGTATAATGCAATCGGAGGTATTTACCTTCTGGTTAGCGCTTGCCGGTTGTTTTGACGGGTCTTAAGTTTCTTCAAGGTTGTATAGCGAAGCTTTGCTCCGCAATCTTCGAGGTAGTTTTGACGGGTTCAAATTTCATTTTGACTAGTCTTAATTTCATTTCGACGAATTTTAATTTCATTTTGACGGGTCTTAATTTCGTTTTGACGACTCTTAAATTCAGATACTTAAAACCCGTCACAACTATACAATCTTGAAGAAGCTGAAGACCCTTCAAAACACCCGACAAGCGCTAACCAGAAGGTTAATACCTCCGATTGCATTATACCGGGCAAACGCATCTAAGGAGCATTTTTCCAAAGTTTAAGGAGCATTTCCCCAAAAAGAAGGGTGCATTTACCCTTTGCCCTATGTAAGTGATCAACTGATTTAAGCGTTTGCAACAAAAAAAAAATTCCTCTATATTTCCTCACTTCCCCCCACATAAAAAAAAAACAAAAAAAAAAAAAAAAAAAAAAAAAAAAATAAATTTTTTTTTTTTTATTTAATTTTTTTTTTTTTTTTTTTTTTTTTTCTCCATTAAAAATTTATTTATGTTTTTTTTGAAAAGGAAAATTAGTCACATAGAAAAAAGTTCTGCAATTAAATACACATGACTGTTGTTGACAATTATGTAATCGTTTATCGTAACGCTGCAGCAGACGAAATTGCTGTGAAAGTCACTCGAAGTAAACACAAAATTTGGGGTTGCCAAAACATAAGGTCTGTATCCGCAATAATCCGGACACCTCAAAATATGAATAAAACATAAATTTCACATAAAATTTCCGGCGTAGTTGTTTATTTCAGATTCATGGGATATATTTTAACAATTCGTGAAGACAAAACATAGTTATTCGGTATTTGCATAACATTTTCGAACTTTGCGCTTAGCTCCGTCCATTAGGGTTTGTACAGACTCTTCAGAAATCGTAGAAGCCGTCTTTGTCCAAATTTGCTGGAAGTGTTTGATGTCTTTGACTCCTTGCTTCTTTCCAGAAAGCTTCCACTTCATCAGAGCCCAATATCTCTCGATTGATCGTAGCTCTGGGCAATTTTGCGGGTTTTAGGTTTTTGGTACAATGTTCACTTGATTTGCTTGGTACCACTCCATCACAGTTTTAGCATAGTGGCATGATGCCAAATCGGGCCAGAACAAAGGTTTTTCTTTGTGACTTTTGATGAAGGATAGCAATCGCTTCTGCAGAAACTCTTTCTGATAGATCTCCTTGTTGATTGTGCTTGTAGTGACGAAAGATTTACTCTTTTTGCCACACATGCAAATTGCTTGCCACACAAGGTATTTTTTGGGAAATTTCGATGCCTTCTTCGTTCTGAAATGCTCAGCTGTAGCATTTCTGGCCACAGCAGAATAAAAAGCCAGCCCTGGAAGCTGCTTGAAATCATCCAGCACATAAGTTTCATCGTCCATAACAACGCATGAAAACTTCGTCAAATATTCGCAGTACAAACGTCGAGCCCGTGATTTTGCTGCCAAGTTCTGTTTGTCGTTACGATTTGGAACTGTTTTTACTTTTTACGACTTAAGTCCCAAACGTTGTTTTGATTTTTGGACAAAACCAGGCGACATCCCTATTTTATGAGCCACCGTTCGAATGAAGAGATTTGGGTTTTTCGTTAATATCCTTTTCACCTTTCGGTCCATGACAGGATCAGCGCGTCCAATGTTTTTGTCACTTCTTGGTTTCCTCTCCACTGTCAAACGTTCCGAAAATGATTTGAGCACATCGTGAACAGTGGATTTAGGCAAATCCAATGTTTTTGAAAGGTCCCGTATTGACAAGTCAGGATTTGCCGTACGCCCGCACTTTGTTTTTCTTTCGTCGTCATCTTGAATACTAAACATGAAATGTAAACATCAATCATAGTCTTTTTCATCATAGAATTTCAGCTATACCACAGTAAAAATTTTCATTCCTACGTGCAATATTTCAAAAGTTGCAATGATTTGAAGGTGTCCGGATTAATGTGGATACAGACCTTACAGACAAAATATCTCTCTGTTCCCCCTAAACAAATTTTTTTTTTTTCTCGCCCCCCCTTTATAACCAAATCTCTTGTTTTTTTTATTATTTTTTTTTTCTCGTCTTTCTCTCCCCCCCTTCCTCCACAACTAAACCACCACCCCGTCCCGCCCCAACAAATACGTTTTTTCTCTCCCCCCCCCCCCCCCCCCCCCCCCCCCCCCCCCCCCCCCCCCTTATTACACCCCCCCCATAATCACCCCCCCCCACCCCCCCCCCCACACTTCCTCCATAACAACCCCACTCAAACCCAAAACACGCCCAAATATACATGGTTTTGGGTCCTGCCTCCGTGGTGCCCCCCCCCCGGGGGGCTCCACCACAGTGCCCCTATTTCACCTCGCTATTTATATATTTTTTTTTTGTTTCTCTCTGTCTCTATTCCCCCTTGAAATTTTTTGTGCGCATTTCCCTCCCGATATGCCGATGAAAACTGCGCAAAACCCAATTCCGCTGTGTTTGGAGCAAGCGATCGAGATTTGCTTTGGATACGGCATACACAAAAAAAAACTACAAGGGACAGCCCAATGGGGTTGTACGCCAAGTTGACGTAGGACAACGCAGCAATGCGTAATAAATGTTATTATTATTATTATTTTTAATAAGCCTGTTTTAGAATAGAGGCGACATTGATCGATAGGAATAAGCGAAACCTTGCCAAAAAATCACTGGGGTTGTGTATAACACATGACCGGTTGATGTAGACTAAGTTAAACCTTTGATTAGTTTCGCTTGTTTCGTATCGGATGTACGGTAGTAAGTGTAAGTAAGTGAAAAATTGGCATCTTAGAAAATATTTGTCGGCCCTGGAAAGTAACGTTTGGTTTGAATGTTGGTATAATAAAAGGCAACGGTTGTGTTGGCTGCAGCTGCAGACCATTATTCTTATCGCGTTATAGATTGTCCAGGGTCTGTTTAGGAATTCAAAGTCAGTAATTAATGATATTTTTGAAAAGTGACAGTTGCGAAAAACTCCAACTGTTTGAAGCAAAAATCTAGAAAACCTAACCTAATGATGAAGCTATAAGCGTTCAATCTTAACGCGATCTCAACAAGCTACCGAACTTTGCGCATTCGGTTGGCATCAAAACGATTCTCACTTCCACAGTTTCTCAAAATGTATTTCTTCCTAGAAGTAAAACTCTATCCAATATAAATAAAAAAAACAACAGAATAACTATTCATAACAGTACTAATTGGAAAGTGCAGAGAATTTCAATTCGGAATATCATGTTTGAAAATCAAAACGTTGTCCGTCATAGCGAATTTCTTGATACTTGCCGGAACGCAACATTCTTTAAAATTTTCCAACACCGATGGATCAATAAGTACACAAAATATAATCATATTTTATTTGTAAAATTTAAAAAACTTGAGTAAATTAAATGGCAGTCGTAAAACGCTCTAATTGATAAGAGCAAAAATCTCAAAAATCAATCAAGAAACGATCGAGCTATGAGCATCCAGTGTTTCAGTTTTTCGTGACGGTAGCCATTTGTAAAATTTCTATTTGGCATGCTTGCCTTGCCGTAAGCTTGCTCTATATTTACGCTTCGGACTAATATGGGGACCGTTTACATTTCCGAGCCGTGTTCGAAATTGTACACAACGCTCAAGGTATGCAACGAAGTGAAAAATAAATTTGTTTTAGCCACCGCTGTCTGCCAATTGGTAAGAACTTGGAAAGTAATGTTAGATAAATTCAAATAAAACACTCTCTAAAAATAAAATTGGTCGTCCTGAAAAGGACGGATTTGAAATGGTCTGCATTTGAATTAAAACCCTCTCGGTCTTTTGAAGAAGCAGGCTATTTCAGCCGTTCCATGTTGCGCTTTACCAAAAGATGGCTACCAAATATCACCACACACACACACACACACACACACACACACACACACACACACACACACACACACACACACACACACACACACACACACACACACACACACACACACACACACACACACAAGCACTTTATTTCGCTCCTCGTGGTTGCACTCACCGACTGGCTACAAAGACATCACTGGCTTCAGCAACTGACTTCTTAGCACACCACAGCATAAATTATTGCTGCCTAGCAACGGTTACCTAGCCAACGGCTTGCTAGCAACAGCCTGCAGCGCAATCAGCTACCTGACCAATTGGTTGCTCGCCAGTGCTCCTTCTATTAGCGAATTCGTTTTTGATCCAGTTCCAAATCGGGATCGGGTATCAAAATTGGGTCGGCTTGTTGTGTGCTAAACGTCAGTGTGTATGTTTTCTTTTGTGAATCGTATCGGATTGAGGTTTGCACTGACTATAAGTTCGGATATCGCAGGTTGGAACTAGTTCCAACCTAGGTTCAAAAACGAATTCGATATATGTCACTTGCCACTGCCAGCTGCCAAATCCAAAGTGGTGCCTTGCCGCTCGGCACTGCTGAATGAAGCTAGTGCAGCCTCCAGGGTACATACCATCGTCAAGCGCCAGCTTCCAATCCGTACTGGCTCGTTGCTCCACACAGCTCCGTTACTGCCAAACGACTGAAAAAAATTACAAAGGTGACCCCGTTGTATATCGTGCACTGACACGTATGAAGCGTTCGTTACTTAAATTTGAAATCTGTGATAGAAAAGTACTGTGCATTTAGTAAATTTACTCTGAAAAATCGGCATTATAAGACATCACCTTATATTTGCATTAATTTTAATAGCTGAATGTTAAATATCAATAGTTTTCAATAATGGAAGCGTAGAAAATGTCCCGATCGATTGGTGTAAACGTTTTGTAAATCGATCGTGAAATGACTTAGTTATTAACGTTCAAAACCTATATATATTTCGTGACGGTAAAAATTTTCGCAATTCGAACGTGTACCCCCGTATTGAAAACACAGACGTAGTCCTACGTCAAAACTTTTGCAACGCGAAATGCTTCTAGGATCGTTCTAGCAGGCTAATCAATTTATGTTCTGAATGTCGATCCCTCCCTATCTCGATGGTCCCTTCAATATCGAGATATGGGATGTTGACTGTAAATACATATATGCTGATAAAAACGGATGATTTTCATCCTGTTTTAGCTATACATTAATAATAACCATAAATTTTGTCTTTTAACAATACAATATGCGTTGAAACAATGCATATGCATTTTCACAGTTATTAGTTTTAACAAAGTTTTTCGATATAAGACGGTTTTTAACGACGATTTTTCAAATAAAACGGTTTTTTATGACGATTTTTGAAATAACTTGGTTTTATTTTTACGACGATTTTTTAAATAACGCGGTCTTTTTTACGACGATTTTTGAAATAACGCAGTTTTTTTTACGCCGATTTTTTAAATAACGTGGTTTTTTTTTACACGGTACGTATCCCCCTTGTAAAAAAAGACTTGAGTGTATAATTGTATCATCTAATTTATACGTATCACTACACATATGGTTGGTTAAAATGCTAATAAAATAGTTCTATTATTTTGCTATGAACCCGTCCCCTCTTTAGAATTTTGTTTCCTACTTTATTTTCATGGCTCTCTTCATTCAGGGCTATGCTATCAACGCTAGTATATAGCTCAATTGGATGGCGGACAGCCGAGAAATTGCGGTGGGTGAACAGCAACACCCACCGCACTATTCGGGGATGCTAGTATGTAGGTATGAGAATTGCGCACTATGGTGTAGCTATTAGGAGTGATTGTGTTGTCCAATGCCACAAATTAAATGTAGAAATTGACATTTAATGTGTGGCATTGTTCACATTGTTCAAAAACCCTTATACTCGACTTTTGATGATATGATGATAATTTTCTTATCTCTTTTTAAGGAGGAAGACATAAATATAAATTAACGGATTATTTCGTTCGTAAAAGTTCTGTACGATAAAAGCCTAAGAGCGTATTAGAATAACAATACCCGTAATAAACTTTGGGCTCAGCTTGGCTCAGGTTGGAATACGGATGGTAAGTTAATTTAGTTATTATTACCCATTTCATTTCCATCTGTAGAACGGACTTCTCTTTTTAAGTGGGCATATCGTGCAAGCACTGTAAGTTAAAGAGTGCCTAAATATGGACAGTTCGATTTTTATCCAGTATACACTTTGAATCACCAAGAAAGAACATAATAAGCTGCGAAGGTTATGAAATATGCTCACGATTCAATTTCATATGCTCATATTTAACTTTTTTTTTTATCTAGTTCATTTATTTGGCAGGCTCAATTGCGTTAGCTTTACGGAGCCGATAATTCATTGTTTTATGATATAATGAATGACTTAATACTAGCGTTAGTATGACTTGGGCCGTTTACTTGCGGTTCACCCGAGGTTAAAAGGGGTGACAATTTTTGGGGATGGAAATATTTAACATTTAACATTAAAGTGTAAATAATTAGGCACTGTTCATCTAATGGTGCTTGCATGGTATGCCATACGCTGGAGTTGCTTTTACGAGACTTTTTTTAAATCACTTTTCAGGATTTACGCGAACTCAGTGAACAAAATTAATTTGAGACACTACTAGATTAAAATTTGTATAATATGGAATATTCGTGTCTCGTGTCGAATGGAGTTCAGGCTAGCGGTGACTACCACATAGAAAGAGAGGTTCTTTCCATAGCCATTGAAATTGGCGTATTGCCGACCAACTTAGTGTTCTAAATTCAATTCTACAGTAATTAAGCTGAGAGTTTTCGATGTCGATGGAATGGAAAATAAAATCATACTACTAGACCTCACATTGAATACATAAAAAAAAAGTTACCTATCGTTGTGCTTTGATTTCATTAAACCTTATTTAGAATCAATTGATTTTTTACCAAAATTGATATACATTTGGGCATCAAACTTACAAAGTGTTTGAAGAAGTCGAGATATTTTCTAACAACAGAACTTCTATAACAAACCAGCCAAAACTCCAGCATAGTCTTGCTTTATAGCTACATGTACACGGTGTTCAATAAGTTCGGATACACTTTCAAAATTTGTTAAAAAAATGAAAACATGTTTTTTTATTTTTTGGATTTATGTTATTGAAAGCTATGTTTACAAGGAACGTTTACAACATTTCTCTTGGAATGACCCCCCCCCTTGTACTCCTTAACGAGCTTCAAACGTTTCTCGAACGCGTCGCAGGCGGCACGCACGGACTGCATGGGCATTTCGTCCCAGATTTTGAGAATTACCGTCTTGAAATGATCCAAAGTGCTGACCTTGTATTCGTTCAGCTTCGCCATCATATAGGACCAAACAAAAAAGTCGAGAGGATTCAAGTCCGGGGAGCTGGGAGGCCACAAAGTTTTGTCCAGAAAGTCGGTTAAATTGTCCCGACACCAGGCTTGAACCACATTTGCCGTATGGGCTGGTGCACCGTCCTGCTGGAACACGTAGTGCTCATCGCCGTAGAGGCTTCGGAGACTGGGGGCAACAACCTTTTCCAAAACCTCAGTTTTGTAGTACGCCGCGTTGATTTTGACGTTTTTTTCAATAAACACCAAGGGTAGCTTACCACGTTTGCATACTGCCCCCCAAACCATCACCGACGCGGCACTTTGGAACCGAGGGATGTTTATATTGGATTCAGGAATACTGTCCCTCGATGGCGCCCACACCCGGTCATTTTGCACATTGTGCGGCTGCTGCAGCACGAACAGTTTCTCGTCCGAAAAAACAAACTCCTGACCAGCGTGCCGAGAGAGGATCCTCTTAGCTCGATCCAACCGCTTTTTGCTGGTAGCCTCCGAAACGCCATGGACCTTACGTTTTTTGTAAGGCCTGAAACCAAGGTCCTTGGTGAGTATGGTGTGAGCGGTTCCAATGGAAACGTTGAGATCTGCAGCCGTTTTCCGGATTGAGCGGTTCTTTTTGCGCCGAATTCGCTCCCTCACGATCTTGATGACCCGTGGCGTCCTCGCTGAACGCGGCCGACCGGATCTCGCACGGTCATTGGTCGAGGACGTCTCCCGGTATCGCCTGATGGTCGTGTAGACAAAGTTCCGCTTGACCCCATGCGATTTCAGCAGCCGGAATATATCGCCGGGTCGCTCACCGTTCAAAAAACGCTTAATTACGAAGTCCCGATACTCTTTCATCGCGCGTAACAAACAAACAACAACTAACAGAATGTCAACACCGCGCACATTCGGTAGCGTATGAATGAAGCTAAAGCTGACACCAATACCAATGCAGAATATGTACATGGCGCATACCTACGCAATGATGAAAACTTGTATTCGAACTTATTGAACACCGTGTAGCACGCGAGACGAACCGAAATGATTTCATAAGAAACGAATGGCCAGTTTTCAGTGGCCCGAAATCCCCCCCCCCCCCTCTTTAAGTTCTTATGATTCTGTGAGCCCCCTCCCTTCTCCGGAAGGGGGACTCTCATACGAATGAAACACAAATGTCGGCATTACTCGAGAACTAATCAAGCAAATGGAACCAAATTTGACATTTGGCGGGTTTTAAAGCAATGATTGTATGGTGATTTGAGACCCCTACCCCCTCTGGAAAGGGGGGGGGGGGCTAGCATACAAATGAACAAACAAAATCAACCAAAAATGAGAATTACCCAGCTAACTAAAACACAAAATGTGTATTTCTCGGGTACGAAGCATGTTCTGATAGAAGTTTCAACCCCTTCTTAGTTAGTTCTTCTCTATTAAATTTTCATTCATTTAGTTGCAAGCGTAACAGCGCACGCACCGGGTTCAGCTAGTATTGAATAAATGATGAAATACAATACAGATCGCGAAATCACTTCTGTTAGAAATCATAAATGCTAAAACATGAATGAAACCTGCTCAAATGTGAAATAGATATGCAAGACAGTGCAAAAGGAAGAATTGAGGACTATTGGAATCAGTTCTTTAGCGTGATGACAACTGGAACTGAACCCAAATATCCGTTGGTATCGGTCGTTGTAATGACAGCCTTGGCGGCATCCCATGAAAATGCTGATGGGTTGATTTCAACGAAATTTTGGGTGAAATGACCTCAGCGTGTATTGTTTACACTGCGTGAGTTTCATTGTGAAATGTGTCATAGTTTCAAAAATGGAGTCAAAGGAACAGCAAGTGCGCGAGAACATTTTGCACACGCACTTCGACAACCCACTTCTTTCGCACCGAGCCATCGGGAAGATGTTGAAAATTCACCAGTCTATAGTGTCTCGTGTTTAATGGTTTCGGGGTTTAATGGTTTCGGGGAACGTTTAACTGACGATCGAAAGAAGGTGAGTAGTAGAAAAAGTGTTCCGTACTGTGTGAAGCAGCGGCGTAGTGAGGCGGTGGCGAAAGTGGCCCCCGCCAGTGGTTCCAGGCCAATGAGGCCTGAAATCCAAAAATTTGTAGTGCCAAACATTTACACAAATTGATTCAATTCACTTTCAAAATTCCTGAAATTACGATCTGGTTAGACGCGGATAACGGTTGACTCAAAGAGTTTTCGGTTTCCAAAATCTGAAAACGGAAGGCATCTCGATGCCAAATGGTTTTACAAAGAGCTGAAAAACGGAGAAAAAGTTAAACGTTCTTTACAGTGTTACATCGAACGATGTTTTATGTTTTCCTTTGATTGCTGTTTGGTAAATTTATGTTTCGTGATATTTTGTCGGATATCGGAAAAGGATTTGATGACTTTAAGCAATTAAATCCAATTATACAAACTCATGAGAATTCATCGAGCCACAGAGATGCTTCTTCCTGTGGAAGAATTTTGAAAAAAAAATGTGTTACTTGGTAAAACGGTTGATTCTGACTTTTTGCATGAAATTCAAAAAGAAACTGAGAAATGGCGGATCATTTTGAAAATTGTAGTCGATGTCATTTTGTTTTGTGCTCGCAATAATTAACCATTGTGAGGCAAAGAATCCGACAGTAGATTTTTTATGATAACATTGAAGTTGATCAGTAAGGGAGCATAAAAAAAAGCTTAGCTATTTTTCCACAGATATACAAAACGAACGCTTGTTTTTGTACGAACGCTTGTCAGAAAAAGTTCTTCGTTTCGAAAACCGCAACACGGCCCCTGAATTTTTCTGATGCTAAATGCTAAACAATGGAATAAACATAGCTGATTGCCGTGGTCAAAGTTATGATAATGGGGCGAATATGGCGGGGACTAAGAATGGAGCGCAGCCCAGAATTTACCAAATTAACAATCTAGCCCGTTTTGTTCCTTGCGCTGCCCACAGTTTAAATCTTGTCGGAGTTCATGCAGCCAGTTCTTCTCCTACAATGATAACTTTCTTTGGAACTGTACATGACATTTTCAAGTATTTTAGTAATTCAACTACGCGATGAGTGCTCTTATAGAGGCTTTGGGAGTATCATTGAAAGGACATTCTGATACAAGATAATCGTCTAAACGACAAGTAGTGTCTGCTCTTAAGAGATCAATTTGTTCCGTGCTTAACATTCTGACCGACTAAAAACTAATTGATTTTAAGTTTCTTTGTCTTCTTGACAAATGGGAGAGAAGCTTGATTAACATCTACAAAATGAACATATCCCTACAGTCAAAAACCATCACCATAGACGTGGCCAGTAAACAAACATCATTCGACGAAATGAAAACTGATGTAGTTGACCGTGCAATAATGTATGCGAAAGAAAAATGCATTGAACTTGACATCAAAAACGATTTCCAAGTAACACGACAGCGGAATATGAGAAAAATCGGTGACACCACAGATAATCGAGCTCCTCTATCGGGTGACAACAGGCTTACATGGGAAGTAAGCTCGATGTTTGACAAAATACTGCAACAAATGGAGCAGCGTCGAGCAGGAGAATCAATGGCGGATATAGCATCGGAATTCTCATTTTTGACAGGACACGGACTCGCATCTATGACTATTCCACAATTGGACTAAAGTATGCGTCTGATATTGATACAATAGAGAATGTATCGGAAGTAGAAGTTTTTAAACGGCAATTTGGTGAGATTTTGCCTGTCCTGAGCTCTTCTACTCCGTTAGACACATTAAACTGTATCCTTGGATATTCTCTCCAAGATGTTTATCGTAACATCGAAGCGGCTCAACGAATTTTTTTGACACTTCCAGTTACAGTGGCATCGTGTGAACGTAGCTTCAGCAAGCTGAAAATTATAAAAAACTATCTTCGTTCTAGAATGCAAGACAGACTCTCTCAATCTTTCGATAGAAAAGGAATCGCTACCAGATCTTTATTTAGATTTTATTGTTGATCAGTTTGCTTCAGCTGAGGCACGTAAGGCGACATTTACAATTTATGTGCAGTATTTACAATAATATAAATAATTTCGTCAACATAAGTCACAAATAATCCAAGAGTGTATAAAATGCCTAATTGAAACAAAACATGCAAAAAGCAATATAAGTTGGAGCGTCATTTTCTTGGTTTGCCAGGGGTGCCACCAACTCTTACTACGTCTCTGGTGTGAAGGATCACAAGCGAGTTGTTGCTGCTTTTAAACGTAAACCCAACTGTTCTGTTCGGGATGTCGCGAAAAAGCTTCACTTGACCTAAAGTTTCGTGCAGAAAGCCAAGAAACGAGCCGGGCTCCGTTCATTCAAAGTTTAGAAAGCTCAAAACCGTAATGAAAAACATAATTGGACAGCTAAAACACGAGCGCGTAAGCTGTACACTCAAATGTTGACGAAACCACACTGCTGCATCATGGACGATGAAACACACGTAAAAGCGGACTTTAAACAAATTCCCGGCAACCAGCATGTGACTGCGAAAGACAAGTTCGATGTTCCAGAGTCTCTCAGGAAACAGCAAGTGTCAAAATTCCCCAAAAAATTCATGATTTGACAGGGGATTTGTTCGTGTGGTAAACGGAGCAAGCCTTTCGTGACAACTTCAACTGTAAATGGTCAAGTATACATGAATGAATGCACGAAAAAGCGACTGCTTCCGTTTCTCAAAACACACAACGTTTCTACAATTTTTTGGCCGGACCTAGCCTGTTGTCACTACTCCAAGTATGTTCTTGAGTGGTACAAGACGAATGGTGTCAATTTCGTGCCGAAGGATCTTAATCCCCCAAACTCTCCAGAGTTGCGGCCAATTGAAAAATATTGGAACTTCGTAAGCATCCTAAAGTTGTCACTACAGAACAGGAAATGTTGAAGTCATGATTGAAAGCGGAAAAAAATGTCGGTTCAAGCGTTGTACTAATTATTATGCGTGGTATCAAGAAGAAAGTTCGGGCTTTTGAATTTGGTTAAGAAATACAGTGAAATAAAAATACCTTAACCAAGATTATACATTGTATTTTATTCCCTGAATATTTCATGACAATCGGTTGAGAGACTTGTTTTTGAGAACGAGTTTAAAGTGATGCAATTTAACTGTGGACACCCTTTAGCCGATGCCTTTGCCTCATAATGCCCGATTATTTTTAATTTCAGATTGTTCATGGAAGTAAAGACGCTCCTTTAAAAAGCCATTGAGAACCATAATATGGCGGCAATGTAGCTGGTTAAAGCTGTGCTTAAGGGATTGTCAACTGTGCGAAAGAAACAGTCTTCACTAAAACGAGCCTTCGATGATGTTCAAGAAGCTGTAGTGAAAAACACAGCGCATCTTATCACAGGTTTCTTTGCTAGGTAAAAAAAAACAAACGCTCTATAAAGTCACTTCTAATAATTTTATTTTTCTCAAAGTCACTATTTGGTCACTTTTTTATTACCTCTGAGTCACTATTTGGTCACTACATTTTCTTCACCAAAGTCTATACTTTCCCATCATATAACCGCTACCAGCCCTGACCATCTGAACCGCTAAATCGATAAATAAATCACATAGCATTGAAAAAATAAAATTATGGGCCCCAAAAATCGATGCCAGCAAAAGGTAAACCGTTTATCACGTTCATCCTAAGCCTCTGAACTCTCGTGCAAGTCCACCAATGACATTACTCTCTGAAATAGTGAACCACTTACGATCAAATCACCTAACCTAATCTCCGTAGCCGTTTAACAAATCGCTCCCGCAAGTCAGGACCGTTGTCCCAATTCTCCGCAAGATTAAACTCGAAATTAATAGATTTGCGCAAACACTTTCATCGACATATTTATAGCGTTTTGACCCTGCCGCTGCTTTTTGCTGCCTCATCCCGGACAAACGAAACGGTTTAATCGGTCGAATTATTTGCTGCTCGAAAATTGCTTCCACAGCCGTTCGGATCTCGTCCGATCCGGTGTAGTATGAGCCATAAATTTAACGGTGAAGCTCCCTGGTTAAAGTGAGTTGATGTGGGTGGCAGTGCCAGCGGTAAATTCCTTCCGAGACACTCCGCTCCCGGAAGTTCACAACGGCCAAAGGTCGTATATTTTTCTCCCCACAAGTCACCAGTTGATATCCGAGTGCAGGGAAGGGGGTTGAGGGAATTGCACGTGGCGTGTTTTGTTCTGATCGAAACTTCCTGGCAGTCAGGATGTGGAGTGCATCACACGAAGGCAAGATGGATGCACCGACGAACCGAGGAAGATGTCTTCCTGGTTCCTGAGCAGCATGTATCTGTCGGTTGGTCGGTCGGTCGTACACGGTCCTTTCCCGACGGTGTGACTGCAACAGCAAGGTGCAGTATGTTGTGTGCATGCAAAGTCGCAGCCCATTATTCGTCCCTCCGGTATCAACAGAAAACGGGCAGAAAATTAATTACTTGGCATTAAACTGTCTTGAAGGGAATAATTATTACCATGTTATTATTAAGTTTACAGTATTAATTGCAACAACTGGTGGCGGGAATAATTTAATTTTGCTGCACTGCCATACATGTCGTAGCCGAGGACAAATTTACTGGACAAAGCTGTCGGTAAGGATTAGTAAGTACCGTTATAAATTGTTGCTCAACTTTTCACTCTGAACTTTCCTCAAAAATCAAATCAATCACCATGTAAAAATTCGACCCATCGTGACAATTCAACTATGAGGTGTGAACGTGTTTCATTCTCAGAATGCCATGGACAATCAAGTTACGCCTTTGGCAGTTGGCTAGGAATTTTATTGTTATTGTACCCATGGCCTCCTGCTCATAGTGAGGATTCGAGATACCGCCTCGGAAGATCCCAACATGCACCCTATCGCACGTTTCGCGCATTCCTGTAAGTGCTGCTTATCGGCACACACGAGATGCATGTGGAGGACTTCATTCGTGTCGAAGGCGTGACTGATCACTTTACAGCTTGTCAACGGGCAATTTGAGTTGTTTTTCAATCATAAAACTGTCGTTCGGAGATTGACGGCAAGTACAAGTCTACATCGGACAAAAGCTTAACGCTGTCATCATTAGGGGCGATACTTGTTATTAGGGACAATATAAGCAGCTGCTGACGGCGTGTAGTCACTGCATGGCTTTAGGTTATCGCGAATTGTCCAAGAGTTGAATTGGTTATCATAAATGGGAATGTGGGTGATTTACCTTTTGCAACTAAGTAATGATTCAGAAGGATTAGTCTGATTTCTGAGGACTTTTAATAATTTTATGAAGGGAGTAGATTGTTCTCGATAATCTGAGCAGACTATATGCTTCTATGAGTGTTTTCAAAGTGTCACGTTCATGTATGAGGTGTTTGTTTGTTTACATTTATTAGCCACTAGCTTCTCTATCAATTCCGCTTAGCAAAATGACAGTGTTGAAGCGTTTCAAAACAATGATCAGAGTTTTTCAGTTAAGTGTGGCTACATTTTTGGTAATAATCAGTTGTTTCATTATCGGTTATTAATGTAATCAGATTATATCAGACCTACTCCATTAGACCTGGATTGGATTTGGATTGGATTTGGATTGGATTTGGATTGGATTTGGATTGGATTTGGATTGGATTTGGATTGGATTTGGATTGGATTTGGATTGGATTTGGATTGGATTTGGATTGGATTTGGATTGGATTTGGATTGGATTTGGATTGGATTTGGATTGGATTTGGATTGGATTTGGATTGGATTTGGATTGGATTTGGATTGGATTTGGATTGGATTTGGATTGGATTTGGATTGGATTTGGATTGGATTTGGATTGGATTTGGATTGGATTTGGATTGGATTTGGATTGGATTTGGATTGGATTTGGATTGGATTTGGATTGGATTTGGATTGGATTTGGATTGGATTTGGATTGGATTTGGATTGGATTTGGATTGGATTTGGATTGGATTTGGATTGGATTTGGATTGGATTTGGATTGGATTTGGATTGGATTTGGATTGGATTTGGATTAGATATCCTGATAAATCAGTTTTTATTTGGCATTTTAAACTTATTGCTTTTCACAATTTACTTATTGCGTGCTCTTAACTTAGTGTTAATGTTGGGTATCGAGCCCAGTCACCTTCATTATGGTGCTACTTTCAGCTGCCCCTAAACGACTAAGGGAAGCCTCCTGGCGTCAGTATATAAATATGATAAAAACTTCTTCAGCATTGAACTATTCAGAGGCACCCCCGGATCGTATCCAATATGATTGCAATTGTAGACACGATCCAATCCCAATCCCACTCCTTGTAAACTGACTCCAGCAGACAAATGTTTGCCCTTGTCCGAAGAAACATTTCCAGAACAGAACAATCAACTTTGCAAGATATATTCCCCTCGAATCGACTCCCCTGCTCTATGGAGGCCACTACCGAAATGACCCCGGGGAGGCAAGCCGGAGCATATCGATAACCATCTATGAAGGCAAATGGACAAATAAATGTTTACAACACACCGATCCCATTCCGACTGTGCATGGGACTAGGACGGTTCTGCGACTATGTATCGGCGAGTGCGTGCTGGGGACTTTTCCTGTTGGATTCGAATTGCGTTGGGGACATCAACAACAATGACAATGGATCGAATTCCATCCCCCCCAAAGTCATCTCGCAAGCCATCATGAGACGAAGGAGGCAAGGAGCCACGCACGGGCAGGAGAGTATCATATCGGAAATAAATGAAAATCTATTTGGAATTGTATCTTTGCGTATGTGTGCTCGTGATTGTATCAGAACTAACGACGGCTGGGTCGGCCAGTAAATGGGGACCGGAATAATGGTGATTAGATAAGTTTCCGTGCGTCGGCGTCGTCGTCGTCCTCTCGATGAGCGTTTTGGAATGGTTTGGATTTTCCGTAAAAATGGAATTTCTTCCATAGGTGAGGGAAAATCGGTATCACCATCATCCAACGGAGCAGGAAATCCTAGAGGTGGAACAATAGGAGGTGACCGACGGCACATTGATATCAATTTCGAAACGAAAGTGATAAGAGAAAATCCCACCCCTTAGTTAACGAATGGGTCAACCGGGGAAAAGTCTTCCAATAGGGAGGAAGGTTGAAAAGACATGGGATAATTGAACTGGAGCACCGGATATTGGAAGGTCAACTAAGCGTGGAGTCGTAATTGGCTCTCGATTTTGATAGGTACCGGAGTGGCTGATACATCTCTATTTACGGATAAATGTCATTGGCAATGGCTTTCGATGAAAACTAACGGATTTTCTGCAGAACGTAGTTATCGTTAAGAACAAGCTAAATTGGGTTCTATCAGAAATTACCACGAGATTTTCTCTGGTCGATTCGTTCATTGATGAACAGCTGTATGTCAACTGCGGCTGGATTATATTTAGAGCAGCAATGTCCCTGCCTCGTAAATGATAACCGACCTACAGCTAGAGGCAGAGTGCTAAATGCTTACGTAAACAACAGAGCGACGATGATTGGGTGTCTCGTCCCATAAATCGCTGCACGTCAATCGGGCCCGGATCCCTCTTGATCTTTCCGGTTGTTGCGGTGGTAACAGCTGATAAAGATTGTTGTTTGTTCCCCTATTTTGGTCTGGACCACTTCGACGACATCCCGTCCTATATGCATTGGCCTCCATACCGTCCACTTGAGTTGTTTATATTGGCGTCACTGACTGACTGGCTGATACGCGCACCGACAGACGCAACACACCTCAATGATGAACGAAACGTGATCAGCACGCTTTACTCGTACGTTCGAGAGTTCAAGCAGTACCCACATAGAGACTTGTAAACACCATCAGTGGCTCTGAGCGGTGAGCTTTGCTGATCAACGATGATTTGCATATCTTTATTGCCGTCGCGAGTATTCTAATGGATGTGACTGCAACTAATTTGGCTGGTGGGGTTTACCAGTGCTTAAAAGATAGCTGATCATTTGTTCTTGATGTGATGAATTCATGCATCAGTTCGCTACATTTCAAGAGGTGAAATATTATTGGATACACGCTTTTCCATTCACTGGCTGTCAACACACTAAACGAATTTCTAATTTTACACGTGATTGAATCTACCTTTCATATAAAGGAAAGAAGAAACGTAAACAAACAATTCAAGTATAATAAGTTGTCCCGAGACTGAAAAGTTCATCACTCACAGAAAAGTGTGTTTGATTGAAACTAATCTCGCCGCGGTTAGGACTTAAATTTATTTCAAAACAGACGCTGGTAAAGGACAAACACGAAATTATTGCAACACAGTTAAATTACTATAAAATGTCATGTATTTATCGGATGAAAAACAAATGTTCACGGGCAGCTTAATACATGTTCCAAGCTCAGTTAACATATATTGGATTAATTATTGAATTATTGGCCAGTCAAAGAGAGTATCCTTCCCCCCTTGCTAACCCTGCATTAGGGTAGTTTGGTAAAAGATTGTGTGCTTCATCGAGTACTACCTTTCAGAATAGCCCTCCGCTCAATTTCAATTGCTTCTATTCGATTTCCACAGCCTGCCGTACTCTAACGGAACTATCAATACTTTCCCTTCATATATTTGGTTCGAGCAGAAATTGCTGTCCACTCCTAGGTTCTCATGTTGATGAGAAGATATTTCCTTCAGAACAATATTACTGTAGGTTTTTTGGTAAAATTATCAGCACATTCGCTTCAAGCCAGCTATAAGAGCTTGTACAGTCGAATTTTGTGTATAATTTTTTATCCATTTCCTACACATGTCATTTACATCCTTTACTTTCTCCTTGGTCTTTCTGAGTGCCCGCTACATCATGGCCCAGCATGTTTCAAATGGACTTAGTTTAGGGCAGTTCGGTGGATTCATGGCTTCGGAGACAAAATGCACCAAATTCATCTCATACCATTCCAGTCCACTTTTTTTTTGCTCGTGTTCTTCGCAGAACTTCCATGAAAGTTCACTGAAGAACTTTCCTGAAGTTATCTGAAATAATTAATTCATAGATGATCTAGATATAAAAAAAAACAGACATTACAAAAAATTTACATGAACACTAGCACCACATAGCGGACGAATTCTGATCTAATGTGTTCACCATTCAAAAAGCTCTCACCCCTCGATTATCTTATTTGAAGATGCCATCTTGCTATATGTCTATAATCTCGAGATCCAGATTATACAGTAAGTTTACATGCACTCTAGCGCCACGGAGTGAGATAATTCTGAACTATTGAGTTGAGTATCTGGTAGCTAATAATTTTACAACTAACTTTCCTTAAAACGGTAAAATTATACACGATCTAGATCTCAAAATACACAAATAATACACTAAGTTCACATGTACACTAATGCCACGTAGCGGACGAGTTCTGAATTAATGTTTACACCATCCAAAAGGCCTCAATCAACCAAACATCTTTGTCCAAGATGCCAACTTGCTATATGTCAAGGATCTCGAGATTCAGCTTATAAAGTATGTTTGCATGCATACTAGCGCCACGTAGCGAGATAATTCTGAACTTTTAAATTTATCATCCTGAATTCCGTGATCTACTGAACAACTTTGCTGAAGGAAGTAACTTCCTATATATGAGGGACCACGAGATATTTTCTGATGAAACAACAATGGTCAATGCCCATATATCATTTGAGACCACCATCAAGGGATTCCGCGCATGTCGGGGGGTTTACTGTACTTTGTTGTTTTTTTTTTGCTATTCAACGTTCATAAGTTTTTCTGGTGAAATCGGATCGACGCACTTTCTTCTGCAAAGTTGTTTGTTCAAGTCTGAGGAGTTTCCTTAAAAATGCTTCTTGAGCATTTACATTTAAGCTGAGGCAATTATTTAAATGGTTCTCAAAATATATCAAAATTTCAATTTTTGATGCCAATTTGTGAAGAAACATGCAAATCGCATGAGGTCAAATTACGATATTCGGTGGTTTTGGGCCCAAGCTAACGGAAACTGGCATGAAGCTTTGGGTCTCAAGACTTTTTTCGGATTTTGTCGACCAGTGTTATCTGGACTTCCCCATCAACAAGAATCTATTCTTCTTAGATATATTGACTAAGTTTCAAAGTTTCTCCATTGTTTTCAACGCATAAACAGAAGGCGAATGGAAATTTTAATGCCATGTTTATTGAAACTTACCAGTTCCTAAGAATAGGTTTAAATTATCGTTTTCAATTTTGAAGAGGAATCGTTTGAAGGGATGAGGGGATGAACTATAATGATTTAAAACTTGACCATTTTTGTTGATCGCGATTCCACCTCTCACTTGATGTTCCATATTTGGATTGATTGGGTCATAATAAGCAAACAAGCTCTCACTCATCTTTTGTCTAACGTGAAGTTTATTTATAATGTAAAAATCAACGTTGGAGTCATCTGAGACAGTTAACGCCGACCCCTTTTTCAGATGCGCCTTATTCTTACCAAAGACTTCCTTGAGAACACCAACTTGAATACACGTCATCTAAGTGCAATTTTTAATTTTATTTCTGTAAAATGCCCTTTCGGACCAATTAAGCTTCTTAACACGTCTGGGTGTGCTAGTGTGCCTTCTGGAAATGTGCTTGAGCGTTTTGAACGAAAACATAACAAACAGCTGTCAAAAAGAATAAAAATGGTAAGCCATCTTTAAGGTAATCTGTAGGAAAACAAACAATTTTTACACAACGATAGACACGATAGTGTGCGTGCGTAAAACGTCACTAGGCCTCATGTGGATTGCAGTCGTACAAGCTGTTTGCAAATGAACCAAATTTTTGTGGGTTCTACTTAAATGGGTCAAGACTAAAGTTACTCATAATGGACTGCACATAGTTGGTAGTGACAAGATGACAAACAGTTGATATCGACTTGAACCCGATCAAGAATGATTGACAGTCTTCCAAGAGATTTTATTCATTTTTGAATAACTATATTGTCAAACGATTTTAGTAGACAGTATTTGAGCTGTATAGAAACAGCGTGTACCTCCGTCTCTGAGTTGAGTTGACAATTGTACAGAAAGTTGTCACTGAATGATGAGTTGGTGAAATTAAGAATCGAATAGCAAGCAGTTAAACAAATGACATACGTCCACGGTGTTCAATAAGTTCGAATACATATTTCATCATTGTGTAGCTTTGCACCATGTACATATTTTTTACAGGTATTAGTGTATGCTTTTGTTTCATGTATACACTAACTGATGTGCTGACTGTCTATCAGTTAATTTTTGTTTATTACGCGCGCTGGATCAGTATCAGTAACTCAGGGAACTTATCAGAAGTTCAGGGAACTTCCCAGAAGTTTTGCGTTTCTCCCTGATATTTGGGGAACATCCCAGCAAATTAGGAAACTTTCCAAAAAAAACAGGGAACATCCCAGAAGTTAAGGCTATTTCTCAGAAGCTCAGGCAACATCCCTGAAACTCAGGAGATTTACCATTAAGTCATGCCACTTCATACGAGTTCAAGGAACTTCCCAAAAGTTAAAAAGTCTTCTCAGAACTTCAGGCAACTATCCAAAAATTCCGGAAGCTTCCCAGTAGTTCATAAAACTTGTAAGACTTTTTATGGGTACTCTAAAAAGTCCATAAAGCTACCCAAGATGTTCAGGGAACTTCCCAGAACTTCAGAGAACTTTAAAAAAAATAAGAGACATTCCATAACTACAGAGAACTTTCCAGAAATTCATGAAGCTTTTCAAAAGTTTTCGGATCTTCCTAGAGGTTCAGAGAACTTCTTAGAAGTTTCGAAAACATGTAGGAATTCAGGAAAATTCCTTGCAGCTAGAACCCTGACCCCGTAAATTCAGAAAACCTCCCAGAACTTCAGGAAACGTCCATAAAGATCAGGTAACTTCCTCGAAGATCAGGAAACTTTCCAGAAGCTCAGTGAACATCTCAGACATTTAAAAAACGTCCCATGAATTCAGAGAACTTTGCAGATATTCAGGGAACCTCCCAAAAGCTCAGAGAACTTCCAGATGCTCAGGGTGCTTCCCAAAAATTCAGGAAATCCTAGGATTTTCCAAGAACTTCCCTAAAGATCAGGTAATTTCCTAGAATTTCAGATAACGTCCCCGAAACTCAGGAAACTTCTAAGGATTTTTTTAGCATTCTCAAAAGTTTAGTAAACATTCCAAAATTTTTTTCCACAAGTTTAGGGATCCTCCCAGAAGCTCGTGAAACTTTCTAATAGTTCAGGGAACTACTCTTTTAATGTTTAATCAATTTCGTGAAATTTCCGCTGTGTCACAATCTTGGAGATTCTCGAAAGTGCTTGTAAGTTTTAACAACATCTCAGAAATGCTATTTATTTCACAAAAATTCCACCAAATCGCCCAACTTCCCACCTTTTTTTTTAAATTTATCGTAATTTTTTTTAAATATATGTAATGTTCATGAAATCATGAAAGATGTACCAACTGGAAGTCCAAATAACTTCTAGGAAACTGAATATGCTTTTCTAAATTCCGGTTTCTATTCCATAGAGCATCAGCAAACTTTATGAACTTCTCTGAAGTTCCACCAGTTCTTTTGTCAAAAGAACGCAAGCAAACTTCTTGATTATCTTGAAATTTCTAATAAATTTATTCAACTTCCAAGAAGCTTAATCAACTTCT
Organism: Aedes koreicus; assembly: GCA_024533555.2. Classification (NCBI taxonomy): domain Eukaryota; kingdom Metazoa; phylum Arthropoda; class Insecta; order Diptera; family Culicidae; genus Aedes; species Aedes koreicus. Next base: position 1,648,799 of record JAHHFK020003891.1, on the reverse strand, counting down.
GTCAAGTTCACTATATTTCCACCCAAATAATAATTTTTGACGAGTTCATTCAGTTTCCAAGAGCTAATAAAAGTTCTGACCAATTCATGTAACTTCCTAGAACTGCATGGGATTGTCTAAAAGCTGTAGAATATGCAATTTAATAATAAAATAGGGTAAGGGGATGTAATGTTAGCCTAGCTCCTTAATTCGACCTATGTACCAAATATGTCATTAATTTAGCGATAATCAACAAAATCATGTTGCTATTAGGAAAACCGATGTAATCCGAAGCAATCGAGACAATATTAATCAACTTAAAGTAGTTCACATCCGCATAATTTTCGATTTCTTGAACTTTTGGGGCATCGTGATTTCACTGGTAAAGTTGAACAGTTGATCTACACGATCTTCAAGTGATCTAAATTTGGCTTAATTGAATCGATAAGGCGAGTAATGCAGTCTGAATGTACAGAAAATGGTTACACGTTACAAATTAACTGTTCACATAACTAAAATAACAATGACTTTACAAGAAAATCGTAGACCCAATGTTGGGGACATATTTTTTTGTATGTTCCCAACTATGGCCTGTTCTACCAATAACGTAGTAAAAAGGTTGTTATTGATAAAATTTCAAGTGGAAATGCATGAATTTGCGGTTGTTTATATTCAAGTGGCTCATTGTACTGTGAATTATAATGTTTTCATTATTGAATAGCTGATAAATCATATATGAACATCATTAAGTGTTTCGAGGCAGTTTTACTTACGTTTGTTTTGTGAAATGTTGTAGTTAAATCAAATAGTTAAATCAAATACAGCTAGCAGTGCCTTAATTCATAAAATTTGATTAAAAAAAACCGTACAAAGACTGCATTTAGTAATAAACCCAATTTGGTGCACATAGACCGACATTAAATCCATATCGCTCGAATGTTTCTGACTTTATAAAAAGAGTTGTGTAACTTTTCGTGAAACATGCTACCAAATGTTCTATCAAACTTATCTTAGCAAGTGTCTAACTAGTTGAATCTCGCTTACAGCTTAAAAATTTTATGAGTTATCATAAAAAATGTAATCGATCATTGCATAATATGCTGAGTTAAGGGACACATACCCTACTTAAAAACGATTACTGGTAAGATAAACATCTTTCGAACTTTTCCTCCTAGAAATACGAATTGAATCTAGCTTCAAGATATCATCATAATCTTTCTTCTATTTTCTAGTTACCGGTATTCCACTAAAAGCCCACACTCTCCTGGATTAAAAACTGCCATAGTTAAATGTATCCTTTGCCCCAGAAGGTAAGCCTGAACATCCTGATCCCCAGTAAACCTATCGAAAGTTTCAATATGACAGGCTTCTCTAAAATTTATCTGTATGAGCTGTTTGCTAGATCAAATCATGACCAATCCATCAATAAACTGATTGTTCACTGAAGTCTTCAATTCATTACTTTTCTTTCCTGAGTAATCAAAATATCATTCGGGAGCCTCCTTATTTCGAACTAGTTTTCCGAACAATGCAGTGGCTGTAAAAAACTAAGAGAACCATTCGTTACTTAGGAATGAAACGAAAAGGCAATTCGCTAGCACTGGGAGCAAATTATCAGCATCCAAGGAGAGCAACACCACTTGCTGTCCGGTGCCAGCACCACCCGCACCAAACACGGCCTCAATAAAGTTGAGTTTTTGTTTAGTAAAAGCTGGAATTTTACTCATTAATTGGTATGACCTTATGCCAAGATTTAAAATGATGCAAAATAGATCCGGTATAAAACAAAATTCACACCACCGGTGCAGCGATGTTTGCGCGTTTGGTCAAAAAAATAAATCCATACCACGATTTGGACCACCCTTGAAGATGCCCTTAGCAATGCAAACATCTCCCCATTTCACGATAGTATACAAAACCAACTCAACGTATTGACATGAGGTGCCTATCAATGACGTCTATATAAGGTCTGGCCCAGTTGCCACAACAATATTAGTGAAATGCTCATGATACTAATACCACCGCGCTCCTTACGCACGCTACACAAGCGCTCGGAGAGTGCTACCAGCGGCTGGATAGTCATGAAGAAAATGAATATATTTTTTGGCTCAGGAAGTACTAGCACACCGGTCCCAAGCTCGGTCCCAAGCTTAATTATTCGCCCCTAATAACGCAACTCACACCCCCCCCCCCAACCCACCCCTTAAATATTCTGTCAAAATAACATAGCGAATCAAAACAAAAACAAAGATACTAGTACCGAAAGGTACCAAAAAGCGCTAGAATGTATAGCAAGGTGCAGACTACAAGGTGTACTTCGGACCTAGGGGTTCTTAAACAGTGAACCAGTTTCAAATCGCTAGTTTCATATTGATTGTTGTTGCAACGAAATTATTTTCACTCTAAAATTAATACCAAAAATTAATATACCCTCTGTTTTGACAGCCACTCGACTTTACCTACAAAACAATTGAGGTGGGTTATATCAGGCGAGGTTCACGTAAAACCGCGTTGGTGTGTTAAAATAATAGTATCATCTAACTTATAAATATCATAACACATACAGTTGGTAAATATTGAAATGTTTTTGCTTTGATCCGGCCCTTCTTATGAATTTTGCATCATACTGTCCTTTCGTTACTCTTTTCATTGTGGGCTATGCTATTCATCACTAGTATATAGAACGCGAGACGAACCAGTGTAAGACAGCTAATGGTTCACTCGGGACTTGGGCGATAAATGAGGGAGACATTATTTGAATCAACATGAAAACATACGCTCAATTTACAGTTGTTGGGGCCCGGGGGCAATCAAATTGTGGGTTTAAGTTTGGTCCTAAGTCCATGTCACACAAAAGAATAAGTAAAACTTATTTTACAGCAGCCCCTAAAATGTGGAGGCCAGAAACCGTGACCATCCCCCTTCCAGGTCCAGCCGGTAGTCGTCTGTCTGTCATCTCTTCAGTCATCTAAAATTCAGCTCTAAACTGACCATATCGAATGCATTCAATGAAAACATACGATTTGACAACTTCCGCGTGGACTTTGGCAGGTGGGCAAAGCGTTGTCTGAACCACTGAGAGCTAGTGTCGAATACTGAACTTATTTCGGTTCGACTCGCTTGATATGTACTAGCGTCCATAGCATAGCCCAGAAAGAAGAGGTACGAAAACAAAATACGAATCAAGATTCATAATAAAACAAAAGAAGACATTTTGAACCATTTGTTACCCGATTCTGAGGCCCCGGAAAGGGAAAGCCTTATTTTCAACCTGTTCATATGCAGCTTTTTATGGCAGCAAAAGTAGGTCATTTTGAAGTAAAAAATTGAACTACTGATACTAATAGCACTTTATTGACATTTTAATACAACAAATTTGTCTGATCAAATGGTTTACGAATGAAGTCATTCCGTTCAGTCAAACGAAAGTTATTAACGTTCAAAAACCTTTCAGAGCGTTACGCTAAACTCATTTTTCAAAATTTTGAGATGACTCCCGGTATAGAAAAGAGAAACGTAGTCCTACGTTGAAAATTCCTTTTTACCCAAACATTTTATTTCATAACAATCAGTATGAAACTGTAGTGTAGTGTTTTCTTATTAATGAAATAAAAAAATAATAATTGAATCCAACTCTTTAATTTATGTAACGAAAATTGACTCTGTAATTCATTGTCATTCAATCGTTATTTTTGGACAAAAAAAAACGGTTTGTTAAATTTATCAATTGAAAACTATTTTGATTAAAATTTTGATTTTAAAATACAAAACTGGAAGGAACGTTATAGGGTGCAAAAACTATAGAAAGTTGTGCCATCTATGCGAATGCTTCAATCTTAAGTGTCACTTCATAACTATGAAGCAATATGGAAAGATTTCATACAATTCAAAAAATATATGCATAAATGTTTACATAATCACACTTATAGCGAAAATGACATAAATCACTCGCTTATTACGTCTTTTCGTCGAAAGAAGTCTAATTTTGCAAAAAATAAAAATTTACAGACTTTTTTAGATATTCCCAGACATTTCAAATTTTTATCGCAGACATTTGAAAAAAAAATATCTGGCATCCCTGGCTTGGAATTAAACGAAGGGAAATTTTAGGCGCCTGTTAAAATTCATTATTTTTTTCTGTGTAAGCGAAAGCGTTTGAAAGCGTTTTAAATTCGTTCTACACTCCCGTTTTATTTTACTCAATTTTTGAGTACAATTATATACTATCTCTTTTTCTCTCACGGAAATATTACTCAATTTTCGTAAAAAGTGGATCCATTTAATTTTATGAGTGGATCCACTTTTTACGAAAATTGAGTAACATTTCCGTGAGTGAAAAAGGGATAGTATACAATTGCACGGAGAAAAAATTATAATTCAACTATACTTTTGCATTGATTTTTCGATAACCCATGTGCATGATTGTAACAATCATACATTTCAGGTTGATTAAACTAAAAACTTCGTAAACTATGGTTGATTCAACTATACAATGGTTGTGTCGAAAAAATATATTGTTGATATTTTGACAATTGGCTTACCGTGCCAGTAAATTCAACCATGAATATAGTTGAACCAACTCAATAACAATAATTGGTTCGAATATGTTTGGGGTCAGTTCATTTTTTTTTTCTTAATGATATTTTCGGTTTCAAAGTCGTTTGAAAGAGAATGTAATTAAATTTACCACATAATTTGTGATTGATTAGTGTCCGATTTTGATTTATATTTTTAATGTTCCATCAATAAATATGTATAAAAATAATATATCCTGCAATTAACGTTACCATAGAACAGCACTATTTGTTTAAGACGTCAATGCACCTCGTTCTGTCAGCTAGTAGGGGCCGGTTCATAAACCACGTAGACTTATTTTTGAAAATCTCAGACCCCCCCCCTCCCCCCTCGTAGACTTTTCTCCATACATTTTTTTGAAATTTTGTATGGAGCGTAGACTCTGGGCAACCCCCCCCCCCCCCTCCCCACAAAAAAGTCTACGTGGTTTATGAATAGCCCCTAATGGCGGACGCAGGAGAACCTCTAGTTTTTCATGCTCTATGATCTTAAGAGCTGAAACATCATACATAGCCATTTGCTGAAAAAAAAAAAACGAAAGGATGAGTTATGTCAGTGACATAACTGCAAAGTTGACGTAGGACTGCTTGTTGATGTGAAGAAATTGATGTCATCGAATTCATGAATTTCTACTATATTTTATTCAGTCTAAAGAACCATGAAACCCTGTGCTGTTGGTGTGTGAGGCTCCGGTTCTTCTTTCGCTATTGGTTCTTCACGAAAATTTATAGAAACTGCAGTTCGCCTCGAATTGACTTTTAGTGATATTTTGTTTGTTAAATCATCGCCAACATTAGATTTAAACAATGGCTTTCATAGTCATTTGCTCTTGAACAAAAGGTCACAAATACAAATTAAGCACTCTTTAAGGAAGAAGAGCTTTATTTCTATCCGCTGATATATTCAATTTGGAGGAATTGTATACAACTTCCGATAAATTAGCAGACAAAGTGTTTGTTTACAAAAGCAGATTCTTCCTAATCAAATGTTGGAACTAAAATGTCCAACGTGCTTGTAAGTGTGAAATGGATCCTGTGTTTACGGAGGGAACATGGTTCGCGATTGAAATGTTCTTATCAGTTTTCTTGGCTGCAAGACAGCCTGAGTGTTTGGTGGCACGTGATACTACGATAAAAATAGGCATTTACACCGTTTCTAACTCGAGATTGTACAGACTGAAGATTGAACATATACCCAAAAGTTTAAAAGGTGGCAAAAAATGCAATTGCAGTTTATACTATGATATCTTGAGAAATCCGCATGATTCAGAAAAGGCAATTTCGCCCATTTTGATTCACAAAGCGTTTTATGCTACAAATGAAGCCATGCAAATGTGTGCAAGCGACTGGCAAGCAAAAATAGCTCGAAACAATTTTATCGCTGTAGGCTCCATATTCAATCATCACCAACATACACCAACAATATACAATATGAATGAGTCGATATCACAAAATGCCGCAACGCTATTGGCCACTGTTGTATTGCCGCCGTCAAGTGTTATATGTTTGTTCTCACTGATCATCGAAAAAGCGTTTTATGAAATAAACAATGCCATGCCATGCAAGTTTGTTAGCGACAGGTTGCACATAGCTTGGTGGAAAATATGTCCATTTGCTTCATTGCTGCACCCTGAATTTCTCGCCAAGTGAACTAACTGTAGGGTTTCTATTCCAACATTCTTACCTTGTCAAAGTGGCTAATTGGTTGCCATCAAGAGCCGCCGCGCTAGCGGTCCTGGTCTGCATCTCGATCTTAATTTTTTTGTGAGCCATCTGACTTTCGAACACTCATCTCTTACTCATCAACTAAATATCACTGCGAACAATCTCACGCACACGTTCAATTTTTCATTGCGAATTGCTGTTGCTGTTTTGCCCACAACTAATGTTAGATTTTTCATCCAAGTTACGATCAATAGCAAAAATGGAACAAAATCAAGCGAAATTGTATAACAATCTTACTTTATGAGTTTGGGTGTAGAGCGAATTACGAAGAACTTAACCTAACACCAAGTAGACCAGTTTAGACATTTTCGTTTTGCAAAAAGTTCCACAGGCTGGAGCGGGAATCGAACCCTCAACTTCATGACAACAACCACTTGAACGACGGGCGACGCCGCTAACCACTCGACCACGAAGATGATGTGGGCGATTGATTTGGCCATTTTCTCCGGGACGCGGCAGTTTAAGCAACGCCATGTTGAGCCGGTGCGTGGTAATGAACATTTCAATGAGCTCAAGAGAAAATTCAATCAAACATACTCTTTTGTTGGCAAATTGATTTGGTCGTCCTGAAAAGGACAGATTTTAGTTGTTTACGGAGGGATGATTTACGTCAGCGTCGACGTCGGGCTTCTTCCGCTTGCCTCGTCTAGCGGACGTGCCAGCCACGTCAGGCGCCACATCAGCGTCTACTCGATTTCCAGCATCAGGGCCAAAAACTCGGAACATCTCGGAAAAGCGCTTTTTATCACGAGAGCGGGATACACACGTCTGAACGTGTCGATGATCCAATAACGAATGATTACTATTCTTCTTCTTTATTGTTTTAACGGGAATGCCCGGCCTGTTTTATATAATGGCATATATCATAACATGACAAGAAGGGGGTTCTCAACGAAGGCAATGCAAATCAAATTTTACAAAAGGGGACGGGCCTCAGTAGTTACGCCAGAAATCAGCGTGGAAATAAAATCATTAGTTTTCATTAGAGCGACAGGGGTTTCGGAGGTTAAATTCGCATCTTTTTTACTCAGGCAACAGAAGACCGGCCCTTGTCAGGGCCTCAGAACCCTATCCCAAGAGAGTTGAGATTTAGACACACTTGCTTCTGAAACTGCATAACAATAGTAACAATACAAACAATAGTTTGTAAATATTGGCCAGAAAAATTATAACTCACATTTTAAAACTACCTGCAACTAACCTAATCTATTATCTGCACCTAATCCACTATGAACCTATGTACAACAAGAACTACAATGAAGCTAACCTACCCCCTACACTGAATATGTGAAACACATAATTGGTCTGCCGTGCTGCAGTTGCGCTCAAATTAACTGTTAATATTTCGTTTGTTGAATGTACAACGTGCTTGCTAGTTTTAACATGGCAAATAGAGATTTATATACGGATACTAATAAAAAATGTTGCTCATTTTCTCCAGAACGTGGCTTATCAAGCAACGCCATGTTGAGCCGGTGCGTGGTAATGAACATTTCAATGAGCTCAAGAGAAATTTCAATCAAACATACTCTTTAGTTGGCAAATTTATGTGTTCCTCCTGAAAATACAGGGTTTTAGTTGTTAACAGAGGGAACATGGTTCGCGATTGAAATTTTCTTCTCGGTCTTCCTGGGCAGCAGGATGGCCTGAGTGTTTGGCAGCACGTAATACTACGATAATAATTGACATTTGCAACGTCTTTCACTCGAGAGTGTACACACTGAACATTGACCATAGAGCGAATTACAACGAACAACTTAACCTAACACCCAGTGGATTAAACTGAACATTTTCGCTTTGCAAAAAAGTTCCACAGGCTGGAGCGGGAATCGAACCCTCACTTCATGATAATGAACGACGGGCGACGCCGCTAACCACTTGACCACGAAGATGCTGTGGGCGATTGATTTGGCCATTTTCTCCAAGACGCGGCTTTTTCAACGCCATATTGAGCCGGTGCGTGGTAATGAAAATTTCGATGAGCTCAAGAGAAATTTCTATCAAACATACTCTTTAGTTGGCAACTTGATTTGATCGTCCTGAAAAGGACGGATTTTAGTTGATAACATGGTTAGCGATTGAAATTTTCTTCAGTCTTCTTGGGCTGCAGGACACCACTCTGTGAAATGGTCACACCGGAGAAAAGTTTGTTCAGCTCCTCGTCGTCGCGGATGGATAGCTGCAGGTGACATGGGATGATTCTGCTCTTCTTGTGTTCACGGGCGGCGTTTTCTACCAACGTGCTTCGCAAACATGTCTATCGCATACGGATGCACAGCGAGAACTGATGATTGATCGGTCGTCCCCACATGTTTGAAATTCGCTGGTTACCGTGCCAGTGGCAGTATGGCAGTATGAACCAATCAGAGCGAGGCGCAAACATGATGTCATTTTCGACCAATAGCGTTGTGCGTTTAGACATTTTTCTTTAAAGTACATTTTAATTAGTTTAAACAAACATTATGAATTAAGTTTGCAACAGGGATTAAACGTTGATGTCCTACCTTGCGAATGAAATACTTATCGTAAAATGTCTGTGGGCCAGAGAGGAGATATTATCGTTCAAAGTCTCCAAACCCGTGTAACGCTTGCGATTTCAGAAATTTTAGAACGGCGCCCCTATACAGGAATAGAAAAGAGAGACGTAAGTCCTACGTCAAAACTTCTTGGTACAGGATCGAATTATTACAAAAAATACCCACTAATGAAAACCTCAATTGCTGGTTGTTAACTGGAATGATTTCAACAGTTCAATTAATTCCTCATCTACCACAAACTCAGTCGCACGTCCTCTGAACTTTGAATTGAAAAATACCAGGTTGTTGTTTTTATTTGATTGTATAGTTGATTCAAGAATATACACTGATTGGTATTATAACATTTTTGTTTTGATTTAACCCTATGACAGATATGTAAAAATGATGGCTCTGTTAACTATGAAGTATGGTTGATTCAATTCAAAAATTGCTTTGAGCTAAACGTACGGGTAAAATGAAACGGGAGTGTACAGCTGTTCCATTGGCTCTATATCGCTCGAGTAGCGTCAAGTCCCAGCGTTTGATGGTTTATGTGGCAGAATATCAATTAACTCAGTTAAAATCACTATAAATGACCCACACGCTAAGATGAGAATACCTAAAATTAGGTACTTATTTTACCTAAAATTAGGTATTGTTGACAAAATATCAGTAAAATTAAACGATAATAACCAGAAATTTTTACTGACATTTGAGTAATGTTCATTTTCCAATATTTGCCGTTATTATTTACCTAAAATTGTAAAAAAAAATTCGACACGGATTGAAGACAGAAGCGGTCGCCATATTTTTCTAAGCGAAAACGTTATTATTTTTCTTATTAAACTTTCAAGAAATAGTTTATTCATGTCCTTTGAAACAATAACTTCTGCATTTTTTGCATTCTTTTATTTGATTCTAGCTTCGACAGATCCTTGTAGACCAACGTAAATCCAGAGGTGCAATTCGGCTTCACTCCGGAGCGAAAAAATGAACTTATTAAAATGTTCGGTCGTTGCAGAAAAAATATTGCTGTAAAACTTCATTGATACTTTTTTAAATACAATAAAAATATTTCTGCAATACTTTTAAGCATGTGTTTGTCCGTGCAGCATTTAGAATACGAATCTGAATTGATAAATTGTAAAATTGCATGTCTTGTTTGAAATAATATTTAAAAAAAAAAACAATTTTCAGTAAAAAATTACGATAAAAAATCGGTAATTTTTAACGTTTATCTTCCTTCAATACCAATACCTAAGATTAGGTAATCTGAGATTACGCACAATTTGAGTATGTATGTTCTGAATCTTTGCACGCCCTCAGCAATGTTTACATCAATCTTGCTTCCTAAACAAGCAAGCAGTGCGAGCTTATATAGACGTCATTGTATGCCGATAACTATAAATACCAGCTACCGGTGTTCATTCAGGATTCTTGTAACGAACTTTGACAGCAACGGATCAGTAGCACCAGCAGGAACAGCAACAACAATAACGAACCAGCAGCAATATTGAATCGTGACGAGTCGACAAATCAATAACATCGACTTAAAACAGATGAATGTTATCGATTTGTCAACATGTCAATCCCAGTTACATTTACTCAAATTTGAGCGAACCCAATTTTCACGAAAGTGAGTCAAAAACGGCTCAAAATTGAGTAAAAGTTCAGGCCGTGTATGGTAAGAGAGAAATCCATGAATATTTTTTCATTCGTTTAGTAGTAGTTTGTATATCTGACAAAACTACAAATACTTATTCCAACGGATTCCCTCCACCTTCCTTTCCGGATAATACGCTACGATGCACTCAGTACGGTACTCGATTCAATTCCTGTACCCACGTTTATGTTATCTCTTCCCAGCAACCACAACACACTTAACGTACGGTCATTGAATCGTATTTTGTGTCCCATCCGCAAGAGAATAAACACAGAAAATGCTTCGCTAGCTTCCACTGCCGTTTGCTATCGGAGTGTTTCGGTTGGTTGAATTTTCTAAAATCCTTTTTCCATCTTCGGTGCGATTCGGTGAGTCGGTGACTGAATGCAGTATACTATCCTGAGCTTCCGTTTCCACCCGGAAGGGAAACCACTTTGGGGGTTCTCCCAACCCAGATGGACGATTTTCTTGCTCGGAAAACGCCCTGAGTGGATCGTGATGCTCCCAAGTATCGTTCAAAACCGTGCATGACTTTAAGACAAACCAGAATCCAATTAACTTTTCGAATAAAATCCGGAAAACGGACACCAGAGCTGCAAACTAAAAAGGATTAGCGCAAACCAAAAGTGCTTATCATGCAACCGAAGTCAGTTCCACTGGATCGAGTAAATGTGTAAACGAGCATCCGCAATTTAATCGCATTCAAAGGCTATTGTAGTTCAGGGAGAAATGTTCTCCAAACTCGCATAAATCGTGCGATGAGCTGAAAAATCGAAAATAATAACAATCTTCCATTCCATCTCGCTCACAAACTCGCAACCACACTCACAAATTGCAGCTTAGGTGCTTAATCCTGAAAACACCAACAAAATTGCAACCAGAGCTCCGAACTTACATTAACCAATCATCCTCCCTGACTCTCATCCCAGCCCAAACAACTGGCAGGAAATACACAATTTCCATTCAATATTTGCCCTCTTGTGACTTGGGTTTGCTGGCCATGCTCAAGCTACCATGGACAGTAAATCATGGAATTTATTGTTTAGCATGTAATCCTTTCTTCATGGAAACTTTTCGACGCTTATTACAGTCGAAAATTTGTGTAGGTAGCAGTTTCGGTCTGGGAATCCCAAAGTCGATCCAGAAACGAATTAATTTTCTGCCCAACGACGCCTGCCACAGATCCTTCGGGAGAGATTGTGTAACTTCCAGCTTGCGTTCGGTTCCGCCCCAACTCCGGTTGATGAGATATGGTTTGTGGGGATGGTACAGATTGGCCGAATCAAACAATAGGGACTGAATTATGGGGGAATGTAGGAATTGGGATTGTTGTACGAAGTTTTCTCGGATTGGATATCAGAAGACAGATAATTATAATTGAACAATATAATGATGTATTGCGAAAAAAAATAGTTTATTGATTAGAATATGAATCTGTTTATTGGTTCAAATATGAACCAATCTGCAATCATCTGTATTAAAACATTTTAAAGACTGTCCACGTTAAATTTCGGACACTTTTCTTGCAGAGTAGATTTTGAATTATTTCACGGATCGCTGAAACGTTTCACTTATATGTCAGTTGAAATTATCAACTTTATTTCGAGGTACATTCTTGTTACATTCTTGTTAAATTCAGTAAAATTGCGTCGAATCAAGTGGAAGTGCGCAAACGCATTTTGTACGAACGGCAGTAAAATCCGTATTTATCGGTAATCTTGCCAAGATCTTACCAAGAAACTAAAACTACCGAAAAGTACCGTGTTTTGTGCTTGCAAATCATTTGATCAGCGCTTGACTGTGGATCGGAAGGATGGAAGTGGAACAAATAGAAAAATATGCTCCCGACAAATGGATAAAAGGTGGTTGTCGTTATTGAGAAAAATCCTAATCTTTCTGTGCAAAATGTGGCTCGCAAAGTTGGGAAGTCAAAATCATAAGTACAAAAAGTGAAGCAGAGGCAAGTACTGAAGGCATACAAAGTGAAAAAGGTGCCCAACCGTGATAACAAGCAAAATTGCACAGCAAGAAGTCGTGCTAAGGAGCTTTACACCAATTTTTAGCAAACATTTTCTTGTATCATACTGGATGACGAAGCATACGTAGTCAAAAGCTTTAAAAAGCCTCCGGTGTCGTATCCCTTCTTCATTACCACGATCCACGTCCTTCCTCACTAAAATTGAATCACTGACTCCCTTCCCATCTCCTTCCTTCTTCTTTTTCCCTCCCCCCCGCCCGCCCCCCCCCCCCCCCCCCTCTCTCCTCCCCCCCTCTCCCCCCCACCCCCCCCCCCCCACCGCCCTACAAAAACACCCACACAGCCGTCGTTCAGGCAAATGGCCCCCCGTAATCCACCGTTCCCCCCCATCCCCCCCCCCCCCCGCCCGCCCAACCTTCCCCCCCCCCCCAATTTATTTTCTGTTTTGCCATATCGCACGAAGGTACACACACTTACACAAACGATGGAGAGCATGAATCAATGAGGTCTATACAGGTGGAGAAGAAGTGGTTAAGTTGTATTATTAGTGTAATGCAAAATACTGTCATTGTGTTCGTGAGATGATGCACAGCCTGTTTTTTGTAAACATGCGTGACGTAGATCTCCAAAAACATCAATTTACAATAGCAGCAAATCACAAGGTGGAATGTTTATTTTAGGTAATTGGTGTAGTTTTTAAAAGGTTTCGGCTGAAAAATGCCTTCTTGTGCACTAAAAGGATGCGGACAGAAACTAAACTTGCTTTGTTATCATTCGCTTGTTTTTGGAGTTTTACGTCACTACCCGAAATCATGGATGGTTTACTCATTTTTCGTTACTAATACCGACAAACACCATGCTCTTCGCCACCTGTATAGACCTCATTGCTCTCGTGCCTTTTTATTTTTTTTCTTTGTCCCCCCCCCCCTAAATTCTTTTTTACCCCCCCCAATAAATAAATAAAAAAAAAATTTTTTTTTTTTTTATTTTTTTTTTTTTTTTTCCATTTCTTCTCCCACCCTTCTTTTTCCCCCCCCCCCCCGGCTTTTTTTTTAAAACCCAAAACAAAAAAACCCCCCTGCCCAGCACTTCCCCACAAAAAAAGAGTCAAAATTCCCCCAAAAAAATTTTATTTGGCAGGCCATATGTAGTTGTGGTCAAAAATCTAAAAGTTTCTTCTCTACCGGCACTGTCAATAAAGGTGCAGCCACACGGCGCTTGAAATCGACGCTATGGATCACATTATAGATATCTTTTTCGTAGTTCTATGAGATTCGAGAAACGGTTTTGCAAAAATATGAGCTATGAAGTTACAGAAGCTATGTAGTAGAAATCTTTGCCGCAGCGCTATCACTTAACTTTTTTCGATGTACACACGATTGATTTTCTTTGTGGTCGCATATATTCAGTTGAGAGCTTTTAAAAAATAAATTTGGGAAGTAATCATGAGAACATTCGGTAACTATGGACAGAGAATGAAAAATTGCTGCAGTTGCCGCGAACATCATATTGAAAAGGCGGATAAAACGAAAAACTCGAAGAGTCTGGACAAAATCGTGGATTGCTCGTCTTGAAGGCTAGGGAATATAACTTAATCTGCTAAAGGAGCTGGGTTATGAAGATCCGGATCACTTGTTCAGGGAAGTTGTTCAGATAAGTTCAGAGAAGTTCTTCAGATAAATATAGGAAAGTTCTTCAAAGTAGTTCGGAGAACTTCTTTAGAGGAGTTCAAGGAAGTTCTTCAGAGAACTTCAGATAATTCTTTAGAGAAGTTTGGGAAATTTCTTCAGAGAATTTCAGGAAACTAATTTCAGGGAAGTTCTACAGTGGAACTACATGGAAATGTTTCAGAGAAACTTCAGGGAAGTTCTTCAAAGGAATTTCAGGGAAGTTCTTGACAGAAATTCAGGGAAGTTCCTCAGAGAACTTCAGGGAAGTTCTTCAGAGAATTTCAGATAATGTTTCAGAGAAGTTCAGGGAAATTCTTGAGAGAATTTTAGGAAAGTAATTTCAGGGAAGTTCTTCACAGAAATTCAGGCATGTTCTTTAGAAAAGTTCAGGGAAGTTCCTCGGAGGAAATTCAGGGAAGTTCTTCACAGAAATGAAGGGAAGTTCTTTATAGAAGTTGAGGAAAGTTCTTCACAGAACTTCGGGAAACTTGCCCCTGCAAAGAGCGTCAGTGTTTATTTAGATTATAAAAAGCCGTTCTCCACCGTCCTAAGGGGAAGGGGGGAAAAAAGTTAACGAATGCCAACAAAAAACCAAAAGGAAGAATCAGGGAGGGTGTAGTTTTTCCCGATTTTTTTGGGGGAATCTGATGCAGGATGTTGAGCTCCTGAGATGCCTGTTTCGGGTCCGATGGTGGGCAATCTGACGCGAGGACAATCAGCTGCTCTTGAAACATTCTGAAAATTATTTTCTCTTCATTGGACAGCTCAAATTTGTTATTCATGTTCCGTAAAGCCATCGAATATGTGTTATACAAGGCAGTCTTCAGCACATAACGTCTTCAGCAACGAGTTGGTCGATTTACCCAGAATAGTGGCCCGATTTTTTGGTTTTTTAAGTTCCGTGGGTTCGGACACGATTTCGACGCAGTTAGAGAGAAGCGCTATCTCATCATATGATGACGCTTCAAATTGCGCACTGTAAGTTTTACAGAGTTTGTTTTTCTACTCTGCTGTGCCAGGTGGCTATCAGGGTCTATGCGGGTGAAATTGAATACTTTTTAGACTCACTTCCCTAAATTGTACCGATAGATAGAAAAATTACAAAAGAAGATGGTGGAAAGGAATGTGCGATCATAAAAAAAAAACTATAAATCAGAAATAACAATTGAAAAAGCTACATGATGTTTTATTCTACGTTGAACCATAATTTTGATGTGGGAATAAAATGGAAGGAAAGGAAAAATAGCGAACCTTTCTTCTCGGGGTTAGCACCGTCCTGATTGTTCGGCTCAGCGTGGTTGAGGGAATAATTTGGCGTAGCTCCTCCGAGCTCGGCTGAAGAAGTTTGCGCAATTTCAATCGGATGCAGTTGATTCGGTGTGTCTAGGTGTCCATCGACGTCTCGGATGTGTCAGCATCATCCACACTACAATTGCACACTCGATCGGCCCAATCGAAGGCGGTTAATGGTTGGCACTGGTACACTGCTTAGGTGGTTTGCACTGTCGGATTTTGCCAAATTTCGGCGCAATTTCGTCACTAGTTAATAAGAATTATTTTTATTACTTTTGAACTTTGCACTGTTTTGGTGTTAGAGATTTCGTTACCGAATAAGAGATTGATCCATAGGTTCGTCCCTCTTTTATACCAGATCCACTGGCTCTGGGGTCCAGGCTAGGCGATGACGTGGATATCAGATGTCATCTCAATGGATGATGCTAGCCGTCAGTTAGTGTCAGGGGGTATGGGATTATAGCGAGTTCCAATTGAAATTGAAATTTAAAATTATAAATAGAATAAAATGGGCTTCTGACACCAAGGGAATGGGTAAAGGAAATTTTATTTAATTTAAATATACTTCATGTTTGTTTATGACCGCAAATTTAGTACCTATCCGTTCGTGGTTATTTCTCCCCCCGCTCCTATTTTTGATCTATTTTTACATCTTTTTTTTTTTTTTTTTTTTTTTTTTTTTCTTATTGCATCCTACTGCTTCAAGTAATCGTCAGCTCGTCCCCTCCGCCCTTTCCCCCGCCCCGCACAACCCCCCACTCAAGTGTACTACCCTACTCGGATTTGTTCTCCAAATCTCAAGGGGTTCTAGTAGCCCTTTGTTAAAGAACTTCAGCCTATTATTGAAAATTGCCGGGCAGCGGCATAACAAGTGTTCCGAGTCTTCTCTATCCATGTTACAGAATCGACATGAATCATCTTGAAGTTTTCCTATCAGCTTCAAGTGATAACGGCTCGGACAGTGACCGGTTATAAGGCCTGTATATATTGTTAGATCTTTTTTGGTAAGATCTAGTAACTTGCGAGTCATTGAAATGTTTGGAGTAATGAACCGCTTTGATTGCCTAGCTTTGAAAGTGTTGTTCCAGTTTGTCTCCACTTTCAAGCATTCCCAGGCTTTCATCTCCATTCTAAGAGAAGAAGCAGATACACCACAAAAGGGTTCAGGTCCTACAAACTGATGAGACGATCCGAGTCTTGCTAGTTCATCGGCTTTCTCGTTTCCATCAATTCCAGAATGACCAGGAACCCAGTACAAATTGACTTGATTACGACAAGACAATTTCCGAAGTGATTGAACACATTCTCAAACATGTTTGGACGTGCATATTGCTGACTTTAAAGCATTCAGAGCTGCATGACTATCCGAAAAAATGCATACATTTGAATATCTCTAGTTTCTGCGTAAGCATATAGCAGAACATTCCAGAATTGCTTGAATTTCAGCTTGGAATACAGTTGGCCACTTTCCCATTGGGATTGAAAGGTTAATCCCTGGGCCAGTTACCCCAGCTCCCACTTGATTGTTCATTTTTCGAACCGTCTGTATAGAAAACAATCGATCCTTGGCGGAGGTTTGGGCCACCTCTTGCCCACGAATCACGCCCAGGATCAATAACTTGATATGAAAAATCAAAGTTGTATTTTTTTTCCATCCAATCTTCGTTGTTCATAACTAAAGGATTAAATTTTACAATTTTTAGAATGCTCAGATGTCCTATTAGATCACCTTCTAAAAGGTTCGCAAACTTTTCAGCTTCTAACTGTATGAATTGATGCAATGGCAACATAAAAAATAGTGCATCCAGTGCCTTCGTTGGTGTACTTCTCATTGCACCGCTAATTGAACAGTCGAGTCGAGCAAAATTGCATATTACAGAAGTCGACTGAACCTGATCGAGTCGACAGCCGAACTCGACGGTCATCTACAATGTTGAAAATTTTCAAAATGTTATTGAAACATTACACCATGCTACAATTGACGACTTCCATCAATTCTAGACAAAATAGTCAAAAGGTCGAAAGTAACATTTATAAACAACTACTTCTAGCGTATTTTTCTGGGATCTGCTTGCGCCCACAAACAAAATAGCACCAGAAACAGATACAGGAAGTTATTCCCTTCCCGTCGGTAGTGGATATAGATGTTAGCAACCTGGCATTTCAAGAAAATTTACTTTCAACCTTTTGACGATTTTGTCTAGAATTTACCTGTGACTTTTGACGTTCGAAGAATAAATGTTTACATTTTTTACTCTTGTTCTGTGAATAACGGTAATGTTTTTATCATTCTGAAAACCTTATTGAAAAGCTGTAGTAAAGTTGTGATTTGAAGAATTTCCGGGGAAAGTGATTGCTTAATATGTGGGCAACTGCCGATATCTATTTCGAAGATGATTCAGAAGAGGAATTTTCCAGTATTTCATTACTACGCAGGAATATTCGGGACACATCAAACCCGTTATCTTTATCTGACAATGAGTGAGTCCTAAATTATCATTCAAGGTTGTTGGAATCTAATTCTCGCGATTAATTGTTTACCATTTCACATTACTACGGCAGAATGGACCTTATTACGGTTGTCACTTCACCCGTGACATCGGTAATAAAGACAGTGATTTCTATTTGATGTGAGTTTTTTCATCGTGAAGTGACTCCCGAAATAAGGCTCAATAAGTCAGTTTTTAGACGATTTGATGGCAGTACAATACAATAAAAAACGATTTAGTCTTGTATAGTCCTAGAATAGTGAATTAACAATCTGATATCATCTGGCTTACGAATAATCCGATTTTTTACTGAATTTTTTATCATATGTTTACTGATTTGGTTATCATATGTTTATATATTTTTTATTTTTTACTTTTCCATCGGCCTATTTCCTCACATGGTGACAATCACCGACGCCAGGAAGACGACTCCACCGCCTGGATCCTACCTATCGACTCGTGAATATAAGCCGGGACCAACGGCAATACTTCCCTTCGGAAGGAACGCGTGACCAGATTTTTTTGCCTCAGAAAAACCATATGTTATCATATGTTGTCGTCTTTAAAAAAATATGTTTGTGGCACGAAAATTCAAAAAAATGTATAGTTGCAGTTATGAACGTCGGACATTAAATTAAAATCAACACAATGTTTTTTTTTCTCAAGCCAACATTATCTTCCATTTATTCAACCATACCAACGATTGCTAATTTTACCCATCTTTACACACTTTTAAAATAACTTATTTTTGTCAAGATCAGCTAATTTATGCATCATATGACGCAAATAGACTCAATGTACTACGAAAATGCAAAATCAAAAAAAAATCTATGAAGAGTAAATTAGAATGTTTTGATTATCAAATGGTCGCTCAATCATATGTGAAAATCACTTAAGTGTTTTTAGCAGTTTTAGTATAGTTTGATTTATGAAATTATTTGTTGGGTAGAGCGAATACAGCTGGCAACGCCTTGAATCAGGAAATCAGAAAAAAATCGTACGTAGACAAAATTTAATAACAAATCTATCGAATGGGATGAACTTGCATCCATGAATAGAACCAATTTGGTGCATAAAGACCGACATTACATCCATATGTGTTTCTGACTTTATAAAATGAGTTGTGTAACTTTATGTGATACATACTACCAAATGGCATATTAAATATATCTAAGCAAATGTATAACTAGTAAAATATCGCTTCCAGCTCAAATACTTTGAGTTATAATAAAAAATGTAATTGATTGTTGCATAATAGGCTGAGTCAAGAGACACATACCCTAGGTGTTTTTATCAACTTCAATTACCGTATTAAACTTGTTGTACTTGAAGCGTAGATTTTCATACATTCTTATTATTTCAACTTCATTAATCGCGATAACTTCATTTTGATCTTTTAATATCCGAATGAAATCATTGGAGGAAAACTTCTCGCTCATGCCCATTACTTTAAGTCTTGGCACCGATGAAGGAAAAACAGCGTTATAATTTTCACCCAAATCGCATATATTTGAAATTGGTTCACTGTTGTAGAACCCCTAGGTCCGAAGTACACCTTGCAGTCTGCACCTTGCTATAACTCTTGTGCTTTTCGGTACCTCTCGGTACTAATATCTTTATTTTTGTTTTGATTCGCTATGCTATTTTGACAGCATATTTGAGTGTGTTGGTGCGAGTTACGTTATAAGGGGCGAATCATTAGGCTTGGGACCGGTGTGGTAGTATTTCCTGAGCCAAAGAATACATTCATTTTCTTCATCGCTATCCAGCCGCTGCTTGTATCCTGTTAAACACTCAGCGATAGTAGAGCCATCTTTGCCATTTCTAAAGTTACGGATTTTGTGTGTTTTTGAATCCAGTTTACTATTTAAAAACTTGCGAGTATCATCGCTATTATGTATGAACGCTTTCGGTTTGATCACAATGACCGGACGAGAATTTCGAGTAGTTTTTTTTTTGAGATCAGTATCAGTGTTTTTTTATTATATGTTTTACAATTATTATTAGTCCCAGAATTACTTTTAACTATATCCGCGAAACTAAAACATCATTTGACGTCTCGCTAACGTCTTCCTGAACTGTACGCTTTTTGTCTCTGGGATTCAGGCTCGGCTCCGATGCCGTACTTCATGTACCTTGCATTTCATTCATTGCAGCCACTTTATTGATCGAATTAAATTAAAAAAATGAACATTTCATACTCTCCAATTCTTTACCAACTGATTTATTAAGTTCAAAAATTGCCTTCTCTAAGGTACTATTCAAATTTTTCCCCAAAATGTCCATACCGGTTACTAACGCTTTGTTTATTTGAGCAACGCCACTAATCGAATCTGATAGAAAAGAAATCTTCTTCATCTCCTCTTCGAACTTTTGAACGGTCGGGAGCAATACATTCTTCCACAACGCTGGTCTAACAAACAATCATCACATTTGAACAGCATATTATCGTTCTCACTGACTAGCTTGGCTACCGCTTTTGTCAGTGGAGTACACCTATATTGGTAAAATAGACATTAATATCTAGAGATAAAAACCTCTAAATACTAACGTACATTTTGCTCAGCTTTCTACATTTTATTAGAATTGCTGTAAAATTTCAAATGGATCTATCGAAAAGTTTATAGAACTTTCAAAATGCTCATATAAGTTTGCATTGATTTAAAAACACACAAAAATGTTAAGAGCAGCTGATACGTTTATAAATTTGCCTATAATAATTTCCATCATATTGTCCATCGATTTAGTTGCTTTTATTTTCATCAGTTCGACGAGCCGTTGGAACTGTCGGTACACACAAAAAATAGATCTTGTTTTATTATAAGTTTTGCACTTTACTTCAGAAAAGAGTTTATTTTTCATTAAATTAAAAGTAAAATTATCCACTGTGAAAGTTTTGCGTTTGATTTGAAAGTGTATTTTTTCGGTTGAGTGTGTAAATTTAAAATTGTAGAACTGTCAAATCCACCAACACAAAAGCAAGCCGTCTTCGTTTGATAGAAAAAAAAAGAATCGGGTTTACCTGTCAAAGTCGTCCTGTTCTTTTCGTCCGCCCGGGACAACATTTAAGCTGCTTACGAATATTGTTCTGTTGTGAAGGGATTTGTCGAGGATTTTAAGGTGAGACTCGGTGGTATATTTTCTATGAAGATCACATTCGAAGTTTTAGCCTTATAGTAGTACGCTCTGACAAAGTACTCTTTCCACCGATAGCACCAGCTCGCCGGACAACCCAATAAGCAACATAAAGCAGCATAACACCCCAACGAACAACAGGAACAGTTAACTTTCTTCCAATTACGAATGTCTCACCGGCAGCGAATCGGATCCGAACTACGAATCCGTCCGAACAAACCCCGTCGACGATCGGTCCATCGTCAACGATTCGCTCTTGAAGTCCGATTCCTAGGCGACGCCAGGTGTGCACCAGGCAACCGCCACGACAACGACGGAGGACACCGGGTCCGACACTCTTCCGGCCGAAACAGAAGCGGAGACGCGAAATGCGACAAATGTGAACTGGAAATCACCAGCGTCAGTGACTACTTTCAAGACTGATTTTTTCATGCCAATTGTGAGAACCGTCGTGCAGTATAAGTTTATTCATTGTTTTTTAAATGTGTTTTTGGGAATACTGTTATATCCTGACGGCGAGCGAAAAACGACTCCAACAAAGTTTATTTAGATGATTAATATAATCCGAATGCAGCGTTTGAGTGAGAATTATGCATTAGTTAGAAATCCGTTGTTTACTACATGAACCAATAACCAGAAATATTTTATGTTTATTTAATGTTTTATTAATTATATCCCTCTTTCATTTAAAATCGAATGATTTTCAAACAAATAGCTGTCTAATTAAAATTTATAATGATTCATCTGAAAAAAAAAAGACAATTTATGCTAAAACGATTTTTATTTAAATCTTAACAGTTTACTTTTATTCTAATTGCACGATACTTTCGGGTTGAACGTCCATTTTGAAATAAAAGTAATTTGCTTTTATTTTCAACGATGCATCGGTTTCGATTTGACAGTTCTACAATTCGTTTTGAAAGTTTCAACTTTTAAATGAACCAAGCGGAAAATTTTGATTTGACAGTTTGAAGGTTTTTGTTGTGAAAGCTAACCGCTTTCTAAGAAAAAGAACCAACGCAACTTTTCAATTTTAGCAATGATTTTCTTAATTCTAACAATCATTATTCTTTGTGTTTAATTTGTCTTCTTGTGAGGAATGGACATTTTTCGCTGGAAGAAAATAGTTTTTCTGATATTCATCTCAAAAAATAGAAAAAAAATATGGTTTCCTTACCTTGCTCAACCAGCTATCCCTTCTAGACGAAAATCGCGAATCAAAACAAATTTACTCGACAGAATGTGACAAATCAATCACTCGTTTTCGAACAGTCTACTGAGTCGACCTGCTCGACAAAAAATCGTCGATCTCGACAACTGTAATAGCAAAATGAACCTGTTGAGCAAAGTGACGGTCGACTCGACTTCTATAATTGGCCCCATACACTTCCCCAGGTGATCGGGATTCGTTGGATCCCACAACGCCGGATGATGCTCCCACAGCTCAATCAAATAAAATTTCTTTTCCTGGTCCGTTTTTGCTTCAAAAATACTGCGAAAACACAAACTAGAAAAAATTTAAACGAACTGCCAAAAAACTTCGACCAACGAACTATGAACTATTCCGTCCGGATGGAATAGTTCATAGCCTACTACTATAACATAGAAACTATCACTAGAGTGTACACACGACAATGGGCACGGCTCTATATCATTGCGTAAAACTATCACTTGCAAGTCAAAACTATGAGCTATCGCTACATAGTATAGATGGTCCTATGAACTTTTACATAGTTTTCTAGCATATACCTTACTATATACGAAAAATAGCAGCCGTGTGGTGACACCTTAAGGATGTGTACGAGATAGAATGTCTGTAAAAGCGGTTGCTACCGTTTATTAGAAGCCACGACTCTCCAGTTTTGTTTTGGCCTGATTTGACCTCTTGTTTCTATGCGAAATCCATCCTGGTACAAGAGGTCAAATGCGTGCCAAAAACAGCCAATCCACCAAACTGTCCAGAAGTTCGCCCAATAGAGAAGTACTGGTCTCTATTTAAGCGGAAACTCTTCGAAACTAAGGATCATCTTGGCTCGATCCAACCGCTTTTTGCTGGTAACCTCTGAAACGACTTGGACCTTACGTTTTATGAAAGGCTTATAACCAAGCTCCTTGCTAAATATGGTGTGAGCGGTCCCGATGGAAACGGTGATATTCAGCAGCCGTTCTCCGGATTGAGAGGTTCTTTTTGTGCTAAATCCGCTCTCGGCATGTGTTGGATATTTTTTTATCAATCCCATTTATTCGTTCAGGCTCAATCGAATTAGCAGATGTTGTGTATAAAATAGTGCTTTTTTTGCTTATTCTGCATGGTTTTCTTCATTTGGGATTACTTATGACTATTATGACACATGGCATAACAATGGGAAATTGAGGCTCCGGCAATAAAATCACTATTGAATCAAACTAAAGTCAAACAGTTCTAGATTAATTACTTGAGTAGTATCAAAACACGTATATCAAAATCACCCTTTCTATGAATATTTCTCAATTCAGTAGCAACTCGTTGAGCGAACTCGACGGTGTCGAAGCTATCCCAAGTCGTAGTCGTTCACGTAGTTGTACTTGATTTTAGCCTCAAGTACACTGGGATATTCCACGATAAATTCTTCAGTATTCCGGTTCTTGGTATTAATTACTGTGCGCTACACGCCGAAGGTCCATGAACGTAGACATGCTTCGAGTTGACGTCCAAGAAATACACAACTGTTTTTTTTAATAGAATTTTCCGCATCAGGAGCTTTGAACGGGGTGGTCTGCTGGTCGTACGGAAGCAGTGAAGCATTTCAGGCAGACTTCTATCGAAAACGACATAGAATTCCTGATGAACAAGTCAGCAGGTCTGGTTCATTTGAAAACACCATGTGGATAAAGATACCAACCACTATTGCATCCTAAATCAATCACCGTCACAACACCGAGTAGCATGGTGAGCATACCCTTTCACCATCTTTCTTCTTTTTTAGCGTTTCAGGCTTATTGCTTGATCTCAACTTAGTGTTCTTAATTCACTTCCACAGTTATTAATTCAGAGCTTTCGATGCCAGGTACCATGTTTGCATTAGTATGATTGTGTGGCAAGTACAATTATACCCTATGCCTAGGGAGTCGAGAAATCGAACCCAGCTACCTCCAGCATGGTGTTACTTTGTAGCCGCGCCATTACCCACTGAGCTAAGGGAGGACCCATACCCTTGCATCTGGTAATATTGAATATTTCAAAGAACGTTCCCCTTTAGTGCAAATCCACGTGGCATTTGTGTCTGTTCTTAAATTTACAAGACCATAAGAACATGATGACATTTTGACATGGCGTAAAAATAAGTTAAGGAAGACAAAAAGAATTTTCAAATGCTACTACTGTTAACGCAAATACAAATGCTTTCTGATGCCCGTTTTGATCTCGAGGATGTTCATATCGAAATGCTTTTGAACATTTAAAATAAAATAGTGCAAAATCCGGTCGTTGCCCATCGTCAAAAAATATTCTAAGGATACAAGAAGCTGTCGTCAGAATAATGAATATAAAACATACAATAGAATCAAATTTGTCTTTGATTCTCTAAGTATTTACGTGCAACAAGGATTCCTGAAATTATGCAGAATCTAGAAAAATAACTTTTTGATTTATTCATAAGTTAATCCTGATTGCGGTGTTCAGCAAAAAAAAAATAAGCTATTCTTTTACTACACTCAGGAAAATATCCATACGATTTTCATACAATCGGAACTATGAACCACAAAGCTAGGGTCAAAGACTCATTCCATACGAAATCGTATGAAGTGATTATTGTTGCATTGGTCGAGAAATACATGCATCTTATACACGTTCAATTGACATCACTTAACAAGCGTGTATAGTCTCGTGAGATTGTGGCTCGTTTCTGGATCCCGAGATTCGTGGTTCGAATCCCGATTGCAACTTTTTTTTTCTGTGAGCTAAATTTTCATACGATCGTCCTATGAACTTCTTTCGATCAGGGAATTGTATGAAATTTGCAATTATATCTTCTGGCAAATTTCCATACGATATTCCTATGAATTCTTCTCGATTTGTTTACTCAGTGTAGGGTTTCCGAGTGTACACATCATATTTTACTAGACGCTAGTTATTTAAAAATCTAGAAAGATTTAGTAACGTGAATCAATTTTTGATAATTTTTAAGAAGTTCTCTCTGATACGATGGATAAAAGTATAGCTTGATAACGGTACAAAATTTACGGTGCTGTTAGGTACAGTTATTAAATTAGTGCTTTCAAAACTTTCCACACCTGCCATTACAGGTTCTACATTTATGTAGATATAGATAGCTACTCAATTGATAACCTTAGAATAGCATCTAGAACATAAAGAAGATAGCTTCTTAAGCAGAAAGAGCTTGCACGAACTATAACATGCCTACTACACTCGGGGCGTTAAAAATACCAACGTTAAACGTAACGTAAAAGAGAACAATACAACAAAATACCAATTTCCGCATTGTTAGTATCAGGTACAGCTTCAGTCTATTGATGAAAAGCAGAAACCCCATCAACGAAAGCAGAGGGGCGCAGCCACAATTGAAGCAAAAGCTATGTATCCATTTTCCAATCACAGTTCCCGCACCAGAGCCATTGAAACTTTCGAGTATTATTCAAACATACTTCTCACGTGCTTGGACTGGTGCTCGGGCTTCCAAGCCTATTGTTGTGGACTTTCCAACCAGATGATTATTACAATATGGGCTCGTACGAGGTGATTTATTCGAGCATAGCAAAAGTAATCCCAACCCAGTGCCTTGTAATAGCAATTTTCCAACATTACGTAAATACTCAATTGGCTAGCTATTATTGTACTCTCGCCAAGTGAACTCCAACAAATGTTAAAGTTTACATTTATGCCTCTCACCCCTCATCGTCATTCATTACAGTTTTCAAGGAAGCAGTAGATCACACAGCCCGTGCAAACTTTCATTCGGAATCGAAAATGAACCCGCACTTTTTCATTCCTTCGCTAAACCATCAGCTCAGTTGCCAATCCGGAACAAGGATTGGTTTCCGGTTCTTGAAAATTGCAAAGAATCGAATGCGCTCCAGAAGTTTAGCAACCTTCCCTCATCGCCCTCTGACCACGGGTTGATGATGCTTCTTCTGGCGGAGCCGAAAAGTTGGCCGTGGCCCGACGTTGGTCGACGTTGGGAGGATCTCAAACAAAGGCAATCGCACTGTGCAGGGAAGGACATTTTTTTTGCTAGTCGTTTGCCTTCGTTTCCACTTGACTTTTTCCCAGCAACTTTTGGATTGAAGGAGACAGTTTTCCAATTTCCCAGACTCTTCAGATCCCACGGTTGAATCGGTCAGTCCGAAGCTGTTCTTCACTGCTGCTGCTGCTGCTGCTGCTGCTACACAAGAAGTTTCCACTCAAACCGGATCAACTCCGAATGATAAATGGAAGATTTGTGCATCGGAATACGGGTTCATTACAAGTTCGGTTGCTCATATTTTTACTCCCAATTTTCCCCCGTAATCTTATGTGCAGTCCAATGCCTGGAGGTGGTGAATATTGTATGACCGGTTTCTGCTGGGGAATAGCTCCACCTGAAACATTTAATTTCATTTGTGTGTCGGATTTTCTCGATGCAAACCGACCCCAAATAGATTATCGCAATCGAAATGGAACTCACCTCCGATGCGATGAAATCGTTCATGCGATACACGAAGATAACCACAAATAATGGGATGGTAGAAAGCAGGCGGTGCTGTATGGTTGGCAGATAAACTGTAAATAGAATTGAAAATCACGTAAACGGAAAAAGTTAATTAGAGAGATTAAATCAGCAGGAGCTTGTGGCATTTTTCTCTTTCAGGCAAAATTCCGAAGCAGATTAAGAATAAATGTTTGTTTTCCGACTGCTTTCCGGACCAATGGAGAAGATAAATTTGATTGTGTGGTGGTTGGCTTCGGAGATTGTCCATAGTGCTTGAGTTTACTAGGGGTCGGCAGCAGTTTGTAGAAAATGTAATCAAATTATCGGATTCCGGACATTTCCCAAACTGGTGTGATTTTCTAAATAAACAGCATGATTTAGATATCTTTTACTCCTAAAGAAACGGATTTCGGAAGTTTGGACTCTCAAACACGTTGGAGGTTTTTATCTAATTTCCGTCGTACTAAGATTTATCCCTCTTATACAACGTGATCAATAAATTCGGATACACTTTTTCATGCGCCTGTAAAAGACATGCTATGCGTATTTTGGTCAGCTGTTGTTTGCTTGTTACGCGCGATGAAGCAATTTAGGGAAATTGTGGTGAAACAATTTTTAAATTGCGACCACCTGGCGTGATTTTCAAAAGCCTGAAATCTTTTCGCGTTTGGCGTAACTTTATATACAAGACCATCAAAAGGTATCAGGAGACGTCCTCTTCAGAGGACAAGAAAAGGCTCGGTCGTCCACGTTTGGAACGGACACAGCGAAACATTAAAATCGTAAGGAATCGGACGCAAAGGACAACGTTCATTACGGAAAATGGCGTCAGACCTGGACATTTCTTACGGATCGGCTCACAATATTGTACGTCTTGATCTTGGATTCAAGGCTTTTAAAAAACGAAGGTTTGGCGTTTCCAAGCCATCCAAGCAGAAGAGGTTGGATAGAGCAAAGGTGTAACGATAAGCTAAACGGGTGTTTCGATCAAAATTTGGTCGCCTTAAACTTGACGCATTTCCTTTCATCGTGCATTAAACAATTTTGCACACCCGTCATTTGTGCGTGTGTGCGTGTAGCATCATGCCTCTATTTTGATTTTGAGATTAGCACTTCAGTTATCAAAATGTCGTCGAAGAAAGAGAAGCAACGCCTCAAAATTTTGCACGAGCAAGGCGAAAATCCAAACTACTCTCACGCCAAGTTGGCGAAATTGTTGAATGTGGAGAATTCAACCTTGTACAAGTCAAAGCAATGAATGAATTCGCTATGAAAAGCACAATCCCACCAATCATGGTTTGATTAAATTTTTCCCACAGCTAATCTGGCTGTAAATTATAACTGTCATACCAAGCAACGCTTTTTTTTATCAAACGTTCGAAAATAGCGCATTTTTTGTAACTTACTCGAATAAATAAGATATATATTATAGATTCAAAAATCGTGTCCAATCTGCTTCACATTTGTGGATAGGTACTCTCCTGATTCATAAATCTTAATTCTGGATATCCTTCAAAAATTATAAAATGACTGGTTAACTATTGCATTCATCTGAACAAGCGATGTTTTATCTGAAAGTACATACCAAACTATAGACTGTTCCAGAAAGTATAAGCACACTTTCAAAATAACAAAAAAGTCGTGGTTTTTTTAGTTTTAATAATTTTATTTGGCAAATCATATTTGTATTTGTGTTTTATATGATATTTTACTCTCGTTTAATCAAAATATTTAATCATAGCCAAGAAACCTAACTTTTCCTCGAACATGACCCATTAGCTTCTGCACAGTGGTACTTCCCACCATTTTGACCACTTTTGGCCAATCTTTTTTAAATTTTTGGATGTCGTCCGCTGGTTTTATGAATTTTCGAAGCTTTGCTTTGGTTAAAGCCCAAAAAGTCTCGATTGGTCGTGCCTCCGGGCAGTTCGGCGGATTCATGTCTTTCGGCACGAAACATACATTTTGACTTTTGTACCATTCTGAAGTGTCCTTTGCGTAATGACATGACGCCAAATTAGGTCAAAACACTACTTGACCTTCGTGCTTCCTGACCATCGGCAATAATCGCTTCTGGAGACATTCCTTAACGTATTTCTGAGTGTTCATCGTCTCCGTTGTGATGTACGGACTAGATGTTTTACGACACTCGCATATTGCCTGCCAAACCATAACCTTCTTACCAAATTTTTCGGTAAAAATTGCCTTCTCCGTTTCGAGGATGTCTTTGTCTTCGCTTACAGTATAGAATTGTGGTCCGGGAAACGTAATCTAGTTTCACATACGTTTCATCGTCCATTATTATACACCCAGAATTTCTACACAATAACGAATCGTAGAATTTGCGGGCCCGTGGTTTCACGGACGCGGCCTGTTTTGGGTTCGTTTTGGGTTTTTTTCTGTTTCCGGTATGTTTCTAGCCCAAGTCTTTCTTTGGCACGCATGACGTTACTCGACGAGATCCTTAGTTTTTTTGCAACATCCCCAACGGAAGTCGCTGGTTTTCGCTTGTAGGCACCCCTGATCTTTTTATCCATATCCGGACTAACAGGACCGGATTTCCGACCACTCTTCGGCGCATCTTCAAACGTACACTGTTCTGTATATTTTCGAATCGCAGATCGTACCGCTCCGACGCTTACACCCTCTCCCTTGGCCATTTTTATCAAGTGCACCATTTGTGCACGATACTTTTTCGTTGTTCCGGAGTAAGACCGCGCATTTTGATAGGTAACACAAAACTGAGCACTTTTTTGATGTTATGTCATTCAGAAATGTGCAAACAAAAGGACGCAGCCAAAACATGTTGAAATATTTCATTATATTCAAAATGACCGTTAAAATAAGGTGTGCTTATACTTTCTGGAACAGTCGTTATACATATTACTTCGAACTGCACGCAAATACATCCTTTCCTTAATTTATAATGATTTTTTCAATCTTGCACAAAGCGTAACTTGATTCAAATTTGTGGGGTGAGTATAAACATGTAGAGAAGCGTCTCCTGAGTCTGATAATGTTGTTGATTTCCATAATTGGTTTGTTATTTTCGAAAAATTGGTATTGGAAGAGTTTGGTGTCGTGTACATATAATCGAGGTATACCTGTACTCGGAAAAGCAATAAAAGACAGTTGTTAGTGGTAAAAATGTATTGAGCTATATTTTACATTAAACTCCTCCTATTCAGTTTTCAATCATTATTGCAGGAAATTTTATTGCATCGTATATCTTTATTCTAAAGTTAAGAACAAGCAAAATAAATGATACTGAAAAAAAAGTATTATTCCATAGGGGATGTGCTTATTTCCGTAGATTTTGCGTACTAATCCATTTGTCCGTAAGAATTCTACAGTAATTCATGATTAGAATCAAAAAGCCAATTGTAAGCAATGGTTTTAAAACTTTGATCCCTCACGAACTACAAGACTACCTACGATATTCAATTCACATTTTTCTAACAGATGTTGCTCTCGATTACTTAGAGTATTTTGATACTCGAGAGAAACCAACGTTTAAAGTCATTGTTTTCAATTGGCTTTTAGGACCTAATCATGAAGGACTCGGGAATTGATCAAATCCGTAGGTCTACGGAGAAATCCGTTGATCTGGCATCTTTGCATCATCCTTTGTTTGGTTAAATAAAAGTTTTATAGATGCACACGGATTTTAGCCCTTCGAGTTTCGAAATTTGAATTCGACTTTCGAATGCATATTCTTAAAGGTCTCGACCAATACAATAATTACTCGAAGTTTTGCGGATGTTTTCGTTAGGTATAACGGATTGTCAATTCGGTCAATCATAAATGGCATTTTCTTACAGCAAACTGGTTTCGTATATTCGTACATACTCTGGCACGTCCTGTTCTACAGGATGTAGCAGAAAATATTGCGAAAATGTTCAAACTTGAATATTGGGTTAATTCGTGTAGCTAGTGATTAATTTCTGTCGAAAGTGTATTTGTTTATGTTTACTTTAAACTGCTGCATCCAAACATTCTATTTGTTTTATTGCAAATTCATCAAAATGTTCGTGAAAGAAGTGATCACCTGTTTGTTGCTCGCCCAGAAGAAGCCGAAAGAGATTGCCTAGGTGGTAGGGTGCCATTTGGCAACAGTTTACCGCATAAAAAAGTCCCTGCAGGATGGTCCTAAGCAACGGAAGCCGGGAAGCGGAAGTCCGTGCTTTGCACGCACGCCGAACGTGATCATATCGGTCCGTGCTAAAATTGCTCGCAATCCGTGCGTTCCATAAGAAAACTTGCAAAGGAAGCCAATATTTCGGAGAAATCCATGCGCAGAGTCATCAAAGAAGACCTGCATGCATCTTCCAGAACCAGAGTGAAACGCCACTTGATTACGGACCGGGTCAAGGAACTACGAGTGACTCGTTCCAAGAGATTGCTTTCCTTGTTGAAGAAGGAAAAAATGATAATCCTGTTCTCTGACGAAAAGCTTTTCAGCCTCGATGCGGCCAACAGCCGCACGAACCGGTTCATTTCACCGCAGAAAATGGAGAACGTTCCGGAAAAAGTGAAATTCAAATTTCAAACCAAACATCCGGCTGGTGTCATGATGTTTGGCTTGGTGGCGTCCAACGGTTTTAAAATGCCGCCTGTTTTCATTTATGCTGGAGTTAAAATCAATACCGAAGTGTATGTCGGTATTTTAAAGGACCAAGTGCTTCCCTGGGTGAAGGCCAACTTCTCCGAGGACCAAAACGTTGTCCTACAGCAGGATGGAGCGCCGTGTCACACGTCCAATCGAACCCAACAATGGTTGAACGATAACATGAAGTTTTGGCCGAAGGATTTGTGGCCGTCTAGCAGTCCAGATCTTAATCCGTTGGATTATTCGATTTGGGCATATGTTGTGAAAACCCTGAAGTCAACCAGAACACGCACATGGCAGTCAATGTCGGAGGACTACGTCCGAAAGGCATGCTCTGGCTTCCGGCGTCGGCTCGTAAATGTTATTAATTAAAATGGAGGACACATTGAATAAATTTGTTTAAAAAGACTTTATAAAGATAACTGCACTCGAAAATGTTGATATTATTGCTTGAATTAGTTGAAAATTTGATTTGAAAGATATAGAACAAATGTTCGCATTAATTTCTGCCGCACCCTGTAGTACTTGAGCACTCATACGACAGTTGCAGCTGCGCACATCCATCACATCACATTTCTCATCAGAATCATTACAACGTCAGCAGTAACCAATCCAATACGACAACACCAAGGCATAGCCACGACAATATCTTCAATAAATTTTAGTTTATTTCAAAAACATTCTTCATTTCCTAAACCAAAAAGCCCTGAATTCATTTGTTATGAAACTTCTTCTGTTCAAAATTACCAACGTTATGTTTCAAACTCTTGCCGAAAACGTATTGCATATTTGTATTTCCAGAAACAGTATCTCGTTTGATATCACCGAAAACCAACTCCTCAAACGAAGCACATGGAAATTGACTATTGAAGAACTTGATTCAAAGCAGCTCCAATTAGAGTTTGGAAAGCGCTCCCTTCAAGCTACCGTTCCCCCCTCCACCGCAACTTTGTTCACTTAGTTGAACAAGTTTAGCAAGAAGCCGAATTAATTTGAAACTATGTGCCACGATACGCCACCTCCTGTGTCAAAACCAAAGGACCAAGGGACGACAGTTGGGAAGCAGGAAACAGATCCTTGACGACAGACACAACAAGCTAACCGCAATTTCAACCACTACGGCTACGCTGCGGTTGCATGTTCTCTGTAGGTATTTGAATCTGCAAGCTAGGAGATACCTAAACATGTAGACACCAATATGGTGCACCACAGAACCCTGCACCACCCACCGTCTTCAACCATCATCGCTGGGGACCGACATGCATGTCCTTGATTTTCCTTTGTGTGTTCGAAGAATATTGCTGAGGGTTGTGGGTCAAGATACTGCTCCTTTCGGTCGGTGGAGCAACTCGATACAACAGAGTTAATTAAATTTCTAATCTTATCGGTAAATAATTTTAATGCGTTATATACAAGCTGATCTCAAGGATAAACGAAGGCAGATGACTTCGGTTGAGTGTGTGTTGCGAAGTGTAGGAAGAGGTGGACATTCACGCATCACTAGAAGCGATAATTGATAGTGAATACAAAAGCTGCAGCATTCCGTCTTCATCGCTTTAGTCGACGACCGGATGTTTACACCCATTCCCCTTGGTTTGCACCATCAGACAAGTCGTCTCATTAAACACTTTAATGGTGCGGTGTAATTGAATTTTCAAAGAATAATAAGAACAATGACCATCCTCGCTCCAGTGGTGATTAATCAACGATGGTTTTGTTCTAGACGGTTTGAACAATAAATTTTGTCTAGTGCTTCGAATTTCCTGTTTCTGCTCACACATTTCTCAAATGGGTATCCTCAGCTCGGGTTTAGTTATTAGACAGTTTGTAAATTGATTCGAGGGCATATCTTCATGGAGAAAGCTTTCGAACAACAAATGACTTTTGAACACTATCCTGCAAATCAATCCTCCCATAACCAGTTAAGGTCATTTCCGAGTTCCTTATTCCTTGGCACGGTTGACTGAGGACAAACAAGTCCAAGCACATTTCCGGAAACGTTGGAATGATTTACGAAGGATGACACATTCCCCAGCCAAACCCATACATCGTCTTCGTACGTAAGATTGAAACGAGTCGTAAATTATGCTACTAAACATATCAGAACCTTATTCCTTCAAAACACTCTGAGAATCAGTGGTGCCAAAAAAGCTAGAGAAAATCCCATAAGTTTTGTAGAATAGCTTCCAGGTTGTTTTCAACTAGATCCTCTCGAATCATCCAACAGCAAAAAAAAATAGAAATAGAAGAATGAACAAACCTTTTTCCCCGTAGATCGGATTCCCTGCCACTCATGTCTTCAAATCCACCAACCTGCGAAAAGGGCACCAAAGGAAGCGGAAAATTGCACCTCCACCGATGTCACTCCTCTGTCCATTTCGACTTCCCCCTCCGATGATGTAAGCACGGAAATGGGGCACAGGAAAGCAAATTCATAAAAAAAAACCAACCCCGTCACAGTTCCGCTGGAACTATTTTCATGCTCCACCGAGAAGAGAGAGAGCCAGCCTCTCGGTTTTCCAAACACTGGAAGAAGCCTTTGGTTTGGTTTGGTTTGGTTTGGTTACACGAGAACAACGGTGTTATAATCGGATCGCAGCCAACCGTGTCATATTCTTGTTCTCCACTTTCCTACACATTCCGATGTGCAGGACAATTTCCATTCCGTCGGTCACCGGTTGGCTCTCTCCTAAGAATCTGACGACGACGACGACGATGACGTCAACGTAGGCGGTAGAAACATTTGTCTTCGGTTTTCCGTGGCAAGGGGCAATCGGAAGATTAGCTGAGGGTCCGCTCCGGAGAATTTGCACCCCGTAACCGATAGTAGAAAAAAAAAGGATCGAAGTCTTTTTTTCTCTCGAGCAATTTGTTGCCAACGAATTTTGGGTGAGGCATAAATTTTGACCGGAGGGATAAATAATGGATGCTGCAACGGTTTTGTGGAGGGTTTCGAACGTGTTGTAGGAGTATAAGTTGAATTATTGGTTGAAGAAAAGGGGAAAAAAATAAAAAACCCCCCCTATAAATTCGAATCCACTTAAGGAGTGTATCGAAAAGTAGTTATAAACATTCGATGCGTTATTACGCATAAACTACTGTATATATTTTTAGCGTGTAAGCGCCATTTGCTTTGTTTACATGTCAAAAATGATTATTCGGTTCATTCATTTCCGTTGATAAAGTTGTATTCAAAATGTCGCGAATTGAATTTGAGACTAAAAAGAAAATTCTGCACACTTGGTGCACCGAAAAGGGTGTTACTTACAACCAGATTGCGAAAAGAGTAAATGTTCACCCGGCAAGTGTAAAACGCATCATCGAAAAGTTTGGTAAGGAGTGCTCCCTCAAGGATTTACCAAGAAGTGGCCGGAAACCCGGCTCCAGCAACCCCGATTTGGACCAAAAAGTTGTGGATTATATTCAACGGAACAAATCTGCCTCTACTCGCGATCTAGCCAAGAAGTTCAGGACCAGCATCGGAATGATTCAACGAATCAAGCGCAGGAATGACTTGAAGACGTACAAAAAGCAGAAAGTGCCCAAACAAACTCCGGAACAAAAGTCTCGTGCCAAAACCAGGGCTCGAAAGCTGTACAGCTGCATTTTGGACAATGTCGACCAGTGCATTTTGATGGATGACGAAACATACGTTAAAGAAGATTCAAGAACGCTACCGGGGCCGCAGTTTTATACTAAATCTGTTGGGGAACGTGTGCCAACCGCAGATACGACTGTTGCGATGGAGAAATTCGGTCAGAAGGTGCTCATTTGGCAAGCTATTTGCACATGTGGCTTGCGTTCTTCAATTTTCTATACAAAAGGAACTATAAATGCTGAGATTTATCAAAAGGAATGTTTGAAGAACAGGTTGCTACCATTGTATAGAAAGCACCAGTCCCCTCCTCTCTTCTGGCCAGATTTGGCATCGGCACATTACGCCAAATCCACTCTACAGTGGCTGACGGAGAATAACATCAAGTTCGTAGAAAAAGACATCAACCCACCAAACTGTCCCCAGTTGCGACCGATCGAACGCTATTGGGCAATAGTCAAGCGTATATTTAAGAAGGATGGTACAGTGTCCCAAAACATGACCGATTTTAAGAAAAATTGGGCAGCGGCATCCAGGAAGTGCACAAAGGTCACTGTGCAGAATTTGATGGCAGGTGTCAAATCAAAGGTACGGGCATTCTACAGAAATGAACATGATGACTAGTTTTTCCGTTTGGATCTTTTGTAAACATGTTAAGCTATAATAAACTGAAATAGTATGTTAATTTTAACCATGTTTTCATGCCTATTTTATTATTTGGAAGTTTATAACTACTTTTCGATACACTCCTTAAAAAAAACCTTCCACCCCCCACATTCCCCACCCCAAATTCCAAAAACCTTTTTTTTAAAATTAAAACTTAGAAAAAAAAAAAAACAAAAAAACCTCAACAAAAACCCAAAAAAAAAAACCAACAAAAAACCACAATATAACCCCTAAATTTTCAAACCACCATTTGTAAATTGCGCACAATGCTCAAGGTATACAACGAAGAGAAAACAAAACTTGTTAAAGTCACCGCTGTCTGCCATTTGGTAAGTTATTAGATAAATTCAAATTAAACAAACTCTCAAAATTGGATTGTTCGCCCTGAAAAGGACGGATTTAAAATATTCCGCATTAGAATTGAAACCTTCTCCGTCTTTTAACGAAGCAGGTTATTTCTGCCATGCACGTTGTGCTATAAATAAAGGTGGCTACCAAGAATATCACACACTCAGGCACCTTATGTAGCTCCTCGTGGTGGCGCCTACAAGCCGGCAACAAATCATCACCGGCTTGGGCAACCGGCAGCGTAGCACACCACTGCATATTTAGTGGCTGCCTAGCAACGGTTGCCTAGCCAAGGGCTTGCTAGCAACAGACTGCAGAGCGCAATCAGCTACTGCTTGGTCTACTGTTTGCCAATTAGTTTGATCGATAAATTCAATTTAAACAACTCTTTGATAATTGGATTGGTCGTCCTGAAAAGGACGGATTTTAAATAGTGCGCAATCGATTCGAAACCTTCTCGGTCTTTTCACAAAACAGGTTATTTTTGCCGTGCACATTACGCGTTAGATAAAATGGCTGCCAAGAATATCACACACAAACACACTCAAGCGCCATATTTTGCCTCCAGAACTTATGCCATCGCCAGCTGATGATCCTCGATGGTTCGTTGGTCTGCTCGTTTTATATCGTTCACTGCTGCATTGAAATCTGTGATAGGAAAATAGAGTGCATTTAGTAAATTTACTCTGAAGAATCGGCATTGTGTCCAGAACCTTAATTTTCACTTCCTTTTCAATACGCGACATTTTGAAAACGCAGAATTTGAACCGCACAAACAAGTAAACAAAAGAAAGCTGACAGTCAAACGCACAGCATGCAGTGTTCAGAGCATAAAAAACCATCACAAATACATGCGTACAACGCAAATGTATGTGGATAGCTTATATTCGATACACTCCTTATAAGACATTACCTTACAATTCTTCTATTTTCAATAGTTTGAACTTATTAAAGAAGAATGTTTAATTATTTAATTGATACGCGGGAAGATTTCCAACCGATTGATGTAAACATCTTGAAAATCTACTGAGCATTTATTAAGTTATTAGCGTTTCATTTGTAACAATATTTCGTGACGGTCGCTTATTTTTAGATTTTAAATTGACACCCTACCAGTTTCACTTCATCCGGGCCAAATCTCCAAACGTAGGCGGGTTGTGGGAGGCCTGCGTCAAATTAATGAAGCATCCTCTGCGGCGTGTCATTGGAAACGCCTATCTGTCCCGAGAAGCCTTCTGCACCGTTCTAACCCAGGTCGAAAGCTGCCTAAACTTACGACCCATTACAACACTTTCAAGTGACCCCAACGATATGCAAGCCCTTACACTAGGGCATTGCCTGATTGGTTTTTCTGACTTTCCTTAGGGTGGGACTTGAAAAAACAAGTTTCTTGCTGTAACTTTTTTATTTCAATTTGACTTTGAAATCTTTGCTGAAATTACTTTTAGGGCATAAAATAACGCACATTTTGAAGGTACAAGATAGTTGCTAGTTATTGTATAAAACAAGTTGTAGGGGTATCTAGATAGATATCTTACTCCCTTATTTGCAAATATTTGCAAACACAAAGTACGTAAACTGAAAGTACAAACTTCCATCGACAAGATCTATTCAAAATCGTTTGTCCCCTTTTGTCCCCTTTAGGAGAAAAACTCGTTTTAAAATTGTTAGTTTTGCATTTTTTCTACATAATTTTCGATCAGCAGCATCAACAATTATCATCAAACAATTACAGTTTTTTTTATGTTCATATTTTTATATTAACCCATCTCCGTTTATTTTGCATTTTGCACTACAAATCATCGTCACTAACACACCTGCGCCATCTGTTGAGCACACTGTGATGGATGATAATGCTGAACAGATGGCGGTAGTGTATTAACGTTAAAAGTAAGAAAATCGAGTGTGCGCGCTACGTGTGGCTAAGAAACATTGATTTGAATTGATTGTTTAGTGCGTAATCGATGAAGAAACTGCAAGTGTTATGTCTGTTTATCCGTGTTGGCATATTCACATTTGTTTACTTAGATTTATTTACATTAATATATTTATCTTGATATATTTACATTCAGCTATTTGCATGTGTTTATTTACATATGTTAATATGCTAATGTAAATATATAAATGTTAATATGCTTAAATGTAAATTGAAGAATGTACATATAATGATGTAAATAAATGTAAGCAAAGAAATTTATATATTTAAACACAGCCAAACAAACAAAACACGTGCAGTTTCTTTATCGATTAAACATTAAATGGTCAATTCAAATGTTTCGTAGTTGGTAGTATCGCCACAAGTGGCACGTATAGCCGATTTTCTTACCTTTGACGTTAACACACTTCTGCCATCTGTTCAGTTAAATCATCCATCATAGTGTGCTCAACAGATGGCGTTATTTTATTTTTTTAAATGACGATGATTTGTAGTGCAAAATTTTCAATGTGTTATGTCTGTGATATAAATGTACATAAATAAACGGAGATGAGTTAATATAAAAATATAAACATTTTCATAAAAATACTCACGTTGTTACGCTTT
Organism: Aedes koreicus; assembly: GCA_024533555.2. Taxonomy (NCBI): domain Eukaryota; kingdom Metazoa; phylum Arthropoda; class Insecta; order Diptera; family Culicidae; genus Aedes; species Aedes koreicus. The sequence goes on along the minus strand of JAHHFK020003891.1, from coordinate 1,610,330 downwards.
TTGATGATAATTCTTGATGCTGCTGATCGAAAAATATGCAGAAAAAATGTAAAACTACCAATTTTAAAACGAGTTTTTCTCCTAAAGGGGACAAAAGTGGACAAACGATTTTGAATAGATCTTGTAGATGGAAGTATGTACTTTCAGTTTACATACTTTGTGTTTACAAATATTTGCAAATAAGGGAGTAAGATATCTTGCAAATACGTATTTTTTTACATTTCAACCCCTACAACTTGTTTTATACAATACCTAGCAACTATCTTGTACCTTCAAAATGTGCGTCATTTTATGCCCTGAAAGTAATTTCCACAAAGTTTTCAAATTCAAATTGAAATAAAAAAGTTACAGCAAAAAACAATTTTTTTTAAAGTCCCACCCTGAGGAAATTCAGAAAAACTGATAAAAAACGATACGAAGATTAGATAAAAGTTAAACTTTTTCAACTAAGTTTCATAAAACTATAAAATCTGCAATTCTGTAGAAGCAAAAAATCCTCTATGTCATAAGAATAAAAATTTAGATATTTTTATTATGAACATAAAAGGACCACCCTAGTCACCACCCAAACCAAAAGATAGATCTTATTTTTTAAATTGAATCTTCCGAAGACATCATCTTTCTAAAGTTAATGGTTTTCGAGTTATCGATTTTTGTCGCGAAATTTGTCCATTCGTACCATAGTGCTGTTGGCTGAAAAGCGAAATTTTCGTTATATGGTTAGCGCCCATAGTGTGAAAATCGTACACAAGGAATACCCTCCAAACTCGCCGGAACTGAGCCCAATTGGAAAAAATATAGGCAATCGTAAAGAGAAACCGCAAGAGAACTGAAAAAAAACAGTTGGAAGTGAAAAAGAGTTCCAGGCAAATTGGCGTTCAGCATCAAACAGCGGTACAAAACTTGATGGAAGCTCAATCAAATAATTTTTCTGTGTTTTGTAGACGATGAACTTGAAAAAGAAATAAAGATTGATCATTTATATAATAAACTAATCAGTGTGCACTTAATCATAGTTGACCAGTTGTTGACCGTTCCACCCTTTAAACAACCTCCGTTCGAAAAATCCATCCTTTGAACAACCTCCGTTTAAAATTTTCAGCTTTTCGTCAACCGGCATTGAAATTCGCCTTTCAGGAAGATTTATATCAAAGCTTGAACATGGTTAAACGTAGTGCAGAAGGAAGCTACTATTTTTGCTAATATTTTGGTATTCCTAAGTTATATTTATTTACCTTCCGGGCAGTATATTTGATATCGTTGGGTTCTAACAAATGGTTTGTGAATGCATATTTTGCGAATGTTTGTGACTTCGCTATATCGATGTTACATGCGACTAAAGTTATTTCTTATTTTAAATTTAAATTGACTCTTTCCCTTGAATTTTTTATGACAACGGTAGGGTGTCAATTGAAAATTAAAAAAAAAACGACCGTCACGATTTTTTGAAACAAATTAAACGCTATCGTTCAACAATTGTAAACTGTGGAAAAAAACGCAAATAAAGATTGTTCTCGAAAAAAAAGCAACAGACAAAAAGGATCACCTAAAATTCATTTTAAGTCGGATAATTTTGAAACTTTCAGGGAATGAATAAACACATATTAGCTATGGGTCCTTCCATAGCTCAGTCGGTAAAGGCACAGCTATAAAGCAACACCATGCTTGCTAGGTGGCTAGGTTCGATTCCCGGCCTGGTCTAGGAATTTTTCGTTCAGGAAAATTTAACGACTCCCTGGGCATAGGGTATGATTGTATTTGCCACACAATCATACTAATTCAAAAATGGTACCTGACATCGAAAGCTCTTAATTAATTACTTTGGAAGTGTATTTAGAACACTAATTTGAGAACAAGCAAGAAGCAAATTGTGAAAGCAATAAGCTTGAAATGCTAAAGAAGAAGAAGAACCTATGTTTCTGAAAAGTTAGTTTATTCAACCTCCTCTCCTAGACTGAATTCTCGCACCTTGGATTTAACGCTACCCATCAAATCCTGTGCAACACTTGAGCCAACTGTCTTACACACTTTGATCCACTCTTTCTTCAAATCCTTGTCGTTTTTGAAGACCTTACTTGTTTTCCGGTGCTTGCCCTTCATAATCACCCAGAATTTTTCTATTGGTCGAAGTTCTGGCGAGTTTGGCGGATTTGCCTAGTTCGGCAGAAAAACAACATCGTTGGCTTCGTACCACTCCATCATCGGTTTCGCGTAAGGGTACGATGCCAGATCCGGCGAAAACAGATTGTCACCTTTGTGGGACCGGGGCAGCAGGTGCTTCTGGAGGCATTCTTCTCTATATATTTGGCCGCTGCTCAATTCGCCGCACCCACAGATCGCCTGGCACATCAAGTACTTCCTGGCAAATTTGTCGACATTGTTCTTCCGAAACTTCTCCAGAACATACCCGCGGGACTTGCCGACAAAAAACTCCAGGCCGGGGATCTGCTTGGCGTCCGCTTTAATGTACGTCTCGTCGTCCATTACGATGCATTTAGGCTGCACCAACCACAGGTTCAACTTTCTGGCACGGGATTTGGCCACCGTATTCTGTTTATCGGTTCGGTTAGGCGCCTTTCTTACCTTGAAGACAAGATGTCCACTCACGTTTCATTGTCTGCTGGACGAACCAGACGGAAGAATTGACCTACTTGGGCACGTCCCAAATCGAAAGCCGAATGTGCAAGATCACAGATGATCTGGTAAGGAGATCTGGCACAGGACTCTCTGAACCTATCCAGGGTTGACGTTCTCCGTTCTTCCAACACCTGAAAACCAACCAGGCGATGAATCTCGGAGTTTCTAGTCCTCGGGAGACAGTTCAGAATCATTCTCAGGAGCTTATTCTGAATGATCTGTAGCCTAGCATGATGGGACTTGATGCATGACTCCTAGACTATAGACACTCAAGTAATAAAGGGCGATACGGTCAAAATTTGGTCAATATCAACTTGACGTATTTCTTTCAATTTTGCATTTAAAAAACCTGAACACCCCTCATTTTGAAGGTGTGTGTGTGTAGAATGTTGCTCCTATTTTGATTTTGGAATTCACTCTTCAGTTGTCAAAATGCCGTCCAAGCAAGAAGAGCAGCGTATCAAAATTTTGCTCGCGCATCGCGAAAATCCGAGCTACTCGCACGCAAAGTTGGCAAAATCGCTAAAAGTTGCCAAATCAACCGTTACAAATGTAATTAAAGTGTTTGGGGAACGTTTGTCGACAGCCAGGAAGTCTGGATCGGGGGGATATCGAAAACCGGAAGCCGCTGAGACGACAAAGAGAGTTGCCGGTAGTTTCAAGCGAAACCCTAACCTATCTCTCCGAGATGCCGCAAATAAGCTGGGTGTATCGTCTACAACCGTGCATCGAGCCAAAAAACAAGCCGGACTATCGACTTACAAGAAGGTAGTGACTCCAAATCGCGATGATAAACAAAATACGACGGCCAAAGCGCGATCCCGGAGGCTGTACACGACGATGCTGACGAAGTTTGACTGCGTGGTAATGGACGACGAAACCTACGTCAAAGCCGACTACAAGCAGCTTCCGGGACAGGAGTTTTATACGGCAAAAGGAAGGGGAAAGGTAGCAGATATTTTCAAGCACACGAAACTGTCAAAGTTCGCAAAGAAATATCTGGTTTGGCAAGCCATCTGTACCTGTGGCTTGAAAAGCAGCATTTTCATAGCTTCCGGGACTGTCAACCAAGAAATTTACGTGAAAGAGTGTTTGAATAAACGTCTGCTGCCTTTCCTGAAGAAACACGGTTGTTCCGTACTGTTTTGGCCGGATTTGGCATCTTGCCATTACGGTAAAAAGGCCATGGAGTGGTACGCCGCCAACAACGTGCAGGTGGTTCCCAAGGACAAGAACCCTCCCAACACGCCAGAGCTCCGCCCAATTGAGAAATACTGGGCTATTGTCAAGCGGAACCTAAAGAAGACCAAAAAAACTGCTAAGGACGAGCAGCAGTTCAAGGCAAACTGACTTTCTGCGGCGAAGAAGGTGGACAAGGTGGCTGTACAAAATCTGATGGCAGGGGTCAAGCGTGAGGCCCGGCAATTCGGATTTGGAAAAGCGGAAGCCTAACTAAATATTTTTCCTGAATTTTATACTAATTAAACTTGAAAAAGAAATTTAATTTTAATTTTTAAATAAACGATTTCACCGATTTACACGCGTTTTCCCTTGACCAAATTTTGACCGTATCACCCTTTAAACCAGCCAACGTTTGATGTATCCAAAACAACTGTCAAATCGTATGGGAAATGTTCGTTTTGGATACAACATGGCGGCACGTTGGACGGTCCATTACTTGAGTGTCTATATCCCAGACTGGCAATGCGTATTCAATCACTGGAAGGATAATTTGCTTGTGGATAGAAAGCCTTTTTCTACGGGAAAGGGAGGACCTTCTGTTGGCAGTGTCATCTGCGAACATAGACAAAATAACACCACCCGGTAGGGGAGGAGCATCTGACGTAAAGATGGGACCTAGGAGGCTCCCCTGTGGGACCCCAGCGTCAATATTGAACGCATCGAATTGAGAACCACTCAGGAAGACCTGGAATTGCCTATCTACTAAGTAGTTTTTGATGATTTTCACGAGGAAGATCGGAAAGTTGAATCGATGCAGCTTATGCACAAGACCATCATGCCAGACATTGTCGAACGCTTTATCGACGTCTAACAATGCCATGGCAGATGTTTTTGAAACGGACTTGTTCCTTGCCTTAAGATGTTAGTGACCCTTGACAACTGGTGGACTGTGGAATAACCTCTCCTACAACCGAACTGCTCTGGGAAGAATATGTTATTATGGTTTGAGAACTCCATCAAACGGCTGAGGATCGGCTTTGCCAGGCTCTTTGCCAGGCTTGTAGATTGGGATAACTTTAGCTAACTTCCAAAGAGACGAGAAGTAGCCAAGCTCCAAGCATTTGTTGAAGACCGCGGCCAGGTGAACAAAAAAGGCAATGCTTAAGTTATTCAACTCAAGGTTGACTACTTCATAGACACCTGCGGCCTTCATGTTATTGGTTGATTTGATAACTACTATCACCTCATCAACAGTTATTCTAGACTCATCAGGAACTGCTATGGGAGATTCAACGACTCAAACATTGCCTCCTGAACGGCAAGCTCGTGCGGACTCACCATGGCCCGACCTAGGTTTTTTGATCGGGGGAGGAGGGATAAGTTTCGGCTTATTTTTAAGGATTTTAGTCATCTTCCATGGTTTTGAACAGTCTGGGAGTGAGCTCTGATGGTTAGCAAATTCTCGATTTCTTTGATCAATCAACCAGGCGTGGATGATTTCCTTAGAACGATTGATGGGAACGTCCATCAATTACGTCACGTAAAAAGTGACTTTTTTCAAGGTACCACGTAGACTTTTTGGGGGAGCGGGGGGGTTTGACCAAAGTCTACGCTCCATACAAAATTTCCAAAAATTGTATGGAGAAAAGTCTACGAGGGGGGAGGGGGGTCTGAGAGTCTACGTGGTTTATGAACAGGCCCTAATACAACACCCCCCCCCCCCCCTTGTCGTGTTTTTTATATGGACCTTCACCTTCCCTTGAAGGGTCCATATAAAGCCACAACGTTGGTATTGTTTTTCTTCTTTCTTTAGCATTTCCACAATTCGCTTATTGCTTGATCTCAACTTAGTGTACTTCCACAGTTATTAATTGAGAGCTTTCGATAAAAGGTACCATTTTTGCATTTGAATGATTGTGTGTGGCAAGTACAATCATACCCTAGGCCCAGGGAGTCGAGAAATCTTCCTTGACGAAAAATATCTAGACCAGACAGGGAATCTAACCCAGCCACCTCCAGCATGGTGATGCTTTGTAGCTGCGCCTTTGCCAACTGAGCTAAAGGAGGACGTTGGTATTGATCATGTGGCTTAATAATAATATTTTAATCGACCATGTGGCTATGGTTCCGGTCAAATGCCGGCAAGTCGTCAACGTAATTTTGTAGAAAGCTTACTAAAGGTTAAGCCTGTCCACGTTAAATTCCTGACACCAAAATAATAGCAGCAAAAAAAATGAACACGTATTTTAACAAAACCGATTGATTATTTTACAATAATAGAGTTATATCTACATTAGAAACAGTTGATAAAGATGTTAATCCTTCTTGCTGTAAAATTCTCGGAGTTTCTATGGTACACCCGCCATCAGGTTCCGTACGGTATCCTCAGATACGCCTGCCGTGATCTTCTCTTGAAATCATTGGTACCATATGCTTTCTTCTTAGTATCGAAGAGTTTCCACTCAACTAGAGCCCAGTACATCGCTATTGGGCGAAGTTCTGGACAATTTGGTGGATTCGCTTTTTTGGCATGTATTTGACCTCTTGTACCTTATACCATTCCAGGACGGATTTTGCATACTGACAAGAGGCCAAATCAGGCCAAAACTGAGCTGGAGAGTCGTGACTTCTGATAAACGGTAGCAACCGCTTTGCAGCCATTCTTTCTCGTACACATTCCTATTGGTAGTGCCGGTAGAGACGAAACTTTTAGATTTTCGACCAAAACTACATATGGCCTGCCAAATCAAATACTTCTTCGAGAATTTGGACACCTTCTATGTCCGGAAATGCTCAACAACAGCGTTCCTTTGCATTGCGATATAAAAAACCAGACCCAGAAGCTGTTTAAAGTCTTCCAGTACGTATGTTTCGTCGTCCATTATGATACAAAAAAATGTTTCCAAAAAATTGGTGTAAGGCTCCTTAGCACGACTTTTTGCAGTGAAATTTTGCTTGTCATCATGGTTGGGCACCTTTTTCACTTTGCACGCCTTCATTTCATGCCTCTGCTTCACCTTTTGTACTTATGATTTTGACTTCCCAACTTTGCGAGCCACATTTCGCACAGAAAGATTGGGATTGTTCTCAATAATGGCTACCACCTTCTTGTCCATTTGTCGGGAGCATACTTTTCGATTTGTTCCACTTCCAACCTTCCGATCCACAGTCAAGCGCTGGTAAAATTATCTTCAAACTCAAAACACGGTACTTTTCGGTAGTTTTAGTTTCTTGGCAAGATCGCTTACCGATAAATTCGGATTTTACTGCCGTTCGTACAAAATGCGTTTGCGCACTTCCACTTGATTCGACGCAATTTTACTGAATTTAACAAGAATGTAAACATGTTGTGCCACGAAATAAAGTGGAGAGTTTCAACTGTCATATAAGTGAAACGTTTCAGTGATCCGTGAAATAATTCATAATCTACACTGCAAGTAAAGTGTCTGAAATTTAACGTGGACAGGCTTTATTATTTAAGGAAAATTTTCCCTTTTTAAAATTTAAATTTTATTTTTACCCCCCCCAACATTAGCCCATTTTCCAGCGAAAACGAAACCTGCTTATCAGAATGTTTCACCGGACTAGCTATTTAGTGCAGGCCCGCTTATAATTTATTATTTTTCTTCTAACAACCTCTCATCATATTTTCTATTATGAAGACCGTAATAACTAACCATTTAACCAGGACCTCAATCATGCGAGGTGAAATTGAAAATAACAAGGTTTTTTGTTACTATCCAAAATCCTCCGTTACGCCACAAGCAACGCTGTAAGCATTTTATTTTCAGAAAGCTTCTCCATCATGCCAGGTTTGAGTGTAACCCTTTGCCACAACTTTTCCAACAACCCCTGAGCCGCAGGCCGCACACGAGGCCATAAATCAATCCGGACCGAAAATTGTTTATAATCTTTTACATGCGGGAGAGTTAAATAGCGAAGCGTGCACAGAGATTGCTAGGTGTATCTCCGTAAAGGGCGGGATTTTTGGAGAAGGAGAGAACCTCGCGTGCAACCGAAACATGACGGGCTGCTTGCCTTAGATGCACTTCTGCAGGCAACAAAAACAGTTTCTCGCTATTTATGATGGCGGTGGCGGTCTACTTATGATGTTGGTTGGTATCGTGATTTGGATCCTGGCCAGAAGAGGAAAGTGTTCCGAAGCGAAGGGAACTATTTTTCCCATCTCCCCATTACTTTATTGCTGTTTTGCTGTTTTCGGCCATGATTTAGATACTGTCGCTTTGGGTTATGTTTTCCTCACAAACTTGTTGTTGGCCTTGCGCTCGTGTTCCATATCATGAATCAACGATAAACCTCGATCTTTAGGAGCCCTGATTCGCACATCATCGTTCTGGATTGTGTTAGATTCGAAAATAATTCCCTGTGAAATCATCCTTCAATCCCCTCAGATCTAACAAATATTATCAACAAATCCCATCACCCAATCAATCAATTCTCATCTACAGAAAGATAGCAGATATTTGCAGAATAGCACGTAGTGTCTATCGAAAACGAGAATCTTTCTCGACCACAGCATCACACAGTTCTAATAAAGCTAACAACGGCAGGGATAAACATGTTTGTATCAAATAATCCTCCCGGAATTACCCCCTGCCCGGTATTGTCGTCTTCGATCCGGCTCCAACGGCAGAAGAAATCCTATGCCTCTAATAGTTGGCCACAAACTGGGAGTACAATCCAGAAAAGGATTTATATTGGCATGATGTGATTTTTCCTCTCTCGGTCTCATGCCATGCCTCTCACTCAACGACGAGGACGGGCGTTGTCGAACAGGACTCGAATTCAGATGAGGTGGCTGCAGCTGAAGATAGAACAAATGAAAGCTAGTGATTTCAATGTTGGTGTCAATTTTAATTTACTATCCAATATTAGTTCCGGTTGATGTCTTGTGTGCATCTACGTCTCCCTGACTCCTGAGTTCGATGCAGCACTGCACAAGGAGATGGCCAATATTGATTGTCATGCAGCAGAGCAGAGTGAAAGAAAGGCAAATTTCAACATGTTGTTGGATTTATTAAGACAAGCCTTTTTGTCTTCAGCAATATTTTTTTCTGTAGCATTTAGCTTAAGGGAATTAAGGATCACAAAAAAACGTTCATTTCAGGTTTGGTTTTTGACTTGCCTGTAATCACAACGACCAGTGCAGAGAAGATTAGAAGCTCAGAACTAGATATTTGATTGTGCTGCACTTTGATGTTGTTTGTGTATCTTGATTTATTCAAACGGCAAAGTTCTTGTTTTCAATTGCAGATAATCAAGGTTAGGTGTTGTTTCAATTATTCAAAATGGCTAACAAGAGGGGAATCGCTGCTTCATTCAAAAGGGGGAAAAGAATAGCCCTGCTCCCGATTTGAAAAAAAAAATAATTGTTTTATCGTTTATCGGATCCTCAAAAAAAAACTTAGAAAACAGGTGGAAATGAGAAACAGTTCAAAGCCAACAAATATTCCACCATACAACAACAAACGGATACAACACCGGTACAACATCAGATGGAAGTTGTGAAACAATATTTTTGTATGTAGTTGTCATTGATCTTCAAAGAGAAATAGAGTATGATAATTTATGTTGTATTACAATCAGTATGTACTTAATCATGTTTGACCAATACTTTAATTGTTCCACCATTTAGATCAATCATCCCATGAAAACTTTAAACTCGCCCTCACAACCATAAGCATACGTTGTTCATCCGAATTAATCCAATAAAGATCTCCGACGAGTGCGCTATCGAATCTTGAAATGGGTTTACGACGTACTTTCTTGTTTATTGTGCAACGTTCCATTGGGAGGTGTGGTGCAATTTTCAGGAAGTCAGCCCAGCCTTTTGGCTTCGTTGTTGGAAACATACACAAAAAAAAATAATTAATTTTAACAGGCGTGTAAAATTTCCCTTCGTTTAATTGAAAGCCAAAGGAAACGTAAACAACGAAATTGTCTGCAATCTTTCATACGCCATAACAATCTTGCATACAACAGACTACATTCAGGCGTTATCTGACTTAAATTTACATGATATATCCAATTCATTTCTACCAAATCTAGCAATTTCTTTATGTACATTAGCTAACGCAGAAAATTGAATATTTCTTTATATCTGTGTACATCAGACTTAAGGCTGAAGCTAACATAATTTTAAAGCGTGTCCATAAATAAGTTGTATCATCACACGAAAGTTATTAATTTAACAGAATTCCAAAAAATGTTTTGTTTTTTTTTTTAATTTATTTATTTGAACAGCACAGAAAAAAATAATGAATTTTAACTGGCGCGTAAAATTTCTCCTCGTTTAATTCCAAGCCAAATGAGGCGTAAACCACGAAATTGTTTGCAATTTTTCATGCGCCATACAACAATGTTTTCAATCTTTCATAAAACAGGCTAGATTCAGGCGTTATCTGGCTTGAATTTACATGAAATATCCTATAATTTTCTGCCAAATCTAGCATTCCCTTTATGTGCATTAGATAACGCAGAAATTTCAATGTTTCTTTTTATCTGTGAGGCTAAACCGAGTCAACTGTACAGAGCCAAGTTTTTATTATTATATACATTAGTTAGGGAGGTAGAACCGATTATTCGTGGTCTTCTTGAGGTTAATAGGAATAACAATTTAACGGATGGGAGAATAGGCGGAAAGGGCGAACACGAAATTATTGCGACACATTCAACAGGGCATAACTTTTTTACCATTGGGTAAAAATCAACCAAATTTTGCACACTTTCTCATTGATGTGTATTGTTTACATGCTGTCAAACTCGAAGTCGTGTTTTTCGATTCAACGAAAATGGAGGTGAACCAACGCGAGTCGAGAGAACAAATTCTTTCCAAACACCTGGAATTTCCTGACCTGTCGCACCGGCACATTCACCATTCAACCGTCTCCAGAGTGTTGAAGCGGTTCCAGGAGCGGTTGACGTTGGACCACGGCAAAGGAGCTGGAAGAAAACCGGGACCGGAGAACAAAAGACGGAGGGAAAGGTGAAGCGGATGATTAAAGCAAATCCCAACGTCTCAAGCCGTGATTTGGCTAAAAAGATCGGCATGTCGCAGAGCTACGTCCAGAATGCAAAGAAGAGAGCTGGACTACATACATACAAGGTACAGAACTTCCCAAACCGCGATGTAATTACGTCACGCAAAAAGTGACTTTTTTTAAGATTAAGATGTTGATCCTTCTTGCTGTAAAATTCTCGGAGTTTCTATGGTACACCCGCCATCAGGTTCCGTACGGTATCCTCAGATACGCCTGCCGTGACGATTCTCCATCTTCTCTTGAAATCATTGGTACCATTTGCATTCTTCTTAGTATCGTAGAGTTTCCGCTCAACTAGAGCCCAGTATATCGCTATTGGGCGAAGTTCTGGACAGTTTGGTGGATTCGCTTTTTTGGCATGTATTTGACCTCTTGTACTTTATACCATTCCAGGACGGATTTTGCATACTGACAAAAGGCCAAATCAGGCCAAAACCGAGCTGGAGAGTTGTGGCTTCTGATAAACGGTAGCATCCGCTTTTGCAGACATTCTTTCTCGTACACATTCTTGTTGATAGTGCCGGTAGAGACGAAACTTTTAGATTTTCGACCACAACTACATATGGCCTGCCAAATCAAATACTTCTTCGGGAATTTGGACACCTTCCTTGTCCGAAAATGCTCGGTAACGGCGTTCCTATGCATTGCGATATAAAAAACCAGACCCGGAAGCTATTTAAGGTCTTCCAGTACGTATGTTTCGTCGTCCATTATGATGCAAGAAAATGTTTGCAAAAAATTGGTGTAAGGCTCCTTAGCACGACTTTTTACAGTGAAATTTTGCTTGTCATCACAGTTGGGCTTTTTCACTTTGAACGCCTTCAATCCTTGTCTCTGCTTCACTTTTTGTACTTATGATTTTGACTTCCCAACTTTGCGAGCCACATTTTGCACAGAAAGGTTAGGATTTTTCTCAATAATGGCTACCACCTTCTAGTCCATTTGTCGGGAGCATACATTTCCATTTGTTCCACTTCCAACCTTCCGATCCACAGTCAAGCGCTGGTCAAATGATTTTTAAACTCAAAACACGGTACTTTTCGGTAGTTTTAGTTTCTTGGCAAGATGGCGGACCGATAAATTCGGATTTTGCTGCCGTTCGTACAAAATGCGTTTGCGCACTTCCACTTGATTCGACGCCATTTTACTGAATTTGACAAGAATGTAAACATGTTGTGCCACGAAATAAAGTGGAGAGTTTCAGCTGTCATATAAGTGAAACGTTTCAGCGATCCGTGAAATAATTCAAAATCTACACTGAAAGTAAAGTGTCTGAAATTTAACGTGGACAGGCTTTATTATTGTTAAAGATGGACAAAGCTTATGGTCAAATGAGTAACCCAAACATTGTTCGCCACTACTGTTATTTCTGTTATAACCGTGTAGGTCCTCGGTCTGTTTCAACACAATCGCTAGATACAGTAGTGTGAGAACAGTTCTTTTATCCCGATCGCATCTCGATCGTTTCGTGTATAGCCGGTCAGCTGGCACTGAATATAAATAATTAGGTCAGTCAGCAAATAAACCGTCGCGTGTACAACACGTGGCTATGGCAAATCATGCACGAATATGGATTTCCGAAAAAAAACTGACGCGGTTGATCAAAGCAACGATGGATCGAGTGATGTGTGTCGTCCGAGTATCAGGGACGCTCTCGAGTCCCTTCGAATCTCGGAGAGGGTTACGGCAAGGTGATGGATTGTCGTGTTTGTTGTTTAACATTGCATTGGAGGGTGTGATTCGAAGAGCTAGGATAGACCCGAGTGGCACGATCTTCAGGAAGTCTGTCCAATTATTTGGCTTCGCCGACGACGTTTATATCGTAGCATGTAACTTTGAGATGATGGCGGAAACGTACATCAGACTTAAGGCTGAAGCTGGTAGGATTGGGCTTGTGATTAATGCGTTAAAAACAAAATACATGAAGGGAAGAGGCTCACGAGAAGAAAATATTAGCCTCCTAGCACAAGTTCAGATCGACGGTGATGAAATTGAGGTAGTAGGCGAATTCGTGTATCTGGGCTCATTGGTGACCGCCGATAACGACACCAGCAGAGAAATACAAAGGCGCATTATGGCTGGCAATCGTGCCTGCTTTGGACTCCGAAGGACGCTAAGATCGAACAAAGTTCGCCGAACCACAAAGTTGACCATCTACAAGACATTAATTAGACCGGTAGTTCTCTACGGCCACGAAACATGGACATTGCTAGTGGAGGACTAACGCGGCCTTGGACTCTTTGAACGGAAGGTGCTGCGTACGATCTACGGTGGAGTGCAAATGGAAGATAAAACGTTTTTTTTTTTTATTTTTTTTTTTTAACTCTTTATTTGTTCTAATTTACATATTTACATTTCATGTTAATCTAGGTGCTCCAGCTACTACCGTTACGTATCAACCTTAATTGTTAAAATATGTACCTAATTTAGTTTACATTGTTCATGCCTTAGCAGTTCAGTATTTTAAACAGGTTTTTATTCCTGCGTGTCAGTATAACAATAATAATCTTAAAACTTAAAACAAACTAAAATTAATCTTAACTAAGCATAAAGGGAATTAATCATTGCAATAGAAGATTGCAACGATTTTTGTCTGAAATTATAAATTATTTTGTTGGACATTTGTTCTAAAGGCTCAACATTCGAAATTCTATGTACTTTGTTAGTACTGTACCAAGGAGGCAGCTTCAAAATCATCTTCAGAACTTTGTTCTGAATCCTTTGAAGTATTTTTTTCCTGGTAGCACAACAACTAGACCATATTGGAACAGCATAAAGCATGGCCGGTCTAAAAATTTGTTTAAATATTAGTAGTTTGTTCTTCAGACAAAGTTTGGAAGACGGAACGTGGAGGAGGCGAATGAACCACGAATTGCATCAGTTGCTGGGAGAACCTCCCATCGTACACATCGCAAAAATCGATCGACTACGATGGGCTGGGCATGTCGTAAGAATGTCGGACGACAGCCCTGTGAAAATGGTTCTTGAAAACGAACCGACAGGTACGAGAAGAAGAGGCGCGCAACGAGCAAGGTGGATTGATACAGCCATGGACCGATTACAATGGAAACAACTTCTGTGTACAGCAGAGGCCACACCGGCCTTAGTCTGATTGGTAAGGTAAGGTAAGTGTACAACACGTATTTCTACTACTGGAATAAAATTTTCTGTTCTGTTGGCGCAATAAAAAGTAGTTTATCCACTAAATCCACCGCGTATTATCAAATTGTGTCCGAAAGAATTCCATCGCGCGAACAATTATTTAAGGAAAATTTGTTCCATTTATTAATGTTTTTAGTTTTATTTCTATCGCCACTCGACATTAGTCCATTTTCTAGCGAGAACGAAACCTGCTTATCAGAATGTTTCATCGGACTAGCTATTTAGTGCAGGCCCGCTTATAATGTATGAAGACCGTAATAACTAACCATTTAAAACCACATCCAAATAGCAGGACCTCAATCATGCGAGGTGAAATTGAAAATAACATGGTTTTTTGTTACTATCCAAAATCCTCCGTTACGCCACAAGCAACGCTGTAAGCATTTTATTTTCAGAAAGCTTGTCCATGATGCCAGGTTTGAGCGTAACCCTTTGCCACAACTTTTCCAACAACCCCTGAGCCGCAGGCCGCACACGAGGCCATAAATCAATCCGGACCGAAAATTGTTTATAATCTTTTACATGCGGGAGAGTTAAATAGCGAAGCGTGCACAGAGATTGCTAGGTGTATCTCCGTAAAGGGCGGGATTTTTGGAGAAGGAGAGAACCTCGCTTGCAACCGAAACATGACGGGCTGCTTGCCTTAGATGCACTTCTGCAGGCAACAAAAACAGTTTCTCGCTATTTATGATGGCGGTGGCGGTCTACTTATGATGTTGGTTGGTATCGTGATTTGGATCCTGGCCAGAAGAGGAAAGTGTTCCGAAGCGATGGGAACTGTTTTTCCCCATTTCCCCATTACTTTATTGCTGTTTTGCTATTTTCGGCCATGATTTAGATACTGTCGCTTTGGGTTATGTTTTCCTCACAAACTTGTTGTTGGCCTTGCGCTCGTGTTCCATCTCATGAATCAACGATAAACCTCGATCTTTAGGAGCCCTGATTCGCACATCATCGTTACGGATTGTGTTAGATTCGAAAATAATTCCCTGTGAAATCATCCTTCAATCCCCTCAGATCTAACAAATATTATCAACAAATCCCATCACCCTATCAATCAATTCTCATCTACAGAAAGATAGCAGATATTTGCAGAATAGCACGTAGTGTCTATCGAAAACGAGAATCTTTCTCGACCACAGCATCACACAGTTCTAATAAAGCTAACAACGGCAGGGATAAACATGTTTGTATCAAATAATCCTCCCGGAATTACCCCCTGCCCGGTATTGTCGTCTTCGATCCGGCTCCAACGGCAGAAGAAATCCTATGCCTCTAATAGTTGGCCACAAACTGGGAGTACAAGTATCCAGAAAAGGATTTATATTGGCATGATGTGATTTTTCCTCTCTCGGTCTCATGCCATGCCTCTCACTCAACGACAAGGACGGGCGTTGTCGAACAGGACTCGAATTCAGATGAGGTGGCTGCAGCTGAAGATAGAACAAATGAAAGCTAGTGATTTCAATGTTGGTGTCAATTTTAATTTACTATCCAATATTAGTTCCGGTTGATGTCTTGTGTGCATCTACGTCTCCCTGACTCCTGAGTTCGATGCAGCACTGCACAAGGAGATGGCCAATATTGATTGTCATGCAGCAGAGCAGAGTGAAAGAAAGGCAAATTTCAACATGTTGTTGGATTTATTAAGACAAGCCTTTTTGTCTTCAGGAATATTTTTTTCTGTAGCATTTAGCTTAAGGGAATTTGGGATCACAAAAAAAAACGTTCATTTCAGGTTTGGTTATTGACTTGCCTGTAATCACAACGACCAGTGCAGAGTAGATTAGAAGCTCAGAAATGGATATTTGATTGTGCTGCACTTTGATGTTGTTTGTGTATCTTGATTTATTCAAACGGCAAAGTTCTTGTTTTCAATTGCAGATCATCAAGGTTAGGTGTTGTTTCAATTATTCAAAATGGCTAACAAGAGGAGAATCGCTGCTTCATTCAAAAGGGGGATGCACACGATTGGAAAAAAATGTTTTGGATTATCGTTTATCGGATCCTCAAAAAGACTCAGAAAACAGGTGGAAATGAGAAACAGTTCAAAGCCAACAAATATTGCACCATTCAAAAATAAACAGATACAACAGCGGTACAACATCAGATGGAAGTTGTGAAACAATCTTTTTGTATGTTGTTGTCATTGATCTTCAAAGAGGAATAGAGTATGATAAGTTATTTTGTATAACAATCAGTATGTACTTAATGATGTTTGACCAATACTTTAACCGTTCCGCCATTTAGATCAATCATCCCATGAAAACATTAAACTCGACTTCACAACCATGAGCATACGTTGTTCATCCGAATTAAGCCAATAAAGATCTCCGACGAGTCCTATCGAATCTTGAAATGAGTTTACGTTTAGGTGAAGTACTTTCTTATTATTGTCCAACGTTCCATTGGGAGGTGGGATCCAATTTTCAGGAAGTCTGCCCAGCATTTTGGCTTCGTTGATGGATACATGCATCAGACTTAAGGCTAAAGTTAGCAGAATTTTTAAGCGTGTCCGGAAATAAGTTGTATCATCACACGAAAGTTATAAATTTAACAGGATACCAAACAAATTTTTTTGTTTTTTTTTTAATTTATTTATTTGAACAGGCTCAATCGAATCAACTGGCCGGCGTCGGTGGTGTAGTGGTAAGCGTGACTGCTACTTAGCACCCCAGTGGGTCTGGGTTCAATCCCAATCGACGTTGGTGGTTTTTCTGAGGCGAAAAAATCTGGTCACGTCTTCCTTCGGAAGGGACGTAAAGCCGTTGGTCCCAGTCGTGAGTCGTTAGGTAGAGTCCAGGTGGTGGAGTCGTCTTCCTGGCGTCGGTGATTGTCACCAAGTGAGGAAAAAGGCCAACGGAAAATAAAAAAAAATAAAAAAAAATCGAATCAACTGTACAGAGCCAAGTTTTTATTATTATAAACATTAGTTAGGGAGGTAGAACCGATTATTCGAGGTCTTCTTGAGGTTAAAAGGAATAACAATTTAACGGATGGGAGAATAGGCGTAAAGTAAAGTTTACATAGCACATTTGACTTTAACATTAGTAGTTTCGGACAGTCTATATTGCCACGTAACAGGTCGTAGACAACCAATGATGCTGAATAATTGTGCGTATAAAGGGTGTTCCGATCAAAATTTGGTCAAACAGTAATGTGTGTGAGTCGATCATAGTTTTTATTAATAAGTCAGATTCTTGAACTTTTTTCAAGTTCAGTTAATACAGAATACAGGAGAGATATTCAGCTAAGATTCTTTTTTACCGAATGCGAATTGCCGGGTCTTTTGTTTAACACCTGCCATAAGATTTTGAACAGTCTCCTTGTCCACTTTATTCGCCGCAGAACGCCAGTTTGCCTTGAACTGTTTCTCGCTCACAACAGCTTTTTGAGTCTTCTTAAGGTTCCGCTTGACGATGGCCCAATATTGTTCGATTGGGGGGAGCTCTGGCGTGTTGGGAGGGTTCTTGTCCTTGGGCACCACTTGAACGTTGTTGGCAGCATACCACTCTATGGCCTTTTTTTTCGTAATGGCAAATCCATTACGATGCCAAATCCGGCCAAAATAGAACGGAACAATTGTGTCGCTTCAGGAAAGGCAGTAGACGTTTTTGTAGGCACTTGCTCAGATAAATTGATATGATATCGCGAGACGAAGATCTTTCGATGATGGTTTGTAGAGCATCGGTGTGAGACTTGTATAAATCTCATGTTTTGGTAGTACAGGGTGCGGCAGAAAATAATGCGAAAATTTGTTCTATTTCTTTCAAATCCCATTTTCAACTAATTCAAGCAATAATATCAACATTTTCGAGTGCAGTTATCTTTATAAAGTCCTTTTAAACAAATTTATTCAATGTGTCCTCCATTTTTATTAATAACATCCTCGAGCCGACGCCGGAAGCCAGAGCATGCCTTTCGGACGTAGTCCTCCGACATTGACTGCCATGTGCGTGTTATGGTTGACTTCAGGGTTTTCACACTAGGGTGTGATGTTTTGCAGGCTCGTGCTTCAACAAATTCTCAAATCGAATAATCCAAAGGATTAAGATCTGGACTGCTAGGCGGTCACAAATCCTTCGGCCAAAACTTCATGTTATCGTTCAACCATTGTTAGGTTCGATTGGACGTGTGATACGGCGCTCCATCCTGCTGTAGGACAACGTTTTGGTCCTCGGAGAAGTTGGCCTTCACCCGGGGAAGCACTTGGTTATTTAAAATACAGATATACACCTCGGTATTGATTTTAACTCCAGCAAGATGCATGCAGGTCTTCTTTGATGATTCTACGCATGGATTTCTCCGAAATATTGGCTTCCTTTGCAAGTTTTCTTATGGGTTGCGAGTAATTTTTGCACGGACCGCTTTGATCACGTTCGGCGTGCGTGCAAAGTGCGGACGTCCGCTTCCCGGCTTCCGCTGCTTAGGACCATCCTGCATGGACTTTTTTATGCGGTAAACTGTTGCCAAAAGGCACCCTACAACCTTGGCAATCTCTTTCGGCTTCTTCTGGGCGAGCAACAAACTGGTGATCACTTCTTTCGCGAACATTTTGACGAATTTGAAATAAAACAAATAGAATGTTTGGATGCAGCACTTGAAAATAGACATAAACAAATATACTTTCAATAGAAATTAGTCATTAGCTGCACAAATTAACCCAATACTCAAGTTTGAACATTTTCGCATTATTTTCTGCCGCACCCTGTAAGGTCAAACAGACTTAGCTCCCGTACGAAGTGCATCCTCTACAAAACGCTAATAAGACCGGTTGTTCTCTACGGACATGAGACGTGAACAATGCTTGAAGAGGACCTGCGAGCACTCGGAGTTTTTGAGCGACGAGTGTTAAGTACCATCTTTGGTGGAGTACAGGAGGACGGACTATGGAGGCGAAGGATGAACCATGAGCTCGCGCAACTCGCCGGCGAACCCAGTATTCATAAGGTGGCAAAAGCTGGAAGGATACGCTGGGCAGGACATGTTGCGAGAATGCCGGGCAACTATCCTGCAAAAATGGTGTTCGACGGGAATCCGGTTGGTACAAGACGACGTGGGGCGCAACGAGCAAGATGGTCAGACCAGGTGGAGCAAGATCTAGGGGGTACAAGGTGCCCAAGGGATTGGAGAGGAGCAGCTACGAATCGGGCATTATGGAGTGATATTGTGTATCAGGCTATGTTATAGTATTGTGACGTTATGCCATGTAAATAAATAAATAATACTTGCTCCAGATGGTCGCAATCCTCGAGGGTGACAAATTTGCATGCATGGTTAACTTTACCGCCATAAGTACGCCACCACCTCTTGAGAGCTGGCTGGTGGATTGATTACGGTTGCAGCGGAAGATATGATAACCCGTCGATAGCTCACAGTCCTGAATGTCCGCTCGAAGCCAAGTTTCAGTTAGAACAAGGACGTCGTAATCGCATGATGGAAGCATTAAACGAAGTTGAGAAGTCTCCGTGCGTAGTTCTCTCACGTTTTGGTAGTAAATGACGAAGACAGTATCCATACGACTGCCTTGGAGTGCGCACATACTGTTGCTAACTTCACCGGGCAATGTGCTGGAAACCAGGGAACTATCAGGTAGCGTATTTGGAATACCCCCTCGCCATTTCTGACCGCAGGACCGAGACGACTTGGATGGAAGAATACGTCGGGTCCGCGAGTGATGAAGTTGAAGTTGCAGGCGCGACTGGGTCGGAGGGCTTTGGGCTTCCATAGTGCTTTGCGACATGCGTCTCGGTGAGATGAGTCCCATGGTAGCAGGAGGCAAAGAGAAAGTGGTAGAATCCGTAGGGCGAAGGGCAGCATAAAGATTGGCGTCGTCCGTTGGCTTCATTGGTAATAGTGCCTCCGTACCAACAGACGATGAATCAGCGGTGAGAACATGATTTGCTTCGAGATTGGGAGTTGTGTTCATAGTAGATTGGAAGGACTGACTGGCTGGCTTACTAGTACGTTTTTCCTGAGATAGCAAGTTGGGAAACCCCTTCGCAGTACTCGGAGGTGACACATTCATTGATTGTGTCCCATCATCCATTCGTGGTATTTTCGCAGGCCACCAAAAATTCAGCGAAGACTGAAGATGCTCGAACTCCCTAAAGTAGATCCTTTTTGGCCAGATTGATGAATCCAAAGTAGTTTCCTTCAAGTTCTTGTCAAGTCCAACTTTGAATGAAATGAAAGCGAAATGCTCTAAAGTTCTGTCCAGTTAGAATCCGGAATCACTTATTGTGTTGCAGCGGCACGGAAAGTGACCGCTGCAAGAATTCTTTTACAGCGGTTTGTTTATCTAGGCGCCCACTTTTTGCGGTATATATTTCACGGTGTTTCGTGCAGTGAGTCAAAATTTATTCCAGGTGAAAGCCAAGCGGAGAGAAAAAAATCTGCACACCCACGTTGATAATCCAACGTGGTCCGCAATAAAAATCGCAAAATCGTTGAAAATCACCAAATAAACCGTGCATGATGTGTTCAAACGTTTCAGGAAGCAAAAGAGTGTGGATCGAGTGCCTCAAGGTAAGCGTCGTAGTGGAACATATGACCGCAAGCTGAACCAGAAGGTGTTGAGAACCGTCAGAGCAAACCCTGGACTATCAGATAATGAAATCGCACAAAAATACGCTGCTGCTCGCAGTACCGTTCGAGCGTTTCGTTTGCGAGCAGGATATCGTTCTTATCGAGCCAGCAAGCAACCAAACAGAACGTTGAAGCAAAGTTTCGTCACCAAAACTCGAGCTCGGAAATTGTACCAGCAGGTTTTGACGAAGTACCAAGGATGCCTGCTCATTGACGATGAAACCTACGTCAAAATGGATTTCGGACAGCTTCCTGGCCAAAAATCCTACATGGCGATGGCACGAGGAGATGTTCCTGCGAAGTTTAAGTTTGCTTTTATGGACAAATTTTCCAAAAAAAATGATGATTTGGCAAGGGATATGCAGCTGCGCAGCAAAGACCAAAGTGTTCGTGACGAATAAGACGATGGACTCGAAGCTGTACAAGGCGAGTTGCCACTTCAGCCGGGAAGTCATCCAGCGGTACCGCGATAATAACGTAGATTTCATCGATAAAAACATGAATCCACCCAACTGCCCGCAGTTCCGGCCCATCAAGAGATTTTCGGCAATAATGAAGCGGAAGCTTAAAAAAGTGGAAAAACGGCTCGGGACGCGACTCAGATGACCAAAATGTGGAACAAATGTGCCAAGGAAGTTCACTCCGGAGGTGTGCATCTTTTGGTGGGAGGAATAAAGAAGAATTTTCATTAGAAACGAAGATAAATGATTTGTATTGATATTTTTTCCTTAAAGTACAGTAAATTACCTTTGTTTTGATGTGTTAAACTTATTTGTACGTCAATCCGTTACCGAGATACAGAGATACGGTTATAGAGATACGGTTGCTACGTCATTGGCCAATGTTGTGAGAGCATCTCTGATTTTCTCTATCCTGTCGATGCATTTATCACAGAACCATAATAAGTTCTTGTTTTCGATGACAAAATCCATAATAGGACGTTTAAGCCAAACGAATTTAAGATGTACAGCTTGATTGCAAAAACCATTGCACTGCATGAATTCAAGGATCTTCTTTGGCATAGAGGACTTGTCGCAGCTTGATTCCATTCCGGTTCCTTTTTTAGATGGACGAGAGCTTTAGCTGGATATAACTACTTTTCACAAATAGATGGGGCTGATTTCAGGAAAAAAAATGATGACGTCACTATCCAAATGGCTTTCAGTGATCACAAACTCGCAAGAAATACTTCGGGAACCGCACTTTCTCTTAACAATAGCAGCGCACGAATAGTTCGTTATATTAACTGTACTATCACGGAACATGAAGACAAATTATTTTGAGTTTAGCTTAAGCGTAGCACAAATAAAACAGCAAAAACGGGGATCGATAAGATACACATCCAAGTAAACAGAGCAGTGCAGCCAGACTTGAGTTTTGACATGAAAATTTACGAGACAAAAAAACACAAACACAGATATTAAAAAAAAAACTAAGCACTAACGTTAGTCAAAAACACATAAATGAGTTTCATAAACTCCAGATCACGTACAGCCAAAATATCATGAACCGGAACATTGGGTTGCCTACCTTGAGCCAGAAGGGATTCATAAAGCTCTGACTCCACGATGCTCAGCACAAGACAATGATTGGACATGAGGCGAGACATCACACGAATGAAGTATCGACCTGGATGTGGTCCCCCCAAACCAGAATTTATTCGACACCTTTGGGATGATAGAATGTTGCCATCGCCCCAAATCCCCTTTACTCCATTAATGCTGCCAGGTAACGAGTGTTTTTTTTTTTTGTCTGGATTATCGAGATTTTCAGCCTCGGGCTGGTCATCTCCCGTCGTAGTCACTCAAATACCTCTTTTGGGTATTTTCGTAACTTGTCCGGGGGTGAGATTCGAACTCGTGACTTTGGCGTTAGAGGTATGGATGTTAACCACTACGCCGGGGTCGCCCCCCAATAGGTAACAAGTGATTTCTCACAAAGAGCAAATGCATCCGTTATAGTGAGGATAAATTTGAAAGATTTTAATTTAGGAATAAAACATCGATAATTGCATTGCCGAACAGTGATCAAATCCCAGACCTCTTTAGGGAAATTATCCTTCGAAATAAATGATTGCTGCAAAGACTTTATTGTCAATTGCTTCAAAAAAAGTTTTCACAGTATTCCAAGAACAATACTTTTCAGTTGGTCTTGAAGATACCTTCCACAATATCATCAAATGAAATCACCAGATGAAAAGTGGGCTTCTGTTCTTAAACTCGAGGCAACAGGGGTTTTGGGTGTCCCGGGGAGGCATGGGAAATCCTGCGTGTAGAATTTAAATTTTTCTTTTTTCCACCACTCCATGAATTGGGCAAGCTGATTTGGAGCTTCTGTTCAGCTACTTTCCGTGGACAAATGCGTCTTCGCTTCCGTGAAGCACCTTCCGGAAAAAACTGAAAGATGTTTCCTCCTCATCCCAATCAGAGTCAGATTTGTTATTTGGTAGAAAATTGCTCATGATCACAAAAACTACCTATGACTAGAAATTCCTACTTGCAACACTAACAGCATGCACTCTAGGCACTGCGAAAGTCAAATAAAGCTAAATTAAGAATTTCTTTCAATCTCTTCACGGCGCTCACGCAACTATTAAACGTATCACATATGAATTGCAAAATGTTTATAGCAACTGTCGATCCGCACCAGCGAGCCAGCAATAATCGACTTCATGAAGAATGTATAAGAATGACAGTCATGCCATGGATGCTGTTTATTGCCGTTCTAGTCATAACTGCTCCTTTTTTCTATGGAATCCTTAAAAACTTAACAATTAAGCGTACAACGGAAGTTTAGACCCAACGTCTATCAATCCTTGAATGGTATGAAGAACCCAAACCTTCTAGTACCGGTATCCATTGTGAAACTGATTCCCGCCAACTCAATTCGTTTCCCGGAATAAAACGCCAAGTAAACACCCGTCACGCTGCCTTAGAAACAGGAGTCTCGAGAAAGACGAAAAAATCCGCCCGAAAGAAAAACAAAACTTAAATGTCAAAGATACCTACCTACCTACCTACCTACTTCGATGTTTCTCACCATCGGCAACGGCGCACAGTGGGGCAGCGAACCCAGTGGTGTGGCCAAAACCTCTAGCGCCGCGTGTATGCTTCCTACAGGTTTGCAATCTTAGAAAAAGTTGCTCAGTTGAAAAAGCGCCATCTTTTGACGGTTTTGATTAGTTCAAATTTTCTTCGCATAGGTGGCGCTTGATTCTATCTTTTTAACGGAGCGTCCTAGAAGGATGGTTTTTTCAACAAAATTGTTTATTGGATTATGTTGAGAAATGTTGTCGAAGACGTCAAAGACCTATCTTACACAGAAAATAAAATATTGGCAAACTTTTAAAAAATACCATAAAAAGTAGTTTTTACTATTTTTTGGCGAATAAAGATCTACAATATAAAATGTAAACGGTGAAATATTGTCGCAATGCTGCAATTCGTTCTTTTTTACACATTTTGTGATTTATCATACATGAGTACAAATATGTTTACAATAATGTTGTAAAATGGAGGTGTTTTCAAATAACAATTACTCAAAATATAGCAAAAAGTAGCAGCCAAATTTTTGTGAGAGCTTAGTGTAAACGTGGTTGGACATTTGCAAGTATGTAGCTCAACAGGGAACAGCAGGGCTTTTTGTAAAATATCATTTCAATATATTTAGGTTTATTTCTTTCAACTTGATTACATTTTTTAAACTGTGTGAACAGCTAACCAGTGTGCTCTGCACTGTAACCGGCCAGTACCCATTAATGGGTAAAATATCACCCATTTCGAACTTAAGTGAGTTAACTCCTTAAATGGGTAAAACGATTTTACCCAATAATGGGTAAAGAGCCTGTACATCAGGCTATCGGGTCTTTTTAACCCATTTTTCAAAATATGGGTTATTTGGGAAATGGGAATGAAATACCCATTTTTTTAAACTTTTGTTGTTTGGGAAATGAGTATGAAATACCCATTTTTCATAATGTTGTTATTTGCGGAATGGGCATGAAATACCCATTTTTTCGTGATTTGTTTCTAGTTGTGCTATTGATATACGGTGATATTTTACAAAAAGCCCTGCTGTTCCCTGTTGAGCTACATACTTGCAAATGTCCAACCACGTTTACACTAAGCTCTCACAAAAATTTGGCTGCTACTTTTTGCTATATTTTGAGTAATTGTTATTTGAAAACACCTCCATTTTACAACATTATTGTAAACATATTTGTACTCATGTATGATAAATCACAAAATGTGTAAAAAAGAACGAATTGCAGCATTGCGACAATATTTCACCGTTTACATTTTATATTGTAGATCTTTATTCGCCAAAAAAATAGTAAAAACTACTTTTTATGGTATTTTTTAAAAGTTTGCCAATATTTTATTTTCTGTGTAAGATAGGTCTTTGACGTCTTCGACAACATTTCTCAACATAATCCAATAAACAATTTTGTTGTAAAAACCATCCTTCTAGGACGCTCCGTTAAAAAGATAGAATCAAGCGCCACCTATGCGAAGAAAATTTGAACTAATCAAAACCGTCAAAAGATGGCGCTTTTTCAACTGAGCAACTTTTTCTAAGATTGCAAACCTGTAGGAAGCATACACGCGGCGCTAGAGGTTTTGGCCACACCACTGGGTTCGCTGCCCCACTGTGCGGCGGTGACTGCGGCGGCAGCAATGGAACAAGCAAATAACACATCCGAGAAAGATGTTTGCCAATAGATCTTACCTAATTCCTGGCGGGGATTTGTGCCGTTTGACAACTTTGAATAATACATGAATCCTTGTGCACACACGCGCACCGTTTTCGTCCTCGTCGTCGTCGTTCTCAAGCCAAAAAAAGACATGCCACGGTGACGCTCTGATTCAGTTTATTTCAGGAATCATTGGTTTTTTCTTTGGATCTCCAACGAAAGGAAATTTGAATATTCGTGCTATTTATCATTACATTTTGATGATAAATTTAAAGCGTTTTGTCGAACTGTGTGATTCTCAGCGATATTACGTTTCGTTGTTGTTACTACGTTTACTTAAATTTATCACTAAAATGCTGGTTTTTACTATTCCACCATCAAACTGTTCTGTAACACTTTGCTTTGCGACATGAACATTGGGTCAATCACCAGCCGTCCGAAAAGCATTGAAACAGTATACCACACCCTAGCCGACCATCAAACGGTTGTACCACAAAGAGAGATAACCAACCGAACAGCAAGTCATCCGTATTCCGCATATATTCACCTTTGGGATTTCGGCCACTGTCCCTCCACCAGCACCGGTCCGTTCCCCACAACGTTGTATTCTTTCTGTATTATGT
Source organism: Aedes koreicus (assembly GCA_024533555.2). Taxonomy (NCBI): domain Eukaryota; kingdom Metazoa; phylum Arthropoda; class Insecta; order Diptera; family Culicidae; genus Aedes; species Aedes koreicus. Next base: position 1,584,384 of record JAHHFK020003891.1, on the reverse strand, counting down.
ATTATGTAGCTAGTTTGGGGGCGCAAATTTTATGGATATGAATGGTATTGCCACCCGGTCCAGATTCAACGCAGTTTATTGCCATGCAACAAGAAAGGAAGCCAATGCGGTGTAGGTATGGTATCTTCCAAGCACGATATTTGCTTTCAAGTAGATTGATCTTTGTTCAAGTCCAACACCAGAACCAGTGGCATCTTCTTATACATTCTAAGGGAAAGGGAAACGAATGCGTAATACTACGCCACCCACCCCCTTGGGAAAAGATTCCTTTGCGATTGGCCATCCAAAGTGAGTGGCTGTGCATGTCTACTTGGAAGTCCTTATTGATGCATGAGTGATGTAATCTGCTCTGGGATATATTGAAAGACGTCCTGGCTGATAATATTGGTAGCAGCCCGTAAGCCGGAAACTTTCTCCGTTTGTCGATGGGAAATGGACTGGTATCAAGGAAAGAAGAGACTATCTATGCCGTCATGTACACTTCCCAAAGGTATCCAACCTGAGAATGTAGATGCTAGATAAACTTGATGTGAAATAAGTGAGTTCTGGAAATGCAGATAGGGTTGAAAAATAAGGAACACTGCTGATGATTATTGAAAAATAATCAATATTAATTCCGGTAATCTGATTTATTCCGAGAAGAATAGTACTTTATATTTATTACTGGCTTCAACTTGTATTTCTATGTACAGTAGGGTGCCAATACAATGTATGGGAAAAATTTGGCCATCGAATTTCAAAATTAAAGTAGTGCTCTTCAAAAAAAGTCCCCATGCAAAATTTGAGCTCAATTGGACTTCGTTAAGTGGACCCAGAAGCGGTCAAAGTTTGATTTTTTTGACCCATGAAAAATTTCCCATGAAACGTCGAGAACTGGTGTTAGCCAGATTTTTTTTTTTTTAAACACGGCTTTCTGGTACTTAGCCAGTTTTTGAGTTGGAGGAGTGAATTTAATTTTACTTAAATGATTTGAATTCAACTGCTGAGATATTCATACTTATGTTCATCCAGTACACCGGCAGTGCTTCCGACGAAATTTTGGGATCTGCAGTTCCACGTACCGAGTTTCCAATCGCTAGTCTTGCTTTGTCGCTGTGGTTTTCGCCAATTGTTCCATTCCGTATTCTGCTGTTGACTTTCCGGGGCTTGCTTGTTTTCCAGCTGGCTTGCAAGGCCTGACGGCAACCGAGTCCCATACTGACACATAGACGGCCATGATTCACAGCACCTGACATCGAAAACAGGTGTTGTAATGGCAAAGCTAGTGTTTTATTGGCATTTTCTCCAAATAAAGTGCTAAATAGCTTGTATTACTACCACTGCTCACTCGAAACACTCAAGGCGTTCTTGGATAAAAAGATGTTACTTGCCAATAACAACTTCTCTCTCTATGAACCTAACCTACGGAAGCAACACCAGCAACTTCTGTGTGAAGAGAAAGCAATACTTCTCAGAAGGCTACGTAAAAGAGTGGATTTTTAACGAGATTATATCGTGATCCCGAGCTTCTTAAAAGTTTGATCTTTCAGCAAAGTTGGGAAAACGGTAACTACGTGGCGCTAGTGGGCATGTGAAGGAGAGCATTTTTCAACGAGTTTATATCGTGATCCAGATCACCTAGAAATTTCGAACCTTCAGCAAAGTTATTCAGAAGATCAAGGACTTTAGGAAGGTGGAGAGTATGGTTCGAAATTCTGTCATTATGCGGCGCTAGTGGACATCTAAAAGAGTGCATTTTTTAACGATTTTATATCATAAAGGGTGATACGGTCAAAATTTGGTCAAGGGAAAACGCGTGTAAATCGGTAAAATCGTTTATATAAAAAAATCAAATTAAATTTCTTTTTCAAGTTCAATTAGTATAAAATTCAGGAAAAATATTCAGTTAGGCTTCCACTTTTCCAAATCCGAATTGCCGGGCCTTACGCTTGACCCCTGCCATCAGATTTTGTACAGCCACCTTGTCCACCTTCTTCGCCGCAGAAAGCCAGTTTGCCTTGAACTGCTGCTCGTCCTTAGCAGTTTTTTTGGTCTTCTTTAGGTTCCGCTTGACAATAGCCCAGTATTTCTCAATTGGGCGGAGCTCTGGCATGTTGGGAGGGTTCTTGTCCTTGGGAACCACCTGACGTTGTTGGCGGCGTACCACTCCATGGCCTTTTTACCGTAATGGCAAGATGCCAAATCCGGCCAAAACAGTACGGAACAACCGTGTTTCTTCAGGAAAGGCAGCAGACGTTTATTCAAACACTCTTTCACGTAAATTTCTTGGTTGACAGTCCCGGAAGCTATGAAAATGCTGCTTTTCAAGCCACAGGTACAGATGGCTTGCCAAACCAGATATTTCTTTGCGAACTTTGACAGTTTCGTGTGCTTGAAAATATCTGCTACCTTTCCCCTTCCTTTTGCCGTATAAAACTCCTGTCCCGGAAGCTGCTTGTAGTCGGCTTTGACGTAGGTTTCGTCGTCCATTACCACGCAGTCAAACTTCGTCAGCATCGTCGTGTACAGCCTCCGGGATCGCGCTTTGGCCGTCGTATTTTGTTTATCATCGCGATTTGGAGTCACTACCTTCTTGTAAGTCGATAGTCCGGCTCGTTTTTTGGCTCGATGCACGGTTGTAGACGATACACCCAGCTTATTTGCGGCATCTCGGAGAGATAGGTTAGGGTTTCGCTTGAAACTACCGGCAACTCTCTTTGTCGTCTCAGCGGCTTCCGGTTTTCGATTTCCCCCCGATCCAGACTTCCTGGCTGTCGACAAACGTTCCCCAAACACTTTAATTACATTTGTAACGGTTGATTTGGCAACTTTTAGCGATTTTGCCAACTTTGCGTGCGAGTAGCTCGGATTTTCGCGATGCGCGAGCAAAATTTTGATACGCTGCTCTTCTTGCATGGACGGCATTTTGACAACTGAAGAGTGAATTCCAAAATCAAAATAGGAGCAACATTCTACACACACACACCTTCAAAATGAGGGGTGTTCAGGTTTTTTAAATGCAAAATTGAAAGAAATACGTCAAGTTGATATTGACCAAATTTTGACCGTATCGCCCTTTAATCCATCTAGAAAGGTGAAACCTTCAGCAAAATTGTTCAGAATCTCATGAAATTTCAGAAGCTGGAGAACATCGTTCGAAATTCCGTCACTACGTGATGCTAGTGGGCTTGTAAAAGAGTGTATTAACGAGTTTATATCGTGATCCCGGGCTCCTAGAAAATTTAAATCTTCAACAAATTGGTCAGAAGGTCAAGGACATTCAAACATTTCGGAAGTTTGAATTTACGAGGAGCTAACGTGGTATAACTAAAAAATGAGAATGATTTTAACTCTCTCATACCAAACCACAAACGTGCACAGAGAAAAGAGATTAAAAAGAGAAGACGTGTTCACTCGTTGCTGGTTCGATCTTAAAGCGAACGAATCAACCTTTATTAATTACCTCGACGATGTTCGAGGCTATTCTTTCATCGATCGTTTGACGTTTGACATCAACGTATCTTAATTCTACAGGTATGTACATTTTTACATTGTGTGGGTGACACAACAGCTGTCCCCCTTTAAATTAATACATCAGTATTCGATTGATAGAATCAGAACTTGAACATATCAAATAAAAAAAAACATAGTTAACAAAATTCAATTGAACTTAATTCATTTAAATATTTCACTGTATCGAAATGTCTTCACTTGAAACTTAAAAATTAGGTATACACATAATCAGGGTCTTCAGTTCGTTTACGAATCCTCTTCGATCACCGTGGACACACGTTTGGCAAGTTCGCCGAAGTCGCGTTTCGTTTCCTGACCTTTGCCCGTGGAACTATAGGAAATCCCCTGAATGGTTCATCATCAGAGCCGCTTCCAACGTTGATTTCTTCGGTGTACTCTTCGTGTCTTTCTTCAATTTCAGTTCGTTCTTGTAGCACAGCCTCTCTACCACCACTGCTGACTCCCAGCCACACGTTGTTCCTATGCTGCGGAGTTTTCCCCTTGTAGCACCTAAGCTGACTTCGGTGGGCCATGGTGAGCGCGCTTCCAATTGCTATCTGGAACGTATTAATAGAAAAACGTTTAAGAAACGTTGCCTTAATCCATCTGTTCGGTAAATGGTGATGAAAATTTCGATACCATACTCTATCTCCTTCGGTCAGTGTGTCTAAACCGTCATTCGATAATATATTAGACACTTTTCTGTCATCATTTACGTCATTTGGAGACTGCGGTACTTGTAAATAATTTCTATAAGTCTTTTTTGGATTCAAAAGGTCCAAAATCATTTTTGGTTTAAAAATGAATATTTTTTCTGAGGGAAATAACTCAAAAATAAACAATATAATTTCTATAATTCATTAGAAATAAGTTAATCTGGTCCTGCTAATCAATATCTTGCAAGTCTGGTTCTATTAGAAACTTTTTTAACACTGTTTTAACAGTTCTCACCAGTCTTTCCGCCTGCCCATTACTGGAGGGGTTATAGGCTGGACTTTTCAATACTTTAATCTCCTGTTTTTCCAGAAATGCTGTGAATGAGTATCAATTGAATGGAGGACCACCGTCCGATACCACTACATCTGGTAACCCAAATCTGGCAAAATATGCTACCAATTTCTTCAGTGCTTTTGCACAATCCGGGCCCTTCTTCATCCATTCTACCTCCAAACACTTTGAGAAAGAATCAACCATCGGTAGAAAAGTGTGGTGAGAAAAATAGAAGAAGTCAATGTGTACTAGGCTGAAGGGTCTTGTAGTAGGTATCCAGTTGGATAAAACTTTTGTTTTTGGTGCTATTACCATACTTCCACACACATCACAATTCGATACATACTTCTCAATGTCTTTATAAATTCCAAACCAGTACACTTGCCTTCTCGCTAATTGTTTCATTTTAACTATACCTGCGTGGTTGGCGTGCAAAAGCTTCAACATTCCGTTTTGCATTTTATGTGGAATTACCACCCATTTCCAAATCAGTTTGATTAGCAAAAACGTCCATTAGACATTTATCCAGCTTTTTTGGCCATCCATCACGCAAATATTTCATAAGTTGTTGTAAAAACTTGTCATCTTTTGTCCATTCCGCAATCAAAACAAAATCAGTAGGTAATTCATCACCAAAGTTTATACTTTTTATAAATTCGTGATCTAAATCAATGGGAACCTTCTGCTCCAATGGGAATCTCGAACAGAAATCCGCATTCCCCATTTTTGCAGAAGATCTGTACCGAATTTCAAAATCATAAATTGAGAGTTCAAGTATGTATCGTTGGAGTCTTGTTACAAATATGGAATTTTTCCCTTCTTTGCCGAAAATCCCTATCAGTGGTTTGTGATCCGTATAAGCAATAAACCTTCGCCCATATAAATATTTATGGAATTTTTTAATAGTACAAACCAAAGCCAAAGCTTCCAGGTGAAGAATTGGGTAACCTTTCTGTGCGTCATTTAACGTAAAAGAAGTAAAACTAATAGGCTTTTCGATGCCTTCTATCACATGTGCAATCACTCCTCCTAGGCCATAGCCAGAAGCGTCTGTTACTACTACTATGTCTAAAAATCAAAAAATTACCTTTTTTTTTTTTTTTTCCTTCCTTCTCCCCCACCCTTAAAAAAAAAAATTTTTTTATAATGGCCCAAAATTTTTTTATTTTTAATCACCCCAAAAATCTTTTAACCTTTTTCCCTTTTTCACCCCTTTCTCTCTTTATATTGATATTTTTTCTAACTAAGTAATAACCCGTGTTCGCTGATAATATGGCCTAAATAGGGCAATTCTGATACAAAAAACTACAAGGTACAGCCCAATGGGGTTGTGCGCAAAGGTGACGTAGGACTACGCAGCAATCTAATTCCCATACACGTCAGGGCCATCCGCTAATTGATTTAAGTCAGTCCTGAAAAGGGCCATGACAATTCTATTGTACACTCTCTAGAAAGCATTTGGTGGCTCTTAATTATGATACGGCCCCGGTTGTATTTTCTACGATGGTTGAGAAGGCCACTATCTCTAACGCGTAGAAGATAGTTATGGATCTGTTGGTTCATTGGTTGTTCAACACGCTTTGCTATTTACTCCGGGACGCGGCGTTTAAAGCAATGCCATGTTCAGCCGGGGCGTGGTAATGGAAATTTCAAACAGCACAAGAGAAAAATTCATCCAAACGAACTCTCCAGTTGGCAAACTAATTTGGTCGTCCTGAAAAGGACGAATTTAGTTGACGGGGAAGAAACAGTTCGCGATTGAACTTGGGCTTTCTCTTTTGGTTCGTCTCACGAGATGATTGATTCTTGTCTCGTTGTCACGGGCGGCTTTTTCCCGCCAACTTGTAGGCTTCAGCAGCCATGTTTCTCGCAGCGAGGTTGACGGGAGCATCGGCAACAACAGCCAATCGCACCAACGTCTCTCTGGGCAACGACTGCTCGCCGCCGCCTACTGTGATCCTACAGCCACTGCACAGCTTAACGACTGTCGTAAGACTGAATCAAAATGTTCTGCTAAAAGCTGTTTGGTAAAAGCATCGGATGCTAGTGCACGAAAGAAGGCGGTACCAACGAAGGCAATGTGTTACAAATAGCATCAAAGGGGACGAGCTTCAATTATTGCGCCACAATAATTAGTTTTAATTATTACACGCAAGACGGATGATTTTCTTAACCGAACCTTTCCTAATTTGCTTGCCACCGCCAGCAACTAATCCGCTATGCATAGCTAGGAACTACAACGAACTCAACCACATGGTCGGTCTGAAGTGACGCAGTTCGACTCGAATTCCGTACGTTGGTTGTTCAACGTTCTTTGTCATTTACTACGGGACCCAACGTTTAAGGAATGCTATGTTCAGCCGGCGCGCGGTAATTGAAATTAATTTCAAACATCACAAGAGAAAATTTCAACCAAATAAACTCTTTAGTTGGCAAACTAATTTGGTCGTCCTGAAAAGGACGGATTTAGTTGACGGGGGAGAAACAGTTCGCGATTGAACTTGGACTTTCTTTCTTGGTTCATCTCATCTTCATTGCGGGTGGCCATACGCAGGTGACGTGGATGATTGATTCTTGTCTCGTTGTCACGGGCGGCTTTTTCCCGCCAACTAGTAGGCTTCAGCAGCCATCTTTCTCGCAGCGAAGTTGACGGGAGCATCGGCAACAACAGCCAACTGCACCAACACCTCTCTGGGCAGCGACTGCTCGTCCATCGGCAGATCCTACTCTGCACAGCTTCACGACCGCCGGAAAACTAAATCAAAATGCGAAGGTGTACCCGTTTTATAACATTCATGGCTGCCTAGGAGACGTTCCTTACTTAAATATGAAGTCTGTGCGCGGAAAGTACTGTGTATTTGGAAAATTTACTATGAAAAATCGATATTATAAGACATCACTTCATATTTGCGTTAATTTTATTAGTTGCATGTTAAAAATCAATAGTTTGAAATATTTAAATCGAAGCGTAGAAAATGTTCCGATCGATTGGTGCAAACATTTTGGAAATCAATCGTGGAATGACTTAGTTATTAACGTTCAAAACCTATATATTTTTCGTGACGCTCCAAATTTTCGCAATTCGAACGTGTACCCCAGTATTGAAAACACAGACGTAGTCCTACGTCAAAATTTTTTTTTTCACAACCTCCCTCTAATTTTATTTTCAAACACCCCTTCCACCCAAAAAAAAAAATATTCCCCAACATCCCCAAGTTAACCCCCCCCAGGAAAACACCCCCAAAAAAAAAAAAAAAATTTTCAATCCCGCCCAAAACTAGACCCAAACCCTGTTGGAAGATCGATGCACTTGAGGAGGCCCCCTGGGGTAAACGATTATATATGAACAAACCCTTGATTGTGTTAATTACCATAAATTTCTTGGAACGTTCAGTCAATGCTAGCTGTGTATAAGCTCCCTCCAGATCTAGCGTACAAAAAACTTTGCAGTTTGCCAATTTAGCAAACAGATCGGCTGCCCATGGTAAAGGGTAAGTATTTGGTATTAAAACTTTATTTATTGAAACTTTACAGTCAATTACGAGTCTTATTTCATCATTCTTTTTCATAACTACCACCACTGGTGATGCCCATTCACTAGTCTTTACCGGTGTAATCACATTTTCCTTTTCTAATCTTGTCAAATAATCGAGGACTTTTCCCCTCAACCGATAGGGTACATCAGAGGCCCTTTTAAAAATAGGAACATCACTTTTTAATACCAAATCAGCCTCAAAATCTTTAATAGGAGTTGAAATTTTTTTTATAAACACTTCCGCAAATTTGCTTTTGATTTCGTAAATAATACACTCTTTGTCCGCTGAATCTATCCTGTTCACCATTTGATCACCAAGAAAATTGTTCCGCCATTGAGGAAAGAAATAATCAAGCCAATTTCGGCCAAACAAGGGAGTAAATTTAAAGTCAGTTTTTAAAATTAAAAGATTCTACTTCATTTTCAATCCATTTAGACTCACTAAAGCATTCGTTTCCCCTTCAATTTTTAATTTTGATCCATTGACAACTAGTAGTTGCTTCTCACTCATAGCCAAAGGCTTTTTGAATAACGAAAAATATTGAGATTTTCCCATAACAACACTAGAACCACAATCAACCTCCGTTTGTACCAAACGATCATCGATTAAGACATCTATAAGTCATGGTTCACTAATTCTATTAAGAGACGCAACACACATACACTGCAAATCACCTGAATTCCATTCATCATCATCGCTGTCATCGTCGGCTCTCTGTATCGTCAACATTCTTCCCATTAAGATGTTCAGGTCTTTCTCAGCACTCGTACCCGGTTTTGCAACATCTACGAACTTCATCGCATCTCTCTTCATGTTTTTTAGCCTAAAGCATTTTCTTTTTATGTGTCCTTTGACCTCACAAAAGTCGCACGTCATATTAGAATAGTCTGTCCTACGTCTGTCATTGTCCCTATTATTAAATCCAACTGTCTTTTGTGTACGATTATTGTAATGTTGAGTACGTCTCATGTTATTGTATGATTGCGTGTCCCGGTTGTTTTGTCTATAAGGCTGGAAACCCAATCTTTGCCTAACTGGTATCTGAACCTGATTCAGCCGCTCCGGTGTTCCCACCGGACTATCCCTTGCTGTGTTATAAACCTGAAGCAATTGAATAATCCTCGATCCCTGAGGAAATCCAGTATTAATTGTTTTCGCATTGTCCTTGGCAATATTCCATTTAGTAATTAATTTATCCATGGACTCAAGAGACAAATTTTCTTCATTCAAAAGTTCCTGTTTTAAAGCCTCATCCCTTAGCCCATGTAAAATCCTGTCTTGAATGGCAATGTCCTTGAACCCGCCAAAACCGCAGAATTCCGCTTGGAGTTTGACCGCCAAAACGAAATCCTCGGCTGACTCATCCGGTTGTTGGACGCGATGACTAAACCGGAATCGCTGAACCAAATCTGGTTCAGTTTTGTCAAACCTCTGTTTCAATTTATTAACTATTTCAGTATAACTAACTGTTCCTAAAGTTCCTTGTTGAAACACTAGCTTCAACTGTGAATAGACATAAGGTCCGCATAAATTCATAAAATGCAACTTTTTCTGTGCTTCTGTCAATTCATTTGCCGCAAAGGAAAATTGCAGACGGTCAACCCAGTCTGAAAATGAAGTTCCCTTGCGATATGGCTCGATACTCGAAGCCATACCACCCGGCAACTGATTTCCGTACATTTTAAACTCTTTTCAAAAGAAATAAAAAGAACAAAAAAAAACCAAATCTTCAATAATAGGCTCGCACAAGAATAAAAGGTTCAAAACGACTCACCCGTACAGCTACAACTGGCTCTCGCCTAGGCCTTTGCCCGTGCCGACAATTGTCGCAATTACCCTTGTAGTTTTCCTATAAACGACCCGAAACCGGTCTACATCCGATGCTTCCTGGGTATCACGAACTCTTTTTAAAGTCCCTCCCAAAACAAAACAACAACATCACGAACTCTTCCACTACTAGCCTTTGAACTTCCGACGAAATGCTTTTCCCTCCGCGCTCGGAACTAAACCGAACAGATCCAAATGCTACCTTCCTGGTTGTCCGGCGCCCTTGATAACCTCTACGCAGATATGCTCAACTTTTGTTATGCTTGCAGTCTCCGTCGTCTAGTACCGTTGCAGTGGGAAATTTCTCCGATGCTTTCGTCAATTCCCGTCACTTGGCTAGGAAATACCGTCGCCTTGAGTCAGTTTCTGGCACTTTCCGTCTGTATCTACTCATAGGCCGTCCGCGGCGTGCTGCACCAATGCCGTCGTAGCGAGAGAAAGAAAAACTTGCACAAGATCTCGCTGATCACTTATCGTTCGTAGCCGTCGTGACTGGAGAAAACAAAAATTAGCGGCGCTCACACGATCGCAAAATTCCACTGGCGAACATTTACAAAACGCCTAACGTTCACGCACTAACTGGTAAAAAAATTTCCCTCGTCGCCACTAAAAAGAGAAGACGTGTTCACTCGTTGCTGGTTCGATCTTAAAGCGAACGAATCAACCTTTATTCCTTACCTCGACGATGTGCGAGGCTATTCTTTCATCGATCGTTTGACGTTTGACATCAACGTATCTTAATTCTACAGGTATGTACATTTTTACATTGTGTGGGTGACACAACAGAGATATTACGTGAATCAATGCTCTCTGTCTCCCCAACAAAATCGCATGTTTTGTTTTGTTCCAACTTGTCCAGTTGTGTTCACAATACCGTCAAAGCAACAAGCATTACGCGAGTTGATTGTACAGTTCTATCAAACGAACATAAATCACGGGAAAAAGTTCACTGTGAACCATTTTAAAACCAAGAATGTTCCAGTTTCAACCATCTTTCGTATCCTGGCATCCTCAGGAACAGTTCGTAGGAGTGATAATGAGAGACCGGCTAAAATAATGGACAGGAAAGGACTTAGATTGCTCCATAGTACTTTTAACAACAAGGATTCGATTATTCAATCTGAAACAGCAAAAAAGTTCAAGACTACGCAACCTTACATCTGCAAGACGTTGAAGAAGATAGGAATAGTCTGCCACAAGAAATCAAGAGCACCAGAATACACAGAGCAACAGATATCAACCGTAAAATCCCAATGCCACTGGATGATCCGAAATTACGCCGGAAAATGTTTCTTTTTTAATGATGAAAGCTACTTCCCTCTCTCAAAAACCCACATCCAAAAGGAAACGATCGATATTATTCTGATAACAATTCTGCTGCATCTCCGAACGTGAAATATAAGTTCAAGTACCTATAAGTTTAGGTGATGCTTTATATAGCCATATCTGAGAGATGAATTTCCAAACCATGGTTCAAGCCCAGTGGTTTGGCTATTAATCAAGGAGTGTACCAAAATTAATGTTTGAAGAAAATATTGATTGCATTTCTTCAAACATATTTATCATGCAGATGGAAGATACGTTTTTTCGCCGTATAAAGCGTCGTCGCATTATACGAGAAAAACACAAAACCAAAACATCCCGTATATACCAAAAAACCGCAATCCAACAAATTTTCCCCAGTGTCACCCGATTGAAGATTTTTTTGGATATTTGAGTTCGCTGGTGTACAAAAGCAACTGGAGAGCCAAAGACTGTAAACAACTGATTAATAGAATCAAAAGAAGCATTCGCCAAATCGATAAAGAAGCTGTACAACGCTCCTGTTCAAACATCAGGACAAAGCTTCGTTGAACAGCTGATGACGGACCGTATTCAAATGTTCATTATTTTTTTTTTTTTAAGTAAAGAGACGTGCCTTCAAAATAAATCAAACAGTTTTCCTGTCTATAAACAAGTCTATTTGTTATGACCCTTAGGGGCTATTCATAAACCACGTAGACTTTTTTGGGGGAAGGGGGGGGCTGACCAAAGTCTACGCTCCATACAAAATTTCAAAAAATTGTATGGTGAAAAGTCTACGAGGGGGGGGGGTCTGAGATTTTCAAAAATGAGTCTACGTGGTTTATGAACGGGCGCAAAGAAAATTCTCATTTGTTAGTTATACCCCCTTAGTAGGCTTGTACAACAGAGCCTTGTTTAACAGCTTTATATCTTTATCCCAACTTCCAAGAAAACGCAAACCTTCAGCAAAGTTGTTCAAGAGGTCAAGGGCTTCCGGAAGGTGAAGAGTATGGTTCGGCTTTCTGTCACTAGATCGCGCTATTTTGTATGTAAAAGAGAGAATGTTCGAGCATTGTATCGTGATCCTGACCACCTAGAAAGTTGAACCTTCAGCAAAGCAGTTCAGTTTTACTGCAATGATATGACTATGCTTTATGTAGGCTATTTTGCATTCGAAATACTTATTTAAAAAGAAGCATTTAAATATAATATGAATGCTTCATTGCTGGAAATCTGATTCCAATATATGGTGCATAAATGTAAGGCTTGTTACATCTGAAATGCAGATAAAGGATTAATTTATTTCATATCCGGAGCAATTTGCGATTAGTGCGAATTTGCAAAATGTAAACAACATGTTTTTCAATTCAATGCATAATCTTTACCACTAAATAATGACTTTTGATCGTTTTGTCCTGATTGTGCTTCAACTTTATTCATTAAATATTTTTTTCGCAAAGGGTGTAGTAGTGTTTTATTATCAAAACAATTTACTTTGCGATTTACGCCATATTGATTGTTGATAAAGTGAAAGGTGTAATTTAAATCAGAACATAAACTTGGCGTAAAGTAAAAAGCTATACTGACAAAATAATCAAAACAACGGCGAAAAGTAAAAGGCGAAATCTAAGAAAATGTCAAAAATAGGCGAATAGTATAGGGCGTTACTTTTTCCCCAGTACTTGTAAGGCTAAAATTGAAAGTAGCGTAATCAAACATAATAGCATTGACAGGCGAATATTGAAAATGAGAAAATGTCAATGGAAAGCGAACGGATTTCCATCAGTATTGTATACGAATCAGACGTTTGTTTTGCTATCTCTCTGTATGCTAGATTGTATTTTAATTTATAGTTTAATTTGTACATTACGATTTAAAATTCTACTTGCAATATTACAATCATCATTCCCCTTTTGTTTACATTTTGCATGTTCGCCCTAATCGCAAATTGCTCCGGATATGCTCATTGTTATTGGGTACCTGAGTAGTTTTCACTCGGTTCATCTTCATCTTGGCTTTTATGCTCTTTGAACGAACTATTTCCTGCTTCGTGTGATTTCAAAATTTTATACCCCGTTCGCCGATACTCTATATCACGTAATATAGGGTTAAGGTCTCATCATTTTATTTTTCAAATCATTCCACACTTTTGAGGTTTGACTTACTTCATGTTTAAGTGATTTCAAATTGATTTTAAGGGTCGATACCAAATTTTTCAGGATAGACTAACCTCATATTCAAGTGATTCAGGACTGACTCACATCATTTCCATATGATCCAACATTTTACAGGTATGATTCACTTCGTGTTTAGGTGAAATGGTCTTTTGCAAATGGCTTTTACTCAAGTTATTTTGAACATTTCAGGGCTGATTCCAAATTCTCGATGACTAAATAACTTGAATAGATTTAAGGTTGACTGATCTCATACTTACATATGTGACTCCATACTTTACAAGGCTGATATTAAAGTGATTTCAAGCTTTTCTGGGCTGATCACCTTCATATTTAAGTCATTTCAAATATTTACGACTTATCACATTTAAGTGATTTTAAAATGTTAATGTTCGAATCACTTCGTTCCACGCTTTTCAAGGCTGACTTACATTATATACAAGTGATTTCAAACTTTTAGGATTCGATTCCAAATTTTTCAGGATTCACTAACTTTATATTCAAGTTATTCAGTTAAAGTTCTTATGGCTTCACGCCTTACTTTGGTGATTCCAATGTTTTCAGAACTAACTCACCGCACATTCAAGTGATTCAATGGTGATTCACTTTATAGTGATTCTAAACTTTAAAACCTTGATTCACAATATTTTTAAGTTATTTAAAACTTTTCTGGATGATTAGACACCACTCGCTAACTGCTAGAGGCGTGCCAGTCCAAAAATGTTTTCAACCATCAGATAAATATTCTTTCGATCTCTCATAGTTGCTCGTCGTTTCGAATAATCCCGGATTCAAATTAATTGCGAAATATAAATACAAAAGCCAATACAACTTTCTAGGTGGTCAGTATCGCCATATGAACTCGCTCAAAAATTCTCTCTATTCCACGCCCACTAGCGCCACGTAGTGACTGAATTTTAAACCATGCTCTCCACCTCCCACAATTTCTTGCCCTTCTGAACAACTTTGCTGAAGATTCTAACTTTCTTATTATCAGCATTTAGAGATATAATATTTAAAATTTCCCTCGTTTTAGGTGAGTCAATTTCTTTTTAGGGTGATGCAATATTCAAGTGTGTGTTGCAATACTTTTCGAAGTGAGTCGATATTATTAACTAGCAGTATACGTTATTGACTCAAATCGAAACGAACATTTTCACAAGCGTTTTACCCCCCGGAAATTTGTGTTCAAAATGGCAACGGTAGCCACCATTTCACCAAATTTCACACCATTTCGGGCGGTAAATATTTAATCCCGAGCTCTAACCTCACATTTTCGATAATTGACTTCCCAATTCACGATGAACTGGGGCCGTTCCAGGCAAAAGTTTTCGCAATCAACCAGAATTGATATGAGCTTGGATGGTTGATGACGATGACGGTGGTCGTTGGTCGATTTGGAAAATGAAATTTCAAAGCCACAGTTCCGCTAGCGTTTGCAAATAAAATGCTCACCCATTTGCAGACCAGATCACTGCAGTCAGACGAACTGGCCACGCGTACAGTACAATGTGCGCCCGGTGGTTTTCCATTAAATGAAAACTTCAGAACGGCAACCATCATTTGCATATTAGGTTCAGGAAGTGAGCCAACATTTTCGTAATTCGTACCTTCACGTACATGCACCTACGTGTGCCGTGATGCGGTTGCGTTGCTGAAATGCAACTTTTACCTCGATTCCAAATGTGCAATTTTAATATTATTATTAGTGGCCTGGGCTTGACAGAGTGGCGTCCCCAAACCATCGTCGTCAGCGTCAGAGCGGTAGCAGAAAATTATACTAAAATGCGGCAACTCAGGCAAATTTGCGGAAGTGGTTGCTCAATCGCAAAAACGGATGCGGTCGGTGGCTTGATGCGAATAATAAAAAGAAATCAAAGTAGCCCACTTTAATTCGTCATCATTATGCTTGCTTTGATGAGACGACGAGGACGAACATTTTATTCCTTTCTATCAGGAACATGTGTCCGACCAGCGCTGTGTGTCATGTGTGCCCAATGCACTTGAAATCACGTTCCGACCTTCTCAATAGGAGTTCAATTTGGCAAATTTACAGAATGCAGTCCCGTCCTGGGTTTGCTTGTGCTCTGTTTGCCTCTCTATCGGTATACTTTACATGCACATTAGATTCGGTGCGACGGGCATAGGTGTAGACAGGATAAACGAGAATCTCAAAAAGCGTTAGACGATGCTGCTACTGCTGCTGCAGCGCATTCAAATAGCCGGTTGAATTGGAGTGGGTCACATTATGAGTCAGGATTTTTCGCAGACCAAACGAACCAATTGAAATGGGGTACGGAAAGGGTCAAAGAAGGCGCGCTGGACTCAACCGATTCTGGGCACGTTTCTACTGTGTACATTGCAGAGCTCTACACACGTTCGTTGGGCAGTTGCTCCCGGAGGTTCGTCGGATCGATGCGATGTGATGTGAATGGTCGTTCTTCTCAAATGCAGCCACTCATCGGTCCGGACCAAAGGAGATGTGATGGGAAAGGAAATTGCTAAGTAAATTTGTCCAGCATTGACATTAGGGGCCACCGGAATTGAACTGGAATAAGGATTTATTTAAAAAGGCTGCCTTCATGGACGGTTGGCTGGTTGGTCGATTGGATGGAAGGAAAGAAAGGCTGTTGGGCGAATTTTAAAAGGCAACCGAATACGATCGACGACGAACGTTCTTGAGGGTTATTGTATGGAAAGCAAGAATGGGATGAGTTTCCAGTGTTCCTTTCTAAATAGCCCCTAAATTCATTGGTCATGTCTTTGTCATTATGTGACGGATAGATTGGCTGATTCAGAGTTGGAAGGGCAAAGAGGGTACGACATGGTAGGGAACTACTTTGAAAAAGTCTCGAAAATGGTTATCAAGTGTGGGAATTCTTCAATGATAAATGTACATTCCAGGAAGTATCTCACGTTGTTTTTTACTAGAACTCTTCGGTTGTTCTGAATATTCCTGAAGCTTTTACAAAGGATTTTGACATTATCTACGTCCTACGGCAAGGGTAGAGTGTCAAATAAAAATTTGAAAAATAGGGACCACTGGTCCCGGACCAGCACAAAAAATTTAAAAACACTTTGATGATGTGATGTGATATGATTGGAAGCCACCACCAGTGCAGGACTTGCCACGGCGCACAGTTCCTCCTAATGGCAAGATCAAACGGTACAGACCTGTAAACCTGAAACGCTTTTATTACAGGAAATGAACAGTACGTAATACACATTAGGATTTCCGTCTGGTGGTTTGTTTAAACACTTTGACGCTAATAATTCAATAATTTATCGATAAATTTCTAAAATGTTTACATTTATCTGTTGAAAGTTTTTGCAATATTCAATTCAACTATCGGAATTTATTATTCAACAATTTCATTGCGTCTTACAAACTTTATTTACTAAACGCATAGTATTTTCTTAACATAAACGTCAAAATTCGCTCATTAAGTGGTAGTAGCCAACAACTTTATTAGTTCATCAGTATTGGAGCGGTGAGGAGGATGGCTGAGTAGCCGATGGCTTCAGGTAAGGCGCAACGATGAGTGAAATAAACTACTGTACTTCCAAGCATTACCACCAGCATGAATGTGAACAATTACTTGCAGATAATTGGTCTCGACACATCGGTCAAAGAGTCCTCGGTTTGACACACACAGAAAAAAATAATTAATTTTTACAAGCGTGTAAAATTTCCCTTCGTTAATTCCAAGGCGTAAACAACGAAATTTTTTGCAATCTTTCATGCAACAGGCTAGATTCAGGCGTTATCTGGCTTAAATTTAAATGGAATATCCCATTATTTTCTGCCATATCTAGCATTCTCTTGATGTGCATTAGATAACGCAAAAAATTCAATGTTTCTTTTTATCTGTGCATAGATGGAGTCACTAATAAAACAAAAAACTTATAAAAAGCCGACCAAATCGATTCAGGCGGAAATTTGCTTATTGAAAAGGGTAAAACAATCAAAAGCGAATATTATGTAGCATTATTGGATCGTTTGAAAATGGAAATTGAAAAAAAAAAACCAGCCTGAAATGAAGAAAAAAAGTGCTCTTTCATCAAGACAATGCACCATGTCACATGTCATTGCTCACGATGGGAAAATTGCATGAATTGAAGTTCGAATTGATGCCTCATCCACCGTATTTGCCAGTTTTAGCCTCCAGCGACTATTTTCTGTTCTCGTTATGTCGTTAGCTCATAGAAACGTGAATTAGTATTAAGGTTACCTAAAATCATTTGTGTGTGGAGGAGGAGAAAGTCTGGCGTGTTGTTGAACCCGTTACTGGAATTTTTTGCAGCTTCTAATCATAACTTAGTGTCAACGGAAAACTTATGTCGGGTAGTGAATTCTAAGGAATCTTGTGAAGTCCATAGTAGGCACCACTTACGGCTATTATGCGTCCCCGAATTTCTCTGCTGCAGTTGTTATCTGACGCCACCAATGATTCGAGGAACACAAACTCATCTAACACCTCGAACTCATCTCTGTCGATAGATGCTCTACCTCGCTCGGCTCCTCCTGCAAGCAGATACTTAATCTTCGACATATTCATCCTTAATCCAACCTTTTCAGCTTCGCGTTTCAGCCGGGTGTACTGCTCGGTATCCGCCTAGAACGTTTTTCCGACAATTTTCACGTCGTCAGCGAAGCAAATAAATTGTCTCGATGTTCCGGATCTGCGCCATCAAGGTGTTCAACGAGGTGCTGTTTTTACCTCACCTTACCGTTTCGGCTCGTGAGACAAAGCCTTTACGAGATTTCTTTGAGTTTCTTGTAGAACGTTTCTTGAAAACGATACAACTGTTCCATTGCTTCGCAGTACAATTTCTCAAGACGGCGCTTCTTGTCCCGCAAAAGATGAGTTTGTCTTCGCTTCTGTTAGTAGCCCTCCACATTTTGACGGGTTTCTTGCTGCAGCATCATCACCCTCGCTTTTTTCTTCTCATTTAAAGCCGTCTAACACTCCTCGTAGAGCCAGTCGTTCCGTCGATAGTACCTTCTGCTGCATTGTAAACGGCTGCATCGACACTACTTTAGTAGTCCTCAAGAGGGTCTTCGATCAGCTCTCGCTCAGTAATGCGTGTGAGTCGATCAAAGTTTTTTTTATTAATAAGTCAAATTCTGTTTCTTTTTCAAGTTCAGTTAATACTGAATACAGGAAAAATATTCAGCTAAGCTCCTTTTTATCGAATGTGAATTGCCGGGTCTTTTGTTTAACACCTGCCATGAGATTTTGTACAGACTCCTTTTCCACTTTATTCGCCTCAGAACGCCCGCTTGCCTTGAACTGCTTTTCGCTCACTACATATTGTTCGATTGGGCGGAGCTCTGGCGTGTTGGGAGGGTTCTTGTCCTTGGGCACCACTTGAACGTTGTTGACAGCCAACGTTTTTTCATAACCTTTTTTCCGAAATGGCTAGATGCCAAATCCGGCCGGAACAATTGTGTTGCTTCAGGAAAAACAGAAGACGTTTTTGTAGGCACTCGCTCAGATAAATTTCCTGGTTGACTGTTCCGGTCGAAATGTAAACGTTGCTCTTCATACAACAGGTACAGATGGCCTGCCACACCAGATATTTCTTCGCGAACTTTGACAGTTTAATGTGCTTGAAAATATCTGCAAACTTTCCCCGTCCTGTACCAGGCAATCAAACTTCGTCAGCATCGTCGTGTACAACTTTCGCGATCGTGCTTTGGCCGACGTGTTTTGTTTATCGTCGCGATTTGGAGTCACCACTTTCTTGTAAGTCGACAGTCCAGCTCGTTTTTAGCTCTATCCACGGTTGAAGGCGCCACTCCCAGCTTCTTTGCGATATCTCGGACGGGAAGGTTGGGGTTCCACTCGAAACAGCGGGCAACTCTTTTTGTCGTCGCTGTGGCCTCCGGCTGTCGATTCCCCCCGATCCAGCTTTCCTGGCTGTTGACAAACGTTTACCGAACACTTTTAATGCGTTAATAACAGTTGATTTAGCCACATTCAACAATTTCGCCAACTTGGCGTGAGAGGAGTTTGGATTTTCACCATGCACGTGCAAAATTTTGATGCGTTGCTTCTCTTCCTTCGACGACATTTTGATAACTGAAGTGCTAATCTCAAAATCAAAATAGAGGCATGATACAGCACACACACACATCTTCAAAATGAGGAGGGTGCGAAAAAATTTACTGCACGATGAAAGGAAACTTTAAGTCGACCAAATTTTGATCGAAACACCCTTTATGGCATTGCTTTCCCGTATTCTTTCGTATGAACTTTCTTCCTGCGGACTAACTTTTGATGTAGCTTGAACTGTCAAAACTCTTTTTGGCAGCAGCTTGGTTACCATGTAAGCTGTTTGACAGCCAAACGGTCTAGCGTAAAGCAAATTTGCGTCGCAAAGAAACAGTTTAGCCTCAAAATTATTTTCATAAATGACATTTCAAAACATCATTTATTTATAGATGCTTTCATGAAAACAAACTTCCAGTACATAAAAAACGTGATAGGAAAGATGTAGACAATTATTGTGGACTATCCTTATTATACGCCGTTTCCATACTCTTTGAGCTAGTTTTGATAGACCGACTATTCTTCCATTGCAAGCAACACCTGAGCCCAGATCAGCATGGTTTTTTTTTCCCAGTCGTTCAACTACGTCAAACCTATTGTGTCTCTCTTCTTACGTGACGGACAAAATGCTTGATCGAGCACAAACGGACGTACTTTATTTGGACCATCTGCAGCATTCGACAAGGTTAACCACCAAATTGCTGTGGCGAAGCTTGAAAGGTTTGGAATGCATGGAACACTTTTAAATTGGCTCCAATCTTATTTGATTGGTCGTCACTCGCAAGTAGTCATTAGTGAATCCACCTCAGCATCATTTCCAAACACGTCAGGAATTCCTCAAGGCAGTCATCTTCAACGACGTGAACGCAGTTCTGGCTGGACCGAGACTTTCTTTCGCGGATGACTTCAAGCTTTACCTCAATATTCGCTCAGACGCTGACGCGCATTTTCTGCAACAACAGTTGGACTCCTTCGCTGATTGGTGCCAAAGGAATCGTATGACCGTTAATCCTGATAAATTCTCGACTATTGCGTTTTCTCGTTTGAAGAGTCCAATAGTCCACAATTATTACTTCGCTGGAGTTGTTTTGGAAAGAGTGGATCAGATCAAGGACTTGGGAGTTATTCTTGACTCCCAATTGACGTACAAGCAACACGTGTCATTTATTGTGAACAAAACCTCGACAAACCTAGGGTTTATTTTCCAACTAACTAAAGGGTTCACCGACATTTACTGCTTGAAGGCACTCTGCTGTGCGTTGGTTCGTTCGACTTTGGAATACTGTTCAACTGTTTGGAGCCGTCACTACCAAAATGGAATCGAAAGAATTGAATCAGTTCAACGGCGATTTATTCGATTCGCACTACGACGGCTGCCATGGAATGATCCACTTCGTCTGCCAAGCTACGAGAATCGGTGTCGACTAAATAGGCTGGATACTCTAAGTACACGAAGGAATGTTGCGAAGGCACTTATAATTTACGCCCGCTTGCCTTGAACTGCTTTTCGCTCACTACATATTGTTCGATTGGGCGGAGCTCTGGCGTGTTGGGAGGGTTCTTGTCCTTGGGCACCACTTGAACGTTGTTGACAGCCAACGTTTTTTCATAACCTTTTTTCCGAAATGGCTAGATGCCAAATCCGGCCGGAACAATTGTGTTGCTTCAGGAAAAACAGAAGACGTTTTTGTAGGCACTCGCTCAGATAAATTTCCTGGTTGACGGTTCCGGTCGAAATGTAAACGTTGCTCTTCATACAACAGGTACAGATGGCCTGCCACACCAGATATTTCTTCGCGAACTTTGACAGTTTAATGTGCTTGAAAATATCTGCAAACTTTCCCCGTCCTGTACCAGGCAATCAAACTTCGTCAGCATCGTCGTGTACAACTTTCGCGATCGTGCTTTGGCCGACGTGTTTTGTTTATCGTCGCGATTTGGAGTCTCTACTTTCTTTTAAGTCGACTGTCCAGCTAGTTTTTTAGCTCTATCCACGGTTGAAGGCGCCACTCCCAGCTTCTTTGCGATATCTCGGACGGGAAGGTTGGGGTTCCACCCGAAACAGCGGGCAACTCTTTTTGTCGTCGCTGTGGCCTCCGGCTTTTGATTTCCCCCCGATCCAGCTTTCCTGGCTGTCGACAAACGATTACCGAACACTTTTAATACGTTAATAACAGTTGATTTAGCCACATTCAACCATTTCGCCAACTTGGCGTGAGAGGAGTTTGGATTTTCGCCATGCACGTGCAAAATTTTGATGCGTTGCTTCTCTTCCTTCGACGACATTTTGATAACTGAAGTGCTAATCTCAAAATCAAAATAAAAGCATGATGCTACACGCACACCTCTTCAAAATGAGGGGTGTGCAACAAATTTTAATGCACGATGAAAGGAAAGTTTAAGTCGACCAAATTTTGATCGAAACACCCTTTATGGCATTGCTTTCCCGTATTCTTTCGTATGAACATTCTTCCTGCGGACTAACTTTTGATGTAGCTTGAACTGTCAAAACTCTTTTTGGCAGCAGCTTGGTTACCATGTAAGCTGTTTGACAGCCAAACGGTCTAGCGTAAAGCAAATTTGCGTCGCAAAGAAACAGTTTAGCCTCAAAATTATTTTCATAAATGACATTTCAAAACATCATTTATTTATAGATGCTTTCATGAAAACAAACTTCCAGTACATAAAAAACGTGATAGGAAAGATGTAGACAATTATTGTGGACTATCCTTATTATACGCCGTTTCCATACTCTTTGAGCTAGTTTTGATAGACCGACTATTCTTCCATTGCAAGCAACACCTGAGCCCAGATCAGCATGGTTTTTTTCCCAGTCGTTCAACTACGTCAAACCTATTGTGTCTCTCTTCTTACGTGACGGACAAAATGCTTGATCGAGCACAAACGGACGTACTTTATTTGGACCTATCTGTAGCATTCGACAAGGTTAACCACCAAATTGCTGTGGCGAAGCTTGAAAGGTTTGGAATGCATGGAACACTTTTAAATTGGCTCCAATCTTATTTGATTGGTCGTCACTCGCAAGTAGTCATAAGTGAATCCACCTCAGCATCATTTCCAAACACGTCAGGAATTCCTCAAGGCAGTCATCTTCAACGACGTGAACGCAGTTCTGGCTGGACCGAGACTTTCTTTCGCGGATGACTTCAAGCTTTACCTCAATATTCGCTCAGACGCTGACGCGCATTTTCTGCAACAACAGTTGGACTCCTTCGCTGATTGGTGCCAAAGGAATCGTATGACCGTTAATCCTGATAAATTCTCGACTATTGCGTTTTCTCGTTTGAAGAGTCCAATAGTCCACAATTATTACTTCGCTGGAGTTGTTTTGGAAAGAGTGGATCAGATCAAGGACTTGGGAGTTATTCTTGACTCCCAATTGACGTACAAGCAACACGTGTCATTTATTGTGAACAAAACCTCGACAAACCTAGGGTTTATTTTCCAACTAACTAAAGGGTTCACCGACATTTACTGCTTGAAGGCACTCTGCTGTGCGTTGGTTCGTTCGACTTTGGAATACTGTTCAACTGTTTGGAGCCGTCACTACCAAAATGGAATCGAAAGAATTGAATCAGTTCAACGGCGATTTATTCGATTCGCACTACGACGGCTGCCATGGAATGATCCACTTCGTCTGCCAAGCTACGAGAATCGGTGTCGACTAAATAGGCTGGATACTCTAAGTACACGAAGGAATGTTGCGAAGGCACTTATAATTTACGACATTTTGAAGAATCTAGTGGATTGCCCCGAAATTCGAGGTCAAATTTTTTTTTTCGTTCGACCTAGGGCCTTGCGGAACAATCACCTGCTGCAACCAATACATCATCGCACTAATTACGAACAAAACAGCGCCATTACTGGCCTACTAAGGATTTTTAATCGGGTGGCAACGGAATTTGATTTCAACATCTCACGTGATACGATTCGGACTAGATTTTTTAATGTGTTTAGATAAGCTGTTAATGTGTTACTTTTATTTTTATTTTTATGTTATTTTTGAGTTCAACAGCACATCATTGGGGCATATAAGCCTGTTGATGTACAGTATTAAATAGAGTGATCGAAGAGCCTGGTTTGATGATTTCTGAAATAAATGGCTTATCTTTCCATAGTACCATTAAACACAATATTTAAATATAATTCTACACTGCTTATTAGCACATGCCAGTCTTTTATGAATATTGTAGTTGAAGTTCAGAAGTGCAAATTAAATTAAAAGTTAAGCTGAAATCCTGAAAAACGAATTGAGCCTTCGATGCTTGTTATGTTGCTCCGGGCTCTTAAATGGAATGCAAAGATGATTCCAAAGCGTGTTGAAATTATTAATTGAATGGGAATGGAAAATAATATGATATGATTTACAGGTATGGGAATACCAATTGATTTATAGGTCCACGATCATCAGACGCACCCCCTCACATCGCTATTGTCAGAATGACAACATTGCCCAGGCTACGCCAACCA
Organism: Aedes koreicus; assembly: GCA_024533555.2. Classification (NCBI taxonomy): domain Eukaryota; kingdom Metazoa; phylum Arthropoda; class Insecta; order Diptera; family Culicidae; genus Aedes; species Aedes koreicus. Next base: position 1,560,534 of record JAHHFK020003891.1, on the reverse strand, counting down.
GCGTCTCCATGTTTCAGCTGGCAGTCTTTTGTGATCATATGACTCGTGGAGGCGTGAGGTAGGAACTTGTCGGTCGCACCCTCCTTCGAAGTTGTCAACTCACCATTTGAAGCCCTTTATATCATGTAAATTATTGCTGCAAATTCTCGTCATTTGGCAGCCAGCTGTGGCTATCTTTATTCCCCTCGTTGTTTATATAATCAGATACGTCTAATTGAAAAAGTACTCGCGATTTGGTCGAATATATTAGGCAATCACACTTTGGTCAAATATACTTGTCAAAATTTGCCAAATATTTGGGGTTTCGTCAAACAATGTAATCGCAGCTAAAGTAAAAAGTGACAAATGAATTTCTGGTCTCAGCCCACAATGTTAACTTGATGATTGGCACGATTATTTAACTCAAGAACTGCGAAAGTTTGCCTCCTAAAAACAAAAGAAATAAAGTGTTTCCCTTACCATTGATGTTCCGAACACCCATTTAGAAAACAATCTTGAAACTTGTATCCACCTATAGTTATAACAGATATAAATAGATCCTTCTACCGCGTCACACAGAGAACAGGTCCAACATGACCATCAGGCTTATTTATTACGAACACGACTCCCATCGAAGCCTATTCAACCGATAAGATTGGCCCTTAACAGTACGTGACGTAATTTCCTGCTCAACAATCGTTATTTATGATGCAACAAGGAAGAAACAACTCACATTATGGCCCACCTACACATATATCGCACATCCTAGGTAGGTGGTAAGGAGGAGACAACTTTCGCCATCAAGAATGCCAAGCCGGCGACGCCATCTGGTGTAGTCCAAACGTTAAAAATGGTCAATTTATTTAAAATTGCCTCAACCATCTCAACTGCTGCATTTACCAGGTTTCGAGACAAGGAGTGAACGTGAGTACGATTTTTATCCTTGCGTCTGCTTGTTCCTACTAGGTATCGAGAACGGTAAACAAAGTGCTGCTTTGGATTGTTTAAGGAGGTTGCATATTCCGGCCAAAGTTCTACTTCTTACCGGAATCTCGATTCGGTCTGAGAGGTTTACCTCCGGCCATTGAGCGCACGCTTGACTGCTGCCAAGGCATGAGTCTATGCGGAAAGGTAAATTTTGTCATCAAATATAAGAGTGGTGAGGTTGATGTTGCTGCTACTGCTGCTGCGTGTGTCCAATCCACATGGTGTAGATGCACTTTGCTGAACCTTTATAGCCTGGGAAGCAGGTGAGCATCGTTCCGGAAAACAATTTTTAAGCAAACTTATAAACCGGTAATCGTTTGGGACGTTTATCCGATCGGTTGAAAGTTAGTCTTAGAAAGCCATTTTCGATTAGAGGTGATTAAGTTTTCCTTCTTGTGTATAACATTGTTTCGGATAACGTTTCTCCGATCCATGGAGACGCTTGGTTGTTTTGTGTGTTTCAATATCAAACACAAACGATTCATTACCCCCTCAAACTCGAAACCAATAAAGGATCACCAGTTTAACGGCGATAAAAACCAAACACTTGCGTGGCTCGTCAAACAAAAGCCCGAACCGAGCGAAGGGACGCAATCTTAACCGGTCCGGTCATCGCGTGCAATATCAATTCGTTATTGACCGTGTTATCCCTAGCGATGGGGGTGTCCACAACCGAGATCTCGTAAAATTATAATTATCGTCAGGCAATAACGAAATTCCTTCCCCGTTGCCATTATGAGAAATCCCAGAGTGGAAAAAGCCCGCGCACTCAATTTACGCAAAAGTGCAATAAATTTTCCCATTTCCACCCGGTTGCCGAGCTAATGTTTGCTTTTATAGTCCAACTTTATCCTATGCCAGTGCAGTGACGAGAAGTTGGATGGAGGAACTGTTGTGCCAGCCACCACCAGCCAACAGACATCAGGTGAGTGCGTGAGCGGCAAACGTGTCCCAAATTGAAAATATCTTTCGTAGTTTACCTTCCCGATGCGATGGCTTCAGGTTTGTATTAGCTCGAAGCGACTCCGTGTCGAATTGCGCAATAGGCCCATAACTCATTTCAACCACCTTCGTCGTCTTCATCGTCCTCGCAGTATGGCGTGAGGTCGGCTTAATATCCCTAATCCAGCTTTCGGACCCGTCGCTTCCGAAGAACGAAACGAAGGAAGCTCTGGCTGCTAGTTGCTTCGAAAGTAGGTATAAGCCCATATTTCACATCTTTGCCTCGGTCGTTCAACACAACCAACCTTTCCGCCGTGGACTGCGGTGTGACGGGCGTTAATGGCCTTTCCGGAAGATGAAACAGGGTTTACACTGTCAACGGTGGAATTTCATTAAATTGACCGATTCTGATGCCGGGTAGTACGTAGTTATCAGCGTTATTAATATTCATACATCCGATGAGCTCCGGAAGGTACCTTATTTTATGATTTAAACGAAATTGGATTTCGTTTTAAAAGCGGGCCTGAATTGAAGGCAACATTCGATCTCACCGATTGACTATAAATATGTGACGCTCGAGAATTTGTGATTGCCTTTTTTTTTAACTTTACAACAGTTGTGTGTTTTGGGGATAAATTTTTAATATGAGTTATTTGTAATAAACTGACTAATTAAGCTATTTACAACGGAAGCCGAAGTTGCCCTACCAACAGGAGAGCCGTTTAGCGCCATTCGAACCGCCATTAGGCACTACACTGAAAATAATATTTAGTTCATACTACAAAATCGATCGTTTAATTCACCAATCCATTCGTTGTTTTATGCAAAGAAATTGATTTATATTATTTATGAACTGGCTTCGTATCCTATACCACCTGCACTGTCAAAGGAACAAAGCAAGTTCTTTGTATTTTATGTTTATTTTTTCTACGGCACACATCATTTGCGAGTACGATAGAAGACGGGTAGTGATTGGCTGGTCCACACGAAATTCATTTCGTGCATTGTTAGGGTAAAGTGTAATGGAAGCATTTTGCTGATGACAAGCACTATAAATGTTTTTTACAATTTAATAGACATGTGTTTTATGGTGGTCAAAGTTCTGCCGCAAGTCGAAAAAGTAGACGTGTTGAGTTTACCAAAAGTGATTATAAAGCGGTGGGGAAGGGGGGTCAAAAACATTTCGCTACAGGTCAGAAATCTGATCGTGCTATTTTTGCAATCGGAACCATACCCAGCACGCAGTTGCCGACAGATATAGAGTGAGCCATGGTGCAGTTCAGAAGATTTTTCTGAAGCACCAGAAGCTTGGAGGTGTTGCTGATCGGACGTGGACGTGGACGAAAACTTAAAACGGATCACCGAGAGGACCGCAAAATCATCCGAGAGATCAAGAAAAATCCGTTCATCACCATCCGAGAAATGAAAGAGAAGCTGAGCCTTTCGATTTCGGATCGCGTTATCCGTCGACGCATCGCTGAGCAAGGGTTGAAATGCCATTTCGCCTGGAAGCGACCGTTCATCAGCGGGACTAACAAGGGAAAACGGCTCCAATTTGCCAGAACCCACATAACTAAGCCCCTGAAGTTCTGGAAACGTTATGTATGGTCGGACGAATCCAAGTTTGAGCTGTTCAACTGAGCTGACTTACCTACCGCAGGACTCGCACGAAACGGAAGCACTGACTCCGAACCATTTCCTCCGGGGAACAGTGTCTGAGGCAAATTTAACGATGGCAAGAAGACCGACGGATCCCGCGGAATAGGTACAAGCGCTCACTGTTGCTCGCAGACCGAATGTGGGAACGATGGAGTAAGGAGTACCTTCCGACGATCAACCAACGGTCGAAATGGTCGACGAGTAGAAGCCGTTCAAGGAGGGCGACTTGGTATTCGTGGTCAACGGAAAGAATCGAAAGAAGGCGATGTTTCATCGAAGCGGTGACCAATGGCACGAACGGACGAATTCGACAAGCGGACGTGAGGACGGCTGATGGTAAGATTCAGAGGCAAGAAGTGGTGAACCTAGCACCGTTGGAGGTAAGGTAAATCCGAGAATGCGGATGTTATGGGCTGGGGTGCTGCGACGCCGCTTGAACAGCCCTAACGTTTGTGAACAGAGCTAAGGTGCAACACAGCTGCAACATGAAAGCATGCGCGCGTTGGTAGTGGTAGAGTAGAGAAAGCAGCTGCTGGAGTGCTAAGAAGATAGACAATGAACAATAGCGATGAAAAAGTAAATAAAAATTAGGTTCGCCATCGTAATATTCGGATAGGATTGTGTTTCATTCGCTAGCGTGAAATTGAGTGGATTAAATTTATTGTAGGAGAAATAAAAGCAGACAGGATTAATCGTCGGTCTGTCGTTGATCCAAGTAAGTAAAACGATGCTCGTAAATTACATTGCTTTAATCAGCAAAAAATGGCCGATAAAGCACGAAAGAGGAAGAAGCAGGAAAAAAACAAAATATTTAAAATAACAATGCTACTCACCATGTACAAAATCATCATAGAACCACTAGCCATACCAACCCCAATAATAATAATAATAACTACAACATAAACAATTACAACCATTTACCATCAGACAACGTGTTTCTTGCTGCTGCGAAGCACCAATTCTCCAGGCCACCACTCAGCCATCGACCAATTTACTTCCAAAGTGGTGGGATACAAAATCCGTACCCGGCAAGTGATGCATCACCACCCTATTCCACACCTACCGTTCCAACGTTCAACTTCATGACTCCTAGGACCTCTTCTGTCGCATTAGGCAGTTCATTAGCTGTTCCAGTAACTTCCGTTCCAGGGCACCCACCCGTGCCAATAACTTCAACTGCACCTTGTCAAGTGTGTACATGTAGGCATTTGTGTTCTACCAAGAATTTACGGACCCTTTGGAGGACAACAATCTAGCAGAAAATGGAAAGTATAATACTATTCCAAAGTTGACGTCTGTTTGCAATCAAACCGACTCGTCTCAACACGTGAGTGCTTTTAAAAACAGTAAAGAAAGTAAGGAAATAACAATATACTATCAAAATTTTAATAGAATGAAAAGTGCGTTAAAGATTAATGAAATTTATTGATGTGTTGCTGCTTGTAGCTAAGTACTCTGTTATTTTAGCCACTGAGACTAGTTGGGATTCGAGCATTAAAAGTTCTGAAGTTTTTGCCGATAAGTTTAATATATATACATAGAAAAAAATTATTAATTTTAACAAGCGCGTAAAATTTTCCTTCGTTTAATTTCAAGCCAAAGGAGGCGTAAACAACGAAACTGTTTGCAATCTTTCATGCGCCATACAACAATGTTTTCAATCTTTCATACAACAGGCTAGATTCAGGCGTTATCTGGCTTTAATTTACATGAAATATCCCATTATTTTCTGCCAAATCTAGCATTCCCTTTATGTGCATTAGATAACGCAGAAAATTCAATGTTTCTTTTTATCTATGTAGAGACGATCGAGATAAATCGTTATCCAATAAGAAATCCGGCTCTGCAAAATCTGATTATGAATCAGAAGAAATCACTTATAAAAAACACAAGGAATTTGACCATGTCTGCGTTACATTTGTGATCGTAAATCAAGTTCATATTTTTGGAGCAGTTTATTTTCCCCCAGAAAGTGCAAAAATTGATTCACGCAAAATGGTTTTTTAATATTGCTGAAAGTATTTTGCCAAAATTTAAGTCTGACGTCAATATTCACATTTATGGTGACTTTAACCAAAATGCCACTGATTTTATTGTAGATGATCAAAATGAATCTCTTTTTGAAAAAAGTGCGGAGATTGGACTGAATCAAATAAATCATGTACGAGATCGGAACAATTGCTACCTTGATTTATTGTTCACTAATATGACCGATGCTTTCTGCGTTATTAAGGCACCAGCTCCTTTTTGGAAAAATGAAGATTTTCATACTGCTATTGAATATTCCATTTTCAGTCATGACAATACCACAATGTTGGATAACGATTTATCCGAAATTTATTTTGATTTTAAACAAGCAGCCTACCATCTAATTAAAAACAAACTATACTCGATTGATTGGCAAACCCTAATTCGCAATTTGTCAACAGAGCAGGCCGTATTTGTATTCCATCAAAACATCTACGATGTACACGGTGTTCAATAAGTTCGAATACAAGTTTTCATCATTGCGTAGGTATGCGCCATGTACATATTCTGCATTGGTATTGGTGTCAGCTTTAGCTTCATTCATACGCTACCGAATGTGCGCGGTGTTGACATTCTGTTAGTTGTTGTTTGTTTGTTACGCGCGATGAAAGAGTATCGGGACTTCGTAATTAAGCGTTTTTTGAACGGTGAGCGACCCGGCGATATATTCCGGCTGCTGAAATCGCATGGGGTCAAGCGAAACTTTGTCTACACGACCATCAGGCGATACCGGGAGACGTCCTCGACCAATGACCGTGCGAGATCCGGTCGGCCGCGTTCAGCGAGGAATTCGGCGCAAAAAGAACCGCTCAATCCGGAAAACGGCTGCAGATCTCAACGTTTCCATTGGAACCGCTCACACCATACTCACCAAGGACCTTGGTTTCAGGCCTTACAAAAAAACGTAAGGTCCATGGCGTTTCGGAGGCTACCAGCAAAAAGCGGTTGGATCGAGCTAAGAGGATCCTCTCTCGGCACGCTGGTCAGGAGTTTGTTTTTTCGGACGAGAAACTGTTCGTGCTGCAGCAGCCGCACAATGTGCAAAATGACCGGGTGTGGGCGCCATCGAGGGACAGCATTCCTGAATCCAATATAAACATCCCTCGGTTCCAAAGTGCCGCGTCGGTGATGGTTTGGGGGGCAGTATGCAAACGTGGTAAGCTACCCTTGGTGTTTATTGAAAAAAACGTCAAAATCAACGCGGCGTACTACAAAACTGAGGTTTTGGAAAAGGTTGTTGCCCCCAGTCTCCGAAGCCTCTACGGCGATGAGCACTACGTGTTCCAGCAGGACGGTGCACCAGCCCATACGGCAAATGTGGTTCAAGCCTGGTGTCGGGACAATTTAACCGACTTTCTGGACAAAACTTTATGGCCTCCCAGCTCCCCGGACTTGAATCCTCTCAACTTTTTTGTTTGGTCCTATATGATGGCGAAGCTGAACGAATACAAGGTCAGCACTTTGGATCATTTCAAGACGGTAATTCTCAAAATCTGGGACGAAATGCCCATGCAGTCCGTGCGTGCCGCCTGCGACGCGTTCGAGAAACGTTTGAAGCTCGTTAAGGAGTACAAAGGGGGGGTCATTCCAAGAGAAATGTTGTAAACGTTCCTTGTAAACATAGCTTTCAATAACATAAATCCAAAAAATAAAAAAACATGTTTTCATTTTTTTAACAAATTTTGAAAGTGTATCCGAACTTATTGAACACCGTGTAGTAGAGACTGCAGTACCCCAAAGACATAGGAGAAAACCTAATAAGAATCCGATGTGGTATAGTAAGAAAATTATAAATCTCAAAAATGGGAAGTGCCGGCGTCGGTGGTGTAGTGGTAAAGCGTGACTGCTACTTGGCACCCCAGTGGGTCTGGGTTCAATCCCAGTCGACGTCGGTGGTTTTTCTGAGGCGAAAAAATCTGGTCACGTCTTCCTTCGGAAGGGAAGTAAAGCCGTTGGTCCCGGTTCATATTCATGAGTCGTTAGGTAGGGTCCAGGTGGTGGAGTCGTCTTCCTGGCGTCGGTGATTGTCACCATGTGAGGAAATAGGCCGACGTAAAATAAAGATTAAAAAAAAAAAAATGGGAAGCAAAAAGCGCACAAAGCTTATAAAAAATATAAAAATGATATGAGCCTCACAATATATTTAACTATCTGTGATCAACTGAATTTAGAAATGAAGATCGCATATGAAGAGTATAATAGAACAACTGAAACTAATATCAAATCAGACCCGTAATCGTTGTTCAGCCTAGTTAAAGATAAGAAGAATCTAAGAAATTTTCCAACAAAAATACAATTCAACGACAAAGACGCTAAAAATCCAACTGAAATCAGTAGCTTATTTGCTGATTTTTTTCAAGATGTTTACACAACTCGTGACGACAAGGATCGAGATTATCAATTTTTCTCATATCTTCCTGAACCTTCATTAAATGTGACTGTTGATAATGTATCCGTTAACGAAATTTTGCTTTCTTTAAGCACATTAGACGCTCCTAAAGGAGCTGGTCCTGACGGATTACCGCCAGTATTTTTGAAAACATTATCAAAGGAATTAGTGAAACCCTTGTGTTGGTTGTTTAATTCATCTCTAAAAACTGGCATATTTCCCCTCATTTGGAAAGAATCGTACTTGGTTCCGATCTTCAAAAGCGGTAAAAAATCAGATGTTAAAAACTATCGTGCGATTGCCATATTATCTTGTATTCCCACACTATTTGAGTCCATTATCAAGCAACACATTTTTGCACAAGTAAAAAATGTTATTTTTACCAAGCAACATGGCTTTATAAAAGGACGCTCTACTACTACAAATTTGCTAAATTTTGTAAATTTTTCAATTAATGCAATGCATGGAGGTAATTATGTTGAAACCTTATACACTGACTTTAGCAACGCATTTGATAGAGTCGATATTCCTTTGTTGCTTTACAAATTGTCTAAGATAGGTTTCAATCACAATTTATTAAAGTGGGTTCAGTCATACTTGCATGGAAGAACACAACGAGTAAGATTTGAAGGAAAGCTATCATCGGTTGTGAATGTTACATCGGGAGTACCACAGGGTTCCCATCTGGGTCCTTTGCTATTTATTTTGTTTGTCAATGATATTGAATATATTTTACGCCATTTAAATGTTTTGATATATGCAGACGACATGAAACTTTTCATGGAAGTGCGTAACTCATCTGATATTGAAGTCTTCCAAAGAGAAGTTGATAATTTCCATATTTGGTGTACAAAAAGCTTGCTAGAGATAAACTTATAAAAGTGCATCTCAGTCTCATTCACTAAAGTGCACAATGTAAGGCAAGAAACCATCACTATAGGTCAACAAACTGTTGAAAGATGCAATCAAGTTAGAGATTTGAGAGTCATTCTTGATTCCGAGCTAGCTTTTGTAGAACACTATAACAATATAATTTACAAGGCAAGTAATATGCTCGGGTTCATCAAAAGGTTTAGTTTTCATTTCAATGATCCCTATACAATAAAAACGTTGTATGTAACATATTTTAGGCCCCTTCTTGAATACTGCAGCGTGGTTTGGGATCCATATAAGAATACACATAAAGACTGTATTGAGTCAGTACAGAAACAGTTTTTATTGTATGCTTTGCGTAAGTTAGGATGGAACTCTTTTCGGTTACCTTCTTATGAATCTCGATGTTTGTTAATTAAAATAGATGGTCTTGAAAAAAGACGTGAGTTTGCAATTCTATCATTTATAAACGACGATATTGGGCAAAGAGTAAATGATGCAGAAATTTTAGGGAAGCTCAACTTCTACGCTCCCACCCGTTACTTAAGAAGCAGGATTTATTCTACATAAATAATCAAAGAACTAACTATGCCCAAAATGGCCCTTAAATAAGATGATGTCTTGCTAAAACAAATACTGCACCACAATTGATATAACAAAGAATAAAAATCAACTAAAAAAAGTATTTTTCTCACAATATCTGTGAGAGTAGAATTAAGACAAGAATGTAAAACCGGTCTACATATATGATTGATGACAAATAATAAAAAAACCTGTAAAGAATAAAAGGGAGTGTGTTAATGAAAATGAATATTATTATTTACCTCAAATACTTACCCGTAGATTCGGTTAATATTGGATAGTGCCGTTCAGAAAAACCCTGTGGAATACCGCCGTGAAATTAATATCAACAATCAATATGCAACTAGCGATTTGAAATTGGTTCACTGTTGTAGAACCCCTTGGTCCGAAGTACACCTTGAAGCCAGCACCTAACTATACATATTTGCGCCTTTGTTTTGATTTGCTGTGTTATTTTGACAGAATATTTGAGAGTGTGTTCGTGTGAGTTCATTATGAGGGACGTATTATTAAGCTTGGGACCGATGTGCTAGTACTGACTGAGCCAAAAAAAAAAAATTTTTTTTGGGCGACTTCTTCTCGTATAGGTTTTATATATAAATATTTTGGTAAAAAAAAAAAAAAAAAAAAAAAAAAAAAAAAAAAAAAAAAAAAAAAAAAAAAAAAGGAAAAAAAAAGGACAACAACGGTCCTTTCCTTTAAATTCCACTATTTAAAATTTCCTTTAAATTCCACTATTAAATGCTTATGACAGATAGGCCTATTTCGTCCGCGACTTACAGACTTCTTCAGTGTTGGGTGCTCGACTTGAAGGGAACATCGCATTAGGCCTAGTATTTATAGTAGATCTGTTCGTACCTCAATGTGTGTGTGGTGTTTGTAATCGTTATTGTCCCGGGTAGAAGAGAATTGCACATGAATGCCAAATTTTACCATTTATACAAAATATCTGAATGGCAAAATTTGACATTAGTTTGTTTGAGATAAGAGTTAAAACAACAAAAATAATAGCTGAAATAGTTCGAGGGGATTTCTAAGATATAACAAATTTTTCCATTATAAGAACAAACTAAGAACAAAATATTTACAAAACAAGAATTGCATAATGAGTTATTAGTGAGGTGTTGATAACATAATAATAACACAATGAGTTATTCTCTAGAAGATCTAAATAATGGTAAATTTAATTGTTAACGCTAAATAGCAAAATAATTGTAATTCTAGTTTTTAAATAGGAATAATTGGTGAATAGTAAATTCTCTTCCGAATTTTTTTCAGTTTTTATCAAATAACTATTTAAATTCAAATAAAATCAATTTATGTTTACATTTACTTCAAACCTCACATTATCTTTACAGGAAATTAGTTAAAAATATCAAATAATGAATAAAAAAATAGCCGTTCGTCGGCGGTCATTAATCAATAAAAATGTTCACTGCTGCCTCGGTATTGCACCACGGATTGCCAGATTGTTGGCCATTACATTGGCAATATGTTTATTGAACCTCTTCGATTTAGTAACAGCCACACCAGCTGGATCCAGGAGAATCCGACGTCTTTCGCAAAGACGATCTGAAAATGTTAAAAAAATAATGAAGAAAATGTTAGAATTTTAAAAATAATAACTTTATTTACCTTTTATGTACGTCACTTTTTCCGGATCCAGCTTGTGCGTCTCCTGAGCAGGTGGTTCTCCATCGTCTGCGTCTTTATTTTGTCCTTTCGGATTATTGGAGGGTCTGCCGGTGGCTGTTGCCTTACCAACGCCTGCGGCCTCTTGGGAATAAGCGGAAAAGCAGCTCTTTGACAAAAAGGTAATCGCTGTCTCCGGAATTTTGCGATACGCTCAAGAGCCACTCGGCTTTCGGATACCCTGCACGCTCGGTAAAGCTTCTGTCGTCTTCATCACTAGAGACTCCTGAAGGTGCATATTCATTGTTCGCAGCCTTGTGTTCTCTTCCTTGAGTTTTTTTAATTTCAGCATCCCGATGGTCAATACGGCGCCACAACTCCTTGATGACTTGATCCGAGTAGTGGCTTACGTGTGTCTCCCGAAAACCTTCGAACAGTGTTTCTACGCTGGTGTTGGCGGCGTTGAGACAGGTTTCATATGGTTTCGAAACGTCCATAGTGCCACGGGATGTTGATGGAATGGTATTGTGTTTCGAAGATGGTTCTGCTGCACTGGTGAGAGTCGGAACGTCAAGGTGGTTCGATGAATCTTCAGACGTGGTAGGACCCGCATCGTCACGCTTTTCCGAAGGCGAACCAAAAGAATTCTTCGTCTGATGAAACCTGATGAAACGTTTCATTTTAGGTTCTCCGTTCTCGTTCGGAACAAACTCCTGTGTTAATCTTAACCGAAACGTTGGACCGGTGGTTTTTCTTTTCAAGTTCTCCCTCCGCTTTCGAAATAACCTTCTGTGCCTGCAATGGAATTGAGGTTAGAATAAATTCACAATACAAAAGTTTAGTTCATACCATTTTGCCAAGATGCACCATATTTTCGGCATTCGCTTTCTTCGCTGCTAGTTTCTCATTTTGTTTGTTACGCGGGCGACCCATTTTTGTTGATTTTTCAACTAAAACCAAACTTTTATTACACTCAGCCGAGCACTTGACAATGAAAGGATCCAAAAGATATTGTTGTAGTCAGTGACAGATGATATACACTGAAAAAAATTAAAACGTCAAATCCATATGTTTCAAAAATGCATTTGAGTTAATTGGAAAACGTAAAAATTTCTGGTGGAAAATCAAAGAGTTTGATAAAAGCCGTTCCTTGAAAAAAATAAAAATTTGATCGTTCTTGGCGACAACCTTTTTCTACGGTCTTTAATTAGAAAAGTTCATATTTAAGTGTAATACGGTGCAGAGAAGTACAACCTTAAAGGAAATTCTCATTTTATTACCAAAGTAATTTTGTCAGCTGCTCAAATACGAAGAAACTGTCCTTTTTACTTATACGTAATACGGAGCGATAAAGTATTGTAGAAAAGGATAGGACAAGAAACGGTCAAGGAATGCTATGTATAAATATGCACATAAAACTTACTGATGAAACAATTTATTATACATCAAAGTGTAAGATTCGCACTCAAGTTGATTGATGTCTGTTTGTTAATTGACTTAAAATAAAAAGAGAAAGTAATACAATTTATTTATTTTTTAATTTACATGTTTTGCTGAATGTTGAATTCTATAGTTTAAAACATCTTTCCTTGCATATAACTTCTTTCATTTAAATTTATACACAGCGCAAAAAACAAACGAAATAACTTAATAAAACCCAAATTAATTATGATGGCAAAATTTACCATTCAGTTGTAATTTAATTATTTTTCAACTTAAGTATAAAATATCTAAATAACAACAAAACTAGCAACGATAACATATTTCGTAGTTACATTGCAATTAAGTGTTATTCCTGAATAAGTCAAAAATGTCAAATCCAGATGAGATGGCAAGATATGTTATTATTTTGTTATTGGTTTGCAATTCACCTCTACCCGGGGTATACCTATCAGATGAAGGTAAGTATCGAGATTGAAAGAAATTTCTTTTTCTATCTCAACCCCACGTTAAATTCCGTTGACTGAAACGGAAAAGTAAAGAATCTAAAAGAAATTTTTGCAGCAACTTCTTTCCACCTGAAAAGAACGAAAAATAAAATTGGAATTTGTATGTTGCCACGCAAACTAATGGGAGCTGTCACTTTTACTTTCGGAAAAATATTCCGCTCGATTATTCCGTAAGTGAAGGCACAGAACAGTCGAATTGGCCCATACGAACATAACAAAAAATCATGTGTTTGCTAATATAGTGGCGCCGTAGTGCGGCGACATTCCCTACGAATTACTGCCATCACGGTGAAAGTATCAACCCATGGGAAGAGTTATTTTTCTCCATGTCGTTTCTATTTCATGGGAAAACCTAAGAGAAATGGACCTACCGTCAAGTTGAAAAAAGTTGTGAAGTTGTATAAAAACCTCACTTTCTACAAATTTTAGTTCTTCTGCCCTTGGTTTTCACGTATACTTAAAGAAAGATGGCCTGTGGAAAAAGTGGTAAAAATATATTACTCTTCCCTTGGTGTAAGAAGCGTTCACCGTGCAGATTAATTTTCGATCTGTGATGCTGCACCCATGTAAAAAACAAATCTGGCAGTGTTAATGTTTCGTCTCTTTCATTCTTCCGCTGCGCGCATCCAACAGCAAGTTTGACGTCACAATAGCGAAGCAAGTGAATGAAAGGCGATAAATTAACATTGCCAGACCCGTTGACACGAGCAGTTTATTTACAAAACGGTAGAAAACAGTTTCCAGTTCTACCGGTATTCAGTTTAAGTTTTGAAAATTCCCATGCATAATCGACCTAAAATGGATCAGGAGTTGCAAGAACAAGAGATTCCCGAACTGCCTTCAGATGTGGGTATTTTGTTTGTCAGTCCTGTTGTTTTATGTTATCTTTTAATGTTTATTTTTTTTTCATTTGGTTGTAGGCTCTGCTCTTGATTTTCGATCGTTTGAATTTCCGAAGCCGCCTGGCAGCGTCGCTGGTTTGCCATCGATGGAATCATTTGGCCTTCGCAGCTAAATTCATCAAGAAGCTTCGACTTACTCTGGAGATACGATATCTGGATTGTCTAAACCGTGCCTTCTCGTGCCTGAGTCTAATCGGTCATACAAGAATATGCGATTGCTTTTTCAAGGGAGTCGACCACAACACTTAGAAATGGTACTGCAAGTGTTAACTTCGATGCATGCATTGATTGACTTGGATATTGCGTTCTATTTCTATTGCTTTCGAGAAAGGCTAAACATCGCTCTGAGCGAAGTATTGTCAACTTGTCCTTCATTGACGACTGTTTCTTTTAAAACCCTGGAAAGGCTCATGAGCTGGAAAAGGTCTAGTGATGTGCCGGCAAGTAGTTAAAAATCATTGAAATCCTGATCCAAATCAACGTTAGCTTTTCGTTTTAGCGTAGCAGCAAGTATCGCGTGGTTCCCGTTCCAATGCTGGTTGCCTACGACGATTTTTCCACGCGACAAGTAGCGGAGTCGGATGGTTGATTACTGGAAATATATGTTGAATTTATTTGCTAATACATGAGTAAATTTTTGAACTTTACCTGTGATCTGGTGATCATTGTTTTTGGGAAACCTATGGAATGTGTTCCCAAAGTATTTCCTTGCTGATTTGTGAAAAAAGTATTCACATTTTCGTCCCATTTCAACCTTCCACCATCATTTTGTTTACCAACATTGATGACGCAACAGAAAAACTCTGTCAATGGTCCCTATGTCAAAATCGAAACACTAGCGCCACCCCATTAGACATTCCATACTAATTTGAATCGACAGTTCCGTTTATGATCACAAGTGGTGGTTTGAGCCTGAAGTTGGGGTCTGTTCTCTGTGGTGAAGGTGACATTTCAGTGCATGCAGATCAATATTAATATTGAACAAAATTCCGTAACCTCTCTACTTTTTAAGTCGATACTGGCCTTGACAAGGGAGGTCTTGTATTTATCAAGCGCTGATTGTTTACCTGAATGTGTGTATGTATTGGGTTTGTTTTTGTTTTCTTAAAAGCTATAAATTTCTTCTTGATTGGTAGGTAGTCAATTATTGTTGTGTAGTGTAGTGTGTTGTCTATGTGATGTAGATAAAATTTTAAACAGCCACGAATACCCGTTTCCTTGATCTTTGTTAAGTAATTTTAAAGAATTTTGTTTTGTGAATTTCTACGCTTTCTGCACATTCAGTTTTCAAGGATTTGTGATATTAAAATTTGTATGTGGTTTAAGTTTATAACATGTTTTTCGTTAAACATATGTTCAGCTACTTTTGATTTGATTTGAGCCCTTTATCAGTGTCTTTGTTTGCTTTAGCCACTTCTGAAATATGCTGGTTTTAAACACCATTTTTGTTTTAAGCAGAGAGATTTAAAGCCGCATTAAGGCTGCCAATCGTACCTAATTTGGACTTCGAAAGATGCACTAGTCGAACAATGTATGCCAAACTACAAAGTGAACTATCTACAAGACATTAATTAGACCGGTAATCCTCTACGACCACGATGGACCAGGCTCGTGGAAGATCAACGCGCCCTTGGTGTCTTCTAACGGAAGACGCTACGAACGATCTACGGTGAAATGCAAATGGGAGACGGTTCGTGGAGGAGGCGAATTAACCCCGAATTTCATCGTTTACTGGGAAATCTCCCATTGTTCATACAGCTGCAATCGGTCGACATATCGTAGGAATGTCGGATGACACCCCAGTCAACGCTCATGGCTGACTCCAAGGTCGGCGAAGTGCATCTTATCCTGATTGGTAAGGTAGGTAGACAAAACACAACAGGAGGCAAACAGTGTGAATTAATTCGAAAATCTGACACATTCACAGAGGTGGAAAAACATGTTAGAGCTCGGCCTGTTGGAGCTTGAAGATTGCTACATTGTAGCCAGCAAAAATACTAATAATGTTCTGCCACCCAGAAGCGACCATCCAAACTACCCCCGTCCGTCACCGCCAACAATTTTCCACCAACATCTGCACCGAGTGATGTGCACAATAGGAAAAATAAATAAGTACATGACACCCAACTAAATGAAAATAAGCATGAATAATGGCGTTTCCTAGCCGGGCGTGAACCATTCTGTGGGTATGAGTACGGAAATGGAACCACCCACCCGACTCCTGCATATCGACACACTCCATGGCAACCGCTCCGATGTGGAGAAGTTTGTTCCCTGGGAGCAGCGTGTGGCACACACGACAGAAGACATATTTACAGCCGTACGTTCTTCGTCGGAAGCTTGTCAGTTGTGGGGCTGTAGCAACATTCTCACGTATGAATGTACGAATGCACCAAAACCGAGCCCTGAGATGTAATAATAATGTACTGCTCGGCTGGTCTAGTCCGGGATGAATACCTACTACTCCTAGTCGTCTTCGTCGTCGTCGTCGTACGATTTCGCACACGTGAGTTATAAAGTGCGGTCCTTTGTTTTGTACACACAGTTGAATTCGGTGGCAATACATACATACGAGGTCCTTCTTGCTGATGGGAACTGGGAACGAGATAGGATACGCATTTGCATTTTAGAGCATCGTGGAGCCTTTCGATGCACAGATATATACGGCAACGGCTGTCGGGCCATTTATTTCGGATTGTGCCTCCTTTCTTCGGGTTGAAATCTGTCAGCGTTTTCTCGCGAACATGTCGGTGGTTGTTGATGTTGGAAACGGGGTGACGCTATGGTACATCTTGAAACTAAAAGACGCTTAAATGATTTCTATTTTACAATAAATTACGGCGTTTATTATTCAAAACAGCTTTGCGTACGAAATGGCACATGTACACGTTCAGGCGAATGTT
Organism: Aedes koreicus; assembly: GCA_024533555.2. Taxonomy (NCBI): domain Eukaryota; kingdom Metazoa; phylum Arthropoda; class Insecta; order Diptera; family Culicidae; genus Aedes; species Aedes koreicus. The sequence continues at coordinate 1,543,709 of JAHHFK020003891.1, read as the reverse complement.
AAGCATATCAATTATGCGGAGAAACCGTGGAAACTGTCGCTCGCGGATGAAGGAACAGTTGTTGAATTCTGGAGCGAATGGAATAGGGGAGCTTACCGTTTGCCATGGTTATTGTGGAAAATAAGGAGCGCTATGAGAATGTGGAATGATATCTCATCATTGGTTGATTAGGTTTCCTGATCATTATATCGTTAAAAAACGGTACATGTTGTTTGGTTGAAATGGCTTCTCAGAACATTGGAAGGACTATGAATTCGATTTATTCTGTGCCAGATATGCTTAAGTTTTTAGCCAAAAACCGGTTATTGCCGCACTTTTGTATCCCAGGTCACCTTGTATTTGGTCAATCAATTTTCCTCTTCTACTAACGACATCTACGCCTTTGTGTTGTAAATTCTACATGCCTAATGATACCAGTAAAAGCTTTGGAACCAGTGGTGGAACGGAGACTGGATTTCAACAATATTTTGGTAACATTTGACACTTTTCATAATGACCAAAGTGAACACAAGGAATAAAAACATAACTACAATTGAAAATGTCATGAAATTCTGCAAAAATAAAATCATCCCGAGCAGAAATTTACACACAAGTGCACCGAACTTTTTCCTTACCGTGAATTTTCAAGGCACAGTACAATCGAATTTCTTCTTCTCGCGTTATATTTTTCGTAACAATTGCATCACGTTCTTTTGCTGGTGTCTTTTCAACACTGCAAATTATACAAACCAACACATACATATCACCAAACCACGCTCTGGACGAATGACCGCTGCGTTGAAGTCCAGTGAATATTCAACCGTTGGTTATTCAACAAGAAAAAATACCTTTAACACGTACGACCCCAACCTCTCTGAGAAAGAAAAATATAAATTTAAAATTAATAAAACTCCATCGTTTGCCATTGGATTTTGATGCGATTTTTTGCAATAGATCATAAAATTATCCTTATTTGTGGATCTGCACTGGCTATTCCGAAAATATCCGAAGTTTCGGATTACAAGGTAAGTAGTACTGGGATAAGTACCTGTCCAGGGATGGTTGGCAAAATATGTTTAGAAACATGGCATGCGGCATCTCAAACTTCATTATTTTGCAAAACGAGGTAATCAGAAGACATTTTGAGGATTTATGACCATACTGGCCACTAAAAGAGGCCCTACGGGATCCCAGTTCCTCCATAAAAGTGGCCAAATTCAAATATTTTCCAAAACCTAGCTTTCGACACATCAAACTTCATGATTTTGCAAAACTTTGTTTTCGAAGGACATTCTGAGGGTGTTTGACCAAACTAGTTACTTAGCGAGGCCCTGCGGGATCCGAGTTCCTCTGGGAAAGGGGCCATATTCAAATCGTTACCAAAACCTCGCTTGCGACATATCAAACTTAGGAGGATATTCTGTGTGACCATACTGGCCACACCCTGCGGAATCAGAGTCTTTTCAAAAACATGGCTTGCGACACATTAGACTTCAGGATTTTGCAAAAACAGGTCTTCGGAGGACATTCTGAGGATTTCTGACCATACTGGCTACTTAGGCAGGCTCTGCGGGATCCGAGTTCCTCCAGGAAAGTGGCCATATTTAAAGCTTTTCCAAAACCTAGCATGCGACATATCAAACTTTATGATTTTGCAAAACTTTATCTTGGGAAGACATTCTGAAGATTCCTCCAGGCCCTCCGGAGTCTGCGTTCCTCCGTAAGAGTGGCCATATTCATATCATTGCCAAAACCTGCCTTGCGACACATCAAACTTCATTATTTTGCAGAACTATGTCATGAAAAGACGTTTTAAGGATTTCTAACCATACTGGCCACTTAGGGAGACCCTGCAAGATCCAAGTTTCTCCGGAAAGGGGTCATATTCAAATGTTTTCAAAACCTGGCTTGCGATGCAACAAACTTTATGATTTTGCAAAAATAGGTCTGCGGAGGACATTCTGAGGATTCCTCTAGGCCACTCTAGCCCTGCGGGATCCGAGTTCCTCCGAAAAATTGGCCATATTCAAATCCTTCCAAAAGCTGGCTTGCGATATATCAAACTTCATGATTTTGCAAAACTTTGTCTTCAGAGGACAACCAAAGTATTTTCCAGGAAACTTTATCGTATTGCTTATGCTCGTAGGATAGATTGAACAAAGAAGACCTCGCCTCACTTTTGTAATCTATCCGTCCTCTTCATGCTCTTTTTCTGAATATCGTTACGCTTTGATGCACTAAAATATGCGTTTCTTTACCAGCTCGACAGTATCCTTTTGTAAAAACTACAAGGTTCAGCCCAATGGGGTTGTACGCAAAGGTAACGTAGGACTATGTAGCAATGTGCAATCGAATTCGCCTCCAGTCGCCTATTTGTTTAAAGGGTTTTCGAAATTGGTTTCGCTCAAAAATTAACTGCAATACACTAAACAGGTTACCCTAATAAACATGTAATATACAAGAACGATATTACAGATGGTTTAACCAACGATCAATATGCAATTAGCGATTTGAAATTGATTCACTGTTGTAGAACCCCTTGGTTCGAAGTACACCTTGTAGCCAGCACCTTGCTATACATATTTGCGCCTTTGTTTCGATTTGCTGTGTTATTTTGTCAGAATATTTGAGCGTGTGTTCGTGTGAGTTCATTATAAGGGGCGTATTATTAAGCTTGGGACCGATCTTGGGACCGATGTGCTAGTACTGACTGAGCCAAGAAAAAAATCGTATTTCTTCGGGACCTACTGGTCTCAGAGTTAGTCTACGGTTTAATCGTACCGGTTAAAGTTGGGATGATAACCCGAATTGGTGGTTAGGTGCTTCTTATGGTAATTGTTTATGCGGGTAGACATTTAGGACATTTTTACCCAAGAGACTGGCTTCATCCACCACCAATTGCATACGATTTCTTCTAGGTCTGCGTGTGTACAACACTGCAAAATGTGCAAATGTCGAAAACACTATGGCTTCGACATACAATATTTTTCGCAACCGCCCATTTTGAACAACTCTCTTTTCCAGTTATTTTGGAGGCCTTGAAAGGGGCCGTTTTGGGGTCAGGGGAACAGCTAGTGCAGCCACCTCACTTCGTCTTGAAGCTGAAGCTTAAAGCTAGAGCAACTCACGTATATAGTTTGCAGCCATATGCTGCGACATTTTACTTACACTTCCTCAAAATAATTTGTTTCTTATCGAATGGTATGGACTCTATCCATCGCACTGGAACGCAAGAAACACTTTTAAACACTAATTGAAATTCGAAGATAATATTACCAACGAACTTTACACTTCACATGCCATCAAACAGAAATTATCGCATGCCATTAGTGATTTGCAAATCTGAATGATATTATGTTACATATATAATGTATCGAATAATAAATATGAAATACTCTCATGTTTGGTTGAATTTTGAGTTTCGTTTGTGTGAAAGCACCCCCCCTTCCAGAGGGGGGGGGGGTCTCGAACCACAGTAGAAACATTTTTTGCCTTCAAAAACTTCGATGTTTGCTTAGTTAGTTCACGAGTTATGCAAACAATCCAATTTCATTTGTATGGGAGCCCCCCACTCGGGAAGTGGGAGGGGTCTCGAACTACTAAATAATCATTCCTTGTCTTCAAAAACTTCTACATGTCAAATTTTATTCCATTTACTTGATTAGTTCTCGAGTTATCAGAAGTTCCAGTTTCATTTGTATGGGAGTCCACTCCCCCTTCTAGAGGTGGGAGGGGTCTCAATCTACCATAGAAACATTTCTTGCCTTCAAGTACTTCCACATGTCAAATTTGGTTCCATTTACTTGATTAGTTCTTGAGTTATTAGAAGTTCCTGTTTCATTTGTACGGGAGCCCCCTCTTTCTAAAGGTGGGAGGGGTCTCAAATTGCCATAGAAACCTTTCTTGCCTTCAGAAACTTGCACATGCCAAATTTGGTTCCATTTGCTTGATTAGTTCTTGAATTATGCCGAAATTTGTGTTTCATTTGTATGAGAGCCCCCCATTCCATAGGGGGCACGGGGGGGGGTCTTAAACTATCATAAGAAGCTTGCCCGGTCCCAAAAGCCCCTGCATACAAATTTTCACGCCAGTCGGTTAAGTAGTTTCTATGTCTATAAGGGTCAGTTCGATAAAAATTCATTTTTATATTTAGAGAATTTCAATAGTTTTTTTTTTTAAATTAATAGTTTTCAATATTGAAATTGATGAGTAGAAGGATTTGCAATCGATTGGTGCAAAAATTTTGAAAATCGGTCATGAAATGACTTAGTTATTAACTTTCAAAACCTAAGCATATTTCGTGACGCTCCAAATTTTCGTACTCGTAACGTGTACCCCTATATTGAAAACAAAGACGTAGTCCTACGTCAAAAATGGTTTAGTCGAGGCATGTACCACTAGCCAAGGCAAGCATAGAGCTAATGTCAAAAGATATATAAGATATTTGAAAAAGGATTTTGGTTTTGGTTTTTGTTTTGTTCTATAGTGAGAATTATGTTTGTGCAAAATGTTGAGTGACTCGAAAACCGATACTTCAAGCATCACGGATCCAAATTCAGCCTGGGTTAAAAAGGATAATGATCCATATTAATCCAAAGACAAAGTTTTGCAAATTCATGCAGTTTGATAGCCAGGTTTTGGTAACGATTTCAATATGACTACTTTCCTGGAGGAACTCCAATCCCGCAGGACCTCCCTGAGTGGCCAGTATGGTCAGACACCCTCAAAATGTCCTCCAAAGACAAAGTTTTGCAAAATCATGAAGTTTGATATGTTACAAGCCAGGTTTTGGAAAAGATTTGGAAATGGCCACTTTTTCGGAAAAAAAATGGATCCCGCAGAACCTCCCTAAGTAGCCAGTATGGTCAGGAATCCTCAGGATGTCCTCCGAAGACCTAGTTTGGCTAAATCATATAGTTTGATAAGTCGCAAGCTAGGGTATGGTAAGAAATTGGTTATGACCACTTTCCCGGAGGAACTCAAAATTTGGCAGGACCTCCCCAGGTGGCCAGTATGGTCAGACACCATAAGAATGTTTTCCAAAGACATGTGTCGCCAGCCAGGTTTTGGTAACGATTTGAATATGGCACCTTCTCCGGAGGAACTCGGATCTCACAGGGCCTCTTTTATTGGCCAGTATGGCCAGAAATCCTCAGAATATCCTCCGAAGATCTATTTTTGCAAAATCACGAAGATTGATATGTCGCAAGCCCAGTTTTGGAAAAGATTTGAATATGTCCACTTCTCCAGAGGAACTCGGATCCCGCAGGGCCTCCCTATGGTGCCAGTGTGGTCAAACACTTTCAGAATGTCCATCGAAGACAAAGTTTTGCAAAATCATGAAATTTGATATATCGCAAGCCAGGTTTACGAAAATATTTGAATATGGCCACTATTCCGCTGGAACTCGGATCCCGCGGGGCCTTTTCTAGTGGCCAGTATGGTCAAGAATCCTAAGAATGTCATCCGTAGACCTATTTTTAAAAAATTATAAAGTTTGATATGATATGTATGGTCAGAAATTATCAAAATGTCTTCTGATGACTTAGATTAGCTAAATGCTGCATGCCATGTCTCATGTCCATGAGACAATTTTGATAAAGTGGTTTAGTTCCTGAATCCAAAGTTGCTAAAAGATTCCTAATAGGTTGGATTGTTCCATAGTAATGTTCATTTTAAATTCCGTGTTAAAAATGTTTTCTGTCGGCCTTTCACGTAATAAAATAAATTAGAGAAAATTGTTGTCCCGGTATCTGTCTGAAAACGGCCTTAACATAGGTTTCATCATCCATGAGGAGACAGCCATATAGTTTTGTCAACACCTGATCATACAGTTTTCTGGCACGGATTCTGGCCACATTGTTCTGCTTTTGATTCCTATTTGGTTGTCTACAGGCACGGTATGACTTGAAGCCTTCCCGGAGACGAATCCGTTGCACGGTACTGCGTGCGGCGCGAAACTTTTTGGTCAAATCGCGGTCTGAGATGTTGGGGTTTGTCTTATTGTTCTTGATGACTTTGATTCGCAGTTGACGGTTGACAGTACCCGCCCGACGCTTGCTTTGAGGCTTGCGATCCGTCGACAAAGTTTCTCTGTACTTTTTCAAAACACGCTATTTCGGGGAAAACCCAGCACTCTAGCAAGCTTTGGCCCAGACCACGAAGGGGTTCTTCTTTCTTCTTCCATTTTGTATTTCTCTGAAACACCATCGAACTGCACCGCGAAAAAAAAAATGTTATTGTTACAGGGAAATGTTGTTATTGTTATAGGGAACCCATAAGATGTCATAGTTTACAAAGCCGACCACTAGGGTCAAAAATGTTTGTTCCAATACTAAATGGGCCACACACCTCAGATCTAATAACTAGTAAGTTAGTTAGTTAGTTAGTTAGTTCCTTGATTATCTAGATTTTCAGCCCTGGGCTGGTTCATCTCCCGTCGTAGTCACTCATATACCTTTTTAGGTATTTTTGTAACTTGTCCGGAGGTGAGATTCGAACTCGTGACCTTGGCGTGAGAGGTATGGATGTTAACCACTACGCCCCCCAATAACTAGTAATTTTAATGCTCGAAATTTAAAGGAGCAGTTTTCAAATAATGAAAATTTAAGGTATAGGAAAAAAAGGAATGATTTCAAATTCAATTTTGTTGTTTTTTCGAGTGCTCGAGCACTCGACTCTGGAGAAGCTTGTAAGACGGAGATAAAACAGATAAGCTTTTTCTAGTGACATTTGAAAGGAATTTGCTCGTTACCCATTGAACTAATAAGCACATTACATTTAAGATTCCTACGTTATTTTTCTATAAATTTTAATTTAAACTTGAATAACATATTTTTGTTAGCAGAAAATGAGAAGAAAGATAAGTAATTTCCATTTAACTCCAACTACCTTTATTGCTTATCTTGGCAGATAAAGTGTGCATTAAAAAAGCGACTAAATGTTCCGATTTTTCATGCGTTTAGTGGCTACCAGAATTTGCCGCCTTCAGTAAAAAGCACCACAAGGATAAAAACGTGGTGTTCTAGCCGGATCTAGCGTCAAACATTGGCACAATTCTGAAAAAAGACGGTCAATAACATTTTCACCCTTTTGTTATCATTTTATCGACTAGGTGTCTTCAGAAGAGTTGCTCAAAATGTTATTCCGCATATTTTGAAATAACATGCCTAACCTTTCATAAGGGCTTAACTACACTTTCAACTACCTTTTTCCAGCTACGAGATAACGGGTTATTGTTTTCGACAAAGTTGTAGAGCAGGTAATTTTAAGAAACCCATGCACAAATGAATGCGCGAAGTGAGGGGAACGGTGACTCTTCAAAGCTACTAAACGAAATAATGCAATCCACACCAAAGCGGTTGTTAAAAATTAGAAAAGCCTGGATCAGTCACAAAGAAAATCAACCTTCGGGAAAAATGTCAGAAGATGGAGGACTTTCTTTTTTCATTGAAAGTGATTCCTCCAAGCGACAATGGTTACTTCTAAGGAGCCAAGCTAAAGAAATTTCAAAGCGTCTGATCATTGCTATAGATGAAAAACCATAGAAAAAGCATTGGTGTGTTCAGCAAAAATGTGTATTTCAATAATTCCTGCAATTTCTTACAACATATTGAAATCGTCAAATTTGAACAAAGTACTAATTATCTCAAAAAACCGATTTGATGGTAGTGCTGATAGAAAACCAAATATATCTCTTTAACATTAGGCTCTAGACACCTGCTCTACAACTTTGTTCAAGACAATAACCCGTTAGCTCGTAGCTGGAAAAAGATAGAATTTGAAAGAGTAGTTGAACCATTCTGAAAGTTCAGGCGTGTTTTTGCGGAATAACATTTTGAGCAACTCTTCTGAAGAAACCTAGTCGATAAAATGATGACAAGAGGGTGAAAATGTTATTGGCCGTCTTTTTTTTTCAGAATTGTGCCAATGTGCGTCGGCCCGTTGGGGTCCTCCCTTAGCTCAGTCGGTAAAGGCGCAGCTACAAAGCAACACCATGCTGAAGGTGGCTCGGTTCGATTCCCGGTCTGGTCTAGGAATTTTTCGTAAAGGAAAATTTCTCGACTCCCTGGGCATAGCGTATGATTGTACTTGCCACACAATCATACTAATGCATCGAAAGCTCTAAATTAATAACTGTGGAAGTGCATTTAGAAAACTAAGTTGAAAGCAAGCAATAAGCAAATTGTGAAAACAATAAGCTTGAAATGCTGTAGAAGAAGCGTCGGCCCATTACTCGGATAAAATGCAATTTGCTTTGTTAAAATATCTTGTTCTGTTTTTTTTACGATCCATCCGAAAATAGTCGCTTATTTTTAATACACACATTACGCGTATTTCGTCTACAATGTGCAGACTTCTTGGTCTTCTAATACACGATTGGTATGGTACGAGAATCGTAGCTCACGACACTGAAGAAGTCTGCGCATTGTAGACGAAATACGTGTATCTGTCAAGATATTTTTGTAATCAATTGAAATAAACCATTCATTCTTGAGAGTGGCCCCGACAGCATCCTTCCTATTGGTTTACAGTGGTTCTCAAACTCAAAATTTCGACGCATTTTTGTATTCTCGAGTAATTCATGATTACGACCTAAAAGCCATTTGAAAACTTTAAACGTTGATCTCTCACGAATCACGAGAATCCGACTATATCCAGCTATTCCATATGGTAGAACTAACATTCTTCTACCAGATGCTGCTTTCATTTCACGAGAGTGATATAAGATTCAAGAGAAATCGACCTATAAAGTCATTGTTTACAAATGGCTTTTAGGCCCTTACCATGAATTATTCTAGTATTCTGCTAAAATAAATTACCCATAAAGGCCCTTACAGTATCCTACTGTTGGTTTAAATCGGCTCTAAAATTTACCATTTTAAAGTATTTTTGTATTTCACTGAAATAAACAACCCACACTTTTGAATGGCCTCAACAGCATCCTAACTGTTGGTTTAAATTGGTTTTCAAACTCGAAATTTCAAAGTATTTTTGTATTCTGCTGAAATAAATCACCCACTCTTGTTGGTGGCCTAAACAGCATCCATACTGCTGGTTTGAATCAGTGCCAAAAATTTAGATAGTTTTACTGTGCATCTCCATGCTAAGAATAAACTGAGAACATAGTAAAATATCTTATTCACTGCCGACGTCAGTTGAATTCAACACACCGTTTACCAAAACCGATACTGCTGCAAACCAAATAGCAAACCGTGACGAATGATTTTGCATCCTCCCCATTCCTCGCAACATGCACCATCCTGAAGATCACCCAAGACGCCTTCGAGGTGTATCCAGCCGCAGCCGCGGTAGCCCAGAAGGATTTCTACCTGGATGACTTCCTGTCTGGTCCCGACGGCTCGCCTGGAACGCAAGAAGTAACATGATGAGCTTGAACGTTCATCTGCCGTTACCAGCTTCCGTTTTGAACAACCGGAAGGGCATGCCTTATATTTCCCACATTTTTGATCCCCTTGGCCTATACAGGTTGAGAAATTATTAACCGTGTTCACCTTCTTTTTTTCGGCTGCTATGCTGTTTCGTAGTTGCTACTACGTTACTGAACATAACAAATGTTATTGCACAGAGAACCACATAGATGGAGTTTGGGAGTAGCTTTACCATCTTCAATGTACAAGTTTACTAATTCACAGAAAGAAATCATTCTCCTCAAGCCAAAGGAGGCGTAAACAACGAAATTGTTTGCAATCTTTCATGCGCCATACAACAATGTTTGCAATCTTTCATACAAGAGACAAGATTCAGGCGTTATCTGGCTCAAATTTACATGAAATATCCCATGATTTTCTGCCAAATCTACCTTTCCCTTTATGTGCATTAGACAACGCAGAAAATTCAATGTTTATTTTTATCTGTGTTCTATTTATAGATCAGCACCGGCGCCGGCCACTTCCTCACGGTCTTTTGAGGATGATTTAGTTTGACAATGGCAGCATAATTAATCATCAATTAAAAGAAAGATTTGAGCAACAAAAAATAAAAAAAAGTGCCACTAAATAATTATGGCCTGTGCCAACAAATAATGTGTGATCAGCATGAAAAATTTAGGAATGAGCAATAATAGATCAGAAATGATCTTTGGATAATCTAATTGTGGCCGGTAAATCTGTCAAATAAAGCAACAGCTATTAGTATATGTGCAAATAAATATGGCTTTATTTCCGCCAAATGATATAATTTGAGCACTAAACTACTCGCATGTGTCTTGGAATTTTTATTTGATTTTCCCATAAAAATAGTAAAATGAGCAATAAATAACTGAATAACCACAATAAAAAAACTCAAATGTCCTTGGTAGTAGATACAGTTACCCATCTTTAAATTCAAAAATAATTTGATATCGTGAAAACTTTCCAATGAAATATTCAACAACACCATTTGAAAACTAAATGGGTTCCAGAGAGCAGAAAATAAATCCAGGCAAAAAATTAAGAATGAGCCATAAAAACTGGTGATGTGTTTTAGGACAAATAAAAAAAATTGTAGAAGCTCAACAACTCTTATTTGGAATGTGTACGTTCATAAGTCCATTTGCAAAAATATCATTGTCTTTTGCGCATTATTGAATATTCATTGCTCATTTTACCTCTTCCATATGATTTTTTTTATTTGTCCTAAAACACATCACAACACCCGCTGCTACGGAATAATCAGGTTAGGTATAAAGAAAAGGCGAGGTAGATATCAAGCATGATATTTGTTTTGGACTCAGGATAGGTTAGGTACCAGAAATGTTAGCTGTAGGTACAAGTGTTTGTATTTAGAAAATAGGATAAATACGGCAGGTGGCGAAGGTTTTCTTTCAGTCGAGTATTAGTACACGACACTGAAGAAGTCTGCACATTGTAGACGAAATACGCGTATCTGTCAAGATAAGCAATAAAGGTAGTTGGAATTAAATGGAAATTACTAATCATTCTTCTTATTTTCTAGCTACAGGTATTCCACTAAACAGCTCACACTCTCCATAATTCACCAAAAATCAGTTCATTCTTTAGGTTAAGTAGTGCGGCAGGTCCCGCTAAAACAGATTCATGTTGTGGCACAGTGATTTCAGGAGAGGCCTCAAGTTCAACGTCTCGTGATTCGAATTCAGTACTAGCAAAAGTGCAAGAGAAGGTTCCCGCCAATTCTGAAAAAAGATGTAGGAAAGAAGTTAAAGTTGAACGATGAAGAAATTGATTATTGGATAACAAGTGGAGCTAATGAGCTACATCATTGTGATGACAAACTGTTTGAAAGCTTTTCGGTGAATCAGGAAAGCGGAGATATTACAGGCTTCAGGAAATTTTTACCGAACAATCCAGAATGAAACGGTTTCTTTCATCCTGTAATTTCCGATTATCTTCCATCCTGCAATTTAGGTAGTGATTCTTTGAAAATTTATAAGAACGTAATCCTAAGTCCTCATGAAGAATAGTCCGTACTGATTTGGTGATTTTCAATGATTTCGCCATTTTTTGGATTGACCGTCTAGAATTTCGATTAAGGAGTGTATCGAAAATAAGCTATCCACAAAATTTCTTTCAAATTATGTTGAAAACCGATATTTTATTCATACAAAAAATTGATCCTTTATTGTACGAGGTTAAACTTGAACATAATGAAGACCGGATGAAATTTAAGTTATTCCTTCACGAATTTTCGAACTTTGGATCGAATGCTCTTCATCAAGTTCCGGACAAGTGTTGCATCGCATTTTTTGGACGCTTGAGCCCAAATTTTTTTGAACTCCTGCATGTTCCCAGCTTCCGTACCAGTCTTCTTGAAGACGCTCTTCACGATTGCCCAGTAACGTTCGATGGGTCGAAGCTGAGGGCAATTTGGTGGATTGATATTTTTCTCAACGAAATCTATACCCTTTTCCGCAAGCCAATTGAGAGTGGTTTTGGCATAGTGAGCCGACGCTAAATCCAGCCAAAACAGTGAAGGTGTACTATGCTTCTTATATAAAGGCAACAATCTCTTCTGGAAACACTCAGGTCGATAGATTTCCGCATTTATAGTTCCGGTAGTGTAAAAAATGGTTGACTTCAAACCACAGGAACATATTGCTTGCCATACCAGTACCTTTCGACCGAATTTCTCCACTTGAATCGACCTGTCCGCATCGTTCACATCCTCCCCAGCGACGGCAGTAAAGTATTGTGGACCTGGAAGGGTTTTTGAGTCCTCCTTTACATAGGTCTCATCGTCCATCAAAACGCATGCATCGGCACGCAGCAAAAGACGCGAATACAATTTCCGGGCCCTTGTTGCTGCTCGCTTCTTCTGTTCTGCACTTTGTTTCGAGATTTTCTGCTTCTTGTAGGTCTTCAGGTGGTTTCGCCTCTTGATACGCTGGATTATTCCGACACTCGTTCCTGCTTTTTTAGCCAAATCACGTATTGACATTGATTTGTTCTTCATGATTAGAGATACCACTTTCTGCTCCAGTTTCGGGTTGGAAGAACCGGGCTTTCTGCCTCTTCCTGGTAGCTCATCCAAAGAATAGTGTTCCCCAAACTTATTAATGATGGTTTTAACACTCGCATGATGAATTCCAAACCGCTTCGCCAATTTCCGCATAGTAATACCCTTCTCACTTAGCCATGTGTCCAGAACCTTAATTTTCACTTCCTTTTCAATACGCGACATTTTGAAAACGCAGAATTTGAACCGCACAAACAAGTAAACAAAAGAAAGCACAGCATGCAGTGTTCAGAGCATAAAAAACCATCACAAATACATGCGTACAACGCAAATGTATGTGGATAGCTTATATTCGATACACTCCTTAACCCTTTGACGAAGTATACTTCGGTTCTGAGGGGTGCTCGCAGTTCTTTTTCTGCCTTTTCCTGAACGATCCTCCAAATTTCCATGCTCATTGTATCGTTTTATAGCATCTTGGCTTGGAATTTTCAATGCCCTAGCAATAAACACAGGCGGGTTTCCTAGCTTATACAGCTCCATGACCGCACTTCGTAATGGATTTGGCTTCATTGTGACACTACGCGTGAACGTATTCAAATGAAACATTGTGATTTTGTTTGTAATAAACCTAGGTAAAATACTCCATAGGTATGCTCATTTCAGCATCTGTCAAGTCCGAACTATACACTGAGAGAAAAAACACCGATAATATTTCCTCACCTTGTAGCCGTCGCTAAGCTGTTCATGAAGCGTCTATTGGGATTGAAGACCTAAGCCGGAGATTCCTACGAGTGGGATCGTCCCCTCCCTCTACATTTCTAACTCGAGTGAAGGGAATTTCACGAAACACTCGATATAATCGCCACACTCCGGATTCCTCATTGAATATCGTTGACCAAACCGACATCATTACAGTGGCATTTCTTCTCCGATGCGTCGTTAAAAGCGTATGGATTGTGCTGCTACGTCCGGTCAGAGTCCGCTGGAATCACTCTAGTACAGCTGCTGACGTCCAAGTCAAAGGTGGATCCGTTGGCTAAATCGCAAACCATCACTCACCTGGAGCTATGTGCTGCAGTATGGTTGCCAATTTGTACAAGAAGGTTGTCCACTCCATCTCGAAACCTGCTGAAGTATTCTTCTGGAATGATTCTTCCAAGGTTCTGCATTGGAAGACGCTTATTGAGAACCGCGTAGCGAACATTCAAGAGGGTACCGAATCCTGCCACTGGAAACACGTTTCCGGAATATCCAATCCAGCTTATCAAAGACCATTCACTCTGGTGGACCGGCCCGGAGTGGTTGCCCTCGCCATCATCGCCCTGGCCTCCTGCAAGCAACATGCCCGGCCATGAACCGCTTTGGATGGCCGAAGTAGCTATACTTGCTACGGCCGATGCGAAATTCTCCGACCATCTGGTCGGCGGAAATCCCAACTACAGCAAGCTTCGTCGTTCTGTCTCATACTGGATGCGATAAAGGGTGATACGGTCAAAATTTGGTCAAGGGAAAACGCGTGTAAATCGGTGAAATCGTTTATTTAAAAAATCAAATTAAATTTCTTTTTCAAGTTCAATTAGCATAAAATTCAGGAAACATATTCAGTTAGGCTTCCGCTTTTCCAAATCCGAATTGCCGGGCCTTACGCTTGACCCCTGCCATCAGATTTTGTACAGCCACCTTGTCCACCTTCTTCGCCGCAGAAAGCCAGTTTGCCTTGAACTGCTGCTCGTCCTTAGCAGTTTTTTTGGTCTTCTTTCGGTTCCGCTTGACAATAGCCCAGTATTTCTCAATTGGGCGGAGCTCTGGCGTGTTGGGAGGGTTCTTGTCCTTGGGAACCACCTGCACGTTGTTGGCGGCGTACCACTCCATGGCCTTTTTACCGTAATGGCAAGATGCCAAATCCGGCCAAAACAGTACGGAACAACCGTGTTTCTTCAGGAAAGGCAGCAGACGTTTATTCAAACACTCTTTCACGTAAATTTCTTGGTTGACAGTCCCGGAAGCTATGAAAATGCTGCTTTTCAAGCCACAGGTACAGATGGCTTGCCAAACCAGATATTTCTTTGCGAACTTTGACAGTTTCGTGTGCTTGAAAATATCTGCTACCTTTCCCCTTCCTTTTGCCGTATAAGACTCCTGTCCCGGAAGCTGCTTGTAGTCGGCTTTGACGTAGGTTTCGTCGTCCATTACCACGCAGTCAAACTTCGTCAGCATCGTCGTGTACAGCCTCCGGGATCGCGCTTTGGCCCTTCGTATTTTGTTTATCATCGCGATTTGGAGTCACTACCTTCTTGTAAGTCGATAGTCCGGCTCGTTTTTTGGCTCGATGCACGGTTGTAGACGATACACCCAGCTTATTTGCGACATCTCGGAGAGATAGGTTAGGGTTTCGCTTGAAACTACCGGCAACTCTCTTTGTCGTCTCAGCGGCTTCCGGTTTTCGATTTCCCCCCGATCCAGACTTCCTGGCTGTCGACAAACGTTCCCCAAACACTTTAATTACATTTGTAACGGTTGATTTGGCAACTTTTAGCGATTTTGCCAACTTTGCGTGCGAGCAGCTCGGATTTCCGCGATGCGCGAGCAAAATGTTGATACGCTGCTCTTCTTGCTTGGATGGCATTTTGACAACTGAAGAGTGAATTCCAAAATCAAAATAGGAGCAACATTCTACACACACACACCTTCAAAATGAGGGGTGTTCAGGTTTTTTAAATGCAAAATTGAAAGAAATACGTCAAGTGGTTATTGACCAAATTTTGACCGTATCGCCCTTTACTTCCACGTTCTGAATGCAGCCATCAAAAATAACGCTACACTAAAAATTAATTTTAGTATATATTACGAAATCGAAGGTAGAACTAACAAATCTATTCGTTGTTTTCTGCAATGATACTGATTTGTACTTATTATGAAGCTACCTTCGTAATTAATGGCACACGCGCAACTGTCAAAAGCACGAAGCATTCGTTGAAACAGAAAGAACATTCGTGCATTGTACGAACACAATCAAAAAGAGCTAGGAATAGGGTACGGGACGTGTTTTAAGCAGTTTATTCAGCACCTGGGACATTTGATGAAGCTGTATGTAATCTATAATCAGAACTGCCAATATTAAGACGTTAATCCTTCTGCCTATTTCTGATTTATTGGAACATACGTTCAGCAATGAGCATTAGACTCAGAAAATTTCATAGCCATGGAATAAAGTTCCCAATTGCAGGGACTTTTTGAAAGTATGCTAATTGTTTTTCGATCAAGAAAATGTTTTCTTCAGCTCCGCAATCTGTACATAAACTAACAACATTGTATGAGTGCGATTCCGTGCATGTGTGCGAAGGCAAGATGAAATAGGCCAGTTCACGATTTGCTGCAAACGTCAATTTCCTCAACCCGCTCCTTTGTTTTACCCATCCGCTCTCAAAAACAATCAACCAAAACATGTCGATTGCTACGATTACAAACTCGTCTACTAGCAGGTTATGAGACAGATGTACACGACCAAACTTTTAGTTTGTCATTGATGTTTAGATTGGCAATGTGTATTTCTTATTATATTTACTCTACTGTGTATTTCTTATTATATTTACTCGCAAATGTTAGCCAAACCGAATGTGGCGACAAACTCGATGCTTCGTTTAAAAACAAACAAATGTAAGAGACAGCAGGCTTCACGTTACAATACCGGTGCGTTATATCCATGGTGAACAAAGAAGAGAGGAAACCTGGGCTCTCTAGAAAGCAACAGTGATGCCATAGCTGCCGCTCAACAGCGAAGAATTATTTATCGTTGAGTACTATTGGACAGTTCCGAAACATATTTTCTTTATTGCATATGATAGTGTCAGATGAAGGACAATACAATCATAAGCATAGATCAACCTCAAATGACTGGAAGAAACATGAAATAATTAGCACTTTAATTTTTATTTTAGGATAAATAAATTATTCCCGCCCATCCTAGCAGCAACATCATCATGCATGAGTGCGATAAAAGAGAAGCAGCGATTGGTTGGTCTTCACGAAATGCATTTTGTGCATTATACAAAAAAGGTGTAATGATAGCATTTCACAAGATAAAAAGCAATATGAATGTTTCATACAATATACGAGATATTTATTCTACGTACAAAATCCATGTTTACGAAACGAGTGACAGCTATTTAACGAAAATAAATTTTCAGTGTAAGCATCTGATTGTGCTCTCCTCAAAACATCCATTATCAGCTCTGTTGGCACATCATTACCACAAGATGCTGCTGCATGGGGCTCCCCAGTTGATGCTCGACGCGATTCGCCTGAAATTCTGGATTTCTGGACTCTGAAAATGAACAAACTGTTTGTTAAAGTTTTTTCAGATAATATTTTTTTTGTGATTTTTTATCAAACTTCTTCAGAATTGTGTTAATGAAATTTTGTTCTACGATGCCTTGTTCTTGATTAATGAATTATTGATACGAAGGATGTCCGAAAAGTCGGTAAATTTAAATTTGAGTTTTCCGGGAAAACTGGGAACCACGGTTTTTCATTTACTTTATTTTTTGTTTAAATATCCATTAACTCTATGCGTGGACAAAGTTTCATAAAATTTTAGCCCCTTTGGCCGAATCTGTACGATAATGAATAAAAACCCCCGTCTGTCAAACATTAATGAACTCATCGAACAGTTTCAGAGCCTCAACAGCTGAAGTATACATCGAACAACTGCACGAAGAAAAACGTTTCCTGTATCGAATAACATGAACTTCATACCTCATGCATAAGCAATTGCATTCATGATACTGACGATGACATGGATATGGATTGCAGGCTTTTATTTTGTCAGTCTTATCCTCGTGCCACCAGCAGACCCCACAGATCTCTGCCTATCCGTGCTTACTCCATCCATCAGTCTGAAAGCTGTCGTTCCTCTCAAAACACTGAATGAAAACATTAGCACTTCTTTGCTGACAGTGTGCTACTCCTCCGGATGACGTGCCAAGCGGTGTGGTAGGTTGGTGTCACATTGCATGGCCCTATGCTACTGAGCTGCTGTGCTCTCATGACTCGAAAAAAGGAGTAAGGCTTGCATGTGGCATTTCTTACAATATGGCTGTAAATATATGCATTTATCTGCCCTCATGGATAGTGCTGCACACAAACACACACACACTCACAGTGGTGAAAATACCCCCAAAGTTGATACACTTCATTCGGTTCTACGGATTGGTTTACCCTGGTAGAGTGGGTGCGACCAGAGGGAATACCCGCAAAATGCTGATGCACTATGAAAACTTCATCTTCGTTCGTTCGTTCATTCGTTCGTTTATTGGATGTCCTGGAATGGGAGCTGTAACCTCAGCGAGTGCAAGGTAGGGTTCCCTTGGAAGGTCGTAATTTTCAAAAGATCTTCCTCCCAATGAGATGTTTCGAAGGACCCCACACGAGCAGTTAGAAGGAGAAAGCTTTTAGCATTAGCATAACATTGGGACGGATTCTCGTTGTTTGTTGCAATCCAACATCAGCTGGCGCTTCCATACAGTCGTATATGGGGGAGAGTGAGCTTGAGAGCGAAAACATCGTCAACCTCCTCCTGCCAGACAGCCAGGCCAGGAGGTAAGGGCAGGATGATTAACAATGGCAGCACATTATAATGTGCTTATTTGGAGTTTTTACTTGAAGTTTTACAGAACTGGTTCCATCGAAAGCCACAAGTTGCATGGTTCAAATTTGTAAAATCGCTACTCGTTCGTCGCAGCCATGCTTCAGCAATAACGGTAAAAGGCACTTCAAATTGCAGACTCAGTGCTTATTTTCCCAACACACTGAGTTCACTCGCTTGCTCGTACACACACTCGAATAACAACAAATTGAGAGGCGTATCCTTTCGGATGGAAGGGTTAGGAATTCTAAGCGTTGAATTTTATTGAAATTTGTAGCTCGTTATCGCCATTGTCGACTTGGCGCTGCTACCACGAAGAGAAGGTACCTACCAAGTTTGTACATGGCGTGTGGTTTGGACGGAAGAGTACTCCGCTCCGTAGTCAGTCGTCGTCGTTGTCGTTGTTGTCAGTGACGACACGATGGAAAGAGATAGAGAGAGAGGCAGAGGACAGGACACGGTCCCATTGCTTTGCTTGTTAGATGTGGCATTGTTTCAAGTCAAAGTGAAATGCAATTTTCGCGCACACTCAGCAATTGAGGCGAGATGTGTGGCTGAAAGATACTTAGTATACTGGTGCTGCCAACTGTTGTGTGAGATGCAAAATGGTTAAATTATGACTCCTAGCGTGGAAAGATAGAACATCGCTGAGGCTACAGCTGGCCTGCTGCGAACTGGATTTGAAACTTTTGAACTTTTCGGAAACGACGCTAACGAGAGTACCGAGTTGTGGTTTAATTTGATTATGGAATATTATACGACAAGGAGCGCAACGGCTCGATGACAGATGTTAGCTGATATCTCATTAAATAGGTACTGTTTTCATGGTTGATCACATTATGTTCCAAAACTCAGTTTGATTCAAACAAAAGGTTCAGTTGTATTTCCTTCAAACAAAATATTAGTTTGATTCAATCATCGTTCTAGTTGACTCGACCTAAGATTTTATTTTAATATCCTGATTCGTAACAAACCTTGTTTTGGTAAAAAAAAATTCACTTCAAATAAAAAAAATTGGGTTGAAACGACCATGTTTTTGTTGTTTTGATGTAAAATCTGTATGTGGAAATAACCAACCAGTCTGTACGTTTCAAATTAAAATAATGGGATTGCAATAGCAAAAATGAAATTCAAAACCACAAATTTGTTGTTTTAAACTAGACTATTTTGCTCCGTAAGTCTCCTGGAAGTCTTCTTTTTCTTAGCTCAAACTTGTTTTGTTTTCAACGCCAACTTCAACGTTAAATTTATAAACGAAATATTCTATGCACTTATAAACCTTCATCTTCATTTCTGTGAGGTGATGGCCGCATTGATAGACCGTGTTTTGCTACGTTTAGGTGGTACAATAAAAGCTAAGAATTCGCACACATCATGGAATAAACGAAATCCACTAAGAAGATTCTCCGAAAACGGAATCAAAGAATGAGTTATAAATAAACTCAGGCCCATTCTGGTGTGAGATTTTCAACACTGCATAAACTCCGTGAATCATCGCACAATTGTATAAAGGTTGTACGGAAACAAATTGCACCACTTTTAAACAGCTGTAACGGGTAAAAACGTTGAGTATTTTCTATTGAAATTTTGGGTGAAATAAGTTCAATGTGTATCTGTTTACGCTGTGTAAGTTTCACTAACAGATGTGCAATCGTTGCGAAGATGGAGTCGGAAGAACAGCAGCCGCGCAAATAAATTTTGCGCACGTACCTCGGAAATCCGGATCTTTCTCATCGTGCCATGAGCAGGAAGCTGGGAATGGTACATTCTACGGTGTCTCGTGTATTGAATCGGTACCACGAACGTTTGACCATCGATCGGAAAGAAAAAAAGTGGCAAAAATGGATCTCCGTATAGAATCACAAGCGGGTAGTTCAAGCTTTCAAGAGGAATCCCAACAGTTCAGTTCGAGATGTGGCGATGAACCTGAATCTAACCAAAACTTTCGTGCAAGATGCGAAAAAACGTGGAAGACTACAAACGTACAAAGTCCAAAAGGCGCCTAATCGCGATGAACGGCAGAATACGGTAGGTAAAACACGTGTATAGAAGCTCTACACCCAGATGTTGACGAAACCACATTGCCTCGTTATGGATTATTGGACGTATGTAAAAGCAGACTTCCGGCAGCTTCCAGGGCTCCAGTTTTTCACTGCTCATCATAAATTCGATGTCCCTGAGCAAGAGAAGATGTCAAAGTTTGCCAAAAAATATATGATTTGGAAAGCAATTTGCTCGTGTGGAAAGCGGAGCACCCCATTCGTGACAACTGGAACGGTCAATGGGCAGGTGTACCTAAAGGTATTCCTTTAAAAGCGTCCAAAAGCGTCTACTTCCTCTTCTGAGGTCACACGATGGTCTTACGATTTTCTGGCTGGATTTAGCCTCGTGCCATTACTCGAAAGAGGTTTTAGAATGGTACAAGGCCAAGGAGGTCAATTTCGTGCCGAAGCATCTCAACCCCCCGAACGCACCGGAACTGCGAAAAGTACTGAGCCATTATGAAGTAGGCACTTCGGAAGCATCCTAAGGTTAGTCCAACTCTTGTACAGGACCTTATGAGTAGTGTAAAGAAGAAGGTTCGTGCATTTGGATATGGAATTGAAATTGAATAAAACAAACATGGGAAAATATTCATAACATGTTTTATTTTATTTCCTGCAAGTTTGGTGCATGATGATTGAACGGGCGAATTTGATTGCGTACACCCTTTTCCCACAAAAGCATCTGATTCTCTGAGTAGCTCTTTTTTCATATAGGTCACCTCCATTTCAACGCGTTTTTTTAATGGTGCATTTATAAAACTTGCACTCTGATTTTGATCTTATTTATACATATCATAATACACATGATTGGTTAATATTGAAATGTTTTTATTATTTTACGTTGACCCGTCGCTGCTTATGATTTTTGCTTGATACTGACCTTTCGTGATCCTCTTCTTTCTGGGCTATTCTATTCAATACTAGTTGATAGCACGCTATCCGGATTGTAATAATTTCATTAACTGTAATGATTTATGTTAGTATCATCGAAAACTATCTGTTAGACAGATCATTCCAGGTGTTCCAGTACAATTTCCATTCTGATACTTTTAACGTTGATGCTGGTGTTCTCCAGGGGAGCCTCTAAGGCCCTATCCATCTACAATTGCAATAAAACAGCAGTCGGCACACATGTTATTTTCAGTTCATATTATAATATCCCTTCACTGTATATATTATCTTATATGACATTGTTTATTCATTATCACTACATTTCATCTTTATCATCATCATTACCATTTTTATCATGACTTGCGTTTTTGTGATTTATATATAAACATAAAAATAATTTTATAATTTTTACCTAATAGGTTATATATACTTTTCAATAATTATTATTACTTATATGTCCAATTATCACTTTGATGCAGTCTTCTCCCCTTATGATTTAGAATTACCTAGTGCCTTCAATACAAGAACTGTAAAATACTGAATGTATTTTTCTTTTTCGGTTTGCAAATGGACATTTGACCAAATCTGAGCTGATCTGATTCATGCAGTGCTGTGTGCCAATTGGCTAGTTTCTGATTTTACAGTTCCATCTTGGTCATTACTTTATCATCACAATAACAATATATTTTATAATATTTTTTTTTTTTTTTTTTTTTTTTTATATTTTTTAAAAATTTTTTTTTTTTTTATTTTTTTTTTACTACCTTTCAAATAAAATTTCCCTTTTTTTCCCCCCCCGGGGCAAAAAATATTAGGGCCGCGAAAAAAAAAACGGATTGCTGTCATAAAATCAGCATCGAGCAGCAAATAGTAAATTAAAATGTATAAATGTAAGATTTGTAAAATTTCAATAGATTTAGCAAACTTTTTCAGGATATTTCATTTATTTCATTTAAGACCCATAGGCTTATATATATATTAATTAATCTATATATATAAAAATGGATTTCTGTCTGTCTGTCTGTCTGTCTGTCTGACCCTAATAGGCTCGGAGACTACTGAACCGATCGGCGTGAAAATTTGTATGCAAGAGTTTTTGGGGCCGGGGAAGGTTCTTAAGATAATAAGAGACCCCTCCCTCCTCTGAAAGGGGGGGCTCCCATACAAATGAAACACATATTTCTGCATAACTCAAGAACTGATCAAGCAAAGGAATCCAAATTTAGCATGCGGAAGTTTTTAGAGGCAAGAAATGTTTCTATGGTAATTTGAGACCCCTCCCCTCTCTAGAAAGGGAGGCTCTCATACAAATGAAACACAAGTTTCTGCATATCTCAAGAACTAATCAAGCAAATGGAGCCAAATTTGGCATGTGGGGTTTCCTGGGGGCGAAAAATGTTTCTATGGTGGTTTGAGACCCCTCCCTTCTCCTAGAAGGGGTGCTG
This sequence comes from Aedes koreicus, assembly GCA_024533555.2. Taxonomy (NCBI): domain Eukaryota; kingdom Metazoa; phylum Arthropoda; class Insecta; order Diptera; family Culicidae; genus Aedes; species Aedes koreicus. The sequence continues at coordinate 1,521,267 of JAHHFK020003891.1, read as the reverse complement.
TCATACAAATGAAACGGAAATTTCTTCATAACTCTAGATCTAATAAAGCAAATGGAACCAAATTTGGCTTGCGGGGATTTTAAAGGCAATAAATGTTTCTACGGTGGTTTGAGACCCCTCCTCTCTCTCTGGTAGAGGGGGAGGGGGGCGGGGCTCCCATACAAATGAAACACAAGTTTCTGCATAACTCGAGAACTAATCAAGTAAATGGAACCAAATTTGGCAGGTGGAGGTTTTTGAAGGCAAGAAATGTGTCTATGGTAACTCAAGACCCCTCCGCCCTCTGTAAGAGGGGGGCTCGCATACTAATGAAACACAAATTTGTGCATAACTCGAGAATTAATCAAGCATATGGCTCCAAATTTGGCATGTGGAGGTTTTTGGAGGAGAGAAATGTTGGAAGTTTGAGACTCCTCCGCCATCTGGAAGGGGGAGGGAGGGGAGTTTCCAAACAAATCCAACACAAATTTCTGCATAACTCGAGAACTAATCAAGTAAATGGAACCAAATTTGGCAGGTTGAGGTTTTTGAAGGCAAGAAATGTTTCTAAGTTGACTCGAGCCCCTCCCTTCTCTGAAAGGAGGGCTCATTTACAAATGAAACACAAATTTCGGAATAACTCGAGAACTTATCAAGTTAATGGAACCCAATTTGGCATGTGGAGGTTTTCGAAGGCAAAAAATGATTCTATTGTGGTCTATTAGACTCCTCCGCTCACTGAAAGAGGGGTCTCTCATACAAATGAAACACGAATTTCTGCATAACTCGATAAAAATTAAAGCAAATGGAACCATATTTGGCATGTGGAGGTTTTTGAGAGAAATAAATGTTTCTAATGTGGTTTGAGACTCCTCCGCCTTCTGGAAGGGGAGACTCCCATAAAAATGAAACATAATTTTTAGCATAACTTGAGAGCCAATGAAGCAAATGAAACCAAATTTGGCATTTGGCATGTTGAGGTTTTTGGAGGCAAGAAATGTTTCTATGGCAGTTCAATACCCCTCCCCATTTTAAAGGAGGAGGGGGCTCCCATACAAATAAAAAGCAAATTTCTGCATAACTCGAGAACTAATCAAGTAAATGAAACCACTTTTAGCATATGGGGGTTTTTGGAGGCTAGATTTCTATATACATAAAAATGAATTTCTGTCTGGCTGTCTGTCAGACCCTTATAGACTCGGAAAGTTCTGAACCGACCAACGTGACAATTTATATGAAGGGGTTTTTGGGGCTAAGAAAGGTTCTTATGATTGTTTGAGACCCCTTCTCTCTCAGGAAGGAGCGCTCTCATACAAATGAGACACAAATTTCATCATAACCCGAGAACTAATCAAGCAAATTGAATCAAATTTGGCATGTGGGGGGTTTTGAAGCCAAAAATGTTTCTATGGTAGTTCAAGACACCTCCCCTCTCTGAAGAAGAGGGGAGGGGGGGCTTCAAAAAAATGAAACTCAAATTTTCATTATAATCCATGAGCCCAATGTGATGGTTCGAGAACTAATCAAGCAAATGGAACCAAATTTGGCATGTGGGGGGTTTTGAAGGCAATGATTGTATGGTGGTTTGAGAACACCACCCTCCTCCCCCCTCTGGAAGGGAAGGCTCCCATACAAATGAAACACAAATTTCTACCAAAAATGAGAATTGTCTAGGTTACTTAAACACAAAACGTGTATTTCTCGGGTAAGAAGCATGTTTTGATAGAAGTTTGAACCCCTGCTTATTCAAGAAAAAAAATTCATTTCGAAAAAAACACCATAAATTTTTCTTCATTTAGTTGCAAGCGTAGCAGCGCACGCACCGGGTTCAGCTAGTAATTTATTTAAATCTATTCTATATTATTATAAATTTATTATATATGGGTCTTAAATCAAAAATCAAATCAAAATTTTGGTGAATTGCTGCTATCGCTGAAAACGAACGAAAACGTGCTTAAGCGCGGAACCACAAATCTTCCAGTAAGAGTAGCTTCATACACGGTTCCACAAGTAACACAACTCAGTTTATTCTAACACTAGCTTATTCCAACACTTTATTTAAAAGGACATACTACAATAACAATCTAACATTCATTACACAAAGTACATCTAATACAAAGTGACCGACTCGATGACCCTTCGATCTTGGAATGATGGTCTTCTATCCCTATCTTCAACAAAAACCTAAACGATACAGTTCATGACCCATCCCAAAAAGTGCGAATGCAGTTCTCTCTCAACAAATAATAACAGCGGTGGTGCTTATTGGTTGTAGTGGAGCTGTATTGGTGTCTTGTATTGTCCAGATAGTGACAGTGCAATACGTTCCGCAATGGTATACAGCATTCGGTAGAACTGAACTCAACTGGTCTCTACATGAATCCAGTGGGGGTCTTCAGAGTTATGACTCGTACCACACCGTCTATTCCTGGATGAAGAGTGTGAATGCGGGCCATTCTTCAACAAAGTGATGGTGTATTTTCTTCTTTAATTTAATCACCCTCTGCCATACAGATACCGCTACAGGAGGCTTCCAACGCTTCATCCGACCTTGTAGTTGAGATAAGTACTCCAATCTCCAACGTTTCCAAAATAATTTTAGTTTCTGTTGAATAACTTGCAAGAACCGCAACCTATGCATTGGTATATCAGTGAAATCTAAATTTGATAATTTCTGTAAAGCAGCAGCGATGAGAAAATGTCCGGGAGTTAAGGGTTCAAAATCATTCGGGTTGTCTGACATGGAAGTTAATGGTCTGGAGTTTAAGCATGATTAGATCTGCACTAGCAACGTATTCAAATCCTCGAATGACACAATGGTGTCACCAAGGAACTTCAGCAGATGAATTTTAGCAGATCTGACGGGTGCTTCTAAAAGGCCACCGAAATGCGGCGCACTAGGCGGCCAGTTTATTCCCTCCAAGTGACATTCCTTCATTATGTCGTCCTTGTGCTTCTTGTTCCGAAGAATTTCAAACAATTCGTGAAGCTGATTGCGAGCACCCACAAAATTTGTTCCGTTATCGGAATAAACGTCCGTACAGCGTCCTCTCCGGCCAATAAACCTCCTGAATGCCTGTAAGAACCGGTCAGTCACTAGTTCGAGATGAACTGCTTTCGTACACATGCAAACGAACAGTGCAGCGTAGATGGGTCCAAAATAGTCAACTCCTGTTTTTGAAAATGGCCTAGCTGGTGTGACACGAAATGCCGGTAGTTCTCCCATGAACTGCTCAAAGCCCCTTGGTTTTGTTCTAAAACATCGTATACAATCGTGGACGATTTCCCGCGCTATGTTGCGACCCCCTAATAGCCAATCGCGTTTCCGAACGGTTGCTAATAGAAGCTGAGGTCCTGCGTGTAGAAGTTTGTGATGGTAATGATGAAATACGTTACAATACGTTCCACAATCGTATACAGCATTCGGTAGAATTGAACGCACGGTTGGGTAGTATACCTCAACACTATATCCGCAGATCAACATAAAGTCCACTCTATCGACCAAGAACAAGTTTGCAGTTCATAAGCAAATAATTCTTCACCTCGAGAACGGTTTGCCATTCTGGGAGAGTTGCGCCAATTGTCACCATCGAAAACTCTAGGTAGTTCAGAACAACATCCTTCGGAATGTCCTTCAAGAACTAGGAATTCTGAGATCCATCGCCTGGCTGGTCTCCAGACCCTCGGCGATAGAAAAGGTATAATTCTGGAAAGGTTCAGAGAATCCTGCATGAGGTTGCCCCATCCGATCATCAGACAAGCTTGTAAGCTAGGCTTCAGTTGTTGTAGTTGGGTAGGTTATCAAATTTTCAAATTTGAAAATTGACGCTCCCAAGAGGGAAAACCAAATCACATACAAAAAAAAACAACACCACTCAATCAAAACTAAAAGATCATTATTTAGGATGTAGAGCGCTTCTGGCTAATCTCTTGAAATGTCAAAACAAAACGTAAATTAAAACAAACGAAATAAAGATACATTTTAGTAGTAGCTGAAATGATTTCAATGTGCAACATTAGCTTGCCGATAAATTAGGCAGACATTAATTGAATCTACATTAAAACATGCACGAATTTACAGTTAAAGGGGGTCATCGATTTGTGGGTTACTGTTTGGTCCTTCGAACAACTATGCCCATGCCGGATGAAAGAATAAGAGAAACTCATGTTATGGCAGCCCCCAAAATGTGAGTGCCCGAAACCATGCCCTCCCCACAGGTCCAGCTGATAGTCGTCTGTCTGGCATCTCTTCTGTCATCCTATATGCAGCTTAAAACTGACCAATGCATTAAATGATAAATATAGAATTCGACAAAGATTTTAATTAGTACTCAACTGACAAACATAATCAATGATTCTATCAGTAAATATCTCGTGACACGAAGTGTACACATGTAAACCACCAATTCTACCGGAATGGTGAACTGGTTGTGGTGATGTGGTTGATCAATGAGGTAAGTTCTCGATGTCGAGAAATTTGTGGAAGTAACAATTGCTTACGTTTTTCAGTTCAGCTTTAATTGGGTTTGATAATATGCAATGGTTGTGTAGGTAAAAATAAGAAAAAATCATTTAAACACAAACTCTTTTATTGTAAAATTTAATTGGTCGCCCTAAAATGGCAGTTCTGATACGTGTTGGAATTTAATTTATATTTTCTGTCTATTTTGCCAACAGGACACCATCCTGTGCTATGTTCACTCCGTATAATAGTTTTTAAACTATTTACCATTTCTGCTACCACCAGCCGATGGTTTAAAAAAAAGTTGCGACATAGATTTATAATGTTTATTACAAGGAATCAAATAATAAGATTGAAAACTAACAACCCACAACCAAAGATTACCATATAAGTGTGTTTTAAATCAAGCTATCATATACAATCACACGCTAATTCTAAACTGTTTTAAACTGTCGGCAGAATTAGGGCTCTCTTTCTATTTTCTTTGCTCCGCGTTAGCTACAACTGTACATGGGCAGACCCCGTTCGACCATTCGATCGATGATTGATCGCTTTTGCGCTACAAAACTTTGCAGAACAAATAACGGAGTGGACGTCCTCGATCGTTAACTGAACACGATGAGCGGTTTATTGTGAGGGAAATCAAGAAAAACCCAAAAATAAGTGCACCAAAGTTGGCAAGCGAGTTGAAAAGAAGAGACACAAAGGTATGTGCCAATACAATCCGAAATACCTGCAAAAAGTATGGATATCATGGCCGGGTCACTCGAAAGAAAGCGGCTTAATTTTGCCAAAGAGCATCGATTTAAGAAGGAAGACTTTTGGAATCAGGACATATTTTCTGATGAAAGCAAATACAACATATTTTTTCAGATGGCCGGCGTATGGTATGGCGGAGAAAGAATACTGAGATACAGCCGCAGAACCTTGTTCCAACAGTTAAGCATGGTGGGGGTTCCGTCATGGTGTGGGGGTGCATGAGTGCAGCTGGTGTGCGAAAATTGCATTTCATTAAAGGGATTATGGATCATAAAATGTACATCCGTATCTTGAAAGACCATTTGAATGCCAGTGCTGATAAATTGGGACTACAAGCAACAAACATCTTCCAACAGGATCACGATCCCAAGCATACAGTCCAAAATACTACGCTGTGGCTTAGATATTCACCCGATAGAGCACCTTTGGAAGATACTGGATGATGGGATTATTGAAACAAGCTTTGAAAGAAGAGTGGGACAATACTCCATCCTCCGCGACGGCTAATTTAGTCAGCTCCATGCCGCGAAGAGTCAAGCAGTCATAGATGCAAAGGGAAACCCAACCAAGTATTGATTTCTATTCTTTGACTTCTGTTTTCTTGTAAATAATACGTCAAAATTTACCTAGACGAATACGTTTTGAGCACGCGGAATATGGCGTGTTTTAATATGTTACCCTGATTGTTTTCATTGTAATGATTTTTTTTATGAATAATAAATATGAATTATTTAACCTGTTTCTTGACTGGACAATTGTTTTTATTTTCTAGTGTCTATCACGCTCCAGAATTGTCTTTTCGTAAGAAATAAGTATCTAGACGAATACTTTTTGGACCCACTGTAGGTCATTTTTAAATATAAAAATTTAACTACTTAGAAGACAAAAAAAAATTTAATGAAAAAAAAAATTTCTGATCGAATGGTGTATAAATCAATTCTGTTCAGTAAACGAGAGTTATTAGCGCTAAAAAATCTTATAGTACGTTCACACTACGGCCTATATTACGTGATATAGTGCGATTCATGATATAGCAGCTATATCAAGTGCCATATTACATGATATCCTATACATTTGATCTGTCAATCTATATTAAGAACAGTACTTGATATAGCTCATATTATCTCACTTACTTGATATAACTCGAAAAAGCAGTGATTGGCAACCCAGCTGCGATAGAGCTGGGCGATGTATTTCAATCTCAATTTTCCAATTTGAATAATTCCCCGTCGTGTTTGGGAAGTTTAAAATCATTTGGTTTATGCGTGTTCATCGAATGAAACAATCTGAACCGAAATTATTATTCGTTAACCATATTGCAGATTTTGCACCCAATTAGATCCTCGACAGAATTTTTTTGTCAGATAAAAACACCATTTTCATCATACATCGGTTCATTTTGCAGTTACAATTTTCGTTAGCGGGTACGTATTTCGGGGTGCTGTATCAGATAATCCACAAACAATCCAGATTTACCACAAAAGTTCAACTCAGTGGACGCTGTGGTTCTACGCCTCAACAAAAAAAATCAGATAATCGCTTTGTTTGCAGGCTTTTCCCTTTGTGAACAATTTTTTTAACAATCAAATATTCTCACAATAGTCTAAAAACCAAATCAGAAGGCAAATATCAACAGAATTATTCCTCACCCAAGTTGGTTTTGATTTTCATCGACTAGTTGACATCGAGAAGATTTTTCGATGCTATTAACGTTGCACTTAATTTTCCTAATAGAAAAAGCGTTAATCAAAGGACCGTAACCGTATGGAAACAAATTACTGGAACAAATGGTACTGTAGTTCATCAAAATCAGATCGTTTTGTATAGAACATGTAACAAAGATCAGTTTACTTAGTATTTTTCCGTTTTCTTCATTGTCACTTATCCAAACGTCAAACTATATCAAGCCTGTTCACACTACACCTCCACTTGATATCGATATCAACTTGCAATATCACGTAATATAGAGCGTAGTGTGAACGTACTATTACACTTTTGCGTAAAGCTCTCATTTTTAAATTTTTTGAAATGACACCCGATATAGAAAAGAGAAACGTAGTCCTACGTTAAAACAGCGAAAGAAAAACACGTCCACTTGTAGCCAGAGTCTGCTTTGATCTCAGATACTTGTAAATCGGAGCCATTATACAAAACATTCAGTAAAACTGAAGTTTTACAGCTCAAAACCGTGGAAAAAAATACTGAACACCAAAAACTGAATTCAATGTGTAATATATTAACTTTTATTAATATCTTCGAACGAAATGCAAGTAAATGTTCTAAAATTGTTTGAAAAAAGACAAAACAAGGTATAAATTTTGTATCAATGTTGTCATGTTATTCTCGATGAATTTTCACTTTTAACTACTAGAAAGGTTTGCGAGATTTATTATTATGATTTGTGAACATTTGTAATACTACTAAGCTTCTAGTTCTACAAACATGTGAAACTTCTACTCAGTAAATTAAATTTTTCTTTTATCTTTTTTAAAGTACCTCGACCATACCGGAAATTCTTAAACATTCTCAAAAACTCGCCAAACTTCTTGAAAATTATCTTATTCTACTAAATCATTTCAGCTTCCTCTTGATTCACCTTCCGTAATTTTAAAGAATATAAACTCAGTAGCAAAAAATAAGCCGAGCTAAATTTTGCTTCCAAAAAACGTCATGTTCAACCTCCTGTAACTTTGTCAATTATCAATATTTTTGACTGAAAATTTGACAGCACTATGTATTGAGCATAATGTATTGACCTTATGTGACCAAAATTTCATGATGCTAAGTGTACAAATTTGAAGTTATGGTAACATATGTCAACAAAGTCGTTTTTGAACATACCAATTTCAAAAATACGTATTTTTGTGCAAAATTTAGGTAGCATAATAAAAATATCACCACAGGCTAAAAAGGTATAGCAAATAATGTGGTCAAAATTTTAACTGTTTCCTTTGAGTGGTTTGGACCACAGCTGGCGTCAAAGTTGACGCACCAACATGAGTATTTCCATTTTTCACGCGATATTGACCACGCTAAAATATCGGTGCGAAAAAAATGTAGTTTGAAAATGAATGTTAAGAAAAAAAGCAGAACTTTTCAGAACTTCTCCGAAAATTGCGGCATACTTCTCGAAAACTAACTACAGGTGCCGAAAGCTGTGCCAAACTTGCCTGTCAATGTGCCAAGCAAAATGTGCCAACAAATATTTCAATAATCCATGATTTTGGCAACTCCGAAATTTAAGACTTTTGCAATATTTTTTTTTACATCCGCGTAAATCGCGTAAAAAATCCACGTAGAAACAAATCGCGTAAAAAGTCCACGTAAAAAAACACAAGAAAGTTCTTGCTTGACTTTTTCTGTGTAGATATCCGTAAGAAAATATTCCAACAAATTTGCACGCTTATGGAATGGGAGCATAAAAATTTTTTCAAGCGCCTAAATTGTAAATGTCAACTGCTTCCAAATTTCATAGTTCGTGAAAACCGTCCAACAATCAACCGAAATGCTCGCCACCCCAATTAAAATTACCAACTGCAATCGAAAATTCCATACATTCCCATCGAATCACTCATCAGCTTCGTTATAATACGATTCATCACCCGGAAATTGCATTAGAAAATTGTGGTAATTTTCTGCCAGAACCAGTGACCAGTAAATTCGAACCGGTTGCGTTGTGTCGCATTGTTGCGGCGTGCTTTTTGTCCATTCCATAATAAAATTAGCTCTTCACACACGCAAACGCACAAACGCACCGAAAGAGAGGAAGTTCAAATTGACCACAAAGCTAATATGTGCCTATGTGTCGTTTCACTCAATCGGGACATTCAAAATCACGCAGCTTGGGCCGTACCGTTTGCTATTCCATTATTGAACAAAACTGTTCAGGGGGCCAATCACAGGACGCAGACAAGTAGCGACGAATGAACATAAAATTAATTACTATTTTCCGTTTAGTGGGAAGTGCCTGGCGAGACGGTTGAGGGCCGGGAAAAGGACTTCCTCGTGGCGGCGACACAAATCATCGTCGTGTCCAAGCCAGAACAGTGACACATGTTGCGATTCAGTCATGTGCATCAATATGTATGAAAATGTAATATTTATTGTGCATTTAATATGCGTGGACGCGTTGACGCGTGCTGGTGACAACTTGCCAATGGCGGTGGAAGAATTAGGTGATTTTCTTGCAATTTGAATCTGTTGGACTTGCTGAGTTCCTATCTGCTTCCAATGGTTTTGAATCTGGTAACAAAGATGTTATTGAAATTGAATCGAAAAAGTTCACCGTCGCTTCCACCGTATCCTCAAATGAACAACCAAGGTCCTATTTGCAATTTGCTTTTGACAGACCAGCCACCAATTTCGGTGTCTCGTCGGTCAACATTTCATGGGTGTCATCGAATGTTAGTGATTTGCCTTTCAATGTGCTCCCACACTTCCCTCGGGAGGAGATTAGGCAGCACCATCATCGCGGAACGATCAACGGACCCCGGCCGTTTATATCCATTTAAAGCGCTCGAATTAAGTGAAAATTTAATTAAGTTTTCTTCGCGCTCCTCGAGGGACATTACCATCACGCAATTAGTGCCAAATTGGGCGACGTGCGGCGGATTTTCCATAATCGCATCGTACGCACGTGAATGGAAGTCTGAGTTGCGATTTTTCTTTTCGGTTCATTTTATCACTTTGTACTAAATTTCCGGGCATAATGGAGCGCAAACTAAGCTGATCAGGGATGTGGCTAGGAGAGGGACAAGGGGGTTTCTCTGTGGTCGAAATGGTTCCGAATATTTAGCTGCCAGCTCTCGCACCTTCTTCTTGATGGTCCTCATGAGGTTTTGCAGAACCGCTCCGTCGATGGTATTGCTTACGTTTACCCAGTCTTTTTAAATTTGATGATGTCATCTGCTCCTCTAGCCTTCTTTCGCAGCTTTCCTTTCATCAAAGCCCAACATTTCTCAATGGGCCTTATTTACGGACAATTTGGAGGATTCATCGCCTTTTCCACAAATTGGACATTGTTCTCTTCATACCAGTCCAAGGTGGCACACGCATAGTGGCAGGATGCCAAATCAGGCCAAAACAGTGTCGATCCTTTGTCTTTTCGGATTAGTGGCAGAATTCGTTTCTGCAGGCATTCCTTCCGGTACATTTCGGCGTTCATATTTGCGGTAGTGAAAAAAGGTGTCGATTTCATACAGCACTGGCAAATTGCTTACCAAACCAACACCTTTTATCCAAATTTTTCGCAAAAAATCGATTTCTCCGAATTTGAAACACCTTTTCCACACTTCATGGTGTAAAAGTGTGCCCCTGAAAGTTTCCCTGTTGTCCCTCCAATTTGATGTACTTCTCGTCTTCCATGATAATGCACATGTCATTTTTGCTCAAAGCGTCGTCGTACAGCTTCCGAGCCCGAGTTTTCACGGAATGCGCCTGAATTTGGCTGCGTTTCGGACATTTTTGTTTCCGGTACATCTTCAGGCAATTTTGCTCCTTTGCGCGTTGAACCATTCCAATCGTCTTTCCACACTTTTTTGCGCAATCTCTGATGGATACCTCCTTTTTTCCTTCAAAAACTTTGCAAATTTGTTTGTCCAATTTTGGGTTTGATGCACCAGTTTTTCTACCACGGCCGGGTAAGTCCTTCAATGTGTTATGCATAACAAACCGGTTGATTGCATTTTGTACCGCACAGACACTAACACCTTCTTCTTTTGCTAATTTTCTTAGCAACAATCCCTTTTCAGTGCAGTACTTGGTCACAATCGATTTTCGCTTTTCTTCCGTAAGATCTCGCATTGTTCCGCTTGAAGTAAAACTTTAACTTTTAATGAAGGTTTTCGTTTGTTTACAAGGCAAGCAACACATTGACACTATTGCTGTCAAAATAAGTCATAGTCTTTTTCATACAGAACCTCAAAGGTGTAATCATAATTAACGATGCAGTACTTAATAAAACAAAACAAAAACCAAGAATCTTCATCGAGATTCGAACCGTGGCCGCAATCGTTACGGATCTCTGTGGTAACTTTCCAGCCGCATTAACGATAAAGTTACTTATAGTTACTTTTAAGCAATGACGTTTATAGACTGTTTCAGAAATTATAAGCACACCTTCAAAATATTAAAAATGTGTTGTTTTTTAAGATTTCAATTATTTTATTTGGCAAATCATTCCACTGATGTTTTACATAACATTTTAATTTTCTTCAATCTAAACCTTTAATTATGACCGAGACATCTCACTTTTTCTCGAACATGACCCATAAACTTCTGCACAGTTGCTTTTCCCACTATTTTCACCACTTTTGTCCAATTCTTTTTAAATTTTTCGATGTCATCCGCTGGTTTTACGAATTTCCGTAGCTTTGCTTTTGTCAAAGCCCAGAAAGTCTCGATTGGCCGTGCCCCCGGGCAATTTGGCGGATTCATGACTTTCGGCACGAAACAGACATGTACCACCCTAGTGAGTCCTTGGCGTAATGACATAATGCCAAATCAGGCTAAAATATGACTGAACCATCATGCTGCATGATCATCGTTAATAAACGCTTCTGGAGGCATTCCTTGATGTACTTCTTGGTGTTCCTTGTCGCCGATGTTACGCATGGGCTAGATATTTTGCCGCATTCGCATATTGCCTGCCACACCATCACCTTCTTGCCAAATTTTTCGGTGAAAATGGCCTTCTCCGTTTCGGAGATATCCCTGTTCTTGCGTACAGTGAAGTATTATGGTCCCGGAAAGGTTTTACAATCCAATTTCATATACGATTCATCGTCCATCATTACACACTCAGAATCTCTACACAAAATTGTATCATACAGTTTCCAGGCTCTCGGTTTCACAGACGCGGCCTGATTTGAGTTCCTTTTAGGTTTTTTCTGCTTCCGGTGTGTCTTGAGTCCAAGTCGCTCTATTGCACGCATCACATTAGACGTCGAGGTCCCTATCTTTCTCGCCATATCTCGAACGTAAGCCGATGGTTTTTGCTTATAGGCATCCCTGATCTTCTTATCAATAGCAGAACTCACAGGACCAAAAGTACATCGTTTTCCATATATCTCCGCTCCGACGCTCACACCCTCTTCCTTGGTCAATTTTCTTAAAGAGATTCCACTCACAGTGCACCATTTGTGCACGATACTTTTTCTCCATCGGACTAAGACCACGCATTTTGAAATTCAACCAGAAAATAAGAAATTGGAAACATCTTCTCAACATCATGAGATCCCAGTAGTGAACAGCAGTTTCTGCTAGAACCAAAGATGTGAAGAGAAAGTCGATGAAATTGAATAGAAGTAGTTTGAAATTGACTGCTACAGCTTTATTTTGAGCGCAAATATAAAATTCTTTGTAAAGTCTTGAACTCCGTTTGTGCTGCTCTGTAGTTGGCTGAATGAGATTCTCATGAGATCACGGAGACAATCGTAACGCTTCGCTTCAGTTGTATCAACGAATTCAGGGAGATAGCGCGTAAACTGATGATAGCGTGAAAGTTTCTTTTATCTGTTGGAATAGAGATTACACTGTAAATCTAATTGATGCGTTTATGGAATTAATTGCAAAAATATTTGTTACAACTTCATAATGGGTCACCAGTTTTTACACATTGAGGATGTATGTTAGTCCCAAACAACATCTGTTGATTCTTTGTGTAAATACTGCTGATCTGGCAAAAACGAAATAGCATCCGTGGGCGGTCAATCAAGCTCATGCTCATGCTCTTTTGTCAAACGTTCAAAACATTCGGCACAATGGTTATTTTATAAAAGTTGAATTCAATCTTTAAATCAATCCACAGAAGTTCGTTCAGAATAAATTGAGAATTGTAATCGGTATATGGACGCATTCTAGAACCAAGTTATTTGCTTACATTTCTAAGCGGTGTTTTAACATTAAATTTACAATGATAAATTTGAAAATTCCGGAGCAGTTACTTACGTAACATTATAGATTGATTGGCTTAACGACTGACATCTGAGCATGATTTTCTGAATGTTGTTGGATTTTTTCGATAGTTAATGGTATTATTATATTGTAATAGCAAGCACATGACCAAAAGCGGAGGTGAGTACAAATTGAAAACGATAAAAGATGATAGTTTTAGACTAATGCAAATTTATAAATTTAAAATCACGTCCTGACAGCCTTTTGAAATTTGAGTTCTTTTCCTAAAAGATATATACTATAAGCATAGTAAATTTTATTATGTACAACTTTGCCAAAGTTCCTTTACTACCGAACGTTAAATGACAAAGTTATAATATATTTAAAAGATTTACAATATTTTGGTATGATCAAACATACTATATTGTGCAGTGTTCCATAGCAGCCATGATCAGAGCTGGTAAATCTCACGGCCTTCAGGCGACAATGAAAAAACGTTTATTCACTGTTCACTTTGCAATTTTAAAACAAAAATATGTTCAGTATTATTACCACTATTTGATGACAAATTTTATAAGTTTATCACTTTTAAGGTTGTTCCGGAAAGCTAATTGGTGACCTTTATGGTCACCAATTGAACAATGCTCGACTGAAGAAGTCTTTAAATCGCAGACGAAATATGCCTATCTGACATAGGTAAATAGATATTCGCTATCATTGAAAGAAGAAAAAAAACTTAAAAGTAATACAGCCTTATTGATTGACCTCCCGAGGTTGCTACTCCGTTCTTGCCAGATCAGCTGTTATTACACAGAGAACCAACAGATGATGCTTGGGACTAACATACATCCTCAATGTGTGAAAACTGGTGCTCCCAAACCAAGGCAACACCGGCGCCGGCCTCGCCCGAATGCAAGTCAAGTAGGGAATGGGTAGGAATATGTTGACGTGATTGGAAGCCGCGGAGTCCACTGCACTTCCACGAGAAATCACTGGGATTTTGGATAACAGGATTGGATGGCAGCAGGGTTCGTTTTGGTTAACGATAAGCTCTCAAGTGTAATTAGTACCCATTTCCGAATTTAACCGATTAAAACCAACAGTAAGATGCTATTGGGCCACTCACAAAGTGTGATTGTGGTTTTTCATTGGGAAAACGAAGTGATTTTAAATAATACTGAAAAGCCGATTTTGACCGGTTTAAACCAACAGTAAGGATGCTATTGGGGCCACTCACGAAATGTGATAGTTGTTTTTCGTTGGGTAACTAGGAGATGTTTTATAATGCTGGAAAGCTGATTTGGACCGATTTAAACCAACAGTAAGGATGCAATTGGGACCACTCAAAGAGTGTGATAGTGGTATTTCATTAGGAAAACTAGGTAATTCATCTCAACGCTTGAGAGCCAACTTGGATCGATCTTCACCAATAGTACGGATGCCGCTGAAGTCCCTTACAAAATGGGACAGTGATCTATTTGTTCCAAGATAGGGTGGCACGACGAGCGCACGATTAATTTGGATCATAATTAATTATATACCTCACCACCGACCCATCTTACCCGGCAAACCACGACTTCTCATGCTCACTCGATCACTCGCGCAACGGACAATAGGCAACCGAAACAATAGACAAAACGCTACGCCCTATAACAAAATATTACGGAAAAAAGTATCGACACAACCGATTCAACCGATTCAACCGACGGTCCACGCAAACCTATTAATATAGATACAATGGGTAACAATTACCTGTCTTGCTCCACGTCCTTGAGAGCACTTACTACCTTACGAGTCGCCTGTACCCAACTCCGTAGGTGTCCGTCCAGTTTCCAGTACATTCATTCATCTTTTTGCCTAACTGAAATATTTTAGATATTGTCTTCAAAATTTGGTAGAAATAAATTATTTGTTGCCTGAAAAGAAACAAAATTAAGAACAAATATATAAGTAGAATGCTTGCAGTCCCCCGGATGTTTGAAGAGCATAGCCATTTATATGAAAAGATTCTAAGAGTTATTGTTGCGGACTGTCGATGGTTATAACTATGTGTTGAAAACTATTGGCTGAAATGAGCATTGAATGAGAATAGTGGGAACATTTCATTGAATAAATGACTATAATCAGTTGTTTATCAAGCTGAAGCCCATTCGAGCTATATCTGATGAACTCAGTCGGCTGTTCTACTTAATCTTGCAATGTTACTGTTACTGTCACCCTTTATTGTTAGTGAGTACATATAATGTTTGAAGGTCAATTATTGGTTTGATCTATAAACAAATCGTCTGAAAGCTCAATCTATTTATCTCTTCCGCTCAGCTACTCTCAATGTATGCTTCCCAAAGCAGTCCCTCCGCATCCTGTAATAACCTAGCTATAAATTCACAATCCACCGATTCCGAAAGAAATTCCCACCACTTAACATGCAAGTGGGTTAGAAAAATTGTAAAAGAAATCGATGAATTAACTCTCTCAGATTTATCAGATTATCATAATATGCTATTATGATAAATATACAAGCTCACAACTGCATGCTAGTTTGTGATTTGAAAAATGTCCAGATTCATGAAAAAAAGTCCGGGCACCGCCCCTTTTTTTCAAACCACAAAAACCACACCCCCCCATTTCCCCCCCCCCCCCCCCCCCCTTCTCCCCCCCCCTCTCCCCCAAAAAAAAAAAAAAAAAAAACACAAAAAAAAAAAAATAAAAAAAAAAAGAAGAAGAAGACAAAAAAAAAAAGAAAAAAACAAAACAACAACCAAAAAAAAAAAAAAAAGCGCACAAAAAGGAAAAAAAAAAAACGAAAAACAGGGGAGCAGAAGCACTAGAAGAAGAAGACCTTCATCCCATTCCCCACACACCACCCTCACTCCCCCCCCACCCCCCCCCCAAAAACAAACACAAAAAAAAAAAAAAAAAAACACACCCACCAAAAACCATAATGTTTGTTTTTTTCCTCTGTTCGGGACATAAACCACTGCGACCAGTAATTTGATCTATTGTAGTATATCCCGTATCCTTTGTTTAGTGCATGTCGTGTTACTTCATCACAATTGAGAAATGATGAAGTATTCGGTGTTTTTTACAGTTGTCTTTGTTTGTTTTGTTGGCTATGAATCGAGTTTTGAAAGTTTCCGCTATTTAAACCCTTTGTGAGTGACAGCACTCTTCAAAGGCGCGCCCCTCTATCAGTCAAAACCGGATTCATTACAAACAAAACAAACAATGACTCTGATACTGACCATGCATCAGAATCCTAGTCCTAACCACCTCAAGCTATAAATGAGAATTCGCATAAATGAAGACTAATCATGTTTTCCTTATTCCAAGCTCATCCTCGGTGGGTCAATCCGAGTATTGTCGCTTTTCACAAGACATAAAATGTAATAAGGACTAATATACGTTCCTTTTACTACAAAAACAAATATTTTCCCTAGTTTGCATTAATTCGGACTAGGGTTCGGTGGTAGATCTGATACCCCATAACGCATCACGAAAAGGTGATCTACCAGCGTTACGGGTTCAAGTTGAAGACTTAGAGAAACAGAAGGAAAAAATGGAAGAAGATTAGCAGAAGAAGAAAAGGAAAAGAAGAAAAATATAAAAAGAAGGAAAAATAACAGAGATAAGAAAAGTAGAACAATCGCAAGGAGCAGGAAAAGTTGAAGCAAACCAACGGAGGAATAGTAGGAGAAGTAGAGAAGTTGACGAATAAGAGTTGAGAAGGACGAAATGAAGTGGAGTGGGAAAATAATTACTGGAAATATTCTACATGGAATAGATTAACGAAATCAGAATTCCGCAAGACACGAATGCACCCTTCTGGTGTAAAATGTCATTAATAAAAAAATAAAATTAAATACTTTGGAAACTAAACTTAACAAAAGCCGATAGCCATCGACTTCATTAAAATCCCCAAAACATGACCCTAAGGTATCCCTCTGCACGCCCCTTCTCGCACATAGGCAAATTTTCGCCATCGTTTTCCCGTGCTTTACCACAGCCACACTTAAAAAGGACCAACAAACGGTATGCAAAAGGTAGTAAGGTACATTGGACTTTGGGAAGCGGGGACAACTACGCGACGTGAACATGAAAACCGGATAATTTGCAAGAAATTAGGAAGACGTGAAAGTTTGCAATCTTGCACCGACGATGTCGACGACGACGACGACGACGACGACGACGATGCCACATCCAGGGATCTATTTAATTAAATTTAGCAAATTAATTTAATCAAACACAATGTGCACAGAAGACGCCAAGACTCCCGGCACGGGACGGTTTCGGGCGTTGGGGGGATGTAAATTTAATCCGAAAGCTCCGACGACAACGAGCAAGACGACGATGACATTTTACTGTTGAAGCTAAGAGAGCGATCTCAATATACCAAGTAGTGACATCGTTATTAAGCTTTCTCTTTGATGGGGGGAAAAGGTTGGGGGAGGGGGTGAGTGAATGAAAACACTTTCTATGCCATTTCACGCTAATCGTTGATTAAATGGATAACTGGAAGAGTTCTCTCCCAAAGAAAATCAAAATTTACTTTATTCACTGATGATGATGATAGTAAAATAATGTCCTGAGAGCTAACAGTTGAACCAGGGCCAATGTAATCAGAACGACCGGGTGGCCAAGCTGAGCCAGGATGGTACTGCTCCGGTTGCAGGGTGTCCTCCCAGCGGCGGATTCGCACACGCAAACCTCAATCTCGCGACCGCTGCGATCCTCCGTGTAGCACGTAGACGACGTTGATGATTCATTGTCCACGTTCATTTTCGCGCACATGTACGTGATGTTTTCGACTGTGAATGAGATTGAATGCAAGTTCGCTTAATTAAACATAGACTATCATTGTGGCTTTACAGTGCAATAGGGCGGCGAATTTGTGTGCTGGTGGTTAAGTTTCAGTACGAAACGGAGAAAATTGATTCAGTGGCAACTAAGTTCAATCAAATGGATTTTTCGGGGGAGTGATGAGCTTTTCAGTCTAATTCTACATGACATGTTTTATCACAGCTTTTGTGTCAAGTATAGGCTGGCAATCCCAATTCTTTGGTGTAAAATTTTGATTTTATTTCCCGCAGGCGGTTTTGCTGAGTCCTTCTGCAGCTTTTGGAGAATGGTTTGAGCTTCCTTTTCCGTGAAGTTTTTGGAGAATTTACTGCAAAAGTCACATTTCCGCGCAGCCAATTATCACTCTGATTTGCAGCACCTACCGATTAAATTCACCGTGTGATTTCATCAACAAGTTCTAACAAGGGTAGCTGTGTTTCTTTTCCAAACACTAACTACGAAACAGCACTTCTAACTGAAAACCGTTAAGCTACTATGATCAAACAGCAAAAAATCTAATAGTTAAATTACTCATAAATAATATTGAAAGTAGAGACCTTCATCAGGACAATTTTTCTTAGATAACTTAGGGTGTCCGTACAAAAAAAAAAATTTTTTGCCTCTAACTTTTTTATTTCAAATTTGCCAACAAAGTTGAATTGAGATGGTTCTTAGAACTTAAAAAGAAGTAACTTTTGACCTATAAAGCTTGCCGATATCTTTTACCGTTAGCGAGTTATTTACGGTTTTCTCATAAAATTACGCCCTTTTCAAATGTGTTTTACTCAATTTAAAACAATAACCTATCTCCAGTTTTTAAATATAATGTGCAATAATATACAACCTTCCAAATGCAGTTGAGACATTTTTTTTGTCTGCCCCAACCAGAGAGATCAACATTTGAAAATGTTCTATTTTTTTACAAAAACCATAATAACTTTTGTTTGACATACGATAGCGACGACTTCAGTACATACATACGATTCAGAAAAGTTGTATCTTTAATTGTTCTAGAATCAGCAGGAATACAGCTTTGCTGAAAAATTTGAAATAAAAAAGTTTGAGCAAAATAACTGATTTTTATAGGGACACCCTAAGCTACGTAGGAAAAATTGCTCTAATTCGGTCATTTCAAAGACAACAGAAAAATTTATTCAACCAAAGTTGCTTAAAATTGACTCATCTACAACTGGTTCCAAGAATACATGCTTTTATTTCTGCAAATAAAAAAGTTAGATTTTCGACTTCTCTGAAAACAAGGACCACCCTAGTTTCCATTCATACCAAAAGAAGGGCCTTATTATTGGAAACAACTTTGTAGAAGACAATTTTGCTCCAAAACTTCAAACTTAGGCTGAAAACGTATCTTTCCTGCTAAATTCGCATTCTGGATTACTAGAGTGGCAGTTGAACGCCAGGGAGAGATCAGCTAGGACCATGACGGTGCAGTGGTCTCTTCCGAAACCATCATAAATTTATGGTCGATTATAGTCAGGGCGGTGGTCGCACTGTATCCCTAGCGATATCTGGATTGGTGTTTTGCGAGTAACGGTTCGAGTGGATTGTCGAGATGTTCGGCGATTTGAGCCAGTCCTCGAACCACTTGCATCGGCGTACTTTCTTATCCATTTCTTCCAAAACTCCCCGGTGATAAATTCGTTACCCGTTGAGCTGCCCAACAGAAAGTGGTTGGGTGTTAATGACTCCTGATCTGCTGACTCAAGTGGGATATACGTCAACGGTCGGGAATTGACTAACACTGCTGATTCGTTGATGATGGTTTCCAGGGTCTCGCCAGCGGGCTTTCGAAGGGTGTCTAGAACTGAACCGACTGCTGTCTTTACCGAGCTGACGAGTCACCCCCAGACTCCACCCATGCGTGGAGCTGCAGAAGGGACGAACTTCCAGGCAGTTTGCGAGTTGGTGAAGGTATTTACTATGGCCTCGTTGCCTATAGCGATCTGAAGCTGTTCCATTATCGGAGTGGAACACTGCTGGTGATGCACAACGACATAAGAACATCCGTATAGCCATAACCCACCATTCCGTAGACAAGCTATAGATTATATCCATGTTTACAGCGCGTACCAGGAGGCAAGTAAATAGTGCGATCCAGCGTTTCTCCTGACTACGGTCCGCCTTGACCAGAACTGGTCAAAAGTGATCTACCCTGACGAACGTAAACGGACGCAGAAATGGCTGCAACCTTTCCATGGGAAGAGGAGCAATTACTGGGTCTTTTGGAATGGTTTTGGAGATCTTACAGATCACGCAGTTTTTTGCAATTCTTTGCACAAGAGATCTCAGCTTGGCCACTTCGAATCGTTGTCACATTTTGTTCAGCACTGTCTCACGGTTGGCTTGACGAAACCGACGGTGATACCAAGCACCAATCTGATCAGTAATCAGACAGAATAGCAGTATACTTGGCTTCAAATGGTACGTACGATGCAGCACCGATCCAATCACGCATCCGAAGGGCCCTTTGCTCGTCCATAAAAGGCCAAATTTTATGGATGGGACACGATAGGCTGTCGATTATCCTGCTACCTCGAGCTTCTTCCAACCTGGTTCTCTCTTCTGGACAAGCGTCTTATTACGCCATTTTCTACAGCAGTATTTTGGACCTGGATAATTTTTCCTGGCTGAGTACCTCACTACGCAAATTCTGTCCAATGTTCTTTCTTTCGGGTAAGCTATCGATGAACTAGATTACGAATGCCATAGTTCGCTGCCACTTCGTCCACCGGTTCAACCAGGAATACTCCATTAGCGTTGTGTGATCGTAGTGTACGTGGACTTTTCGCACTACTTCATGGGTCGTCGCTACGGAGGGTTGCGGTGGCCAA
This sequence comes from Aedes koreicus, assembly GCA_024533555.2. Classification (NCBI taxonomy): domain Eukaryota; kingdom Metazoa; phylum Arthropoda; class Insecta; order Diptera; family Culicidae; genus Aedes; species Aedes koreicus. The sequence goes on along the minus strand of JAHHFK020003891.1, from coordinate 1,500,489 downwards.
GACTCCTCTTCATAGCGCAGGAGCTCTAGGTTGGGCCCTTTCTTTCATTTGGTAGCAACTTCCCGGACATTCAATTTTGATGGTACCCATCTCCACTCTTGCGGGTCACTCAGAGTAAGGATCTCTCCAACTCGAACCGACACGAACTTGTCAAAACGGCGATCCAGGCCAATACCGTAGTAAAGTAACTCCAAAGGAACCGTTCAGTGACTGAGAAGGTTTGATAGCCCAGAATTGAAGCATGAAAGCGAGCTCCTAACATTGCTGCCTTCAACTCGAGCCTTGGGATTGAAGGCTTATTCAGAGGTGCCACCTTGCTTTTCGTTCTCTAAAGGGACAACGGAATGCTCCCACTTTTCACCAATCTGAAGTATACGGCGCACGAGTAGGTCGCATCACTGGCGTCCACGAAAACATGGACTAGCAGGGCTTCCAAGGTGTCGGGAAACGGTAAGATGTAGCAACGTGGTATTGTAAAGTAGAAGAGACTCCTTAAAACCCTTAATACTTCTCGTTTGGCAGGGACTTGTGTCGCATCTACAATATTACGAATATCATCTCGCCGATTATCCGTTTAGATGAAGCAATCTTCCTTCAAAAGCCATTGCATTTCCAGGATGGATTCGTCCGTCCCTTCGCTTCCGAGCATCAGACTTTTCGGACCCTCAGCAGCAATTTTCTCTAGCTCGGTATGAAGTTCAACTGAGTTTGAACAGCATCCCAGAGTCTCAAAGCCTCCTTTGAGCCTCATTTTGTACGTCCTCAGCAATTTAATCGCAGACATGTCCTTTCAAGGATGAGTTTTGGTTGAGCTTCCTCTTCAAAAACTGTAGACACCGAACTGCCATAGTTTCCTATCCGGGAATTCCGGAGTCTCGTCCCGCCAGAGAAGACGTTTGCTCCAGTAGTTTTCTCGCTCGAGTTTCATCTTCTGACTCCAGGAAATCGTAGGGCCCAGTTACACCAGTATCTTCCAATGCAGAGTAGTCTCGTCGTTGCTCGTTGAGTTGATGGTCCCGAACTGATCGTGCCGAAGCATGGAAGTTCACCACCGCTATTTGCCTAGATGAGCTCCTAAACACCCGATAGTACTAAAACCTAGGCGACATTTTAGTGGTTCCGTAGGCCCGCATACACCGAGCCGAGTAGCGATTGATCTTCAATGAGTCGGCGTCAGTGGAAGTGTGGAAGTGAAATGTAGAAGAAGAATTAAAGTGTGGTAAGAAAAAAAAGAAAAGATTGAACTTAAGAAGAGAAGGAAAAATTGCTCGAAGAAACCCCATTCTTTTCCGGGGAGGGAGGCCTCCTAAAATTCATCCACCCCCAACAATTTCCCCCCCCCCCACAAAAAACAAAAATTTCCCTCTAATCTCTTCAGGGAATCACCTTTTTTTTGTTCCTTTCTTCCCCTCCCCTCCCCAACCCAAAAATCCCCCCCCAACAACCCCCTCCACCCCCCTCCCCCCCCCAAAAAAAACAACCCTCCTTTTAAAAAAAAAAAAACCACCCCCCCGTATTTGGTTTGCACGTTTTTTCCCACTTCTCGAATCGGTCCTGCAAAATGCCTTTTCTCGATCTCGAACCACAAACTCTGTAGCAATTTCGGCCATAGATCGCTTGCTACAGCTCCGCCTTTTGGCTTCCTTTGCCTTCAGTCATGTTCGGGAATATCTGAAAAAAAAATCCTGTGGCATAAAAAATCACTCACGAACGCGAAGATGAATGACTGGTTACCAGAACATTCCAGAACACCAGAATAGCCAGATATGCGCTTTGCTGTAGTGTGAATAAGTTGTGTGGAACACAGGGACAACGGAATGACTGAGCACAGCAAAATAAGTCGACACGAATCTATTGCGTGCTGATAGAACGAAATGAAGATAGAGCAAATTGTGGAGACTGAATATTTTGTTTACTCATCGTTCACGACGGGTGTTAATTTTTTCGAGCTCTGGTGGAGGGTCCGAACTTTCGAGCAAAGCCCCGCCATTTGGAGGAATATGACCTGGAATATCCACGTGTGCTGTTGAAAGTCCAGACGACCAAAAAGAGGCTTTGAAAGACCGTGTTTGGCGTGAAGCTATGCTGGAAGAGCTGGAATCTCATCGGAAACATGGAAGTTGGTCCCGTTTCCAGAACGGAAGAAGGCTATTGGTTCAAAATGGGTGTACAACGAGGCGAGGAATGAAGAGAACTGCAGCATAAAACATTTAAGATGAGGCTGGTAGCCCAAGGCTACGTCCAGCGCTTTGGAGTTGACATTGGAGATGTGTTCGTGCACGTTACCTGCCAAGCAACGTTTCGTTCTTTTCTTTCGATAGCGGCGAAGAGTAATATGCTCGTCATGGACGTAAAGACGGCCTACCTCTACGGTTCACTCGAGGAGGAGGTGTTCATGCAACAGTCGCCTGGTTTCGTCGTTCCTGGGAAGGAAAATTTCGTATGCCGTCTACAACGTAGCTTCTATGGGTTGCGGCAGTCAGCTCGATGCTGGAACCGAGGTTTGGATGAAGTTTTAGTGAAGAATCGGTTCAAGGCTGCTTTAGCAGACCCCTGCCTATATGTGAGGGACATCGGAAGTGATTTTGATAGTTTATGTGGATGATCTGTTGATTGCTTCCAAGGACAAATCACGACACGTTGAAAACGGATTTTGAACTGACATCTCTGGGATAAGTGCGACACTTTCTGAGAGTTGCAGTCAAGCGTAAAGGTAATGTGTTCAAGTAGTAACTAGGCAATTATTTCGACAAGTTATTGAAAGGTTTTGGCATGGGACAGTGCAAAACGTCCATGACACCGATGTGAAGATGGTGAAAGGTTGTGAACCGTTCTAAGATCAGACCGGCTACCGTAGTTTGATTGGAGGGCTGCTTTATTTGGCCATCGTTGCCCAGCCGGATATAGCAGCAAGTGCAGCGATCCTAAGGAGAAGATTCAGTGCTCCTCGGGGCTGTGATTGGACCGCGACGAAGCGTGTGCTTCACTATCTGAAGTGTACGAGGTACTACCAGTCACAACTTCGAGGAGAGCACCAACAGCAATGTCTAATAGGTTTCTCGGATGCGGATTGGGCAGGTGGCGTTGAGAGTCGTCGCTCGACTCACCGGCATTATGTTCAAGATTGGTGCAGGTTGCGTTATTGGGCCAGCCGTCGTCGCCAACCAAGCGTGAGCCTGTCATCGATGGAGGCTGAGTACGTGGCGCTCAGCGAAGCGTACCAGAAGGCTCTATGGCTCAGACAGCGCCTTCGTTACATGGGTGAACCACAAAATCAACCAACGAAAATTACGGAAGGCAACCAAGGGTGTTTGATTGTTGTTCATTTGGAACGAGTAAGCATGAGATCGAAACATATCGATAGGAAGGAACGTTTCATAAAGGAGCTTTGTGATCGCGGAGAAGTTCGGCTGCAGTATTGACCGACAGATGAAGTGCAAGCCAACATTCTGACTAAACCATTGAGAATTCTATGAACTGCCTGGACCAGACTTTGTGTCTTTGCCAACCTTATTACATGCATCTTGTTTCTGGTGTGTGTGCTCCATCAAAGAGATAAGCTCATAATAAAAAGTTCGATACTACGTGCGCGAGGTGTTTTTCATTCGCCTTAATAAAGTTACTGTAAAATCGTAGTACTCGTGTGTTATTTCCTCGACTATTTCGGAATATCCTTCGCCGGTATCCGGCTGTGTTATTACTTCACCGACACTATGACTCCACAAGACCTTAAAATGGTGTTTGCCTCGAATCCGGCCGGTACAAGGCGCAGGGGAGCGCAGCGAGCTAGGTGCTTATACCAAGTGGAGGAAGACCTTGGAAGTTTTTGAGCAACTGGAGACAAGCAGCCTTAAACCTAGTTTCTTGGCGAAACATTGCGGTGCAGGTGCGGTCCTGAAGGGACATTGGACCAGCAAAAGTAAGGAAATTAATGTTAGTTATGCAATCCATTAGCAATGGAGGAATCCGGGTAACGCTCAAGTGAGGTTAAGCGTCGAAGATGGCGCTCGATAGAAATGGTGTTTCGAGCTGTCTAAGCAAAGTAATTGGTGATAAAATGATAACAAATTGACGATAAGGACGACACTGGCCAATTCCATACAGTTTGAAAAATAGTTAGAAAGTTATTATCAATTTCAGTTTTAGATACTACGATGTTTAACCTCACTTTAGCTTAACTTGGATTTCTCAATACTCCATTCACACATGTTACAATTCACTTTTTATTTTGCGGTAAAATTGGAATTTACATTACATTTTTTTTCATTCGTATCACGAGAGAATCACTCAGCAAAATACTCAAATGTCAACTCAGCACCACGGCTTTCTTCGATCTTCATGAACAAGAAACCCCAAGTGCGTTTGAGAGAAAACTGTGCACAAAATTAGTTTTTGGCACGGTTTTATGTAAAAAAAAACTTGGGTTGAGTCGATATATGAGCAGTCCTGCAAAAGCAATTTCTCTTGAAATAAGCTAAGGTTGTCGATGTTGTCATTTGGCGACAGTATAAATCACGAAACCATTAAGCTTTCGAACCATGTTTTGATATAACGCATAACAAATTGACCCAAAAAAACATGCATTCAAGAGTTAAGCCACCTTCAGCCTTGCTCCAACTAAGATTACCGTGTTCTTATTCAATGAATTATTTCTAATCTATTGGCGGATTATGCGCTTACTGAACAAATCCAGGGGCGAAGAATGACTCCAGATCACACTAGCTGAATCAATTTGTATCGCAATCGAACGACAAAAGTGCACTCTACTGAACAAACCTACTGATGAGTAATATAGACGTATAAACTTCCATCTACTGATAGTGATCATACCCATTACCAGCACGCCCAAACCTACACCGCGAACCGTCACGCACTTCACTTGGAATCGACGATGGGATGTTTGTTGTCATCCAAAATGCCATACTTACTTGCACCGTTGTACCGATAGGTGAACCTAGCGCAAACCTCACCACGCACTAGCCGACACGCAATTTGCGCCGGTTTGTCCTTGTACTCGTTCCACATGTACTCGGTATCCGGCACGTTGCTATTATCTGCAAGGATGTAGAAAAGCAAACATGTATCCATCGTCGTCGACCACACTCACGATGCCAGGTGGCCTGTAAACTCACTCGTGACCACCAATGGATGAAAGCACGGAATCCCAGTGGCCTTCTTCAGCAAACTATCGCAGGTTATGTTCTTGTATTGACTGTCCTTGTTGTACTTCGGACCGAGCCACGTAAACCGGAAGCAGTACGGATAGTTCTTGTACTCCTCAGCAGGCGAAAGGGTCGTCACCAGGGGATCATCCTCCTCCTCGTTGTTCGCTACACATCACAACAGGAAAACCAAATCAAAACCTAAATCAAGCTTGCGTCTAACAAGATTGAATTACCCCCATACCCGTCGATCACACAACACCAATAAATCACCGCCAGCAGCAAGTAATAATTCGATTTCATATTTCGGCGCTTATCTCGTGCGGAATTTAACTTTCTTATTGCAGCAAACGGTTCCCAATAGGCCCATAAATCACCTCCTCGGTGTCATTTATGACAAAAAAATCGACTGCGAACGACTGATTAAATGGAAAGACAGTTCCGACAGTCGAAACCACAACAGATTTCAATAAATTGCCGCTTATCTTATCTATTCGCCATCAATAGATAGGTCCCTTCCTCCGCGGTGTCTGGAAAGGTGAAGTACTCAATAGCTTTGATGCCCCTCTTCGATGCCGTCTTATCTTGGAGAAAACATGTGTGTAATGGACGCTAACTTCATTGAGGGTTTTGAATTTTGAGCTGCGAATGTTTCAACGTAGATTGAAACATTTCCCATTGGAAAACTTTCGTTGTACATGCCCAGAGCTTTTATCAACATCAACTAGAAGCTTTAACGGCCACGGCAGGCAGGGATGCCAGATAGTCTTGCAAAATGTTTGTACGGAACTTTAGAAAATGTCTGTGTTTGCCTGTATGAAAGATTTTCCCTGAAATGTGTTTGAAGAATCGAAATGAGAGGTAGAGGGGGTGTTAAATTAGGAGCATGGTTTGAATGTAATCATTTCGGTAAATACTCTCAGGCTTAAAATACACTATTTGTATAATGACTAAATATTTGCCATAACCAGCGGCTGAATTCATTTGCGTGGTGGGTTAGACTAGCAGATGAGCAAAAGTTATCTGGATTTCCTTTAGACACTAGAGACTGGTAAATATTTATTAGAAAAGTATTAAAAAAATTAACTGACACTTTATTTATTTATTTATTTATTTATATCAAAATATACTTGCAGAGTAAGGACTTCTCCTTCTAAAATTCTACAATTGGATTTTATGCGACCACATCTTAAATTCTAGAACTAAATCAATTGATGAACTTATTTCCTTATAACTTATCTAATTCCTTCCTTCTAGCCAATCTATACATTCGCGGTTGAACCGTTTGCGTGAATGAATAGTTTTAAATTCAGCTGGAAGCTGATTCCACAGAATAATTGCTCGCACAAAAAATGAGTTTCTATAACGAGAAGTATTAAATTGTGGCAAAACAAAGCTTCTGGTTCGCGTGCCTCTAAATGTTCTGAGTTTTTCAAACAAATAAATGGGTCCATTGTGGATTATTTTAAACAGAGAAGAAATGAATCGCATTTTAAGAAAAACATGAAAAGGGCATGCAAGTACCTGACGATGAAGATGAGAAACTCGTGAAAATCGACTAATATTGAATATCCAACGGACACATCCATTTGGCGCAGTCCTCAATCTATCAAAAGCAGCTACAGAGGCATTTGATGTTAATTCCAAGCCGTAAGTGAAATGGGGGAGTAAAAGAAATTTAAATAATCTTATCTTGACTGGAACAGACAGCATGCTTGCAGTAAGTCTCAAGTGGCGTAGGCCAGCATAGATTTTTGAGCACTGCGAATTAATGTGTGCATCCCATTCTAGATTATCCTGAAAAATTACTCCCAAATTAGCTACCTTCTCGACATAATCTAAAACTTCATGATTGAAGAGTATATTTGGCAATGAAGAGGGTCTCTGACGGCTACTAATAAACATAACTTTTGTTTTGGAAGCATTTATAGGGAGTAGGTTTCGTTCTGACCACCTACAAATATTTTCAAGATCAGAGTTTATTAGCCGAGTCATCTCATCAACTGCAGAATCGAGAGAGCAAAAGTATAGCTGGACGTCATCAGCAAATATATGTATCATACAATATTTGAGAACAGTTGGCAAATCATTTATAAATCATGAGAAAAGCAATGGCCCAAGCACTGACCTTTGTGGTACACCTGATAGAATGTTGACCGATTTTGACAGAGTTCCTTGAGTTTCAACAACTTGGGTGCGATGACTGAGGTATGACTTTATAAGGTAAACTGCTTCCCGAGAAAATATAAACTGGTTTGAAAGTTTTCTCAATAATTTGGTGTGAGATAATCTATCAAAAGCTTTAGAAAAATCGATGAGAAGCAGAAAAGCTACGCTTTTTTTGGTCCACATATTCATGGACGAAAAAGGCGTAGCTTTTCTGATTCTCATCGATTTTTCTAAAGCTTTTGATAGAGTATCTCACACCGAATTATTGAGAAAACTATCAAACTGGAAATAACTTTACTGCCCAATACTAACCAACAAGCATTAGCTTATGCAGTAAATCAACCCTAAATCTGCATTCCAGATGTTGCAAGCATTATAGCAGCATCTTGAATGCTATTTGTTGTAAAGTTGGATTTCAAATGCTATTTAAATGCTTGTAGCCTGTAATAAGCATTTCGAATGCAAAATAGCATTGATGAAGGATTATCATAGCATTGCAGTAAAGCAGCCGTATAAAAGCGGCATTTATGTTGCATTTAAGGTGACTTAATTGCTTGATAGGCTGCCGTAAAGACGCTTTGGAACTGCTTGTTGGTTACCTGAGTGGTTGTTTATAAAAAAAAATAAAAAATAAAAAACTGAAACCCTATTTCAAACTATGACAAATAAACGCGAACACTAGAAAAAGCTTATCTTATGACAGATAGGGCTATTTTTAGTGGAATTTGCACTCACACATTTATTCCTCACATTTATTTGTCATATTTTGAAAAAGTGCTTCAGTTCTTTATTGCAAGTTTTACGAATTCCTAGACATTTGTGAAGATTTTGCTTCAAGTGTATTTCCCAAAAAATGGCATTGACAGTTATGTTTGCGTTAAGCGTGCATATGTATTTACATGACGTATTTATGATTATTGTTTGTTTACATGTGATACCATACAAATCAACAGAACAGCACAGCACACAAAATGGCTTCAAGAAAGTGTTTCGAACCAAATTCCGAACCCGCGAGAAAAAAAAAACGCCGTCAGAAATAGCCAGCATCGGAGTCGGGCACCAGTACGTACACGCAGGAGGAATTTTTGATGGACACGGAAAGGGATCCGGAAGAAGAGTATGACGACGAATCGAATCCATTTCCGCTGGACATCAATTACGATGCTGATCTAACCACGGATGATGACACAGAAGACCCAACAACTGCTTCCTCCGGCGGGTTTTCTCAACAAAAACTACCGAATGGCAACTATAGATCATTGCACGGAATTTATTAACCTCACTTTTTTGACAGTTCAGGGAGCTTGTTTACAAGATGTTAGAATTCGAACCGCTCAAACGAAATTTTTCATTGGCTTTTTCCGGATTCTGTACAATTAGATTTAGGAAATTATGTAAAAATAAGCACTGGCGTCTGTTTTCCGGCTGTTTTAGTTCAATCGTAATAAATTTAGAGCACACAATCTCAAACCGATCTTATCGAAAATATTCTAAGTCCACGTAAACAAGCTCACTGAACTGTCAAAACTGCATTGATGACGCTATCGTGCAATGATCTCCCCCCCCAACACACACCCCCCCCCTCATATTTTTTTTTATATCTTCCCCAAACAAAACAAAAAAAAATAAAAATATCCACCAATGACAAAAAAAAAATAATCCACCAACTTTGAGTTGGTCCCCACCAAACAAACAAATTTTTCAATTTTTTTTAATATTTGAAAAAAAAAAAAAAAAGACATTTTTTTCAACGCCACAAAAATGAGTGTCCACTTTTTTGTTCGCCACCATATTTTTTTTTTTGTATTTATCAATTAAAAATTTCCGTGTTGTTTTATAACAGTGTCACTATGAGCATCTGTCAGCTGCTAGCAGAGTGGTCAAATTCATTGTTTACTGCAATTCAACTGAGTTCTAATCGAAATGGCTACAAAAAGAAAGGAAACGGATATTAATACGCGAACTCAGGTAATAAGTCTGTGCTGCCGTGGAAAATCATTGCGGGAAATTGCTGAAATCATTGGTAGACCACATTCGACAGTATTCAAAATTATCAAAAAGTGGAAATTCGAAGGGACTGTGAAAAATCTTGCTGGTAGAGGGCGAAAGCGTATTCTAACACCTGGAGATGAACGGCAAATTGTGAGAACATTACGAAAAAATCCTAGAACAAGCATTCCGAAATTGGCAGTGGAGGTTGCTGACAACATTAAAAGACCCGTTAGTGCCGATACCATCAGACGCGCGGCGCACAGACATAATTTGCATGGCCGAGTTGCTAGGAAAAAACCACTTCTCTCAAAAGCAACAATTGGGATTACCACGGGTTTATTACTTCCAGCAAGATAATGATCCCAAGCATACCTCCTACGTAGTACGTGAGTGGTTGCTCTATAATGTCCCGAAACAACTCAAAACTCCTCCCCAATCACCTGATTTAAATCCTATTGAGCATTTGTGGTGTGAGGTTAAGAATCGACTAAAAAATGTTAACCCAACAAATAAGAAGGATCTCAAATCGGCTATTCAGAACATTTGGGAGAATATTCCATCATCGGTGACTAAGAAGCTAGTGGAGTCGATGCCGCGTCGCTTACAAGCCGTGCTGGAGGCCAAGGGAGGACACACCAAATATTAAATAATTTGTTTTTTTTATGTCTACGGGCATTTAAACTTGTTTTTATTAATAAAAAGTTGACTGTGCACTCAATTTTGCCAGGTGAGAATTGATGTTTTTTTTCTTTTTAATTTTTTTTGTAATGAATTAATTTGTTATTGTTTTTATTTTGCCCACTAATCATATGGAAGAGAAATAAAGTTATTGTTAAACTATGATTGATGTCATTTAATTTCTTTTAATCCCTGAAAAACGTTACATTATCAATGAAACTATAGGTGTGCACTCAATTTTGCGACTGACTGTATAGCTGCTGGCTGTCAGTGTCTGTTCGTCATTTCAAAGGCCATTCTTCCGGAAAATAAGTGGGAAAATAGGGACTAGCAGGTGACAACGCAGAGGAATTTATACACCAGTGTTGGCTGTTTGCTCACAAATTCTTAAAGCAGGTGGTTGTTTTCCAGTGCGACGAGGCTGGTGCTGTCACTCAACCAGTATGGAGTGTCAGAGAGCCAGAGGAAGTTGACTTCTCGAAATTTGCCTTATTCCAAGACAAAGTCAAACCGCAGGCATTATACCATTGACAAGGTGACCGAAAACATCCTACAGCAGTGGAAAACCAAAGAAATGTATCTATTCCTACACATATATTCTTTATTGGTGAATAATAAAGGTGTTCTCAAAACCGTCAAGGAAACACATCTGGATCCGACAGCTCGAGATAAATCGGGAGCAGCTTCTTTAAATTCGGTGGACACGTTCGTAGCCAAACTTCGTGTTAGACATGGTGACCATATCCAGGCACGGGACATTGCCTGAAAGATGTGGGCTAATATTATACATGCCTCAGAATCACATCTTCAAGACGGTATGATTACCGATGCACTGCTTGTTGACGTTGTTAAGCTGTTCTCAGCCAAGGAATCACTGAAGGTACGTTCCATTCGACGAAACTTTTCAATGGCGCATAACGTCAACTCGGGGTACCACGACGAGATAGTCACAATCCGAGAAATGTTTGACGATTTAGATTCCACCATACAAAGTATGCCAACAAAAATGCAGTTGTTGAAACGAAGCATTGAAGCATTGGTGGCATGTGATACTACATGTGAATTAATTTCCGCTGCCGAAGATGCTGTCCGAGTTGAAAAAAAAACTCATTTACTGAATCCCTGGCCGAAAAAGTAGGCGTACAAGACGACACTGACCATCTATAAACAGAGATATAGACGCGGCGATCCTCTGTTGGAATAATTTATGTCCAATTTTGAAATAATTTGATCAAATGTACTACATGAATTCTGCAGTTAAATAAACAGCTGCTATATTGTGTTTTATCCCTGCCTTTGATCTGATACCGCCATGCAATCATACAATCCATACACTTTGGGGCCATTCGAAAATGACGTCCGCAAATTTTTAAGATTAATAACACCCACCTCTCGCGCCCTGGTCCACTGATTTCTCCATCTTCATAAACGATGCCATCTTGCTATCACCACCAGGGTTCCGCCTCTTCTACGCAGACGATTCTAAAATATACAAAACTATAAAAAGTTTCTCAGACTGTTTCGACCTGCAGCATATGTTGTGTTTTTTTGCCGATTGGTGCTCAAGGAATCTGATGGACTTGGATGGAGCATCGAAAAATGCAAAATAATATCGTATCACCGGAAAAACGCACCAATCACTTCGACTATGTCCTCTCCGGGCAATCGCTCACTCGCGTTCAACACATCAAGGGTTATTCTGGATAATGGACTGACATTCAGATTTCACTACAACGACATTGTGTCCAGAGCTAATCGTCAGTTGGGCTTTATTTTTAAAAGTGCTGACGAGTTTCGCGATCCGGCTTGCCACAGGTCACTTTATTGCTCACTTGTACGTTCCATACTTGAATCATGTGCTATTGTATGGTGCCCTTTCTATGCCATATGGATCGCCACAATCGAAGAAGTTCAACGAAAGTTCGTAAGATACGCTCTTCGCTTTCTCTGGTGGGGTGATCCTACGAACCTGCCTCCGTACGAAGAACGTTGCCGTCTGTTTAACATCGAAATCGAACCACTTGAGGTGAGACGAAAGGCCGCTCAGGCTTTGTTTGCTGGGAAGATGCTCAAGAGTGAAATTGATTGTCCGGCACTGCTGTTACAGTTAAATTTGTACGCTCCCGAGAGACCTCTTCGTCAACGTGTATTTCTGCATCTTGAGCCACAGAACAACAACTATGCACTCCACGAACCAATTCGAGCAATCAGCCAGCGTTTCAACGAGCTCTTCAACATGTTCAACTTCAACTTATCTGCTGACGTGTTTCGTCATCGGCAACTTGACTCTTTTCGTGCTGGTGGACGTAACCAAGTAGTGTCCATTTATGTGATAAATAAATAAATATCTCCATAACTATAGGTGCGAATTGATTGAAAATTAATAAAGTTCTATGAAAATGTTGTAGCTTTCATTTGCCCCGTCAAAAGAACAGAAATTAGTTCACAAACGGCAGAAAAATCGTTGTGATATTATTCGACACACACACAAACACACACACACACACACACACACACACACACACACACACACACACACACACACACACACACACACACACACACTTTCACAGTCGGGATTACTCGAATCGATTGCGTCAGTATGTAGGAGCTAAATGGCTCACCGTTGTTTGCTTTGGGATCCACTGGCGGGAAATCCTCCGTCGGAGAAGGGTAGATCCGATGTCGGTGACTGCTCAGTTCGATAACGTTGAGGGTAGGCGTGGAATGGCTCAACCTAGTAAGGCGAGAGCAAAATGGTTGTGGCAAGGAGTAGGAGCTAGATGGCTCTATCGAAGTAATACCACGGACTAATTACGGATATCGGACGGAGGATTTATGCATGACGCACCAGGTCACAATTTTCAGTGTATCAAGTTCCATATATACTAGAATATCATTATCAAAGCCGTACTAGAAAAAGACAGCAACACTTCCTTCAAGTTCAACTTCAAGTTTTTCAACTTCGGCAACACTGTTTCTTGTCAAAACAAAGTCAAGTTTTTTTTAAGGTTTCCTTCGGCCACACGGGTGTGTTTATCGTTTGATGAAAAATTGAGCCACGCTTGTGCTGACCTTCAGTGCCCCGGAACCTGCTGACGCTTATCACAAGCGCATTTGACTGCTCAACAGCACCGTAAGTTTCAAAAATAGAACGTTTAAAATGATATAACCACAGAGAACAGACATTGATGTCCATATAACTTTTCTTGAAAAACGTGTGTAAAAGTTAATATGGGCAGCCGGTATAAAAAACAAGTGCAGGGAAAAACAAACAAAAATTTTCAGGTTATGTGCTAGGCTTTTTATTGATAAACATTGACATTACAGTAATCGCACAACTGCAGCGCCGCCTACCAGGAGCATAACGACATACATTTGAAATGTCGGTTTAAGGTTTTACACAAGCAGCAGACCGAAGATGAACGTCTGTTCTCTGTGATATAACTAACTCAAATATTCTAGTGGTGTTCAAACCGGCGAGCAGGTGGACTGGACAATCCGTTGTTTGATACGGTTTTATTCGGTTGGATCACTGGTAGGTACGCAGCAGCGACTTCCTCGGCTGTTTGATTCAGGCTGTTCAAGGCATGCGGTTCGAGATCCGACAATGTGAGATCGTCACTATCCCAGATAATAACCTTGGAACGTATATCTGAGCGCTGGACAATATTGTGAACAGAGATCCCCAGTTAATAGTGTGCCGAATTTTTGCTAGTTTGTGCATTCGTAGCACACAGAGGGCTATTGTCTGAGCGAGAGCATGTATCGCTTTTTCAAAAATTGTTTGTGATGTTCTCACACGCGACGCATCTTCAATTCAGTCGAAATTTTCTTGCCAACCTTTGAACAGATATTGGAAATCGACCTTCACTTCGTCCAAATCGGTAACTGCTTCATTGAGTTTGAGTTTCTTTATAGAATGGTCATCGTATTTTTGCCAATTCCTCCCAGCGTATCTAATCCTCTACTGATTACAAAGTCAAATCCAAATATACGCAATATCGAAAATAATCTAGTATACACGGCACTTTGATAGTACTAGAAGCCGACTCTCTAGTACGATAGTGATTCATAATTTTGTTTCTTCAGCACAACCAACAATCAATGTGCAACTAGCGATTTGAAATTGGTTCACTGTTGTAGAACCCCTAGTTCCGAAGTTCACCTTGCAGTCCGCACCTTGCCATGCAATCTTGCGCTTTTCAGCACCGTTTGGTACAAGTATCTTTGTTTTTGTTTTGATTCGCTTTGTTATTTTGACAGAATATTTGAGAGTGTATTGGTGTGAGTTATGATCTTAGGGTCGGTATCGTGTTCGAAAGAAATTTCTTTTTCTATCCCAAACCCATGTTAAATTCCGTTTACTGAAACGGAAAAGTAAGAAATTTCTGCAGCAGTATCCACCTGAAAAGAACGAAAAATTAAATTGGAATTTGTAAGGTTTCCACATAAACTAATGGTAGCTGTCACTTTTACTTTCGGAAAATATTCCGCTCGATTATTCCGTAAGTGAAGGTGACATTTCGTTCCATGAAGATCAATTGTCAAAATTCCGCTTGGTAATATTGAACAAAATTCCGTAACCTCTCTACTTTTTAAGTCGATACTGGCCTTTAGGAGCGAATCATTAAGCTTGGGACCGAGTTTGGGAGCGGTGTGCTAGTACTTCCTGAGCCAAAAAAAAATTCGTTTTCTTCATGACTATCTACCCGCTGGTAATACCATAGGGCAGTCCCGTGGGGGGGTTCCGAATGTGTAACAAGGAAACGGGTTTTAGTGGACGATGACGAAGTGCAGGCATTTTCAAGCGATCTTAATAATGGTAAAAAGTTTTTTTTAAGTGAAGTGGTTAATAGTTGTCTTATGCAGTCAAACGAACTGTCAAATCTGCAGCCGCTAATTTATCTGTGACAGAGCCAAAATGGAAGAAACCTAGGAAAAGAGAGCTCAAGCATGTTTTGATTTATTTTTCATGTATTGGCCAGTCTATATGCACTGTCTGTACAGGGGAAATAATCCACACATATTTATTGGCATAAATCCAATGGAAAACTCCACATAATACTGATGTGTTCACACATAAACAGAGCCCATTGAGAAACACAAATAAAGTTTATGTGACAAATGAAAAGTATGTATGGCCACACACAGTGGTTGAGGATACACATAGGTAATACATGTGGTTACAAATAGCTATCATTTGTTGGATCACATTGCAAAAATTCATTTGTCGGACACTTTGCTCCGAAAATGTTACTGTAGTTTCAGCGCCATCCTTCGCGCACTTTGGTTGATTGTTTAATTTTGTTGGTGTCTACGGCGTACACTTCTGTAGTAATATGACACAATCATCCCATCTCTTCCAGCCATCCACCCCAAGCAACCAAAAGTTCTGATAAAAGGGTGTTTTTGGCTTAACCAGCTAATCGAAGGATTATGATGAGAATTCTATTCAGCTTACTTTTTAAGTAATTAACCGAACTTTCTAGTTCGCATTCAATGATTAAGCTGCTAGCAGCATTCTTATAAACTTCTAAAGAAAACTTTGAAGTTTACAGAAGGTTCGTTCAAGAGGTTGTAGAGAATGCTATTCAGCTTAAAAAGTACGTCAAACGAACTCAATAAAACAAAAAAAAAAGTCATATGTGTTCGACATTTTTGTTCTTGTTTTTGTTCTAATCCTGCCGCAAATTTATTTTTAGAGTGCTGTGTGTAATGAAATGATGATTGAGTTCAATTTGATGATATTTTCTTAGTTAAATTAAATTTTTCATAAATTCTTACTAGCTAGTTTCGAACTCGAGTCCTCCTCTTTAAAACCGGGATACTTACCACTGTGCCATAGGGACTGGGTGGTTTATGTTATGATTTTACTCGAAGCGTTGATTCCATGCATTAGTACTTTTTTGTTCCCTATAATCCTACATCGTTTTGATTAATTTAGAATCACGCTATGTAACGACTCCTTAGTTTGAGTGTTTGGGAATATAGCCATGTAATTCAAATTAGTAGCCAAAATAAGATTACCCTATAAGGTCAGTACAATTACTTATATTGAGTCTTACCGAACAAAATCAATCAGACACTGCTTAATACCTTTGTATCAATATTGTCCTCCAGCAACTTTAAAAATTTCGGAAGTTAAAATTGCTTGTCAGGATGTCTTCATAAGCGGAAAGGGCAACCTTTTCCCGAATAAAAATTTACAATAGGATTACAATACAAAACCATAAATTTATAATAAGTTTTGTTGTTGAGCTGCAAACTATACTGTTCATGTATATCCGAAAAAAAAATTCTTATAGATTTACAATTAAATGTATTGTAACCATACAATATAATCAATAGTGTGTACAATTAATATTATTGTTCATGACAATAAGATGACTATAGGAGATTTTGTTTCCACAATAGAATCTAATGTTAATTGAGACATCGACAATACAATAAGGGGTTTGTTATGTATCTTAACAATAGAAAAAATGATTTTTTCCCGAACAAATCTGAGTCAATTACTATTCATTGTATTGTTTCACAATTGTTGAAAATTCTAGCATGTAGGGTGAACAGTAGATCTATTGTAATGACAATATGCATTTTTCATTTATCCAATACGTGAACAATAAGATTCATGTTCGGCAATAGATTTTAATGTTATTTTATATTATTGTATTGTCATTGTATGGTTATTTTTATCCGGGTACTTCTACTAAAACGACACTATTATCAGTATAATTCATAGACAATAAAGTCTATTGTAGCGAAAATTTTACCAGTAAAAAGACAATATAACAAATGGTTTTTGTTTGAAACTGTTCGAGAAAAACTTGATTGTTTAATTGTTACGATACATAACAACCCTGCATTTCTATTGTAAAATCGTCATCAACAATAGATTCTATGGTGGAAAACAATAATTTTAAATGTTACCTTATCGTTGAGAACAATATAGCCTTTAGTATCTACCATTCTTTTATATGTTCTTCTACAATAGATTCAATCGTAATTTTAATCTGATTTTAATTAGGGTTAATCACCAATATTAGATTTATGGATTCGTGTGATTGCCTAATGCACTCATTCAAATCCATTTAATGCAATGCAGCACTATATTTATCTATTTCAAATGATGAATATCAATAATCCATTTCGCTGTCATCGTCTTCAGGTGAATTGTCTTCGGACGGAGATGTATGCCTTGGGTAATCGGTCCCAATTTCTCTTTCGTTTGAAACATTTTGTGATATGGTAGGCTATTTTTTTCCTATAAAGCAGAATAAAAACATTCAAATAAAAAAAACTACATATTAATAAGCTTGTTGAGTGACAGCTTAATTTTCCGCATCCCATTTAGCCAACAATCAATGTGTAACTAGCGATTTGAAATTGGTTAACTGTTGTAGAACCCCTAGTTCCGAAGTAAACCTTGCAGTCTGCGCCTTGCTATGCACTTTTGCGCTTTTAAGTACCTAGTATCTTTGTTTTTGTTTTGATTCGCTATGTTGTTTTGACAGAATATTTGAGGGTGTATTGGTGTGAGTTACGTTATTAGGGGCGAATCATCCCAAGCAACACAGCTTGTTATAAACAAGTTGAAAATACTGTCCAATGACAAATACATGCAATTAATAAGCAATTAACTTTATTTCATACTTTAATATTACGTAAAAAGCACAAAATATGCAGCCTTATAAAACAAAAGGTGAAAAAAATAAAACCTCATACAAAAATAAAACAGCGCCAGGTATGGGATTCGAACCCTAGTCCTTGGCGTGAAAGGTTTGTAGCTTCTTTACTATACCAATTCCGATGATTGAAAAGTTTATTCTTAGTATCTACGATTTGCTTTTCGTTGGCAATGAAACCACAATCTTGTACAACAAATCCATCCTTATGTCACAAAATATGTTTTGCAAAACATTGTTGATGTAATGTTATTTCAACAGTGTTTTATACTATCTATAAAATCTTGTCCTGTTTATGTTTTATAAATGTATAGAACAATGTTTTAACAAACAACTATAAGGAATAAATCACTCGCAACAGTGAAAAAAGTATTTTTAGCTTAATCATAGTCAGAGAAAACTGGTTTGGCGCATTGATCTTATAAAATATGAATGATTCAAACCGCTTAGAACGTGACATATTTTGCAAAACACTTATAATATATTTATAAAACAAAATATTATAATGCATTCTTAAATGATGATTTTCTTTGAGTTACTTGGGATTAAGCTTGGGACCGAGCTTGGGACCGATGTGCTAGTACTTCCTGAGCCAAAAAATTTATTCATTTCCTTCATGACTTACCAACCGTTAATTAAGCTAACAGTTTTTTACGATGGTAATAAAATAAGCCGTTCTTTTTTAATGTTTTTGAAAAATCCATTCCTTGCTCTTGTATCTTGTCAAACTTGAAGTACAACACCAGATCACTCTTCAAATGTAAACAATCGTTTTTACATTTTCTAAAGTTTTACTTAAAACTTTACGTGTACTTCGAAAAGTAGGAAAGTAGTTCAACATAGATGTATTGTAAACTTTTGCGCTGAATAAAAGTACGGTTGGTACTTTTATTGAACTTTGTGTTAGAGATTTTATGAAGTTCAAATCAAGTTCTCAACTATCAACATATGAACTTGAAGGTTGGGTTGAATAGCAAGAAAAAACTATTCTCGAACTTTTAAGTTCCTTTTAATATTAATGACACTTTAAAGAAAATTAAGTTCTTGTTAAGTGTCTTGTTATTCAGCAAAAAAGTTCCATGGAACTAAATTTCAACTGAATGTGAACTTTGGAGTTCTCATCTCAAGTAAAATTCGAACTTTTGGTTGCTTGGGACATTTCTTCCAACCACCCATTACGAAACATGTACCTCATATTATCTTTACCCTTCATAAATTAAACACTTCCTATTATTATAAAATTGTAACCCGAATTCCAATCCAACCAAATATGACCTACTGAGAAGAACTCAGTCAGCGCCAAAAAACCTTTTCCTTTTCCTTATTTCCAAATATCTTAAGTGCAACCACATGTTTCCAATAAACCACGGTAGGCTGTTTTCAAAACATACCAAGCGCGTCATTTTCATGCATTCCGTTTCCACTACGATAACTTACCACATACCAAATCTAAGAATTAAACGACACTCAACAACCAACAGTCTTCGTGTAGAGTAATCAATATCCGAAGTCCGATCATGCCTCACTTCTTTATCATCCAAACAATAGTTCGCCGAAAACGCGAAATGGATTAAACAAACCACTGAAGCGGCGCGAAGGATGGCGCTGAAATTATAGTAAAATTTTATCATCGCTTTTTTATCAGTGTAGGTTTTCCTGGTTATACCATAGACTAACTCTAAGACCAGTATACTATAGACACTCAAGTAATAGACCGGCCAACGTGAATCTGGCACAGTTGATGTATCCGAAACAACTGTCAAATCGTATTGAAAATGTTTGTTTTGGATACAACATGGCGGCACGTTGTCAGGTCTATTACTTGAGTGTCTATACAGTATACTGGTTATAACACAGCAAATCAAAATAAAGGCGCAAATATGTATAGTTAGGTGCTGGCTTCAAGGTGTACTTCGGACCAAGGGGTTCTACAACAGTGAACCAATTTCAAATCGCTAGTTGCATATTGATTGTTGGTTATAAATGGCGATGTTTTTCAACAATGGAGGAAAAACGAAAAATATACGTTTTCAGATTGAACTTAACGTCAATATGCAACTAGCGATTTGAAATTGGTTCACTGTTGTAGAGCCCCTTGGTCCGAAGTACACCTTGAAGCCAGCACCTAACTATACATATTTGCGCCTTTGTTTTGATTTGCTGTGTTATTTTGACAGAATATTTGAGAGTGTGTTAGTGTGAGTTCATTATTAGGGGTGCATTATTAAGCTTGGGACCGATGTGCTAGTACTGATTGAGCCAAGAAAAAAATCGTATTTTTTCGGGTCCTACTGGTCTTAGAGTTAGTCTATGGTAGAATTGCATTTCGACGTCGGCCAGCAGAATCGACAACCATTCCCGAAAAAAGAATTCTAATAGATTTACAATTAAATTAATTGTAACCGTACAATAAAATCTATAGTATGTCCAATCAATAGTATTGTTAAAACGATAAGATGACAATAGGATTAATTATTTCCTCAATAGAATCTTATGGAAATTGAGACATCGATATTAGAAAAGGGGGGTTGTTATTTATGTTAACTATAGAAAAAATCATTATTTTCGGTACAAATTTGAGTCAATTACTATTAATTGTATTGTTTCACATATGTTGAAAATTCTAGCATATGGAGTAAATAGTAAATCTATTGTAATGGTAACATGCATTTTTCACTTATCTGATTGATGAACAATAAGATTGATGGTCGGAAATATAGTTAAACGTTATTTTATATTATTGTATTGTAATTGTATATTTCGAGTTTCATACATAAGAACACCTCTCAGTACTCATCTTGACCGAGCACTACAAAGCTCAAAACATCTACCGATGCCCCATCTTCGTACCAACGCCTCTGCCCATACTTGCTGCCATCGTTTGACATTGCTTTCTTTCTTTCTTTTCTTTTCTACAGTTTGACATTTTGTTGCTTCGTGTCGCGATTCGATTGACTAGCGCAGCCCAAGCGGCACATTCAGAGTTTGTATCGTGAAAAATTGTTGAATCGGAAGCGATTTTGTATTCGCTTTCTTCGGCGGTTTATTCGTTGAAGGTATTTGGTAAAAATTGAATTGCCGCAGGAACCGCTGGTGATTCGTATTTGTTGGTGAAAGTTGTCTTATTCCGGAACATCGCACGAGCAAAATGCACACCGTTCTTACCCGAGGTAACGCAATCCTCGCCTATTCGCTGAGCGTGCTGGCCTTCCTGACATTCTGCTGCTTCGCTTCGACGTTCTTCTACGACTACCGGACCAATGCGAAGATCAACACCGTGAAAGTTTTGGTGTAAGTTGAACGGCAAAAAAAAAATCAAATCCCAAAACACCACGTAAGCGTTTTGATTTTTCGGCTTTTTCCAGAAAAAATGTTCCGGACTTTAGCGCGTCTCGGGAGAAGAACGATCTTGGCTTTCTCACGTTCGATCTCGGCACTGACCTGAACGGTCTGTTCAACTGGAACGTAAAGCAGCTGTTCCTGTACCTGACGGCCGAGTACAAAACCGAGCAGAACGAGCTGAACCAGGTCGTCCTGTGGGACAAAATTATTCTCCGGGGGGAGAATGCCAATCTGGACTTCAAGAACATGAACACCAAGTACTACTTCTGGGACGATGGAAATGGTTTGAAGTGAGTATTTTGTATGACTTTGGTTGGAAATGGCAGGATGTTTTAATGGTTTTTTTTTTGTTTGGACTATTTCAGGGGCCACCAGAACGTAACCCTTACCCTCTCGTGGAACATCGTTCCCAATGCCGGCTTGTTACCGAGCGTGTTCGCTCATGGGCATCATTCGTTTAAATTCCCAGAATCGTACATGCCTTCGCCGGTTTAACCGGAGCATTAGAAGACTTCTTAGTTAGTAGCTATCCTCTAACTGTAGAGTAGAAGTGTGACAATAGCAGCAGCTAAAAAGATTTGTGCGAAGAGCTGCGTAAGTCTGTTCGAATGAAGTTTCTGCCCGGGAGTGTTTGGATTTGAAAAAAAAAGTTGAGGGCAGAACCCCACGAGTATTTGGAAGGTCAACAAAAAGTAACTAGTAAATGAAAAGATAAGTTTGAAAAATCTATAAAGGATGTTCTTCACGAAAGAAATACCTGTGAGCATTTATTCAATGATTTATTACAAAAGAAAAGTTCTACAAACAAGCTAACCTTGTCTTCAGCGTACTTCGGAAGTATGCCTTCATTCCGTCATCGATTTTCATCGCCTTGACGCGTGCCGGCTGCAGCAATTTTTCCAACGTATCTCGTTTGCTAATCCAGAATAACAAATTCACCAACAAAACCAGCCCTTCATTCTTGTACTGTTCATTGGCCACCCTAATCGAACCCACATTGGCCACAATATCCTCTACGTTTTCCTCCAGACTATGCAGAAAGATGGCATTTTTCTGCTTGGCCAAACAGAGCAGTGCTTTCAGCACGTTGAAATCGATAACCGTTTTCTTCAGCAAATTCGGAAGCATCCTCAACCAGAGAGTGAAAATTTCCTGGCTAAAAAAAAAAAAAAACAGCATTCGGCAATTTTTATGAAAATAAGGTAATTGAGCGCCGGACTTACCCATACTCCCTCCAGAGACGGTCGTTCAGGACGATAATGTCACAGAACAGAATCAATATCCGATTGCGAGTTTCTTGTGGTAGCTTCGCCTGAATGTATACCTCAAGCAGTGTTTTCAACAGTCCCCGGGTGTTTTGATTCACCATCACACAATCCGTTTCCAGCAACATGTACCGGAGCACCTTTAGCAGCAACGAGCTCACCTCGGGCGAGCGGAACTTCCAATTGCTCACGCAACGCTCCACGTAGTTGGCCACCTTGTCGTAGTTCTTGCTCCGATCCGAGCGGAAGTTCTCGTTCAAACAGCAGTAAAAGTAGCAAATGTTGAAATTCTGCTGAAGGCACTTCTCGTCCACATTCCGCTCCTTTGATTCATCCGGAATATGTGCAACCCCACGTGCCTTGACACTGGAACCGGGACTCTGATAGAAAGGGAACCCTTTGAGAATGTGGTTGCAAAAATCCTCCGAATATTGGTCCCGAAACCAATCGGTCATGTCGGTGTTATTCGTCTCGCGACCGTAGATCACGACCAGCTCCCACAACTGGATGGCAATATCCAAAATGTGCTGCAACGTCGTTGCCGCTTCGTGGGATAGCACGTGCTCGGCCGTTTCGCCACCGCTGGACGTGGGACGAACCTCGAGCCAGGATTCGAACAGCAACGGCATCAACATCTGGACGTAGGTCTTCAGCTTGCGGCCCTCGTCGATCTGGTCGGATAGTGACAGTTTGCCTTCGCCAATGGATTTGCGGAAGAGGCAGGATAGTTGACAGGGTTGGTAGAGACGATGTCGCACGAGGGGGAAATGCTGCGGGGCTTTGTAGTCGAAAACGTTGTTGACACTAAGGGTTCTAGAGCAGATTTGGGATGATCTGGTGGTGAAGCTGTGAAGAAATGGCGCGTTAGAAGGGAGGTTTTTGATTTATGCTGAAGCGTTGATAATTTTTTAAATATTTAATTTTAGTACTGCACTAGAACATACAGATTGGACTTCCTTGAAAAACTCGCGAAATGATTTTTTTTATGTTAAGAGAACTTCAGAAAAGCATTTGCCTGACAACTTCAATATTTTTTTTTTCCTGAGTCTTACAATTTTCTAAAGTTTGAACCATTTTCCAGTTTCTTTGGAATATGACAAAATCTTCATTGTTTGGCAGAACTTAAAATTTCGTTAATTGTCCACATTTTTATTGATGTTGTTGTACTTAACTGACGTTTCGTAGAACTGTTCCAAGTAAGCGGAATTTACTTGCAGTTCCTTAGAATTTTATTCCAGACCAATCCCTTCCAGATTAAAAATCAAAGCGTCTCGGTTGAGTGGCCATCCTGCTAAATTATCTATTAACTAAATTTATCAAATTCTTGCCCTTTTCTGATCAAAAATAAGCTCAAATTATATCATTAACAACGCAACAGATTTTTTCAGAAGATATGTTCGCAATCCCGCCAAACAACTCTCCCTACTTACGGATTATTCACGTCCTCCGTATCCATCGGTTCGACATCTGCCTTCGACTCAACCACCATGCCATCGTCCCGCTTTTTGCTATCTATCAAAATCTTCAGCACCCCTATCAGCCGCATCAGAACCCGGGTTCGCCACTTGGTGCTCGTCGATTGCTTATTCAAGCTCAACGTCAGCGTCCGTTCCGGTTTGGATTCGCTCCTCAGCTTGGAAATCATGTCCAAAAATTGGGGAAAAATCTTGTCCCTATTCAGCAGAACTAACTGGGGCAAATGCTGCAGATACGTATCCAACAGCAGCAGCGAATCTTCCTGAATCCTAGGTTGGATGTGAGTCATGGCGCAGCGCAGAAACGACAGCAAAACGTCGAAGAACGGCAGAACATTTTCCTGCCCGGCCGCTGCGAACAGCAAAGCGAGTGTTTTATAGCAATCCCTACGAACCTCTCGTTCAACGTCAATCGAAATACTAGCGATCGACTTGATGGCTGTACTAAGGTGGTTGTCCGTAACTTCCGTAGGAAGTTTACCAAGAATCTCGCGGAGCCCTCGAAGCCCTTCGCATTTCGACGTCGAATTCGATTGCTTCAATTTGGCCAGGCAGTCCTTGGCCGTCAAATTGCGACTGGAGAGAACAGCCGCATCCGTTAGGTTTCGTTGCTTGATCTGATCCGGTATGACGATCTTACGTACTTTGAAATTAGTCTTGGTCACATTGGCACCTTTCGGAAGCTTTGCTCCTTTGAGCGCACTTTTGAGTTTGATTTTGCTTTTCTCTGCTTTCTTGAATTTTCGCGAATTTCCACCCATTTTTGAAATGAATTATTTTAACAAAATTTGATGCGACTGTTCAATGTGCACCGAACATCCAAAACAAACACAAACACGTGCGGGCTTATGATGTTCGAGGACTGACAGTACTTTGTGCTGTCAGTATTTCGAAATGTCAAAAAAGTGCTTTCGACAATCTAGGACTCGACAATGAAAACAAAACACTCCAGCTGATTGCAGCCGATATTATTTTACATAACTTCGAGGTAAGTGCGCATTATTTCGGAAAAATTTACTGTTTTTCACCCAACTCTTCTTGATTTCAGGGTCCACCGTAGAGAACAAACGAACCATGGGTGGCTGGATGATGGAAGTTGGCAGGATGGCCCTCTACATGACCTTCCCTGTGGCAATGTTTCACTGGTTCAATCAGCCGGAGTACTTCGAAAAGTGGGTGACCGAGACGAGGCGACAGATTTTCCCCCCGGAGAACAAAGAGCACCGGGAGGCGGTCGAGAAGTGCATCAGGACAATCCGGGAGAAGAAAGATCGCGAGCTGTTAGAGGCATTGGAAGAACTGGAGAAGCGGGAAAAGAATTAGGATATGGGTAGTGAAATGTAATTGTAAATAGCGAATAAATTGTTTAAATAAGACAACGAAGCAGCGTACACGGAGAAAACATATTTTTAAAAGCAAGTAAAGTTTATTTTGATTGAACCATAATGTTAAATTTGCATTAACAATATATAAGTTTCGATTGACTATTCGCGGTGGTGCAAAACATACTAAAAATTGGGATTTCTGCAGTTGAACTCAACCAAAATCTAATTAGTGTCCATTATGCTGGTTCATTCTGACGAAATGAAACTTTCTCTTCAGTTTATTCAATCAACACGAATGGTTGGTTTCATATTCAATCTAGATGGGTTTGAGTGGCTATAGCAAGTGGTTTTTCAATGGAAAAATACGTGAGTTTCCTTCACCAAAATACATTCGTATTGTTGCGAGATAGGAAATTTGACGGAGGATCAAAAAATCGAAAAATGAAACAACCCGACAATTCAGTTTCTATCAAACTACTTTCTAGAGAGTGAGATTTGGGGGCGTTTGTTCATTAAATCATCCGGTCCACTTCCTAGCATCTTACCATGAAGTACCTGGTGGTCACCACCGATTACCTGTAGAAATTTTGGCAGACCGACTGCTTAGAATTATCCCAAATTGCAATAATCCGCCCACTATATCACAAAATATTGCGAGTATTTGAACGCATTGGAGATAAGGAAAGCATTGAGTATAGGACCAAGTCTCCCCCGGTTGGTTCCGAAATCAATGAGCGTAGGAATCAATAGATCATTGCACGAGTGCGTCATGAATGCAGTTTTGACAGTTCAGGGAGCTAGTTTACGTGGACTTAGAATATTTTCGGTAAGATCGGTTTGAGATTTCGTGCACTAAATTTATTACGATTGAAGTAAAATTGCCGCAACACAGACATCAGTGTTTATTTTTACATCATTTCCTGAATGTAATCGTACAGAATCCGGAAAAGCCAATGAAAAATTTCGCAATTTTCTAGTGATTATGAACTAGTTTCTTATAGATGTTTTGATTCCAATTAGGCTCTGATATAATGCTACAGCGACATCGTCTCGCTATAATGGAACAGAAGTCGGACGAATCCGATTTAGCATTTATAACACGCGTCGGATCCACTGCCAGATTTTTGTGACGATTTTTGAGACGAACGGGTTGGTTTTTTTTTTACTTCAAATATTTAAACAATGTCGGGAGAAGAAAACTCAGGCCGCGGACACTACAAGGTCATGCCGGACTATGCGGGGTGCAATGCAATTGTCGTTTGATATTCTGTTGCTTGTTGGAGCGGTCCCGTTGCTTTTGTCGGATAGTGCTAGCAACAATCAATGTACAACTAGCGATTTGAAATTGGTTCACTGTTGTAGAACCCCTAGGTCCGGAATATACCTTGCAGTCTGCACCTTGCAATAATTCTTGCGCTATTCGGTACCTTCCGGTACTAGTATCTTGGTTGTTGTTTTGATTCAGTATGTTATTTTGACACAACATTTGAGAATGTGTTGGTGTGAAAAATATTCCGCTCGATTATTCCGTAAAGGCAAGTATCGACTTAAAAAGTAGAGAGGTTACGGAATTTTGTTCAATATTACCAAGCGGAATTATGACAATTGATCTGTATGGAACGAAATGTCACCTTCACTTACGGAATAATCGAGCGGAATATTTTTCGAAAGTAAAAGTGACAGCTCCCATTAGTTTGCGTGGAAACCTTACAAACTCCAATTTTATTTTTCATCCTTTTCAGGTGGATACTGCTGCAGAAATTTCTTTTCGATCCTTTACTTTTCGTTTCAGTAAACGGAATTTAACATGGGTTTGGAATAGAAAAAGAAATTTCTTTCGAACACGATACCGACCTTAAGTGAAGATGACATTTTGTTCCATGCAGATCAACTGTGAAAATTCCGCTTGGTAACATCGAACAAAATTCCGTAACCTCTCTACTTTTTAAGACGATACTGGCCTTAATAAAACCAGTTTTGTCGGTTACATTATTTATTGATGCAAAAAATCCTCATACAATAAACACAGTACGGAGAATTTTCGCAAACAGACATTCTTCGCGCACACGTGAGATAAAAATGGCTGACTATTTTTCAGGCCTTCCCGAGCAGAAGCGAATAACTTGATAACTGGCCTTGGTATTTATGAGCTCAGATTAAGAGGTAAAATACCTGAGGATAATACCATCAAATTGTTCCCACAATGTCATGCGAATACCGAATTGAGGTAAGAAAATACCAAAATAATACCTCTAAGGTGACCAGATACTTACCCAGGTATCCGGAATATCAAGTTTAGTTATTCTAGAGACATTTTGCTTGCAATTCTTAGGTATTTTGCTTAGGTATTTTACCTCTTTAATACCAAGGCCAGTTATCAAGATCAAAATTAGGTATTCATATGCTTTTGTGTTCTGCTCGGGTTATCGAGTCAGCTAAATTAACCGAGTTTTTCGGTAGACTTAGCCGTCGTGGAGTTAACCGCCCAAACACAATGATAACGGAAACGGAACGGCAAACGGCAAGTTTGACAGTTGTTGCAAATGACTTCGATATGTTTTCTTTACGACAAGCAGGCTTACTCAGATTGGGCTTTGCTGTTTGCCGTTGCCGCTCAGGTTCCGTTACCATTGTGTTTGGGGCGTAACTCGAAGAGAAGTGTTTGACTATTGAGAATATTCAGCGAATGATCCCCAAGTAAACACGACGCTATAATAGCAACAATCAATATGCAACTAGCGATTTGAAATTGGTTCACTGTTGTAGAACCCCTTGGTCCGAAGTTCACCTTGAAGCCAGCACCTAACTATACATATTTGCGCCTTTGTTTTGATTTGCCGTGTTATTCTGACAGAATATTTGAGAGTGTGTTCGTGTGAGTTCATTATTAGGGGCGCATTATTAAGCTTGGGACCGAGCTTGGGACCGATGTGCTAGTACTGACTAAGCCAAGAAAAAAATCGTATTTGTTCGAGACCTACTGGTCTTAGAGTTAGTCTATGATAATAGCATGCATATATAGGGCATATGCATTACGTCTAGTGCATGATTGAAGTTGGAATAATGCTGAAAAGGATCCCACGAAGATCGAACTAATGGTATATCTTTTTTAAAGCCATAAGACATTGCTAAAGTAGCATTATTGCATTGGTAATACATCCTACATACTTAAAGCTAATCTAACCGAGGGGGCTGCAACTCCCACGATGAGCGTTAGATAAAGCCTCCCTGGCATGACAATTTCCACGATGATGACGATTTTATTTCTGCTGAAAGCATTTTATGCGATTAGCATGATCAATCGCGATGAGAGCGCGATGACGATGCGATCAGAATAAAAATTATCGCTGACAGAATGGAACTGCTCGAAAAATTTTACAACCAGAACTGCCAGAAATAAAATGACATTTCTCGCTTCAAATATTAAATCAGTAATATTTTCTCCTGACATCGTAAGAAAATCGCAGTTTTCACTATCCATTCTTCGATTTTTTGTGTGCCTTTTCTGCGTGAGGCCGCTAGGCGAGTCAACGTCAGTTCCGTGTCCGTGTTGAAGAAAGTTGACCGTTTTCTCAAGAGCACCATACCAACCCTCCTTGAAAACATGGTCGAGAGAACAGGCTCCATAAACCAGCCCCTGGAAGACCTCGCCGAAGAGCAAATCAGTAGAATGGAGTCTGGTATATGTAGATTTCCAGAGCTCGTGAACCTCCCTGCAGGAAACCTAGTATTACGGAAGTATATAGAAACCAGAAGATTTTAATTTAATGAGTGGAGAGAGAGCCTTGCTGATGAAAATGGCAGGGGCTTTGAAAGCAAAAGGCTGGTCTTTCTTTGCTAGAAATAGATCCCACGAATAGGAAATGCAACGGACAAACTTGTCCTAATAACTAGGATCAGTGACGACTTAGACTAAACAGAAATCAGAATACCCATCATGCTTTATTTAATACGAGACCATTATCAGAGTGATAACAACCTTTCAGACTTTAATACATGAGACAGAAATCATAAAGAAGCATAGACATAAAACAACATCCATGTAAAAGCAGTTGATACTAGTGCAATTCATTCGTAGGCACTCTTTAGGGATGCAACCAGCAGAACAATCCTGTGGCTAAAACAGAATGTTTTTGGATTCGGAACTCTTTCTTTATTACGCATTTATAATTCGTATTTTTGTCACATAAATTGCTACAGAAACAATGGTACTGAATAATACAACAATCTACGACAACAGTTACACGAGATATGCAGATTCAAACTTGACAAACTAAACTCATTCGATAGTCAAACGAAGATAGTAATGGTTTTTTTTAAGCACCGAAACAAACGTAAACAAAACTACTGATTTTGTTACGGGAAACTTGCTTGCTTGGATTCACTTGCTCGAAATAATCAAAACAAATTTCGACACTATTGCCAGAAAAGAAAAGGGTAGCTCGAATATGAATGTCATAGCTGCCAGACATCCATAACTTTGCTCGCGATTCGAGTAAGAATCGGTGACGATGAGACGCGATTACGCGATTAATTTCGCGATTCATAATACTGTTGTGATTAATGGCGATAGTGGAAGCGATGGTTTTTTTGTGTGAATTTGATAGGGATTTGCAGCGATCCAATGTAAAATCGCAAAGTGGCGTACCCCTCGAATCTAACGCTTCATTACTTGACAACTGTTGAATTAATGCGATCCCGCATTAATGATGTCGAATAAATGCGATCCCGCATTAATGATGTTGATTTTGGGTTGAATAAGTGCAATAATGTAATGCTTGTGGTTACTTGGGTCGGTTCTGTTTACCGAATTTTCTCGGTTTTCGTGTACCGGACTCTTTAATATTCCTGCATTACCGTACTGTTTGGTTCATCATTTATTTTTATCTGTCAAATATATCATTTAGTAACCGAAATTCATGTTTGACTCTAAAAATACACCCGAAAACAGTATATATAAACGATTTATTCGGTTTCTTGTTGGTAATCGATGGGGTTCGGTAGAAAATTGAACCGTGCTCAGTGTTATTTTCTAAGCGTGAAGCTTTTTATTTATTTTAGTTTAGCTATTTTGCCTGCAAACCAAAAATTTAATAAGTAAATTATGTAGGGGAAGGTGCTCTAATGTGGGTCTATGGATCTAGGATTCGGCTTGTGCTTAAAATTCGAAGTAAACATTAATTCACAGTTTTTACCCTGAAAATCAATAATATACAGTATACAGTAGCATTGTCTCACTGACATATCAATATGAAGAAAAAATAAAGACAGGCAATTTTTAACAACAGGCCGAATTCTAGATCCATAGACCCACATTAGAGCACTTTCCCCTATACTTACGAAATAGGTCCTCCAAATCAAGCTTTTCCTTGATTCGCAAAGCGTATACATCGCTGGTAGTTACATATACATATTAATTCAAAATTCTGAACTTTATCACCCAAATTCTTGCGATAATTAAAAATCTAGGCATGCACACCGCCTAATAAAACTGTTGTAACGTATGAACAGACAAAATAGTTTACTGGTCTTCAGTAAATACTAGTTACTGCTTTACAATCAGTAAAAAAATATTTGCTGATTTTCGGTAAATAATACTGGATTCCACAAAATGTGAAAAAAAAAAAAAAAAAAAAAAAAAAAATACAAAAACAACAAAAAAAAAAAAAAAACCCCCAAAAAAAAGCAAAAAAACGAAGTCAAAAAAAAAAAAAAAAAAAGGAAGGTATTTATCCCCCCATCCTCCCCCCAACTCTACTCCTCAACAAAGAAAAAATAACAACCAAACTTTTCGCCGTGCCTTAGGCCCGGTGCACACCTGCGTTAAAAAACGCAGCGGTACCGCAGCGTTTTTCAAGCGGTTGATAACGATGTAGTGCACACGATATGCGTTTTTTCAGCGGTAATTGCCGTGAACTGTCATTTGCGCCTAGAGATTGCTCCAACATCGGCTTATTTTTTAGAATACAACCACAAACGATGGAAGCTTATCGGAGAAAACGGAAGGTCTTCGCGATTTTGGTCTACAAAAAGTTGATGAAAAAAGCTAACAGGCGATTCTGGGTTCATCCCTTCACCCACTTAAGAGTAGTAAGAGGGGCTTTTGTGACAACGTATGCAGATTTGAGGCACAATCGAGATAAATTTTTCACATACTTTCGAATGAGTATTGAATCATTTGATGAACTGCTAGCAAGGATTCAAGATAAAATAAGGTCAATGGACACTGTTATGAGACGCCCCATATCACCAGCAGAAATGTTGGCTATTACCCTACGGTAAGCATTTATTGGCAACAAAAACAAATACAATGGTTAACATATTGTTTTTTCTTTCGGAACAAAACGCGCCGAAATCATTGCCAGACAAATTTATATAGCGACGATTTCGGCGCTTATTTAAATTAGCGCTAATTACTATTCGGAATCTAGATACTCTTCTTCGGTGTAATCGTCTGCGTCAGTTCCATTTTCGTCATTGTAAATAGCTTCCGAGAAGGTTTCAATTTGTAATGGTCGAGAGATATGTGGATGTTGAGTATCGGACGAGGTACCGGATCTTGATGCGCCTCTTGATGACCGACGACGTACTTCACGGTTGTTTCCTCGTGGTGCATTCCTTGTCCCTAGACCACTTTTCTGAGATGCTCTCATTCGCTTTATTAAATTTAGAACTTCACAGCGGAAATTCAGCTTCTGTTCTTCTGTAAATGATTTAACAGAAGGAAGGATGCTTTCAAAAAATGCTCTGTCACCGCTCGGGTCGGATGGTACAGGTACTGGAATAGGAGTTTGCATGAAATCGATCAACGCGGATTCCAGATCATTTCTTCGTTTCTTTGAGCTAGGGTTGTATCGTGGAGGACGGTTTGGAGTTGGTTCTTCCTCAGAAACAAAGTTGCTATCTTCAAAGTTGCTTTCATCGAAGTTCATCTGACCATCATGTCCATTCGTTGCGTTGTCAGCTCCCTCAATACTAGATTGAGTCTCGATTGTTGCTCCAGCTTGCGTAAGAAATGATAGTTGTCTCGCATAAATGTACCGTCTTCCTGATTCCGCAGCCTGTCCGGATTTTGATTGCTTCTTCATATTTTTCATGAAATTATCTTTCAAATTTTTCCATTTTTTCATGAGTTTTTCGCCTAGAATAAAAACAAATACTGTAATGAAAAATATCTATGGTTGTTAATAGCTATAGTTTAAAATATCCATTTCTTTTCGTTCTTTTCAGGTATTTGGGATCGGGATGTGATCACATTGACCTGCACCTGACGTATAGGGTAGGCCATACAACTATTGGAAAGATTGTAAGAAAAGTGTGCAGTGCTATTTGGGATGAACTTAAAGACGAGGTTTTTCCTCCGTTCACCGAAGAACGCTGGAAACAAATAGCAGATGATTATCAACAACGTTGCCAGTTTCCTAATGTGCTTGGAGCGATAGACGGCAAGCACGTCCGGATTAGAAAACCGAAAATGAGCGGAACCCTATTCCATAACTACAAAAATTTCTTTTCAGTTGTGCTTCTTGCTATAGCAGATGCCAGTAACAAATTTATTTACATCGATGTTGGAGCATTTGGCAAGGATTCTGACAGCACAATCTTTGAACGAACCGATTTCTTCAGAAAAACCGAAGATAATGACCTAAATATTCCACTAGGTCGTCCACTTCCTGGAACCGACGGTCCAAATATGCCATTCATGTTTCTAGGTGACGAAGCATTTAGCTTGTCACAAAAAGTCCTTCGGCCATTTAGCGGCAAGGTGTTGTCTGACACGAAAAGAATTTTTAACTATCGGCTATCCCGAGCCCGCAGAAATGTTGAAAGTGCTTTCGGTATTTTATCAAACAAATGGAAAAAATTTCAAAAAGCAATCAACGTGAACCTCGATTTGGCTGTGCTTCTAATAAAAACATGCTGTGCTCTTCACAATTACGTTCGTGATAGAGATGGAATTGTTTTCGAGGATGCGCTGAGCAGTCAAGGATTTGAGAATCTACCTAACAGCTCATCGGGACATTCGAGGGGAACGGTTCAGTCTGTTCAACTTCGAAACAAATTGGCAGAATACTTCATATCCGATGCTGGAAGTCTACCGTGGCAAAATGAATACATGTAGGCCTCGGTGTAGTCTCAATGTGATTTGTTGAAAAATGGATATTTTAATAAACTACCCTATTGAACATTTGACACATGAGAAATTTCCTTGTTGGTCGACTCCGGAACCGACGAATCGGTTGATTGTTGCATCGACGTTTATTAGAGCTTAACATGGGGCATCGACCGATTATCTGGTAGATTAAATTGAGCACTGTTCATCTACCGGTTAATCCACGGATGAAGTCGATTTCGTCTAGGAGGTGAATTCTATAATCGGTCAGAACACTTTGTCTACTAGCCCGTGGCAAGCTTCCATAAACGTCGGTGCAACAATTCGTCGTCGATTCCGGAATCGGTTGAACACACCGACGAAAACCGATTTAATTGAGGGAAATGTTGGTGGGATGTTTAATAGGGTACTGAAACCAGGAATAATCATGGAATTACAAGAATTTTTTTTCACAAACTTACAAATTTCGTTTCGTTCTTTATCCTGTTTCTCATCAAATGAATGATGAAATTTCCGGCAGATGGTAATCCATGCCCCCCTGCGTTGATTACGGTCATGATAATCGTCGCGGCTGGTGTCCCAGAGATGCGGATGCCTTTTCACTTCACCAATGAACAACTCGACATCCAATTCCACTTCGTTTGCCATCACAAACTTTTCAATAAATTTTCCAATCAGCGAGATGGACTGTGAGCAGGTGTAAACGGACAAAGAAACACTTTTCGGTTTGTTTGTTTTGCTGAAGGTATATGTAAATAAAGAACTGTCAAATACCCGCGTTGCCGCTGCGGTTCTGTAGAGAAAGGCGGCGAGCTACGAACGCAAGAAAAACGCGCGGCAACGCAGCGTGACCGCGAATGCGTGTGCATCACCTCATTTGGACTCGGGTATTTCTGACCGCGTTGGCGTTGCCGCGGCGGTGACGCTGCGTTTTTTAACGCACGTGTGCACCGGGCCCCCCCCCAACCCCCCCTCCAAATCTTCTATAAATCTCCATTATTTCAACAAACCACCCCCCCCCCCAAAAACACACCCCTCCCCCCCCTTTTTTTTTCAACCCAAAATTTTCTCCCCCCCCCCCCCCCCCCTCCCCTCCCCCCAAAAAAAAAAAAAATTTTTAATTTTTTTTTTTACCCCCTTTAAAAAATCTCTTCCCCCCCCCCCACCCCCCCCCCCCCCCCCCCCTTTTTTTCCTTCCCCCCAGGGCAAGAAGAAATTTATCGACAAAAAGAAAGCGGTCACATTCCGGCTGGTAAACCGCAGTCAGCAGGATCCACTGTACGTAGATGAAACGGCTCCACAGCATGTACTGGTTCCGGTTACAAGGCCAGAAAAAGGTGATCCCCGAGAATCTGGCTCTGCTTCGCGGGCTTCCTCCTCCGCAGGACAGGTAAATTTCAAATAATAATGGACTTGTTTTATGATTGATATGTTCCTCTTCCCTTGCAGGTCGACCCAGAAAAGCGCAAAAAAGAACAGGCCAAGTTCGGGGTATACTTTGATGACGATTACGATTATCTGCAGCATTTGCGAGAACCCGGTCGCAATGAGGTCTACTGGGAACCTGTTGAGCCGACCAAGACGGCTGGGGCCGAAAAGGTCAGCATCAAGTTGCCCAGTTCGGTGTTCGCTTCCGAGGTTGAGGAGACGGAAGGGCTGATGAAAAAGAAGGCACAACAGCGCCCGGGTCCCCGGCCGGACTGGGATCCGGATGTGGTGGCCGCATTGGACGAGGATTTCAACTTTGATGACCCATCCAATGCGTTGGAGGATAACTTTATGGAACTGGCCATGGGTGGGGAAGATGGGGCGGAGGATGATTTCCTTGACGAAGAGGACGAAGACGAGTACAGTGATGTGGACTCGAATGGGGCGGCAATGTCGGATGAGGGCGGTGACGAAGAACGGGACGGTTTGGGACCGTTGGCCTTTGATCGGGAGGAAACCAAGTCCAGATTTACGGAGTACTCGATGAGCAGTAGCGTGATTCGGAGGAATGAGCAGCTGACGCTGCTGGACGATCGGTTCGAGAAATTCTTCGAGCAGTACGACGATCCGGAACTGGGAGCGCTGGACTGCGAGGACATCGAGGGGCATGTGGAGATCAACGACGATGTGCTGCTGCAGTACGCAGAACAATATCGGAAGGAGAGGGATGAGAAATACGAGGTTGCCTACGATAAGCAGTGGGACAAGGAAAGGTAGGTGGTTTTTTTTTTACTAGAACAATTTTCGGGATCTATAGTAACCGTCATGTTTTAAAAAGTTCCATAAGATTTCCCTTGTGGAACTTTAGTTGGATATTTCAAGCTACTTTTTATAAAATTTCCTAAAATAGTTGGAAATCATATTACTACTTCACTTATTTAGAGGTTAGGAGACCCACATAAACTACACTGAACCCAAACATCCTCCTTTTATCGAATGAATCCTCCGTCGGTTGATATCGAGACATTGAAATTGCATTTTCGAATGATAGATGCAGGCGGACGACGAATTTCTAGAGACCAGAAGATTATCCTTCTAATGTTGAACAACTAATAATACGCGAAGCGAATTGACCTCCCGTTCAAATTCGAATGCACGCTGTATGAAAAATCGTCATCTTAAAGTGGAATGCGTATTGCATTGGAAAAGCCCTATAACGCAAATCATTTGAAATGAGGATAACAAACATTCCATTTAACATCATTCGGTAAAAACCAGGGACCTGGCGGACAGGGATTTTATTGTAGCCAACATCTCTAACAACCAAACGTCAAAAGATTCATTGTTTGTAAACAATGCTGGTGTTCCTACCCGTAGTAACAAACGTCAGACGGGCCTTATTCAAATAAGGCCCGTGATATGTTGCATACTGTCAAACGCTAGTAAACAGGATAGGGTTGCCAGGTCCCTGGTAAAAACCTATCAATCGCTATCAGAACTGGAACCATCACGAATAAAGGATGGAAACCCGATCGTATCATACGGAACTAGGGACGAATGACCCGAAGGGTTAAAATCCCTCGCAAAAACAATAGAAGAAGAAGAAGTATCATACGGAGTTATGGAGATACATTTCCTGACACCTTCAATTGTTGTGCTCCCGTTGCAATCCTTGCTCAATGGTTGACGAAGTGAAATGTCGATGCATTTTTTCAAACCATTCATAAATCGCCAATGATCTACACAGTTTTGAAACAAACATCATTTTAAATTTGGATGACCGTCATACGAATCTAACCATAAGACTATCATCCGATTTCCGAATGCTTTTCGTTAAAGGGCGCAATCGATTTACTTTTCACGCGTCGGTAAAAAATATATTTGTGGTCAACATAACAGCCAATATGTCAATTTGTTCACCACCAGGTGAAATTTGTTCAGTTTGTGCACAGCCTTCGTACGTTTTGATAATACATGAAAGCTGAATTTGAGTTCTCACAGCAGGACCGGTATGGAACAGATCCATGTGATGCGAATGATGCATGAGAACGCAACTCACTGTATGCTGTATCAGCTGTATGCTCTACAGCGACCAAAGCAGAATGAATGATAATGACGCGGTATTGAATGCAACAGGCGGAATTCCCAATCCTCCTTCCCTCCGTCCTCACGCAGACGTCGCGTCATGCGTTCGTTTATTTGCACATGACTCACCACCATCAACGCTCATCAGTGTCGCTGGCTTTTGCTCAGTTCAAGTTCACGCTTTGCGCTGTTAAGATGTCCATCGAATTCTACGAAACAGAACTGCACCGGGCGGTTCGGCAGGCGCTGTTATCCAACGAACCCCTTAATACCGCTGTCATCGACAAAGACGACTGCCTATCTCAAAACTCGGATGGTTTGACACCAAGCGAACTAGCTCTATCGTTGGACCCGGAAGGTTCGTTGTTCGTCGAAATGATTCGAAAGGAATGTGAGGATCTCTCGGTGGTGGAAGGTTTTAAAAGGATTCTTGTGAGAGGAAATCTTCGGTTGGTCCAAACGTTCGCAGAAATCATCCCAAGTCAAGAGGAAATGCTGCTGGGATTGACGCAAGCGTTCGCTGAATTGCGTTGCCGTAACGTTCGCTTATCATCGGAAATCGTTGATTGGGTGCAATATTTGCTCGTCGAAGCCGACTATCAGAGCTGTCCGAAGATGGCAGATAACAGCTGCTGGATAGACGAGAGGGAGGAAAGACTGCGGCATCTGTTGGAGTGTATCGAGTTCTTGGAATCTCATCACGGCGGAGGCGGGTGTAGTTTCAGCGATATAGATGAGCGGCTTTTGCTCTACGTTAGGCAAATATTGGAACATGTATTCTTCGTGAAGAATTGGCTGAAGGATCTGCCGTTGATGCAGCTGCAGTTCTGTTTGGCGATTTTCTTGGGAACGGTGACCGGAGGCCGAAACGAAAAGGTCGATATTTTCGGATTCATGATCGATAAAGGTAGGGGATGGAAACTTTCGACGGGAAGGTGTTGAGTTTTCTTCTTTTTTGCTTTCAGAAGCAGTAATGAACTTCCTGCGGTCATTCAGAAAAGTGTTCCGTGAGTACTGGGATGTGAAAAAACTTACTGCTGAAGCGTTGTTTGAAGGTCTTAAAGGACATGCTAACGAACGTGATCAGTCCAAGGTGGTGACTGCAATTCGTCAGAAAATTGCAAACAATTCGGAAATCCAGCGAGTACGATCGTTTGAGAAATTCGATCAACTCGACCCCGTCGATATCGCTCAACTCGACGAAATTTGTGACCGGATACGGAAACGCTGGATTACCTCAATGTATAAGAAGAACTTCAAATCCCTGCTCAAAACATACAGCACAGCAAAGCAATTCTACTCGGTTGGCAAGGTCATTTCCAGCATTGAAACCGTTCAGAACCTGACCTTGGCGGACCCAACTTCGCTAACCACATCGATCGCCGCCTTGAAGCGTGCCCTTCAATCCATTGGTGAGGCGATTAAATCTTCCAAGCAGACACCAAACATCACCAAGAAACTGGACAACATCCTGTGCATGTTCCCGGCGCAATCCTTCGTCGCATTGGCCAAAGAGCTGCGACAGTTCTTCAGCCATGACTATTCACTGGCCAAGGATCGTCTGGAGCGAGACAGTCCGATAGAACTATTCCGATCGACGCTTGGCACTCTCAAAGCCAGTCTCCGTTGGCTGTCCTACGTATCATTTCTGCAAAATACGCACGTCTTCCGCCAGTACCTGGGCAAGTTGCTCAGGATGCAAAGCCTTGATCAGATGCGATCCTATGTGAAATTTATCGGGATGGAATTTAAGTCCCGCCTGATTACGCGTTTCGAACCTAGCGACTCGAATGATGCGATTGCTCTTGTTGAACATCTAATCGAGCGGTCCCACGACGAAGGTGAGAAGGTGGCATTGCGAAAGGTCCTCCACGTACTTTCAATGCACAGGAATTCAATTCGCAACGACGTGGCCACGATCGGACATACCATTGATCAGTTTTTCTTCTTGGAAATGTACATCCAGCAGGACGTAGCTGTCATCGAGAGAGTTCGAATCATGTTGCGATGTATGCTAGAAGAGACTGCTCGAGCTCAACGACATATGAGCGTAGATAAAGCGTCCACCATGGTATCGGCTGATGTGATCGCGAAGATCGGTATAAGCGAAACCGATCAACAGAAGAAGATTCTTCTCGAGGAGCTATGGAGGAGACTGGTCAAACAGAACACGACGGCTATTGAATCGCTGAAGCATCAGACCGTTGTTCCAGCCGATCAATGCTTGGAAGAGACAATCAGGACATTGACTGACGTAGGTTTAGAAATCAGCGACGAGGAATTCGTTAGAATGGTGAATAATAGGTTAAAGAAGAAGTACTACCAGAATTTGTTCGATCTCAACAATAAGTATCACGTACTCAATGAGGTGATAAAGGACCGACGGGCCGGAGGTGCCTTGCAGCAGTTCAAAGCTAGGCTAAGAGAGATGAGATCACTTGATGAAAATAAATTTCAGACGAAATTTGACAAAATAATCGATTCAGTGAAGAAGATCATCGTGAAATACGGACGACCTGATGAAATGACGTCAATAGAGCTTACGTCGGAAGATCGCTTTGCTTTGGAGTATCATTTGTTGGAAGCCTGTGAAGTGCTCTGTAGTTTGGGCATTTTTAAAGACAACCTGCAGTCCCTGAAGGGGCCGATTCCTGTGATCACAGGACGTAATCTTCGAAACTATCTAGCACATGATCGGTTAGCTTACGAAGTCTTGGCGGGGACGACCTCGGCAATCGAATATTCTGCCCTATATCTGCTTCGAAACTCGATTAAACTGTACCACAATTCGACGAACATCATAAAAATTACCAATCATAAGTTCAACGATATCTTCAACCGTAAACTGAAGTGGATGAACCAACAACAAGAATTGTTCACAGCCGCTGCGAAATTCGACATTGAATCGCTGAGAAGGTTAACCCTAGTCGACAAGATCCACATTTTTGAACGCAACCTTCTGGACAATGACTTTCTCACGATCGCTATGAACGGCCAGCCGCTCACATTCATCGAGCATCTTCTGAATACCTCTTTAGAAAGGAACTTTTTCCTACTCCTATCTAGCCTTCCAATCGATTACCAATTACGAAGCAAGATCCACCAACTGATGAACGATCCCTGCATGTTTTGCTTCACCGTAGCCCTCCGTTTCGAATTGATCGATCAACTGAAATCATTGTCATCACACCCCAATGCCAGAGCAAGTCTTCACATGCAAGAAGTTGAACAAATACTGAAAAGCTACTCCATCGAATCGATCCACGAGCTCACCAAATGTCTACCAATCGAACAACTCCTCGTCGATGCCAGATTCCGCAACACGATACTCCATTGGATGGTCCTTCGCGGTAACCTGGAAGCGGTACGCTTCTATTTATTCAGACACCAAACCCTGCTTAACAACCTGAACGTCTTCGGAGAAACCCCGCTGGCCCTTGCCGTTCGATTCGGACATACCGGAATCGCTCGTTTGCTGCTGGAAAGTGGAGCCCATGTCAATCTAACCAAGTGGAACCCGGTTTGGATAGCATCGAAGCTTGGTGACATCGAACTGCTTCCTCACCTAATCGATCAACACACCGACACGTGCCCCAATCGGAATAATCCACTTGTTGGATCTCTGCAGCGAAACAACCTGAAATTGTTCGCCACCTTGCACGAAGAGTACGGCTTCAGCTATCAATCGCAAAACCTGCTTCACAAAGCGGTACAGCAAAATCGACCGCAGTTCGTAAAGTACATTCTAACTTCCAACCCTGGAAAAGAGTTGATCAATTCGCTTGACGAGCTTCAGTTCACTCCCCTGATGACAGCCGCAGCCTGC
Source organism: Aedes koreicus (assembly GCA_024533555.2). Classification (NCBI taxonomy): domain Eukaryota; kingdom Metazoa; phylum Arthropoda; class Insecta; order Diptera; family Culicidae; genus Aedes; species Aedes koreicus. Next base: position 1,459,941 of record JAHHFK020003891.1, on the reverse strand, counting down.
GGTCGATCGAAAATCTTCACCGAACTGCTGCGAAACGGAGCAAATCCCGGCTTCGCAAACGAAGATGGTTTCACCGCGCTTCATTGCGCCGTTTATAGCGGTAAACGAACCATCATCGATGACTTACTGAAGCACCCGAACGTTGACATCAATGCCGTCGCAGACGACCGGTTTACCGCTCTCAGCATAGCGATTGGGCAGCACAACGTCCAGCAAGTCAACCACCTTCTATCGAAGGGAGCCGCTGTGAAGCCCCATCAAATCCTACTGGCGGGCTACTACAAGGCCTACGATATTGTCCGAATTCTAATAAATCGTAACGAAGCTCTGCTGAACGCAGCCCGAGACATCCACAACAGGACTCTCCTCATGTACGCCATCATCGATGGAGATTTATTCACGGTGGATTACCTGATTGCTAAAGGTGCCGATCTGAGCGCTCGTTCGCTCGGTGGACTCACCGCGCTTCACATTGCCGTCGGTAGAAATGCCTTGGATATTTGCGATAACTTGATCGCGGCCAACTGTAACATTGAACTCACCGATGATTTCAATCGAACGGCCTTGGTCTTGGCCGTTGAATACGAATTCACTGCCCTAGCCATATTTCTACTCGCCCACGGAGCGAACCCCGAAGCCGTGTGCTCCTTTAGATTCGATCTTTTCAAAGCATCCTTCTTACACAAATTCACCTACGAAAATCGATTTTTCATGGTCCAGTTCCTTCTGGATCGATTCAGCTTCGATTGCTCGGTAACCGATGACCGCGGAAGAACCGCCCTCGATCTAGCCCGGGAAGAGGGAAATGACGCCATAGCCGCGTTGCTAACCGATGCGATGCGAACACTAACTCAAATCCATTCCACCTTCACAGAATCTTGTTATCCTAAAAGAAACGACAATGTAAACACAAGAACATAGATGTGGCATTTTATTGAGTGTAGGAGATAGTTTGAAGAGTTTTGGAGAGTTTGATCGTAAGAAAACGGAAACAAAAAGGAGAGTAGGAAAGCAAGAGTTAGTCATTATTAACAAGTTGTCGCGCGGTTAAGATGCATTCAGTTTGTTTGAATAAATAAGATTAGTTTGAGTTACAGTCCATTTAAGTGTTTTTTCGTCCCTGATTATCCGAGAAACATTTTGGTCCTTCGAGCCGGATGTCAGATTAGTGGATGAAAAATTTAGATTCGCGGTTCGTGCGCGGAACGTGAACGATTGACGTGGGTTTCGGCTGTTGCGACGGTCGGAAACGCGAAGTGAACCCAATTGCATGCGCTGCATCGGGTAGTGTTTTTCGATTGCTGCGGTAGTCGAAAATTGAATCTGTGCCCGGTTGAGAGGCCGAAGAAAAATCCGGTGTTTTCCGGACAGCTGCTGCTGCTGCTAGCCGGAATAACAATAAGAAAAGGAAGAGCTTTGTGTCTGATGTTTTTGCGATCTGGAAAAGTGAAGAAAGTGTTGTTCCCGTCGACGCCATTTTTTACACCAACTGGTAAAGTCAGTGTGCCTCGTAGTGTTCGTGAGCAGAAAGAAGAGGCTGAAAACCGGCGGAAAGAACAGAAAATGGCGGAAAGTGTAGATGCGTTGAACCAGTGTTGCCAGGCGGCGAAGTCGAAAGTGGAGCGAATTAAGTCGGCCATTTTGCTTGCTGGCCATGATCCCAACAAATTCACGCACCATGCCTTGAAGCTGTACTTGAAGACAGTCGATTCTGCGTATGAGGAGTACAACAATTTTCAGAATCGTATTTACCTCACGGATCCACATAAGAGGACAGAATTCGAGCCGAAATTCATTGAATTTGAAGAACTGTACGAGTTTGTTAGAATTTCAGTGAGCGAGATGATACAACACTTCGAGGACAAGGAAAAGGACGTTGCGGATGCAGCTGCTTTGCAGAGAGAAAAGCAGTTTTTGGCCATGAAATTCTCGAGTAGTGCAGTGGCCATAGGTGAACGTGCTGGTACGAGTGGTGTGCAAGAAAGTTCCGTACCGTATCGAATGTCACCATCCTTGCTGCTTCAACAAACACCGTTGCCGACTTTTGACGGTCGGTACGAGCACTGGTTCAAGTTCAAGGCGAGATTCTGCGATATTGTTGACCGGTGTACACAAGATTCACCAGCGACGAAGCTCCATTATTTGGACAAAGCGTTAGTTGGAGATGCGAAGGGGGCAATTGATGAGCAAACCCTCAACGACAATAATTACGATGGCGCGTGGAGAATTCTGATTGACCGGTATGAGAACCTTTCGATGGTGATTCATGGCCACGTAACAAAGTTGCTGAACCTAAAACCGATGGCTAGAGAGTCGTCACTTGAATTGCGAAACTTGATCGATGAATGTACTAAGCGTGTGGAGTCCCTGGAGTTCCACAAACTCAAGATGGATAGTATGTCCGAGGCCATCGTAATCACGTTGCTGACGTCGAAGTTGGATCTGAGTACCCGACGAAGCTGGGAAGCATCTTGCGAATACAGTAAGCTACCGGTGTACAAGGACACGATTGCATTCCTGCGAAGGCAATCTCATGTTCTGGAGCGATGTGAGCAAAACGTTAGTTTAACGAAGAACAAAGCTGCGACACTCAAAATCCAGACGCCTACTGTCACTAGTAAGACACACACTGTGACGACCACGAAGGCGTATGACGAATGCCCTGTGTGCGGTACTGCACATTCCATCGAAACATGCGGAATGTTCAAAAAACTGAAGGTTGATGAACGGTACATAAAGGCGAAACAATTGGGATTGTGCTTTGGCTGTCTGCAACGAGGACATCGAGCGACTACGTGTAAGAACAGCAAAACATGTCCAAATTGCACGAAGAAGCATCATGCTTTGATGCACCCGGAAGAGAAGCAGTATGTCACCCCTGAAGCACAAGCATCTGAGGTAGTCCAGGAGAAAAGCGCAACTCAACCGTTGACTGCAGCGAAATGCACGATTCCGATTATGTCAATGCACACGAAGCAGGTTTTGTTGGCAACAGCAGTGGTGATGGCCTACGATTCCAATGAAGAAGCGCACAATTGTCGTGTGCTACTCGATTCCGGAGCGATGACCAACTTTATGTCGACTAGAATGGCGGAGTTGCTGCGACTTCGGAAGGAGAGTACAAATGTCTCGATAGATGGAGTTAACGGGATGAAGACAATAGTTAAATACAAGGTGAATGCTAAAGTGGTATCCAGAACAACCAAATTTGAGGCGTCGTTGGATTTTCTGATTGTCCCTCGAGTAACCGGCGCATTGCCGGCATTGAAGATTGACCCGCAGAGCTGGAACATTCCTGATTCGGTGCTGCTAGCTGATCCGGACTTCTACGAGCCAAGTCGCATTGACATGCTAGTCGGTGCGGAATTATTTTTCGAAGTGCTGCAAGAAGGTAAGATAAGATTGTCCTCACATTTGCCATTGCTACAGGAAAGTCAACTCGGTTGGCTCATCTCTGGTCCGGTGATCGACACGGCTACGATAGACACGGTGAAAGTGTGCCAAACTGGGACATCAGAGAAAAACGACGAGCAATTGTGCGAACTTCTGAGGCGGTTTTGGACTATCGATTCCCTTGACGGTGATGCGTCACTTTTGCCAGAGGACAAATGTAAGGTAAACTTCCTGGAGATACACAGTAGAACCAAGAACGGCCGTTACTTGTTGAATTTGCCATTTCGTGAAAATGTTGTAGAGCTCAGGAACAAGCGATGCGACGATTTGTGGCGTTAGAGCGCCGCTTGGAGAAACAGCCAGAGTTGAAGCAGATGTACGTTGACTTTATCGACGAGTATCTGGCGCTGGGTCATTGTCGAGTTGTAATGAAGGCTGAGTTCGAAAGGTCGGAATTTGCCTACTACCTTTCGCACCATTGCGTGATGAAGCCCGATAGCTTTACAACAAAGTTAAGAGTGGTGTTCGACGCTTCAGCGAAGAGCAGTACAAATTTGTCACTAAACGATGTGATGGAAATTGGACCGACTGTGCAAGATTCATTGTTCAACATTTTGCTGAAATTTCGCCTGCACAAGTTCGTGTTCACTGCCGATGTCTCAAAAATGTATCGGCAGGTGTTGGTTGATGAGGCTCATCGGAGGTACCTGTGAATTCTGTGGAGAGACCGAATGGAGCAGCCAATTAAGGAGTTGGAGCTGAACACAGTGACTTACGGAACAGCTGCAGCACCTTTCTTGGCGACCCGAGCGATTATCCAACTGGCTAGGGACGAAAGGGCTGATTTCCCGGCTGCGAGCGAAGTAGTTGAGAAATGCTTCTACGTTGATGACGTAATGACTGGTGCTGATACCTTAGCTGATGCAGTACAGCTCCAGAAGGATTTGATCGCACTGCTGAATAGAGGAGGCTTTCAGCTTCACAAATGGTGTGCGAATAACAAGGCGCTACTTGAAGACATTCCAATTGAAGCCCAGGAAAAACAACTGAAATTTGAAGACAGCAAAATCACCGGAATGATTAAAACACTTGAAATATTTTGGGATCCTTTCGTAGATGTATTTTTGTTTTACGTGAATCCAATTAGCGACTGCACTGAAATTCCGACGAAGAAAATGGTGCTATCCGAAATGTCAAAACTGTTTGACCCCCATGGCCTGCTAGCACCAAAAATTCTCGTCACCAAACTTGTTACTTGGAACCGATTCAGATCCGAGCTTTGTAATTTGAATTCTTTGCGGATTAATAGGCGAATTACTGTGGACGACACTGTTGCTGTAGAATTGCACGGGTTTGCTGATGCATCCAAGGTGGCATACGGGTGCTGTATTTACATTAGAAGCACGAAGAATGACGGAATAACAGAAGTTCGGCTGATTTGCGGCAAGTCCAGGGTCGCCCCGATAAAGGAGATACAACGAGACATCAAGGTGGATGCCACACCGGATGAGATGACGATTCCAAGGCTTGAGTTGTGTGCTGCGTTGCTTTTAGCTGAACAAATGGAAAGAGTACGTGAAACATTATTAATGACAACGGTAAAAGTAGTACTTTGGTCGGATTCGAAAATAGTGTTGAATTGGTTAAACAAGATGAAGCCCAATACTCCCGTCTTTGTATAAAACCGTATAGTGAAGATTGGAAAGCTGTTTGCATCCAACATGTGGCATTCTATCTCGACGCAGTACAATCCTGCAGATTTGGTGTCCCGTGGGGTGTTCCCGGCTGATCTGCTGCGTTGTGAAGAATGGTGGTATGGCCCAAGTGTACAAATTATTGCTGATCAGGAAGACGAACTGGACCTTGTGGAACCGGAAGAGAGCAAGCAGGCGCCCATCCACCGAACTGTGGCTGTAGTTGTTCCGAATGAACCGAATGTGAATGCACCGAAGAAACAGCTTGACCCGTACGACGTGTTCCTGAAGCACAGCAGTTATCGCAAGCTGCAGCGAATTTTTGCGTACGTGTCCCGGTTTATTCACAACTGTCGTTCAAAACGAAACAAGGCTGAACGAAGAACAGGACATCTTAGCAGTGAGGACCACAACGAAGCACAGAGGGTCATGGTGATCATTGTCCAGCAGATAGTCTACAAGGAGGAAATCGCTTGCAGCCAGATGAAGCAACCAGTTAAGGGTAAACTGCGAAATTTGAACCCAATATACAGCGATGACGATAAATTACTGCGAGTTGGCGGCCGCATTAGGAACTCCGATTAACCAAAGGACCAGAAACACCCAATGATTTTGCCGGAAAATAACCATTTCACGGAGGTGCTTATCGAAGCTTTACACCGAGAGCATCTTCATGTTGGATTGAACGGCCTCCTTGCAGCGGTCCGACAGAAATTTTGGCCAGTGAACGCAAAACGAACAATTCATCGGGTCCTGAAGAAATGTGTACTCTGCTTCCGGATGAATCCCAGAGTAGTACAGCAGTATATGGGAGATCTTCCGAGCTGCCGAGTTACTGCAGCCCAACCATTTGCCAGAACCGGAATTGATTATGCAGGACCTTTTTTAATTAAAGTCGGACGAATGAAAGCAAAGGTAAAGGTGTACGTGTGCTTGTTCGTATGTATGACTACTAAATCCATCCACCTCGAACTGGTGAGTTCACTGACAACCGACGGATTCTTAGCTGCTTTTCACCGTTTTGTTGGTCGACGTGGAAACCCATCAGAATTGTTCTCCGACAATGGAACAAATTTCCGAGGAGCAGATAGAGAACTATCAGAGCTCTATAATCTACTGAGATCTCAGATTCTGCACGACAAGGTGACCGAGTTCTGCCAGCCGAGAGGAATCAAATGGAGTTTTATTCCTCCCATGGCACCGCACCAAGGAGGAATTTGGGAGGCTAATGTGAAATGTATGAAATCTCATTTGTGTAAGACCTTGAATGAAAGCTACCTAACATATGAGGAGATGTACACTCTGCTAGTTCAGATAGAGGGCATACTAAACTCAAGGCCTCTTGCACAGCTAACGGATGACCCATTTGACTATGAAGCGCTGAGTCCTGGGCACTTCTTAGTTGGACGAGAATTGACGGCAGTAGCAGAACCACTTTACGATGGTCTCAAGGAGACAAGATTGTCGAGGTATCAGCTGGTGCAGACACGGATGCAACATTTTTGGCAGCGGTGGTCAAACGAATACGTCACAGGGCTACAGAAGCGTAGCAAATGGTTCAAGGATTCCACGAACCTACGAAATGGATTGCTGGTAATAATGAAGGAGGATGGTACTCCTCCTAAAACATGGAAACTGGGTCGCATCATCGAAACACATCCAGGGAAGGACGGAATCATACGTGTGGTCACAATCCGCACGAGCAGTAGCACCTACAAGCGAGCGACCACGAAGATTGCAGTTCTACCAATCGATGATTACACGAATGAAGCACAGTCCAAGGAAAAGTGAGGCGCTCGCCTCACCGGGGGTGTATGTTATCCTAAAAGAAACGACAATGTAAACACAAGAACATACATGTGGCATTTTATTGAGTGTAGGAGATAGTTTGAAGAGTTTTGGAGAGTTCGATCGTAAGAAAACGGAAACAAAGGGGAGAGTAGGAAAGCAAGAGTTAGTCATTATTAACAAGTTGTCGCGCGGTTAAGATGCATTCAGTTTGTTTGAATAAATAAGATTAGTTTGAGTTACAGTCCATTTAAGTATTTTTTCGTCCCTGATTATCCGAAAACTACGATTTTTTGTGAGATTAAAAGCCAAAAAAAAATTAAAATTGGTATTTCTCAAATTACCAACATGGTACCATTCTCTCCTATTAAGGTAAAATTAATCCAAAATCGGACATGTTGTGTGTGAAAATCCATTGTATAAAAAAACATTAAAAAAAGCCAGGGAAAAATAAATTGCTAAACTGTGCTATCTGAGGTATTTGACATGTTTTACTGTTCATCGTAGCAAATCTATTTTATGACAGGCATGATTGAGATCAGGAGGATCGCCAAACTGCTGGATTTTTAGGATGCTCAATAGTTTCTTTGGGCAAAAATCCTTTTTTGTCCAGCTGACACAGGAATTTCCAGAACTATGTAAGAAAAATTGAATTCAGTGAGAAGAACTATAGCTTAAATCAATAGGGGGAGGTAGCTCATCAAAACTTCTGGTCCGCCTCCAAGCATATTGCTTTGAGGTACCAGGTGGGTCTCCACCGATTGCCTGTCGATCTGCCAATTCTGGAAGACGTCTGCATTGAGTTATCTCAAATTATAATAATCCGTCCACTATATCACAACACATTGCGATTGGTTGAACGGATTGGAGATAATGAAATCATTGGGTATAGGACCAAGTCTCCCCCGGTTGGTGCGAAAAAGATGAGCTTAGGAATCAATAGAAGCGTAAAGTTGCCAGAAGGCACGAAATTCTTCCAGGAACGATAATTTAACAAAATTCTTCAATCGTAATTCAAGGTATGGATTGCTCTTTAGGACGCTCAACTTGCTTTTTGCAGATGTGAGTTCCAGTATTAGGATTGTTTGTAGACTGTAGTTGAACATATTCAAAGTTTACGGAAAAAGAGTGCCTCGAGCATCTGATGTGAACGGTTGCGTTGATTCTTTCTTATTCACTATTTTGTTATAGGGCATAGCGCGTTATCTATAGTTTTCGGTGGCGCGAGTGATCGAGTCAGTACAGAAAAAGATTAGGAAAACAGCTACTAGGTTAGATATGACGGTAAATAATTAAAACATCCATACTATTGGTTCACCATATTTGCCCTATCACCATGGTGTCGATGCTTTGTTGCGAACTGCTTCGTTATCGGTTATAGCGCATTATTTTTAACTTCGGTTATCTATTGTTTGGCGGTGCAAGTGAGCACGGAAAAACAATTAAGCTGCTTCCCGGTGAGATCTGGTGGTTCAGCGGGTGTGGTGGGCCGGTGTAGGGGATTATAATTAGTTGTGATCTATATTATTCGATTGGAAATACTCGCCGGGCCGCCATATCTTGGAACAGGTGGACCACTATCCCATTGTGTGATTGGCTGCAATAGCTTCCTTACTTTTGATATGAATCTATCCAAATTGGCTGCCAAGCGTTAATATAAGTCACATTTTGTGAGTGGTTTATATTTTACCAGACAGCTAATACAATAACTCTTAGTATCTTTTCAGAGAAATGGCTAAGCTCTTCAAACATCCGGGGGACTACAAGGATTTCACTTATATCTTTGTTCTTAATTGTGTTTCTTTTCAGGCAACAAATAATTTATTTCTACCAAATGTTGAAGACAATATCTTATATCCTGTTTTTGTTTTGTTTTGTTTTTTGTTATGCTTGTCTCTTCTCAGTCACAACTACTTCTCTCGAAATTTTCCCTATCAATCTCCTCCTATCCCTAACCAATGCACGGAAGCTAATGGGACAACGGGGCCCGTTAGTGAAAGTGGAGGCATGCTATACGGATTAGTATGCACGAACGCTTAGGCTATGTAGGTTCTCACTCAGCTTAGGTGCAGATCGGTGGGTAGTTGCCTGCCAGGGTGGGAGCTGATCAATAACAATAACAAGAACTATAGCTTAAATCAATTGCCAAATTTTCAACTGATCTTTCATCTAACTGGGAAGTCGTAGAATAGTACGTTGAAGCTTTCAAGCCATTATTCGTATGCCCAAAAAATTTGCAAGCAACACATATGCCTCTCAACGGTTTTTACTTGGAATAGTTGATGACGAAACGTGAAGTAAGAAATCTCTAGGACAATCCGTTTTACAAACCTCTGGTGGAATCACTGACGAAGCAAGTCGCAAACCTCAGCGGCTCCATGGCGGTCACAATGGCTCTGTACCTTGATCCTCGTTTCTCGTTTCTCTTTCATCGAACCAAAATTATTGACCATCGATGAAAAGGAGCAGATGCAGGTAACGTATAAAAAATTATCCCAATTCCCTCAAAACCAAAGTTTTTCAATTTCCAGAAATTCATTTTCCAAACGTGGGATCGTATCGGCTGGACACGGATACCTTTGAAACTACTGCCTCAGGTAATCAGAACGACGGAAGCAATGAAAAAGATGATTTTATCACCGAAATGTTCGGTGGTACTCTGGCTGCTTCATGTTCATGTTCACGAAATTGGAGAAAACCCCTTATGTAGTAAATAAACTCTCTGTTTGATACTCTCTTTGAAATTCCACAGTTACAAGTAGATGAAAGCCTTCGATGACAATACCAATACATGAATCTGCATATTGTGTAGCAAGCACAAAAATATTCAATGCCCAGGGAAGTCTTGAAACTTTTCAATGTCCTCGGCAGTTCCTATGTCCCACTATTATATAATGTATGACTAACAATTCAACTTATCATTTGAGCTTGCTCGGAATCTTGTTGAGAAACATAGAAGCTCATTGTATCTTTCGTAGAATTCTTTCTAGTTGAATGTTTAGAAGTCATATCGATTTAAGTAAGACTACGGCACTGATGCAGGTATCTCTTCAGTACTGTTACCTGGGAATACATAAGTAGACAGTTTTACATCGTCAGACCTAATGTTAAGCATGAATGAGTGAAGAGTGTAGAAATAGCTTTTTTGAGTAGAATTGAGAGCCCAATGCTGTAGATAAACAAAAACAAACTCCGGCTGATGATGTTTCCGCTGACAATTTGAAAGAGCGCGTTGCCGAAATGAAAAGTGATATGGGAACGCGTATGAAAATATAAAGAAGCAATGAAGTCACAGTCGGAAAATTGAAACTTAAGAAAATTAAAATTTTAATTTCTGCTAAGTGTTCTTTAAATCGTATGTCTAAATTTGTTTTGGTTCTCCTAACGCAGTCAGAACAATATACTTTGTAAACTCCTGATTTTCATAAATTGTTCATAAATTTCCACGTCCAAGAGACAATCGATGTACTACACGGTGTTCAATAAGTTCGGATACATGTTTACAACATTTCTCTTAGAAAGACCAACGACCCACCAGGCTGGTGCACCGTCCTGCTGGAACATGAAGTGCTCTCCAAAACCTCAGGTTTGTAGCACGCCGCATTAAATTTCACGTTTTTTCTCTCTATCGATGAACACCTTAGGGCCTATTCATAAACCACGTAGACTCATTTTTGGAAATCTCAGACCCCCCCCCCCCCCCCCCCTCGTAGACTTTTCTCCATACAATTTTTTGAATTTTTGTATGGAGCGTAGACTTTGGTCAAACCCCTCCCCCTCCGGACATTGCTAGTGGAGAACCAACGCACTCTTGGAGTCTTTGAACGGAAGATGCTGCGTACGATCTACGGTGGAGTGCAGATGGAAGACGGTACGTGGAGGAGGCGAATGAACCACGAATTGCACCACTTGCTGGGAGAACCTCCCATCGTACACATCGCAAAAATCGGTCAACTACGATGGGCTGGGCATGTCGTAAGAATGTCGGACGACAGCCCTGTGAAAATGGTTCTCGAAAACGAACCGACAGGTACAAGAAGAAGAGGCGCGCAACGAGCAAGGTGGATCGATCAAGTAGAAGGCGACCTCCGTAGACAGCGAGGCTGGCGAGGAACAGCCATGGACCGATTACAATGGAAATAACTTCTGTGTACAGCAGAGGCCACACCGGCCTTAGTCTGATTGGTAAGGTAAGTAATCGAAAATAAGTTATCCACAAATTTTTCTTTCAAAATCATATAAAAAAATGATGTTTTATTCAAACAAACGGATGATTCTTTATTATACAGGGTTGAACTTGAACATTGTGAAGACCGGATGAAATTAATATTATTCTTTCACGAATTTGCGAATTTTTGATCGAACACTTTTCATCATGCTCCGGACAAGTGTTTCATCACATTTTTTGGATGCCTTAGCCCAAATTTTTTGAACTTCTGCATATTCTCAGTTGCTTTACCAGTCTTTTTGAAGACCCTCTTCACAAGAGCCCAATAGCGTTCGGTGGGCCGAAGCTGAGGGCAATTTGGGGGATTAATGTCTTTCTCAACGAAATCTATACCCTTTTCCATGAGCCAATTGAGAGTTGTTTTGGCGTAATGCGCCGATGCTAAATCCGCCCAAAATAGTGGAGGAGTACTATGATATAAAGGCAGCAACCTCTTGTTCCGGTAGTGTAAAAAATGGTAGACTTCATATCGCAGGAACATATTGCTTTCCATACTAGCAATTCTCCGCTTGAATGGACCTGTCTGCATCGCACATCCTTCCCTACGGCGGCAGTGTAATATTATGGACATGGAAGGGTTTTTGAGTCCTCTTTGAAATAGGTCTCGTCGTCCATCAAAATACATGCATCCGGTCGCTGCAAAACTTGCGAATACAATTTCTGGGCCCTTATTGCTGCGCGTTTCTTCTGTTCTGCACTTGGTTTTCTCCTTCTTGTAGGTCTTCATGTTGTTCCGTTTCTTGATACGTTGATTCATTTCGACGCTGGTTCCCGCTTTATTGGCCAAATCACGTATCGACATTTATTTTTTTCTTCCGAATTAAAGCCACCACTTTCTGATCCAGTTTAGAGTTGGAAGATCCGGGTTTTCTGCCTCTGCCTGGCAGTTCATCCAAAGAACAGTGTTCCGCAAACTTGGTCATGATGGATTTTACAATCGCGTGATGTATTCCAAAGCGCTTCGCGAACTGTCGCATAGTTACACGCTTTTCACGTAGCCAAGTGCAGAGGTGGTAAATGTACATTTTTTTGCAAAACAGTCACCTGCCTGCACACCACCAACAGTTTATGTGTACAGTTCTAGCGAACGCGGGGGATAGAAAACAGAAAGAAAAAAATTATTCCCTTTTTTTCCGACAGTTACAAACAGTTTAGAAATGGTATGTTACTGTATTTGATAGCTTGATTTAAATCGCACTTATTTGGTAATTTTTTAATATGATTTGTTAGTATCTAATCTTGTGATATGATTGATATGAAATCGGGAAATGCAGGAAAAATGCGGGAATCCAAAATCATCGGGAAATATGCGGGAAAAAGTCGGGAATTTAAAAATCCATCGGGAATTTTTGTCTTATGGCAGGAACCGTGCACACACCTTTTTCAAATTGATGATTTGAACATGTATTTGATTTTTGTCTATTGGTAACCTATTAACTTTTAACTTATTAATTTTTGGTAAAGACAAGTCACGAAGAGCAGTATCCATGGTCTAGCGCAGATCCAAACCCAAGAAACCACGAGGCTATAATAGCTTGCATATATAGGGCATATGCATTACGTCTAGTGCATCATTGAAGTTGGATTAAAGCTGAAAAGGGCCCCACTAAGATCGAACTAATGCTATATCTTTTGTAATGCCATAAGACATTGCAAAGTAGCATTATTGCATTGGTAATGCATCATTGCATTGGTAATGCATCATTACATTCTTAAAGCTAATCTAACGCTTCATTACTTGACAGCTGTTGAATTGATGCGATCCCGCATTAATGATGTTGATTTTGTGTTGAATAAGATCAATAATATAATGCTTGTGGTTACTTGGGAAGGATTCCATTTTTTTTTTTTTTTTCATTTTTTCCACCTCGAAGACACCAACCAACGATGGAAATTTTAGCCATAAAATCAAGTGTGATTCAAAAGTTGTACCTGCAACGCTCGATTGCGGTAAGGATTTCGTCCTCGTTAATAAACAGATCAATGTAAGAAGGTACTTCCGCTGCATTAACCCATTCTTACTTATGGTGTGTATAGGGAAAAATTTTTTTTTCTGACAATTCAGGTTCAAAACAATTTGGACAATATTGTAATGTAATTTTTGGAACTTTTTTGTAAGATTGTAACATTAATAGTACGCTAAGGTTATTTTCACCGGGGATACGTTCCACTTTTAATACGAAACAGTGTAAAAAAAGACTAAATAGAGTTGATAAATTTACATGCATAAACATTTTCAATTGCTTCAATTTTGTTTACATGTGGTACCTTTTCATGCAATGGTTAAAATACAGTTTTTAAAAGTTTGAGTACATACACCAAAAATTGTGAATTTGTAAAGTGAGAGAATTCGCACAAAATTCCAAGAAAGACGTTTTGGCATTCCGCAACGACTGTCGATCTTTTTACTGTGGTTATTTTTAGGGAGGTACTAAACAAATCTCCATTATCTTACCCTTAAAGCGTTACGTCACCTGCATTAACCCTGAGGCTATTACTCAGTTCTCGGACATAGCTAAAAGCGTCTGGAGCTGTGTCTGGAAACGTTCGTAGATAAAGACCGTCTGATCGCTGCAGTTGTTGACAAAGTGGAAGAAGAATTTGGACAGCTGTGCTCGATGCCATCTTCAAAGACATTGCAGGCCGGATTCCAGAGAAAAGAACAGCATTTGGACAAATTTTGGCTAGAACTGATTGGTCATTCCAAGAAGGAGCTGCCAAATTTGACAACATTTGCTAAAAAGGTGCTGATCCTGTCGCACGGAAATACGACGATGGAGCGAGGATTTTCAATAAATGAAAAGTGTCTGTTGGGGAACTAAACTGAAATGGGTTTGGGTGCTCAGAGAATTGCCTACGAAGCCATAACCCTGGAACTGTCAACAACGTTGAAATCACGAAGTGTCAAATACGGCGAGTCGCTGACAGCACAAAAAAGTGAAGGAGAATTTCAAATAAATGTAGAGAGAAGCAGAAAGAACAGTAAAGGAGCTTGCAGCAAAAAAAATGACGCTTTTGGCCAATGCTCAGAGAGATGCAGCATGCATTGACGAGTAAATAAAATGCTTCAAAATAGAGAGTAGATACCAACGGCTTTTGAAGTGTAAGTATTTGTGATTGAACTTGACTTATTTAAGGTTTTGTTAAAAATTGATCAAGAATAAAAATGTACATAGGTGGCAGACGGCGTCAACCTCTGTTTATCCTGCTTGTTGAGGATTTTTTGTGCGCTTCCACAATGAACAGTCAATGAATACACCAAACCAGCCACCGTCCTCTGAATATGATTGTTTCAGTTTTTCTTGTTCCATTTGCACTAAATAACCTGCCCATATAGGGTGTCCCAGGAAGTCTAAGCACGATTTTGATGCGCCACTGTTGCTTCCACATGACGTTTGAATAGCTGATCATTATTTTGTATCACTGTTTTCATTTCAATCTATAACTCTGTGTGTCTCAAGTGCTGGTACATTTACTTTTCATGAAAATGCGAAGCATTTCTCCGCAAAGCGCAAACAGATCGTGCACAAATGGTGCACTTTTCCCAACGTTTCGCTGAGTCTGTTGCGAAAATTGAAGGTGTGAGCATCGGAGCAGTTCGTAACGCGATTTGGAAGTATGGTGAGGAGTCTTCCTTTCAGGACAAGACAAAATTTGGGCGTAAACCGGGCCCTATGGACCAAAACCTGGACCGGAAAGTCACACAGGCTTTCACAAAAAGGGAAAATCACGCAAGCATTCGCAAAAGGGTACTTCCGTTCGAGATGTGGCCAAAAAGCTGGAAACTTCGGAAAGTAACGTCGACCGAAAAAAGCCACGAAATGGACTAAGGACTTTCAACAAGCAGAAGTAGCCAAAACGAAGTGAAAAACAAACGTCTGCCAAACCAAGGGCCCGTAAATTATACGATAAACAGCTGTGTAGAAAATCGGCATGATTAAGGATGATGAATCCTGCGTAAAATTGGATTATAAGACCAGGCGACCAGTTCTACACGGTCCGTGATGGTTAAACTATTGACGATGCCAATATGTCAATTTTTACCGAAAAATTCAGTAAAAAAAAATAACAATAAAAGTGTGAGTGTGGAATGCATTTGTAACAACCGGTACGATGACTGCTGATGTTTACGTTTGGGGATGCTTGGAGCGGCGCCAGCTCCCCATGATCTGGAAACATGATAATCCAGCATTGTTTTGGCCGGATTTGACATCAGTACATTACGCGAAGGACACGGTAGCCTTGTACAAAGCCAACAGAGTCAAATTCGTACCCAATGAGATGAATCTTCCAAACTGTCCCCAGGCTAGACAATTGAAACTTTTTGGGCTTTGACAAAGGCATATTTGCGCAAACATGTCAAGGCAGCGGATTCCATAGACCTTTCTGAAAGTTTGGGAAAAAAAGGATCAAAAATCATTGGCAAACAGTCTTTGCAATGAGCAGTGTTAGATCAAAAGTTCGCTCTTTTTCGTACGATTAAATGGATCTCGAAAATGTCACGTTGAAGAGAACATAAAAAAAAAACAATTTATTTAAAAACCCCCCCCATTTTTTTTTTTACAAAACCCTTCTGCTCCCCCAAAAACCCAAAAAAACCCCCTCTGTTTTCTATTTTCTCCACCACCACCTCTATTATAACCTTGGTGGAGCTCTTTTTTGTAGATGCATGAACCGAAAATTTTGCACCCTGTATCTGCGTCATGATTTGAATTTCACACCGAGTATAAAGGGTGTCCACGATGAAATTGCCACACACAAAATTGATTCGCAAAATTCGAGTTTTCATCCGATTGCCATCAAATTTTCAGGGATTGAGAAATAACTATTAAACTTCATTTTACCATGTTACTCGTATTTTATTTACAGTTCATACGCAAATGCCCGCACCTTGGCCTTAACCCCGGCCATAAGATTCTGCACAACCTGTGAATCAACCGTTTTTTGCATGTAAACCCATACTTTCTTCAGTTCCTCGACTGTCTTCACTACCTTAGGTCGTTTAAGAAGGTGCTGCTTCATAATCGCCCAGTACTTCTCGATGGGGTGGAGCTCCGGAGTGTTGGGAGAGTTGAACATTTTCGGCACGAAATTGACCTTATTGTCCGCATACCACTTCAGCACGTCCTTGGAGTAGTGGCATGAGGCCAAATCCAGCCAGAAGATTGTTGGGACGTTGTGGGCCTTCAGGGGAGGAAGCAGCCGCTTCTGGAGGCACTCTTTTATGTACACCTGTCCGTTCATCGTGTCCTGGGTCACGAAAGATGCACTCCGCTTCCCGCACGTGCAGATGGCTTGCCAAACCAGGAATTTCTTCGCAAATTTGGACATCTTCTGAGTGCGGACATGCTCCGGAACGCTGAACTTATCCTTGGCCGTGAAAAACAGGTTGCCGGGAATCTGTTTGAAGTCGGCCTTCACATATGTTTCGTCGTCCATGATGCAGCATTCAACTTTCGTCAGTATGTTGAGGTACAACTTCCTGGCACGGGTTTTGGCGGACTTGTTCTGCTTCTCGTCGCGATTAGGGGCCTTTTGTACCTTGAACGTTCGAAGCCCAGCCTTAGTTTTGGCCTTCTGGACAAAACTTCGGCTTAGGTGCAGCTTCTTAGCCACATCCCGAACGGAGGCGTTCGGATTTCGGCTGAAGGCCCCAACTACGCGGTTGTGATTTTTTGTGTTGTACGGAATACTTTTTCCTTCACTTCTGGGCTTCCGATCGGTGGTCAACCGTTCCTCGAACCGCTTAATCACTCGCGACACCGTGGAATTCGCGATTCCCAACGTTTTAGCGATGGAACGATGCGAGAGATCCTTGTTCTCGTGATGAATGCGCAAGATTTTATCACGCACGAGCTGTTCTTTCGACTCCATTTCCGCGAGTTTTGATCACAGGACTTGGAAACTTGCAGGATGTAAATAATGCACTATGAACTAAATCCACCCAAATTTTCATTAAATTCTACCCAACGGTTAAAAAGTTAGAGCAATTTCATAGTGTGGCAATTTCATCGTGGACACCCTTTAGTCTGCATCATTTTGTACCGCAAATGCTTTACTATTTTTGGTTCGATGTTTATGCTTCTAGAAAGATCAACCTTATATAGAGCGATTTTTGTTCTCGTTTGCAAAAGGCGAGACAGGTTTTGCAATACGTAAGAAGCCCGATTTGCAGCTGTTAACCGTCATTTTGCCTAATTGAAACAAGTCAGAAGCATTCCAGATTGAACCATTTCCTCAAAAACTGCAAACATATCTAAAAATACAACTTATATTCACTCATTTTCCCAGTCGGGAAAATTAGGCAAAATTGCGGGAATTTCTAAATTAAGATTATGTGGCCACCCTATAAACTTCATATGCATGCAGTAATAGGCCAGCAATAAACGAAATTCTGAGCGACATAAATCTATTTCGCAACATTTTTTAAACCATCGGCTGATGGCAGCAGAAATCTTTAGTCGCCTGGAGAAAACGGTACAGAAATGTAATACGAGATTTTCTCCCACGACGGTTCACTTTTGTGTGTGTTCAATTTGGTTGTAATGAAAAATGTCGAATGTCAAAATGTAAATATCAAAATACAGTACATTTGCCACCACGGGCCAGGTGTCCAAAATCTTAATATCCACGTCTTTTTCGATGCGCGACATTTTGAAAACGAAGAATTTAAACCGTGCAAACAAGTAAATAAACTAAAGATAACAGTCAAACGTACAGCATGCTATTGTTGATGCTATGATGAACACATAAAAACCAGAGACTAACTCTAAGACCAGTAGGTCCCGAACAAATACTATATTTTTCTTGGCTCAGTCAGTACTAGCACATTGGTCCCAAGCTCGGTCCCAAGCTCAATGATTCGCCCCTAACAACGTAGCTCACATTCTCAAATGTTGTGTCAAAATAACATAGTGAATCAAAACAACAACCAAGATACTAGTACCGGAAGGTAACGAAAAGCGCAAGAATTATTGCAAGGTGCAGACTGCAAGGTATACTTCGCACCTAGGGGTTCTAGAACAGTGAACCAATTTCAAATCGCTAGTTGCACATTGATTGTTGTTAAAACCATCTCCAATACACGCGTACAACGCAAATGTACGTGGACAGCTTATTTTCGATACATTCCTTATTTCATTTTTCTTCTTCTATGGACGTCAAGGCAACCTCCACCTATCAATATCCTAATAATAAACTATAACCAGCCATAAGCACAAACAGATTGTGAATCAACAAAAACTTCAACTTTTACCTTAAATTTAAGAAACAAATCATTTTCCACTTTTCAGACGATGGGCATACCTCCAAAAAGTAACACCGTAGCATCTAGCGAGAGCATAATATTGTTGAGTTCCTATAGGCTATGTTGTACCGTGAGAGAATAACATGCGAAACCGAGAGCATTATGTTGGCAGTGAAAAACAGCATCGCCGCAGCATAAAGCGAGCAAGTGAGTGCACTCACCCTTGCAAAACACGTTGAGCGAGCATGCGATCGACTCTCCCCTGCCTGTGTTGTGCAGTTGTGCTGTGCCAAAGCCATAGTGAGTGGATTCAGTCGTCAAATCTCGCTCAGCACTCGTGCTGACTGGTTGGTCGTCGTGGTTCTCGTCTGAGTCGCGGGGTGGTACGCGTTTCACACTGCAGCCAGCAGATAGCCGTCGCGAATATCGAGGATGGTTGGGGCTCATCATCCTCTTCTCGATTGCTGATGCGAGAGTGTTCACATAGGAAAGGAAAAACGAAAAATAAGAAGAAAGGTGATGTAAAAAGATTTGTAGGATCGGTTTTTCTGCGGTAAAAATAGTAAGTGCTATGGTGGTAATGAATGAAATTTGCAAAATATTTGTCTTGACGGCCTAGAGAACTTGGCAGGGTTGTGCTTCGTGGCCGATCAAAGGCAGTGGCCCAGGATTCCGAGGCAGCTGAAAAGTTTGATTGGTAGCCAAGAAGAAGAAAAAGAATTTCTCCACCAGCGAAGCAGGCTACTGTGCGTGTGTATGTATGTGGTATGGCTCTGCTGTGAATCCAAGCAGCCGTGGAAGAATAGCGGATGCATAACACCACTTTTTGGCGTCAGCGTTGAAAAAATAGTAATCAAAGGTGAAGAGTTTGTGGCGAAGGCATTGGAAAATAAATCAAAGAAGAGTGAAGAAAATATATTGGCCAGTGTTGTGCGGTAGCCCATTTCTCGTGTATTTTGTGTACTGCGGCTGACTGAGTGGTGTTTAGCCACCAAGGCAGGAAGCATAACATACATACATATCCAACCCATGGAGGGAGAGGGAGTGTTGATTGGGCGAGATTTGCCACAATAAATCAGGTTTTTGCAGCCAGGCAACCGGAATAATCGAACGCAACACTGCTAAGAGTTGCGACACTCGAGATGTAGAATAAAAATGCAGTGCATGTTTCTAGAATATAAAATGCATTGAAAAAATAATTGTGAAAATATTCAAAACAAGTCATAAATTGTAGTGATAAAAGTGGGAAAAATTTGCACTATCCATAGGGCTGCTAACTACCAAAGAACGGCGGCATAGTGTGGGTGAGTGAGGGGTGGTGCCGAGAGTGCACAGCCAACTTCTAACTAGCCCCCAGGAGATTGCCACTAGAATAAATACAAAATATAGGTGGAGACAGTGAAAGAGATTAGTTCCTTGTGCGGGTGCAGCAGCTCTGGACCTGAAACTGGATTCCAGACAACAATTGCAGTAATGGACAGCTAAATATTCATACGTAAGTATAAAGTAGATCAGAGCTGCTCTGCTAGTTTAGCGGTGATTATTATGGAATAAATTGGTCCGCCGCCATATCGCCATGCATGTATAGCCGTCGTCGGTTCGGTGGTGCTGTCAGTCAGATCAGAATGCACTGCATGTAGAGATACGATGAGTACCTGAG
Organism: Aedes koreicus; assembly: GCA_024533555.2. Classification (NCBI taxonomy): domain Eukaryota; kingdom Metazoa; phylum Arthropoda; class Insecta; order Diptera; family Culicidae; genus Aedes; species Aedes koreicus. The sequence goes on along the minus strand of JAHHFK020003891.1, from coordinate 1,439,932 downwards.
TGGGCTGTGGTTGATCTATATTTGTGTACAGTACATACAATTAGATGCAGCATCCCAATGCTCTAGAGAGCGTGTCAGTGATGTTGGGAGAATTATGGGATGGATTCGTTACAGGTAAAGCTTTTGTTGAGGAGAAGTAACATATGAATCAGTGCTGTAATTATGTTTGTAAAGCAAAATGGAAATATCATGAAATGCAATGATCTTTTAAAACTGACGTTAGGGTAAAGGAGCGAAGGACTAAATGGGACATTGACATTTAAGAGATTTAGAGGAAAACAAGTCTAGTCGTAAATTTAAGCTGATATGTAGCAGAAAGCAAGCATGTTTATTATTCAGTAAACAACATTGTTTTCCGGGATCCTGGTTGATAATCCCTCCTAACGTATGTGCAGTTGCTCAAACCGATCGAGAATAGGATGCTTTAGAATATTTACTCTAAGTTCCTCATGTTATTTGATTTTTAATGAAACCTATCACAGGTGGGCAAAGGTTTCGAAAGTTATCAGATATTTGTCGAATTGAAGTCAAGGTGGCTTAAATTTTTCATAGGAATGTCGACCAGAACTTATGTAGAGGTTTGACTCAATTGATTAACAGCAAGAGGTTTTCCAACGAAAGTTATCGATGTCTTCGTAAGACGTCCTAACGAAGTTGCATTTGTCATTTTCATCAGAAATGTTGAATTGAGTTTAATCTAATTGCTTCAAATACGCAGTGACTAAAATAATAAACACAGAATAACTCCTAAATGTTCAAGAGAAATACTTATTCAACCCAAATTCGTTATCAAACTTTTGAACAGTAGAGTCTGGTCCGTGAGTGAATCTGGTGCACTCATAGAAAATAAGCAACCTTGTTTTCATCAGATGTTAATTCTCAAAAATCAGTCTACCATTCGTCCCCGCCAGCCCACACACTTAGATTTTTTTACAGAAATCTGTAAAAGTTTACCGAATTCTCAACAGCTGAACGTTCGGTAATCCAATTTAACGGATTTTGGTCCGCAGGTTCGACATTGTAGTGCTGCAGGAGGTTTGTTGTTGGTCGCCGGTACATAAAGAGTGTATTCGAAAAAAATGAGGCACAAAAATGGTCGCCGGAAATTCCTTTCTAGTCTGATTTTCTTCAAACTTTCAGGAAATAAACTACATTATGGTCGGGTTTTTATTTCATTGGTTTATTGGATCTCCTCTCCATGACCCAATGCCCGCACTTTACCCTTGACACCATTAAAAAAGTTTCAGGCACCAGTGAGGCCGACTTCTTTTGATACTTTTACCCACTGTTTCATCAGAACCAGCTTGTTCTCAAAGACTAGGTGTTTTACGAAGTTTGGCCTTCATGATTGGACGAAGTTCCGGCGAGTTCGGTAAGTCTTTTGGTACAAATATTGTTATCTCTGTACCAGTCTAACACCGGCCGCGGCTGCGCGTTGTGGCAGGATGCCAAATCAACAAGCGCTTCTGGAGGCACTCGTCTCGGTAGATTTGTCCATCCTGTTACCCATCTCTCCACACGAACTGGCCTGCCTTTCTTCTTCCTTACGTCTTCAGAAACGGCCAACCATGATTTGGCAACGTAATTCAGACCGGTTATAGGAAAGTTCAGCGCACACCAGCATACGAACGAAAACGGCCTCAGACTCATCGATTTCGCCGTATCCAAGAATATGGCCATACGTAGTACTTACTTGAAGATCACCGCAGCAGACCGATTCACAAATCGACCACGTTTTAATTGATGGAAGGCACTTCTCGGGTATTATCGACGGACCACTACCTGGTTATGGTCAAAATGCGCCAAAGACTTTCTGTTGTAAACGACATTCGGTACCGACACCCGCCAAAGCATCCATTAAGAACGCAGTAGAAGGTGCCATTGGGTTTGTGGATAGAAATCGACGGGACGGCTGGTTCGACGAAGAGTGTTAGACGGTTTTGGACGAGGCGGTTTTGGACGAGAAGGGTGATGATGCTGCAGCAATATAAACAGAAGCGAAAACTGAAAACTCATTTTTTACGGGATGAGAAGCACCGCTTGGAGGAGTTGGAATGTGAAGGAATGGAGAAGCTGTATCGTTATTTAAGAAACGTGAAAGTTCTACAAGAAACTCAACGCAACCCGCAGAAGGCTTTGTGCCGTGAGCCGACATGTGTCGGGATAAGGATAGAGGTATCTTGACAGATGTACCTGAGGATCCTTTAATTTTTTTACAGATAACTGTAAAATTTCACCGAAATCTGTTAAATTGGATTACAGAACGTTCAGCTGTTGAGAATTCGGTAAACTTTTACAGATTTCTGTAAAATAATCTAAGTGTGCACATAAATCAAATCCAATCCAGTGCTGAAACTGATGCTTCCACTAGAGGTCTAATAAATATGCTAAAAAGCCTAACCGAAACCTTTTTTTTTTTATCAAGAATAATAAACTTTTTCCAAACAAACTGCTTTCGACGATCTGTTCTATTGATTCCCTGAAGCATCTTGTGAACTTAGTCCAAATCTTTCTAAAGTCTTTCTTTATACATACCTCAGAACATCCATAGCTTTTGGATACTTCATCTCAATCTTCAAGTGAATTTCATCAAAATCATTTAAGGGGGTTATTTCTCATATTGCCGATACTTTTGCTGGTCCAATGTCCCTTTTGGACTGCATCTGTGCCACAATGTTTCGCCAGAAGCTCGATTTAGGGCTGTCTACTATTTGCATCTTTTGGTTGATCACCATTTGCCAGCCTAAGACGCGTCTTCCCCTAGAGTTTATTCCAGGATTCGCAGTTCAAATTTCTCTAGGTTGGATATAGCCACTGTACAGAAATTTAAATCTGCGCTTGTACAAAGCATCAAAATGTTCAGGGATTCCACGTTCCAGGTTACAGAAATGACAGATATCATTCTGAACCTTGCCAATGTTTTACAAATGATATCTAGTCGGGCAGTGTCCGGTAACTAAGTTTGTACCCAAGTAAAGTAGGGACAAAGAACTCTCTTATTAAGTTCCAAGACATTGTTACTGATTGTGACGCTTGGAATTATAAACCTCCAGTGTCCTGGAACCCATTATAAACGAAGTTCTCTTGGCATACCTTTCGCAGTAAAAAAAAAAGGCATTGTCAGACAAGTTTGGATGTGCATTTATAATTACTCAACGCCTTGAGTGCCGCTTGGCTGTCTGTAAAAATTCAAATATTTGCAAATCTATATTCCGTTTTCTGACAAACGTTAACGCATTTTATTATCGCAAAAAATCCAAAGGGAGAAATATTTGATTCCCAAATATTTACTTATCACCAGTGGCTAATTTTGTTATCACTTGTTATCATTTTCAACAAATAATTTTTGACGAACGTTACTAGTAGAAAGCCAAACTATGAATATTACCGGCATATTTGAACAAGAAATTTTGCTTTTTACCAAAAGAGTTATTATAGATATTAGCATGAGAATTTAATTCCATATTGTAACATAATTTGAAACTATTTCAATAAATTTGCCTACAATACAAGATTTGCTATCCAGATGTTCGCAGTGATAATAAAATAAGCTAGTATTGTGATATTCAACGAGTATTTTTTTGTTATTCATTCTGTTATTTTGGCTGTTTTTTCAGCCTCAATGATAAAATATTCAGTGATCAAACAATGAAAACCTGGTATTACAATTTGTTATCAACTTGGTATAATCCTTTGCTCGGGTACCTATTCTACGAACAGGTTGAGCATGCGGGAAATAAATTATTGAATGCATAAACTTATCTTACTGACAACTACTGTCGACCCTAGCTGCAAGCAGATACACAAATCTAAAAATCGATTAATAAAATCGACCAACAAGGATGCCCTTTTCTAATGTTACTCAATATTTCACTGATTTTGATGTGATAGCTGAGGTTCCATTCCTGTGACGTTATTAGTAAGGGGCTATTCATAAACGATGTGGGCTTTTTCGGAGGGAGGGGTGGGGGTGTAGTGAACAAAATCTACGCTTCATACAAAATTTCACCCCCTTGTAGATTTTTATGAAAAAAATGTCTACAAGGGGATGGAGAGGGGCGCCTGAGATTTTTAAAAATGAGTCTACGTGGCTTATGAACAGGCCCTTAATAGAAATCTTTTCGTCTATCAAAAAAAAAACCTCATAATATACCTTACCCCCTCCATTTAAAAAAAACTATAAGGGACAGCCCAATGGGGTTGTACGCAAAGTTGACGTAGGACTACGCAGCAATCGAATTTCCATACACGTCAGGGCCATCCGCTAATTGATTTAAGTCAGTTCTGAAAATTTAAAAGGGCCAAGAAAATTCAATTGTACACTCTTTAGAAAGCATTTGGTGGCTCTTAATTATGATACGGCCCCGGTTGTAGTTCGCGATGGCCACTATCTCTAACGCGTAGAAGATAGTTATGGATCTGTTGGTTTATTGGTTGTTCAACGCGCTTTGCTATTTACTCCGGGACGCGGCGTTTAAAGCAATGCCATGTTCAGCCGGGCGCGGTAATGGAAATTTCAAACAGCCCAAGAGAAAATGTTCACCAAATAAACTCTTTAATTGGAAAATTGATTTGGTCCTCCTGAAAAGGACGGATTTAGTTGACGGGGGAGAAACAGTTCGCGATTGAACTTGGGCTTTCTTTCTTGGTTCATCTCGTGGGATGATTCATTCTTGTCTCGTTGTCACGGGCGGCTATTTCCGCCAAATTGTTGGCTTCAGCAGACATGTTTCTCACAGCAAGGTTGACGGGAGCATCGGCAACAACAGCCAACTGCAACAACGTCTCTCTGGGCAACGACTGCTCGCCGCCGCCTACTGCGATCCTAAGACCACTGCACAGCTTAACGACTGTCGTAAAACTGAATCAAAATGTTCTGCTAAGAGCTATGAGGTAAAGAGGTCGGATGCTAGTGCACGAAAGAAGGCGGTACCAACGAAGGCAATGTGATACATATTGCACCAAAGGGGACGAAATTCAGTTATTGCGCCACAATAATTAGTTTTAATTACTGCACGCTAGACGGATGATTTTCTTAACCGAAACATTTCTAATTTGCTTGCCACCGCCAGCAACTAATCCGCTATGCACAACTAGGAACTACAACGAACTCAACCACATGGTCGGTCTGAAGTGTCGCAGTTCGGTTCGAATTAACCGTTCTAGAATCTCGTTTGTTGGTTGTTCAACGTTCTTTGTCATTTACTACGGTACGCGGCGCTTAATTAATGCTATGTTCAGCCGGGGCGCGGTAATTGAAATTAATTTCAAACAGCACAAGAGAAAATTTTAACCAAATAAACTCTTTAGTTGGCAAACTAATTTGGTCGTCCTGAAAAGGACGGATTTAATTGACGGGGGAGAAACAGTTCGCGATTGAACTTGGACTTTCTTTCTTGGTTCATCTCCTCTTCATTGCGGGTGACCATCTGCAGGTGACGTGGGATGATTGATTCTTGTCTCGTTGTCACGGGCGGCTTTTTCCCACCAACTTGTAGGCTTCAGCAGCAATGTTTCTCGCAGCGAAGTTGACGGGAGCATCGGCAACAGCCAACTGCACCAACGCCTCTCTGGGCAGCGACTGCTCGCCAGTGCTGCCGCCAACTACGATCCAACTGCAGATCCTACGCTGCACAGCTCCACGACCGCCAGAAAACTAAATCAAAATGCGAAGGTGTACCCGTTATATAACATTCACGGCTGCCTAGGAGCCGTTCCTTACTTAAATATGAAGTCTGTGCGCGGAAAGTACTGTGCATTTAGTAAATTTACTATGAAAAATCGATATTATAAGACATCACCCTATATTTGCGTTAATTTTATTAATTGCATGTTAAAAATCAATAGTTTGAAATATTTAAATCGAAGCGTAGAAAATGTTCCGATCGATTGGTGCAAACATTTTGGAAATCAATCGTGGAATGACTTAGTTATTAACGTTCAAAACCTATATATTTTTCGTGACGCTCCAAATTCTCGCAATTCGAACGTGTACCCCAGTATTGAAAACACAGACGTACCAAAAAAAAACAATTTAACTTCTAACCACTTACCGATTTCTGTGGTGACCAGTCAAATGACAGATTTTGTATGACAAAATGAGGTTACAATGAAGTTTTTTTAACTTTTCGATGCCAGTTACCATCTTTGCATTAGTATGGTTATTTGGCAAATACAATCATGCCCAATGTCCAAGGAGTCGAGATATTTTCCTCAACGAAAAATTCCTTGACCAGAACAGGAATCTAACCCAGTCACCTCCAGCATGGTGTTGCTTTGTAGCTGCGTTTGCTGACTGAGGTAAGCGTGGCTCTCTGCTAATTTTTTTCTTCGTTGTATAGTTTCCCATCGCCACTGAGATTTCTATCCCAGGGCCGAAGATTCCTGCTTCCGTTTTGAACTATCTGTAAAGAATTTTATGGAACCATGACGGACAGTGGGACCACCGACTTCCCAATGTATTCCGCCCATTCTATCCTTCCAGCTAAGCAATTTTCTGGATACTGGGTTCGCCATAGAGTTGCACCAGCTCGTGATACATTACTCTCCTCCCTACGCCGTTTTCACATACACCGTCAAAGATCGTCCCAAGCACACGCCGTTCAAAAACTACAAGAGCTTGCAGATCCTCCTTGAGTATTGTCCACGTGTTGTGCCCGTAGAGAACTACTGGTCTTATCAGCGTCAACACGGTACATTTAGTACGGGAGTGAACCTATGGTGACCTTAGGCTCTTGTCCATAATAAGCATGACTTAGTCCATAATAAGCATGACTTTCCTCTATTATATATCTCCCAATTTCTCTGCTGCAGTTGTTATCCGACGTCACCAATGATCCGAGATACACAAACTCATTTACCACCTCGAATTCTTCTCCGTAGATACTCACACTTCTGTCTGTGCGAGCTCTATCCTGCCAGCAGATACTTAGTCTTCGACGTATTCACCCTTAATCCAACCGTTTCTGCTTCACGTTTCAGCCTGGTGTGCTGGAACGTTATTCCAACAATGTCCACGTCGTCAGCGAATCAAAAGAATCGACTGGATCTATTGAAAATCGTGCCCGGCCTGTTAAATCTCGCACATTTCATACCCAAGTAACAATTTAAGTTTTATTCTAGCCGTATAGCATTCCTCCCGGCTTTGTTGATAAAACTACATTCAAAACTGTTTTGTCTATCAACACCTCCTCTATGCTTCTTTAAAGCCAAAATTTGTACAAAGTGGCCCACTCTATAGACGGTTGTGAAAACAATTTAATAAAACCTTTATAAGATCATAAAGATTTTGAAACTATTCTAGTGATAGATGCTATGACCACTTGAGAACCTTCTTAAAACCTATTGGCTGCATTGAAAACCAGAATGCGGTCAAATGGCCACAGCTGTCAAACTTAACTGTGATATCGAGGTTGGTTTTTGTTGTTCTGCTTTGTTCGATTTTTTGCTCTTCTGATTCATTTAGCAGTAAATAATATCTGAGAAAAAAAAGTCTGCGGGAAATGTTGTTCCATTGCAAAATACCCAAAACAAATTCAGTTTTTTACAGCGTAGCATGCTCCAAATCAGATGCGCATTGAATTTTATGGTGAATATTGGCACGATAAGATCCGAAAATTAATGCGCCTCGGAAATTATGCGCGTTTAGAACAACAAACACAAAATAAAAACAAATATATTCGATAAATGATAAAACATGAATTTCTTGAAAATTTATGAAATTCAATAAAGTTATCTGAAAGAATGTAGAAATAAGTCTCCGATCTACAATTCATTTGCATTAAATTTAAAATTTGGTGCATTTATTTCTCCACATTTCTATCATTTCTAATATTTCAATATGGCGATTTAAAAAAAATCACATTTCTGCCATAAAGCCAAGTTATCTTCGCAATGACTACTTTAAAACTATTTGGTTCTTTGGTGGCTTTCCTCAATGCCAATTTGCCGCCTCATGCATTTACTAGAGGCAAAATAGTTTTAAAATGCTTTTTCAACTGGCCATAATCAGATCATATGAATGAGTCCTAAAACGGCATTTCAAGACAGCATATTATGAGTTCATAAAGTCGAAATAAAACCTTTGATAGGAGTAAAAGGAATTTGAGAAAGCGAGGTTTTAAGATCGTTTTAAACAAGCTGTGTAAGTTTTCATAAACTTGACTAAAATATGAAACCTATTGGCACCCCTTCGTGTCATAATAAAACCAAATTGATTTCTAGTGGCTTTGATATAACCTTAATAAAACTTAATAAAGCTGGATGGTATTGGCAATGTTAGTTGGGTAACGCCTTCTATCACAATGTTTACGAGAAGGCAGGCAAGTACATCGGCTTGCCGAAGTCCTTTGCGTTTATTAAACGTGTTCGATAACGCATCCGATATCTTCACACAGCAGTGTACACCATCCATCGTTGCCCCTCGATCAGTCTACACACTTAGAAAATAATACCAAATTCGGTTGAATTTCAACCGAGTTTTTATCTGCTGAACGCTCTGTAGTCTGTTCGGTTCAAACTCCAACAACCGAGTTCTCGTTAGATTTTAACTTTCTCGCAATCTGTCAAATGTACCGAAAAACTCGGTTGACAAAAATAAATCCAATCAGCAATAACCGAACATCGGTTTACTCAAATATTACCGAACGCTGTCAAACAAACCGACTTTTTTGTTGCAGTTACGGAGTTCGGTTCTTTATGGCAGAGCTGGAATTTTGGTTGAAATAGCTTCGAATTTCATAGTAAGAAAACCAGTTTTGTCAGTTACATTGTTTATTGATGCAAACAATCCTCATACATTACTAAACGTGCATGTTGTCTCGGTATGTTTTTCCATTTTCACCTGACAAAAAAACACAGTACGGAGAGTTTTCGCAAAGAGACATTCTTCGCGCACACGCGAGATAAAATGGCTGACGATTTTTCAGGCCTTATCGAGTCAGCTAAAATAACCGAGTTTTTCGGTAGACATAGCCGTCGCGGAATTGACTCGAAGAAAAGTTTTTGACGTTTAAGAATATTCAGCGAATGCTCGGGTCAGTTTACCGAGTATTCTCGGTATTCGGGTACCGAACTCTTGAATACCCCTGCTTTACCGTACTGTTCTGTTCATCTTTCATTTTTATCTGTCAACTATATTATAGTAACCGAAACTCGGGTTTGACTCAAAAAATACACCCTAAAACAGTATATATAAACGATTTATTTGGTCTCTTGCTGGTAACCGATGTGGTCCGGTAGAAAATTGAACCGAGCTCGGTGTTATTTTCTAAGTGTGTAGTCAGTTTACCGGAAAACCCGTTCTCGTCCATAATCGTCCATAGCTCTTCACCATCAATAGTATAGTAAGCGGCCTTGAAATCGACGAACAATTGGTGATATTTGCGACACTTTTGAAGGATCTGACGCAACGTAAAGATTTGGTTTACTGTCGATCGACCGTCCACAAAACCGGCTTGCTAGCGTCGATAGAAGGCGGACGATGATCTGGGAAAGCCTTTGTATGTAGGTTGCGTGGAGAATGATGATTGCTCGGTAATTCTCTCATTCCAACTTATCACCTATTTTGTATTGGGAATATAACTACATCTTTCCACACCTCCGATAGCTGTTCTGTATCCCAGATCATGATTATCAGTCGATGTAGACAATTTGGCAACTTATTCGGGCCCATTTTTATAAGTTTCGCTCCGATACTATCCTTCCCAGTTACCTTGTTGTTCTTAAGCTGTTTGAGGGCATCCTTAACTTCGCTTATCGTGGGAGTTGGCACATCTATCTAGTCCGACGTACCGATAAAGTCATTTCTTCTGCTGTCTTGATGTTCTGCCTGTGCACCATAAAGGTGTTCATCGTAGTGCTACTTCCACCCTTCGATCACCTCAGGTTCATGCGTCAAGATACCTCCATCCTTATCCCGACACATGTCGGCTCGCGGCACAAAGCCTTCTGCGGGAAACTTTCGCGTTTCGTGAAAACGATACAACTGCTCCATTTCTTAGCACTCCAACTCTGGCTTTGCGCGTAATCAGTGACTTCAGGTACTTCCAGTCGTTCCAGAATGTACCGTGGTGGGCTTCGGTACCGAATGTCGTTTACAACAGAAAGTCTTTGGTGCATTTTGTCCATAACCAGGTAGTGGTCCTAACGTCGATAATATCCGAGAAGTGCCTTCCATCAATTAAAACTTGGTCGATTTGTGCGATTTGAAATTATGTGCGCTGCGTAGAAAATCCGACTGCTGGATCGGAAATCAGCTGGGATTCCGCAATTCGACGGTGTCTCGGGTGGTGAAGTCATTCAGGCAGATCGAGAAGACCAAGCGGAGATCAGGCAGCGAAGACAGTTGTTTCGGTGAAGGCAAGGAAGGAGTTGAATCTGTTCAAGCGTCGATTGAACCCTTCGATCCGCGATGTGGCGAAGATGGCGGAGGGTTCCATCTGGTTTGTCCAAAAAACGATAAAACGTGCTGGTCTCCATGTCTACAAGGTCAGGAAGGCATCAAACCGGAACGATAAACTAAACACGGTAGACAAAACCAGCGCTAGGAAGCTGTACCGAAAGTGACTGACGAAACCGAGGTGCATAAAGATGGACGACAAGACTGTAAGAAGGCGGACAAAAAGCAATTGCCGGGCAGGAGTGTCACGTTGCCACATCACCGTTGGCCGTTCCCGAGGAGGTAAGGAAGAAGAAGGTCAAAAAGTTCGCCAAAAAGTTCTTCGTTTGGCAGGCCATCTGTTGGTGTGAGGAAATGAGCCAGCCATACCTCATGACGGGTACAATGAATGGACAAATATACCGAGACGAGTGCCTCCAGAACCACCTGCTTCCTTTCTGCAGCCTCATGGAGGCGAGACGCTATTCAGGTTTGGCAAAAGACCCACCGAACTCGCCGTCCAATCATGAAGGCCAAACTTCGTAAAACACCTAAAGTGTTCGAGAACAAGCTGGCTCTGATGAAACAGCGGGTAAAAGTATCAAAAGAAGTCAGCCCCACTGTTGCCTTAAACCTTTTGAGTGATTTCAAGGATAAAGTGTGGGCATTGGGTCATGGAGAGGAGATCCACTTAACCAATTAAATAGAAACCCAACCATAATGTTGTAGTTTATTTCCTGAAAATTTGAAGAAAATCCTACTAAAAAAGGAATTTTTGACGACCATTTTTGTTTGTCTCATTTTTTTCGAATACAGTCTTTGTCGATCCTTTCCAGCAAACTTCCTTGCAGCGCTACAATGTCGAACTTGCGGACCCTCAATAAGTCGGAAAGAATGCGGGTACTTCTCAAGAAATTGAGAGACTTACAGCTCCATGTTCCGAATTTCCAATCGTTAGTCCGTTTTCGTCACATGGGTCTAAGCCGATTTTTTCGGTCCTTATTAACATTGTGTGTTTCCTTCTTTCTTCTTTCTTAGCGTTTCAAGCTTATTGCTTTCGCAATTAGCTTATTCCGTGCTCTCAACTTAGTTTTCTAAATTTACTTACACAGCTATTAATTGAAAGTTTTCGATGCCAGCTACCATTTTTGTATGATTATGGTTGTGTGGCAAGTACAACCATATTCTATGGCCAAGGAGACGAGATATTTTCCTTAACGAAAAATTCCTAGACCAGACCAGTAATCGAACCCAGCCACCTCCAGCATGGTGTTGCTTTGTTGCCGCGCCTTTACCGACTGAGCTAAGGGAGGACCCCTACACTTATATTTTTTACGGCTGGCTTGTATGGCCTGCACCTACCCCTTGCCTCGCACGAGAACGATAACCAGTCGCCCCTTACATGGAGAACATACGCTGTTTTAAGCCGCCCCTAACATGGAGAACAGACGCTGGATAGGCTGAACCATTCAAAGCAGGGATCCCTCCTTTCCCGTTAGCATACGACCAAGGTCCCACCGGGGTTGGTTGCGTGAATTTTTCTATGGTTACTCGTACCTCAGTCTGCTCCACAGGGAGGAAGTGAGAGGACTTACTGGGCAAGAAGCTAAGGACCACTAAGTGGGGTCTCTTTCATGGCTACCGACATACCGACTTGGCTTACATAAATAAGCGCCCATTGTCTGCTTTTGGGCGATTTCGATTACTATTAACATCCCCCCTCAACTTTTGACGAAATTGAGTCGAATTGGACTCAATTTTGAATTGTCATGTAATTTTGGATTTTTTTATTTATCAGTTTAGACGCAATCATGACAATTGATTTGTGTAACAAGTTCTCCGTTAAATATGAAATCCACGCGATCTCGCTCAATCCTACCATAATTATTTATGCTCATTAACTTATGTGATTTATGCCGGACATAATTGTTAAGTCAATCTATAAAAAAATATGGTGTTCGGAATATTCTCCGACACATGTAATATCCTATTATAGGCAGACAAAATAAATGAAAGAAAAACTGTTAAAAAAAATTCTGGTGAAAAATTGATGACCAATTTTTATTTAAATTTGAATCTAAATACCAGAAAATATTGCAAATTAGTCAACTCAACGTACCTATTGCTTCCCAAATGCTACCAACTTCTTAAAAGGTTTTGCCCAAAGGCAAATTTTACAGAACAATATGAATAACATGGCATACGATGCATTATTTTTACGATCTCTTATTTTGTTTTGAAGTTTTGAAATTACTATAGTTTTTCGCCTCAGAAAACTTTCGTTTTACTTTAATGCAAAAAATCGCATTAATTCTTTTAAAAAAATTAAAATTGGCACTCTTAATGTTCAATTTTTTTTTGCTGAAAACAACGTGATTTGACATCAAAAACCTACCACATATCTGAAGATTTAGAACACCCGAAACATCTATGTTAAGTAGCAATTTGTTACTATACAACTTGGGTTTTGTTACTATTTTGGTTAAACCGCTATTTTATTGTTTAGCTATTTTAATTAAACGGGAAAAACAATAAATTCAAAATCATAATATCAATGGGAAGTCTGACCATAATCCCTTCATCTTAATCCAAAAGCGTAGTTGAATTTCGCATTGCATCTCAATTTGAGTTGGAATTCTTCTGCCTACGTCTTCAAAATTGCAACGAAATCAATAAAATAAAGTACGCACCTAATTACTCACTTCGTATATTTATTGACCTACAATCAATCATGGCTCCAAGTAACCACTCATTCTCAATTTTCCGCATAATCAGGCGAAACCAAAATTGTTTGTAAACAAAACACCCATCCGTTCCGAGTTTGGCGTGGCATGCGCAACAAACCCTCACAAACACGAGCGATTCTGTGGATACAAGAAATCTTATCGGTATGCAAATGTTAGCCTTCGCACGCTTCTTGCTCAAAACTGGATGCATTTTTTGTGACGAAATCCCATGATCGATATAACCTTCAACCTCGATCGCTTTCAATCAAGATTCAATATCGGTCATTATAAGCATTGAGAAGCTAGCAAAATTTAAATATGTTATGAATTCCAAAATACAAAAAAAAAAAAACACCTACTCTGGTTACGGCATACTGGATAAAAGTCACGGAACATGCATTTCGTCGATTCCATGTGGCACGTGTAAACAGTTTTGCGCAGTATTCGTAATAATTCAGTTTGGAATCGTTCTCTGATGCCGGTAACAAAACGAAAATTCGATTCGCTCATTGAAGTCGAACAAATGGAATGAATCCACTCGAAGCTAACGGGTTGATCCGCGTATTAATTTCATCCCTCAAATAATGGGAAAAACAATTTGTCATTTCCCCGGCAACCTGACCCTGAACGGCAGGCCTAGTCCCATCCAGATCGCCAAAATTCAAATTTTTATTTCACTAACGGAAGTGCTCGTTAAAGCAGGCGGTGGCAGTTGTTTGAAGCTACTACGGCCTCAAGACGGGGATTCTATTTTTGGTCGTTATACTTTCATTATCATCTCACTCACTTGTCGCTGTCGTTTCGCTTAGTCGGAGGATGCGACTCGAAGCGGACGCTTCTTCCTTTTTATTTCATTTACGTATCGCACCGCACATTGCCCCCTCGAGCAGAACCAAGAATACGTATAGCTATAGACCAAGTGGCAACATGTGTAGAAGAATAATGTCGATCAAGAGCAGGTCAGTCAGAAGTTAAAACGTAGATAGTGTTGTCCGAAACCTTTAGCCTCTTTCAACTGTTAAGACACTGACGTAACGCGTTTACGATGGAGGATAACTCTCACTTTCGGAAAACAGCAAACCGATTCAAGAAATTTTCCATCTCCACTGCGTGACTCACTGCTCCTCCTTGAGTGATACAAATATATTTCATGACATGAAGATCGCTCAATTGACAATTCAGTTGATTCACGCACCGACTGCGGTGCCACGTTACGGTCAACGTCCCCCGCCTCTGCAACATAGAGCGTCGAAAGCTCAGACTGAAATTATTAATTTTACCCACATGACTAAGTTCAACCAACGGTGATGGACGGTCGCCACATGCGGAAACTATTTCAACCGGCTCGGAATAAGTTGTTTCGTCCGATGCGCGGAATTATTCCAGTTGAATTTTGTGTGTTTTTTGATAAGTCTTCGCCCAGCCAGTGCCTACTATCCGGTACCTACACAAGGAAGAAAGCACATCAAAAGAAAAAGTCGTCTCTGTAACAGTGCAGAGCTGTTTCTGTTTACCTTACTAGTATTTCCTTTGTTTTGTTTTGTCCAAGTTTCGCAGGGTGATCGTGAGTGAGTAGGAAGTCGCAAATTGAGCTCAAGCGTAGCTATTTGGTGTAGGTGAGGTTTGTGTTGCTGTATGTCGTGTGAGCAACTTTTATTTAATCCAAGAACAAACCACAAAGAAGTGAACCGTTCTGGTTTTGATTCAGCTAATAGAATCAGAAGGCATACAAATGGAAATGATTAAAATCACACTCTGCCGCTGACATGATTTTGGTGGGTCCCGTAGGAGATACTGTTATGGAGAACAATAGTTCAGATATGGGATTGAATTAATATTGCTGCTTGTTCCAATATAGTCTTTATTATCAGAAAAATTCCAATTGTAAAATTACCATTTTGTGTTTTGAAAGACGCAACTGTTAACAACTAGTAGTAAGCCGACAAAAAACTTACAGCGAAGATACAGTTTTCATATAAGTTGCGCATTCAAAAACACCAAAATGGTAATTTTACAATTGGAAGTTCGGTTGATTATAAAGGCTACATCACAATGAATCGTTTTCAATTGGAATACACAGCAAAAATTAGAAATGTTAGCGGACGCATAAAATTGCCCCTCGTTTAATTACAAGCCAAAGCGTAAACAACGAAATTGTGTGTAGTATTTAATACAAAAGACAGGATTTAGACGATATCTGTTTTAAATTAACATGAAATATACCATGAACTAATGCCAAATCTAGCATTCCATATATGTGTATGAGATAACGCAGAAAATTACATGTTTATTTCAAACTGTGCATCGAAACCCTAGTCCTATCAACTTCAACTTATAGCACTGACGCATCAAAAACATTACACACATAGATTTTTTTTTAATCGAAATGTTCATAATATTTTATTTTATTTATTCCGTGATTATCGAGATTTTCAGCCCTGGGCTGGTTCATCTCCCGTCGTGGTCACTCAAATACATTTGGATATTTTCGTAACTTGTCCGGGACACAGTGGTCAAAAAGTCGCTTTTAACGCTCTAAACTGATAGCTCCCTTAATAGTGAAGCTAGAGCGATGGTGTCTTTGGCAAAGTTGATGATATGACAAGCTTCATCATTTGACGGCATGATTTTTGTGATCAATCCCCCTAAAAGTGAGATAAGAATTCAACTTTTTTTTAGGATTTTAAGATAGAGAGTTGATGTCTTCAGCAAAGTTGTAGAAAAAGTCAATACAAACAACTTTGCTGAAGCTACACTGATAGGCAAAATAAAGTGCCCACCTCATCGTTTTTTCAATTTCTCTCATTTACTTGGTTCAAATTAAAGTAAACACACTGTATTTTTTTTTTATCTTATTTTTTATATTCTTTTTAAGTTTCACTTATGGAATACTGAAAAAAAAGAGTTTTACTTAAAGAAAAAAAAAATCAATTTGTGTTGAAAAAAAAACAGTGACAAAATAAAGTGCCCACTTCATTTAGGCTACAGAAAACATAAATTAAAGTATAATAAAAGCATTTCAATAATTGATGTGTCCTCCTTTGGCCTTCAGGACCTCCTGCAGGCGCTTCGACATGCTCTCGACCAGGTTCTTTAGGTGCTGTGGATCTAGCTCTTCCCAGGCGCGCTCCAGGGCTTCAAAATAGTTATTTTTATTGGTAACACCAGTTTTGTCAACCCTGGCATCGGGAATCGCCCACAAATTCTCGATGGGATTGAGGTCCGGGCTTTGTGGAGGCCATTCCAGCGGTTTGATCCGACAAGACCGGAAGAAAGACTTGGTCTTCTTGGCAGTATGCTTCGGGTCGTTGTCCTGCTGGAATACGAACTTCTCTTCAAGGCCCGTCTGGATCAGCGAAACCTCCAGATTTTCTCGCAGGATGTTGATGTAAGAATCTGCCGTCATTATCCCGTCGATTTTCACAATGCTTCCCACTCCACCCTACGAAAAACACCCCCAGACCATCACATTTCCTCCTCCATGCTTCATCGTGCCTTGGATGTGGCGCTCCTGAAGCTCCTCTCCCGATCTGCACCAAACACGAACCCGCCGCTTTCGGTTAAACAGCTCGAATTTTGATTCGTCCGTCCAGAGAACCGTTTTCCAGAACTCTAGGGGCTTATCAGCATGCTCCTTAGCAAACTTAAGCCGTTTGGCTTTCTTTGCCTTGCTGATAAATGGGCGCTTCCGGGCAAGTTTGCTATTCAACCCCTGTGCTACGAGACGGCGACGAACAGTTCGACCGGAAACTGATAACTGAAGGGTTTCCTGGATCTCGCGGACAGTTACCTTCGGGTTCTTCTTGACTTCGCGCATGATCTTGGTGTCCGTTCTCGCATCCGTTTTCCGCTTCCTGCCTCTGCCAGGGCGATCCACCACTGATCCAAACGTTTTAAGCTTCAGAAGAATTTTGCCAACCGCTGCCTTACTGATACTGTACTTCTTAGCGACAGCCCGGTGCGATTCACCGTTTTGCACATCACGAACGACCAATTTTCGGATACACAAGGGAATTGCTTTCGAAAGCACTGCGTTCTCCATTTTTTCAATTGAATCAAATGCGATCACGTATACAAATGCACCAGGTTGAGCCGTTTGCTTCAAAACATGTCAAAATATCAAAACATAAACAATCGAGGAGTCTTCCAATGGAAACTTATCGAAAACATATCGATTTTTGAAGTGGGCACTTTATTTTGTCACTGTTTTTTTTTTCAACACAAATTGATTTTTTTTTTCTTTAAGTAAAACTCATTTTTTTTCAGTATTCCATAAGTGAAACATAAAAAGAATATAAAAAATAAAATAAGAAAAAAAAACTACACTGTGTTTACTTTAATTTGAACCAAGTAAATGAGAGAAATTGAAAAAACGAAGAGGTGGGCACTTTATTTTGCCTATCAGTGTATATAAATCGTATGTTTCACCCAATTGGAGATATAGAGTGTTTTATAAGAACTAACCTTCAAAAACACATTTTTCATCGAAACATTTTGTTTTTAATTTTAAGGAAAGTATAATGTTCTACAAAGTTATTTGCAATATCGCAAAAATTTATTGTTGACAAATGGTTGGGACAAACACATATCGACCGGTTCTTTTGTTGCTATTTTTTCACGGTTTTTGAAGAAAAATTGTTTCCTTGGCCCTAACACAACGACATCGGAAACGGAACCGAATTTAAATCATACTTGTCAACCTGGTGTTGGTCACTTCCATTGTTAAGCAGCTCAGACAAGATGATGTTTTTGATTTATGTTGACGGAACTAATTCAGTTGTCGCACATTTACCGCTTCCTTAATTTTTTACTGAGATAAGCATTCTAAAACTACGCTGTCGTGCTGTTATGCACATGCTTCTATAGGGTTTATATTGATCACCATTATATTTCAGTCTTCAAACTCGTTAACCATACTCGTTACCCGTGGCGAAGTCATAAATGAGTAAATATTACTGTCAAAAGAAGTTAAAAATGCGTATACTGTGTTGGTAATATTGGCGTCAACGTCAGTGGCGTCAAAAATGCGTAACGCAATTAACCAAAATATAAGGATATAGGGGAACTGCCCCCATATTAATCTCATTGTTCCTATATTCATCCTACGATGAATCAAACAATTGGGCAGTTGAAGGATTAGTTAGTAATGTTTGTTGTACTTATTTGACGTAAGCAAACATTATTAGAAAACGAAACCGATCCTTCAACTGTCCAATTGTTGGATTCATCGTAGGATGAATATAGGAACAATGAGATTACTATGGGGGCAGTTTCCCTATGTATTAGTTTCAAAAACTAATACAGATTGGATAAAACTATTCTTGTTTCCTGATATTGATTCATTAAAATGGAGAAAAGTAATTCTCTTCTTGGAGTAAAAAAACACATTTTGACTTATCTGCGTTATTCTCAAAAGTGCTCCGAGAAAAATTATATGGTTGTACCGATAATTAAATCATGATCAAGATCATCAAGACTATTGCATATACTGGTTACAATTACCATGAAAATGGTCGAAGAAATTTTTTCATCATCTCATTTTTGACTATGGTCACGGTTACAGGGACTATTTTGACATTATAGTAAATATTGAATGAACTTTTTGAATGGTCATTTTCATCATGATTATAGTCGGTTGAAAATCATTTTTTAATGGTAAAATTAACTATCAAATTTTTCTCTGTGTGAGCAAACAATACTCATAAAAAGAGTATATTATTTTATTTCCTAAAACTTCTCAATCTGACACTATTAAGTAAAACATACTACATTAACATAGAGTTTCTTTTCTTTAATTTGTCACCCTCATACTGTTATCATGTCCACCAAAACACTAAACTAAGAATCCCTGTGGCATTCAAAACGTCCTTACTCTACCTTATCAAGATACTCGTCGAACAACTGCACGCTCAACGCTTTGGTGTTAGCCTCGCGAATTATGTCATTCAGATTGGTAATATAGCCCGACAGTTTGCGAATCTGTCCGCTCTGGTACTCGATCAACTTCTCGTCCAAATAGTGAGCAACGTCTGGATCGTTGTGCTTGGTGCTATCGGCATGGGAAATCTTCTTGTGGATACGATGCGCTTCGGTAGCCAGGATGTCTCGTTACTCTGCAACAAACTGGCCACATCATGGATGCTGTTTGGTCCTTCGCCACCGCCCACCTGAACATTAGCACCACGACGGCTTTGGTACTTGAACTTGATCAGATCAATCGTATCCTCCCAGGCCTTGTCCGATGTTTTACGGTGAAGCTTTTCGAATCCCGGACGGTCCATGCTGTACGTGTCGAACACGGACGAGAGCAGAAGAAAATCGAATGATTTGTCTAACATCTGCTTGGTGAACTTGTTCAAGTCGGTCTGAATGTGTGGAAATCCGGAGAACAGTGACGTGCAGGTTCCTTTGTCGATTGAGCATGTTCCGGCACCGCTGACAGCTCCATTAGTGCAACTGGGAAATATTTGCAAATAATCGATAATCACCACCAGCTTATGAAGTAGGAAAGAATTTTCAGCAATGTACGTGCACAAAGAACAGCAAAAGTGATTATGACAGTTTTACCGTTTATACACGGTAGAATGAATTAACCAAATTGAAAGTTAAAATATATTTTGATTGCCTTTTTCACCACCAGATGGTTCTGTTGGCAGCGCTACACGGGTCGCCTAACATGTATATGTGGAAAAAGGAAGTGATTCAAATTGTTAATATAGTATATGTTATTTTATCCAAATTGCAATATAATGCTAATACGACTTATAAGCCCTACGTTAGCCGTACATCAGCCTTAAAACTTTGTGGGATGAAGAGGCTGGCATCTCTACATGCAGGCCAAAAGTTGTTCCTGAACTTTTAAGAAAGATCTTTAAAAATCCAGTCACCACATAACCTTAGAAGTGCACGACGTGAAGGGACCGTCCACAAATTATATGCTGTCAAAATAGCAGTGGCGTCTCGTCCGCATGTATGATCTGTTCTTTGAACGGCTAGACAGTTGTTTCACTAAGCGTGTAGATCCCCTTCAAATGAGAGGACATCATTATAAACATAAGACAACCAAAACGTGTTCACTTTCGCGAATGGACCCAAACAAAAATAAAACGATAAGTTGACATTTTCTATAACTTCCGATACGGTTCCGTTCTCGGTTGGAAATTTTGAAATTGCCCATGGGTTTTCCCGATGCCATATTTTTCACGTTTCTTCAGGAAATTTCTTATGAGTGTTTCTTTTCTATTGATTCTCTTGGCTATTTTGCGTTTACTTAAACCGATATCCTTTAATTCGAGGATCAATCTCCGCTCTGCTTTGTCTAGGAACTTTGCATTTCATGCTTGAAAAGCATCAACAGTATTGCTATGCTGTTTTACATTATTACACACAAGCTCGTACAGCCACATCATGACACGCATGACAGATATTCAAGATGTGCATACAAAGGTGGTGTAAGTCTTAATAAATCAACTGCGCTTCATGAATTTCGCACCAAAATGTTATGTCAAAAAATAATAATGGCTCAAGGGATTATGAAAGCATTGCAATATATACGTGTATACGCAATAAAAAACAACAAAATTAATTAGATTGAATTACTTTCATTTTCTTCAAAAAGATTAGAAAAACAACTGTGCATTTATAGTAATCTCGCGCTCTTGAGGTATCAACTAACTGGATAGCAGGCTTAATTTTTTGATAACTATCTATGATATATAAGCATTCTTTGATGAACTATTCTTCCGCCAAAGTCAGGACTAAGGTACAGTGGGGTAAGTGGGAAAATGGGGTAAGTGAAAATAATATTTATATATTCTTTCCCCAACAAGTGTGCACTGCATTTTCATGCGGAAACCTTACAGACCATTTAGATCATCCCTATCAATGAAAAAGTCATGTGATGTTTAGCCCCTGTAACAAAAAAAGACCAAGAAGTTGTTTACCTATCAATTCTCAGTCGTGCGCAAGTTGAGCCAATTGAAATCGATATTTTCTCCGAGAAAAAATGCAGAATAAACTCCCTTGGTGCATTGGTAAGTAGTTTCTTTCAATAGTTATGCATTTTGATGGCAAAAGCCTTAAAAGTATTCGGTTTTAACAATAAAAAGTCATAAATTATACTACCTAGTTTTGACAGCCGGAATATTTTTTTTTCACTTGCCCCACATGTGGGAACACGTTCCCTAAATATTGATCCTATTTTTTTCCATACACTTTTAATTAACTGTCGAGTACGTATGCCAGCATAGAATTGATTGAACGTAATAATCATGACTAAGTCACCTGGATTTATTTTCATATGATTTTTTCCCCCCTCCCCCCCCTGTACCTTATATAAAAGTAAACAGAGTAGATATTTTGTGTTTCTCACGAAGAATGCATAGATTGTGATGAAACAAATGCTTCTCTATATTTTTTAGTATGCTCCACCCGTTCCGAAAGTTGACAAATTAAGATGCTTGCTAATCGTGGAAGTTTCTATTATAATCACCGTCTTACAAAATATTAGCAACAAAATCAAAGTAGATGATTGGAATGGTCTGACCAATTTGTACAATTTGATGAAATTAAACTTCCTAAAGAAATATGTTCCCTTTGAGCTGTAGACGCACCAGCTTTAATATTTTTTTTCAGCTCAACATGCTACTAATAATAATGTATAATACTGTATACGTAGTTTTCACAAACCAATTCTAGGGTTTTTTATTTCATTTGAGCGAATCTAACATTGAGAGACTCTCTTTGACTACTTTCTCTTTCATTCATATTCCAATCACCTTTACGTTTTTCATTTTACTATTTGTAGAGTATGCTAGCCAGCACTGTTGTGTTTAGATCTGTACTAAAGAATGCCTCGAGCCGGCGTCGGTGGTGTAGTGGTAAGCGTGACTGCTACTTGGCACCGCAGTGGGTCTGGGTTCAATCCCAGTCGACGTCGGTGGTTTTTCTGAGGCGAAAAAATCTGGTCACGTCTTCCTTCGGAAGGGAAGTAAAGCCGTTGGTCCCGGCTCATATTCATGAGTCGTTAGGTAGGGTCCAGATGGTGGAGTCGTCTTCCTGGCGTCGGTGATTGTCACCATGTGAGGAAATAGGCCGACGTAAAATAAAGAAGACAAAAAAAATGCCTCGAAAGTTTTATAATGGCGCTGTAATGAATGAAAGAGAGTGAGCCCGGAGAGAATCTCTCAATGTTAGATTCGCCCTAATGAAAAAAAAAACCCCGAGAATTCATACTGTATGCCATATTTTGATGCTCTTCGTGGGTTACACTAGTTATTTGGGATATTTCGTGCGTAACAAATAATGTGTATTAATGAGATGAATTCGACTTGGCTTTTTTTTGCATCGATATTTCAGCATGGTCCATATCGTGTGAAAAAGGGAAATACTCATGTTGGTGCGTCAACTTTGACGCCAGCTGTGGTCCAAACCACTGTATGAAAACAGTTCAAATTTTGCCACATTATTTTTTTTTTTTTAGGCTATGGTGAAATTTTTAATACGCTACCTAAATTTTTCACAAAAATACGGATTTCATTTTTTATCAAAACTTCAAATTTATAAACTTTATCAACTTGAAATTTTGATCATTATGTTGTCAAATTTTCAGCCAAAACTATTTATAATTGACAAAGTTACAGAAGTTTGAACATGACATTTTTTGGAAGCCAAATTATGCTCGGATTTTTTTTTTGCTACTGAGTGTATAGAATTTCAACCCTATTTTGTTGTACGGATAATTTTTGGACACCCTGTAGATCATAGTTTGTCGAGTACATACATTTTGACTTTTGTACCATTCTAAAGTGTCCTTTGCGTAATGACATAACGCCAAATCAGGCCAAAACACTACTTGACCTTCGTGCTGCTTGATCATCGGCAATAATCGCTTCTGGAGACATTCTATTTTTTTTTTTTTTTTTTCTCCCTCTCTTTTTTTGGGCCCAGCAGATTTTTTACCCCCCCCCCCCATCTTCCCCCCCAACCCCCACCCCCCCTACCCAATTTTCCGAAAAAAATTCCCCTCCCCCGTTGGGGGTTTTTTTTTTCCCCCCCTAAAATAAAAATTTGGGGCGGGGGGGGTTTTTTATATTATATTCTCACACACGTTCCTCCCCCCTTTATTACCCACCACACCCTCACCACACAAAAACAAATAATGGTTTCCCCCCCCCGTTTTTCCCCCGCCCGCCTTTTTTTTTTTTTTTTTGTTTTTTTTTTTCTTCCGGTATGTTTTTAGCCCAAGTCTTTCTTTGGCACGCATGACGTTACTCGACTTGATCTGTCGCTTGATATGGTTTATGAGATATCCACTACTAAAGGGTGTATTCGATAAAAATGGTACACACATATTTACTCACCAAAATTAAACCGATTATCGGATTTTCTTGAAATTTTCAGGGAATGAAAAACTACTAATGAGATATGATTTACAAAATTTATTTTATTCCATTTCATCTTCCATCCCAAATGCCCGCACCTTCCTTTTCACTCCACCCATAAAATTTTGTGCAACCGATTTTCCTAGTGTTGTTGTTTTTAACACAATTTTCTTCAACTCCACCTCTGTTTTAATACACTGATAAAAAAGCAATGATAATATCTATGTGTCTCAAACATGATTTTTTGCAATTTGATCAACAAATGAAATCTATTTGTAACCACACATACTTCCTATGTGTACAAATAACCACTATCTGTTCCCGCACATACTTTTCATTTGCCACATAATCTTCGTGTGTGTATCTCGGAGGGTTCTTTTTATGTGTGAACAAATGGATATTATGTGGAATTTTACATGGATTTTTGCCAATGTGTGGATTTGTACCCGTGTAGTTTTGGGATGTTTATGAAGATGTTGAAAAATTATGTTTCGGTACCACTCCAACACGTTTCGAGCGTAGTGGAAGGAGGCTAGATTAGGCCAAAACAAAGTTGATTCTTTGTGCTTCCTTATGAATGGCAAGAGACACTTCTTAAGTCACTGTTCCGTGGAAATCACACCGTTGATTGTACCGGAAGTGATGAATGGAGCACTTATTTCACCACATCCGCAAATCGCCTGATCTGGAACTTCTTTGCAAATTTCGGTAATTTCTTCTTTCGAACATCCTTCGGAATATCGAACTTAGACTTGGCAACGAAATATTCTTGCCCAGGAAGTTGACGAACGTCGGCCTTGACGTATGTTTCGTCATCCATCACGATGCAGCACGATTTGGTGAGCAACTTCATGTAAAGCTTCCGGGCGGGGGTTTTCGCAGTGATGTCTTCCATTTCATTCCGGTTTGGGGCTACTTGCACTTTTTACACATGCAACCCAGCACGTTTCATAGTGTTCTGCATAAAACCGACTGACACGTTGGACTTTTTAGCGACATCTCGAATTGACATGTTTGGACGGTTCTTGAACTGTTGCACCACTTTCCTGGCCATTTTACTGTCCATTGGACCACTTTTACGACCATTCCCTTCCTTCCTTCGGGCACTCAGACGCTCCTTGAAGGTTCACACGAGACACAGTTGTATTTGCAATTCCAAGCTTCTTAGCGATCCATCGGTGGGACGCCTCTGGATTTTGATTGTAAGTGCACAATTTGTGTTCACGGAAAGTTTCTTGTTTCGACAACATGACTGGAACTACTGTATGATTAACTATGAAACATGACAGATGTAAACAAGACACTACGAATAAAATTTGCTCATATGTTCATGTTTTTTACTCATACGGTTCAAAAGTTACTTAAAGTTTCTCGGTGTGCGATTTTTATCGAATACATACTTTATCTTCCAATGGAACCATTATCCGGAACAACCGGAACAGGCTCTTGGATGGCCAAATGTCTGTATGGCGTTCGTTTTGAGATGTGATTTGATTTGTTGTATGGGATTGTTATTTGAAATGTCTATGTTGACTTGATCATGATTGATGAAACACATTTCACACTGTGTGGCGTTGTTAATACGCAAATCCTCAAATGATCTTTTAAGAACCGTTGCATTCCCTCAAAGTCACTGTTTGGTGCGGTGTTTGTGCTGAAAGGGTCATCGGCCCGTACTTTTTGACGATAACGGCGTCACCGGAAAGGTCGATGCCCGGCCATATATATTGGCAGATGAGGAGGACGAACGTGACATAGGCGACTGTTGATTCCAGCAAGACGACGCCGAGCCGAATTTATTGGGTGTCATGTTCCCGAATCGACTGATGTCGAAATACGGTGATGTCCACTGGCCGGTTCGTTTACCAGATTTGACCGCACCTGACATTTTTCCAAGTGGAGATACCTGAAGGGAAAGGTTTATGCCGATGAACCAGGCACTCTCCAACAACTTAAGGCCAATATACGCCGAGAAATCACTGCCATTCAACACGAAACACTCAGAAAAGTGATGGAAAATGTCGAAAAACGGTCCGATTTGTGGTCTCAAAGTGACCAAACAAAGTGTAACGGCCCGTATTAAAAAAAAATGTGGGATCCGGGGGCCATCAACTTGTGGGTTAAATGTTTGATCCTTAGTATAGCTATGTCCATGTCGTACGAAAGAATAAGTGAACCTAATTTTAGGGCCTGTTCATAAACCACGTAGACTCATTGTTGAAAATCTCTTTTCTAATTTTCAGTAGTAAACGTTGGCAAATTTCTTAAAATTTCACTATTATTAGTGAAAGTTTTTTAAGAGGTGTTGTTTTTGAGTGAAGGAAACGAATACTACCCTATTTTTAGGACGCTGGGATAATATCCCAAGTAACAATTTTAGTTTTATTCCAGCTGTATATCACTCCTCCCTGCTTTGTTGATAAAACTACATTCAAAACTGTTTTGTATACCACTCGGTTGTGAAAACAAGTTAATAACACCTTTATAAGACCATAAAGTTGAAAATGTTCTAGTAAAAGATGCTATGACCACTTGAGAACCTTCATAAAACCTATTGGCTGCCATTAAAACCAACATACAGCCCAATGGCCACAGCTCTCAAACTTCACTGTGATATCGTGATTGGTTTTTGTTGTTCTGCTTTGTTCGATTCTCTGCTCTTCTGATTCATTAGCAATAAATAATATCTATGATAAAAGTTCTAGTGTTATATCAGGTTACAACTACTTACCCGATCCGCCAGCAGTACAGGAATTATTTTAGCAAGAAACTAATAATTGTGAGTAGATTTGTAAATAACATTCGCCGTGAAACTGAAATATAACTTACAGCTAAAGCTGATCCCTACAAACTGCGAGTTTTAGTACGGGACTGCTAAGAAACGTTTCTACTAGTTCATTTGCATTACATTTAAAATTTGGTGGATTTGTTTTTCCACATTTCAATTATTTCTTATATTTCAATATGGCGATTGGAAAAAATCACAGTTTTACTCAAAAGCCAATTTATCTGCCCAATGATTACTATAAAACCAATTTGCCGTTTAATGCATTTACTGGAGGCAAAATGGTTTCAAAATTTTCAAATTTTTTCAACCGACGCTAATAAGATAATATGAATGAGTCCTAAAACGGCATTTCAAAACAGCATTTTACGAGTTCATAAAGTCGAAATAAAACCTTTGATATTAGTAAAAGGAATTAGAGGAAGCAAGGTTTTAAGATTATTGTAAACAAGCTGTGTAGGTTCTCATAAACCTGAATAAAGTATGGAAGCTATTGGCACCTCTTGGTGTCATAATAAAACCAAATTGATTTCTAGTGGCTTTCAGGAAACCTTAATAAAACTTAATAAAGCTGGATGGTTTTGGTAATGTTACTTAGGATGACCAAACTCATGGCAACACACCCTGCATCATCATTATTGCACTTCGTATCCACTCAAAACTGCAAGCAATAATCGCGAAACTTCTCATGACCTTCCCCAATTCTCGGCATAAACAAATCCTCCACTTCATTCGGTGAAATCATTACTAATAGCGCAAGGCTTTAATTATCTCTTTTTTATTTCAAGAAATAACCTCGACTCACCATTCTTGCTGTTTCTCGTGCCATTCTACCCGGCGGTGGCGTGTAGATCTCAAATGCAGCCACAGCAGTTTGCGCAGAATGAAAGGTCGTGGCGACATCCGAATTGCATAAGCTGCATATAATTAGAGTGGCGATTGTGATACTTGCGAAAATGGAACACAACTGTGCCACTCATTCAAAAACTGCAAAATTGCAAATTTCCCTGCATCGCAGTACGGCAGTACTCGACAGTGAATGTCATTTCATCCTTTATTTATCGGAAAGATAGCTGAATTTGCGATTTACACTTCCAATCCATCATTGACGAAACGCCACCGCTCCTAAAGATCAGTTCGTCAACCTTTTGATTCGTTAATTTCATCCAACTCGTCAAAACATTTCGACAGACGATTGAAGAAAACGTGATACCCGACCTTCGCCCGGCTTGATTGCAATAAAAAAAAACAACAACTCAGCCAAAAGTAAAAACATCCACTACGGGATTTCTACTACACTCCGTACGATCGCGATCGCCACGCTCATTGCCACAGCTGTCGTTCGAAATTGAAAAATTACATTTGTGTCCAATTAAATCAATCAATGAATGTGATGAACCGCTTTCCCACAATATGGTTCCACTTGCTATCAGATACACTGAATTGGCTCTTTGTCTGTTCATCCACGAAAGAAATGTTCAAGACCATTCGGGTGCGGTCCTAAATTGTGGCAGCACCTCTATTCAGAGCACTGGGGATTGTCCATATGTTTCCCATATTTAAATGAAAATGCGTAACACACAAAACGATCGCCGGTCGTTGTTGCGGTGTCATGTGTCCAAATTTGTTTACACTTGCCCATTTATCTCATACTAACTGAGTGTTATCGCATCTAGTAGGACGTTAGTCGTGCCACGTAAAGTGGTTAATGACTGTTATGACTTTGGCTACTGGACACTTAACGGTGATCTCTTATTGCGCTTGAAGTAATAATAACGATTATAACCATAATACGTCCCATCAAGATCAATTAAATTTTAGAGTGGCATTTCTCACCTTCAAAGGTTGTAATGGAGGAGTAATTAAAAAAGCATAGCATGCTGAGGTTTAGAAAAGTCAGATTATAGTTACAGCTATACACACGCAAAATAATCGTTACGTTGTTTCCAAGTGAAACACACGTAATTTTTTTCACTGCCTAATGCAGTTAAAGTTTGGGTTTCGATGCCTTCCATATAGATTGTTCTAAACGACAATCACATGAAACTTTACGTACATTTTCACGTGGTATTTACCAGATTCGCAGTTTTACTGGATTTTTCAAAGCAATTTTAAATTACGTATTCAGGTGAAGGGCAGCAGAAATTTCACGTAGAAATAAATTCTCATGCTCTTTGATTGTTATACCCAGACTAGCCATCTATATTACGTGATGAACATATTGAGCACCCGTGGTTTGGCTGATTGATTGATTGATCCGTGATTGATTGAAGTCAGCTAAACAGAGAACCAACAGAATGTCACTTTTTTTTTCCTTCTGTAGAGCCAAAACACAACTGCATCCATTCAGAAGGATTATTGTTGTATGACCCATATTTGATTTGGTGCAAGTCAAATATCCTGTCACAATTAAGGTGTGATGGACATTGGTTGACATAGCCCCTGATCCCAGTTATGCTTGACTTGTTTTATAACGTCTAATACCCTACCAGGATCGTTTTGCCAAATTTCAGGGGGCTCTAGTAACCCCTCTCCAAATATATATTTTTTTTAACCAGTTTATTTATTTATACGGCTCAATCGCGTTAGCTTTACGGAGCCAAAAGGCAATGTTTGTGGGTTACACACAAAAAAACTATTTTAAAAAAAATATGATTCTTCTTCTTTCTTGGGGGCGATTTTATGTTAGCTTCTTCTTATTCTTTCGCAATTCTAGCCGACTCTTTTTGTTTACTGATCCCCGTTGACATGAATGCGGTGAACTGCAACAACGCACGATCGCGGGTATCCAACTCCTTCGGTTCATCAATACGTATTTCGGTGTCCACCGGCATGATGACAGATTCCTCCGTTTTATCTTGCAGCACCTCTAGCGTATCCAATTCTCTCTCACCTTCAGTTTCTGATCCTCCGGTGGCTGTACCTCCAGTTACTGCACATCCGGACGTTTTCTTCAGCTTACCGCTTTGCTGCTTTTCGTGACTTTGCACTTTCGGCTGACTCCGATTCTGCCGCTTGGGACAGGAAGCCATCAGGTGTCCCTCTTCCTTGCAGATAAAGCATTTGTCCTTGTTGCCTTGGTAGTATATATTTCCCTTCTGGCTGGCAAAGTGCAGCGATGACGGTATTTCCTGCTTCACATCCATGTACGCGCCCCGCACTCCAGTGTAGGCCGGTATGCCCAGCTCCGCCGGAAACTTCTCCCGCACGATACGTTTTACGCGTCCATATTTTGATAACACCGTAACGATCTGCTGGTCAGGAACGTCACGAACGTGTTAAACGTCGAGAGGAATGCAATGCACACTCAGAAAATTTTACAGTAAGTATTCGGTATTTTATAACCGAACTTTCAACAGCTGAACGTTCGGTAATCCGGTTTAACGGATTTCGGTCAAATTTGACAAGTTCCGGTAATTTTTTTTACCGGAATACTGTAAAATTTCACTGAAATCCGGTAAATCGGATTACCAAACGTTCAGCTGTTGAAAGTTTGGTAAAAAATTACCGAATACTGTAAAATTTTCTAAGTGTGGACATGCAACTTTTAAAGTAAACGGTGGTTCTAGGCGTGGAATCAATACATTTGTTACTTAGGACCTATTGCATTTGCATTTGTAGATGGGACGTGTTAGATGGGTCTTTTGGTAATTGATAACGTATATTGGACCTTCTTGATTGTGGTAAGCTTTAAGGAGTTTTAATCTTTAGATTCGCTCTCAAATCCATTAAAATCAGGGTGGCCACAGACTCGGGAAAATCGGGAAATGCGGGAAAAATGCAGGAATCCAAAATCATCGGGAAATATGCGGGAAAAAGTCGGGAATTTAAAAATCCATCGGGAATTTTTGTCTTATGGCAGGAACCATGCTCACACTTTTTTCAAATTGATGATTTGAACATGGATTTGATCACCATCTATTTACTTTTGGTAACGACAAGTGCGTGATTGCCAACTTATTCTACAAGCTACGAAGAGCAGTATCCATGGTCTAGCACAGATCCAAAGGATTCCGGTTTAGCACATTGCAAGTGGTGCAAACGTAGTATCAAAATTAATTCTATGGGCCGAGTTGCCTTCGCCAGCTTCAAATCAGTATTTTTTCCACCTCGAAGACACCAACCAGCGATGGTAATTTTAGCCATACAATCAAGTGTGATTCAAAAGTTGTACCTGCAACGCTCGATTGTGGTAACGATTTCGTCCTCGTTAATAAAGAGATCAATTTAAGTAGGTACTTTCGCTGCATTAACCCATGCTTACCCATGGTGTGTATAGAGCTCCAACATGTTTTTTTTTGAAAAATCCAGCACAAACAATTTGGATAATATTGTAATGCAATTTTTGGAACAGTTTTGTAAGCTTATAGCATTAATAGTACACTAAGGTTTTTTTTTACACGTGGGATACGTTCCAGATTTACTATGAAACAGTGTAAAAACAGACTAAATAGAGTTAATAAATTTAGATTCATAAACATTTTAAATTGCTTCGATTTTGTTTGCAAGTGTTACCTTTCCATGCAATGGTTAAAATACAGTTTTTAAAATTTTGAGTATTTACACCAAAAGTTGTGATTTTTTTGAAAAACCGCGATATGATTACTTTTTGCCCAAAATTTAATATGTGATTGGAATTTAGAGATACGACGATGGAGCGAGGATTTTCAATAAATAAGAAGTGTCTGGTGGTGAACCAAACTGAAATGGGTTTGGGTGCTCAGAGAATTGTCTACGAAGCCATAACGCTGGAACTGTTAACGACGTTGAAATTACGAAATGCCAAATACGGCGAGTCGCTGACAGCACAAAAAAGTGAAGGAGAATTTCTAAAAAATGTAGAGAGAAGCAGAAAGAACAGCAAAGAAAATATGACGCTTTTGGCCAATGTCGAGAGGGATGCAGCGTGCAATGCATTGACGAGTAAATAAAATGCTTCAAAATAGAGAGTAGATACCAACGGCTTTTGAAGTATAAGTATTTGTTATTGAACTTGACTTATTCAAGATTTTGTTAAAAATTGATCAAGAATAAAAATGTACATAGGTGGCAGACGGCGTCAACTTCTATTTATACTGCCTGTTGAGGAATTTTTGTGCGCTTCCACAACGAACAGTCAATGAATACACCAAACCAGCCACCGTACTCTGAATATGATTGTTTCAGTTTTTCTTGTTCCATTTGCACTAATTAACCTGCCCATATAGATTTTGATGTGCCACTGTTGCTTCCACATGACGTTTGAATAGCTGATCATTATTGTGTATCACTGTTTACATTTCAATCTATGACTCTGTGAGTCTCACGTGCCGGTACATTTATTTTTCATGAAAATGCGAAGCATCTCCCCGGCAAAGTGAAAACAGATCGTGCACAAATAGTGCACTTTTCCCAACGTTTCGCTGAGATTGCGAAAATGGAAGGTGTGAGCATCGGAGCAGTTTGTAACGCGATTTGGAAGTATGGTGAGGAGTCTTCCTTTCAGGACAAGACAAAATCTAAACCTAAACCGGGCCCATGGACCAAAACCTGGACCGGAAAATCACGCAAGCTTTCACAAAAAGGGAAAATCACGCAAGCTTTCGCAAAAGGGTATATCCGGTCGAGATGTGGCCAAAAAGCTGGGAACTACGGAAAGTAACGTCGACCAAACAAAGCCACGAAATGGACTAAGGACTTTCAACAAGCAGAAGTAGCCAAAACGAAGTGAAAAACAAGCAGCGTCTGTCACACCAAGGGCCCGTAAATTATACGATAATCAGCTGTGTAGAAAATTTGCATGATTATGGATGATGAAGCCTACGTGAAATTTGATTATAAGACCAGGTGACCACTTCTACACGGTCCGTGCTGGTTAAACTATTGACGATGCCGATATGTCAATTTTTACCGAAAAATTCGGTAAAAAAAAACAATTTGTGGAAGTGTGAGTCTGGAATTCTTTTAAATCCATTTGTAACAACTGGTACGATGACTGCTGATGTTTACGTTTGGGGATGCTTGGAGCGGAGCCAGCTCCCCATGATCCGGAAACATAATAATCCAGCATTGTTTTGGCCGGATTTGGCATCAGTGCATTACGCGAAGGACACCTTGTACAAAGCCAACGGAGTCAAATTCGTACCCAAGGAGATGAATCTTCCAAACTGTCCCCAGGCAAGACGTTTGAAACTATTTGGGCTCTGACAAAGGCATATTTGCGCAAACATGATAAGGCGGATTCCATCAAAACTTTTGAAAGTTTGGGAAAAAAGGATCAAAAATCATTGGCAAACAGTCTATGCAATGAGCAGTGTTCGATGAAAAGTTCGCTCTTTTTCGTACAATTAAATGGATCTCGGAAATGTCACGTTCAAGAAAAATATTGTAGAGAATATGAAAGTACAATAAGAACTCAATTTATGGTTATTTCCAAATCGTGATTAGACTTACTGGAAAAGCTTTAAAACTCTGCTGTGTTTTATTTGCTTAACCATCAACTCGATAGTAAACTTGGTGGAGCTCGTCATTGTAGATGCATGAACCGAAAGTTTTGCACCCTGTATCTGCGTCATGATTTGACTTTCAGACCGAGTATAGTCTGCATCATTTTGTACACGAAAACCGCAAATGCCTTACTATTTTTTGTTCGATGTTTATGCTTCTAGAAACTTGAAAGATAAATGACTTATATAGAGCGATTTTTGTTCTCGTTTGGAAACTGCGAGAAAGGTTTTGCAATACGTAAGAAGCCCGATTTGCAGCTGTTATCCATCATTTTGCCTAATTGAAACAAGCCAGAAGTATTCCAGATTGAACAATTTCCTCAACAACTGCAAAAAATATCTAAAAATCCAACTTATATTCACTCATTTTCCCAGTCGGGAAAATTAGGCAAAAATGCGGGAGAAATGCGGGAAAAATGCGGGAATTTTAAAATAAAGATTGTGTGGCCACCCTGAAAAAAACATATAAGAAAAAAAAATATACATTTATCTTCTTATTCTTTTTTTTTTATTTTCATTTCTTATATAAAGCTGCATATATCTTGCCTGGGGGGGGGGGGGGGGGGGAGGAAGGAAGGTCAAGATTTGTTACAGTACGTATAAAAGTTATGGGAAAAATTGTGATAGAGGGGACTGATAAATCTAAAACAAAATAGCAGACGTCATATTTGAACCGTCTTTAAATAAATATGCATCAAGTCTTATCAAATTTGAAAATTGTAATTTGATAAGACTTGATGCATATCCATTTAAAGACGATTCAAATATGACGTTATATGAATTTTCGAAATACTGTTTATGTCAATGAAAATTCATAGGTCTTTGCTTGATAGGGTTTTTATTTTATTGATTTCTCATATGTACCTTTTCACGGATTAGTAATTAACATAGTTTCATATATTTAATTTATAAATCTTTCACAAGCAAAGTAAATTTTTCTTTGGATTATCCAATGAATCAGAAAAACTTTTCGCTGAAATAGGTAAAAAGCAATGAACCTGTGTACCAGGTATTGTCTTTACGTGGCTATATAACTCCTCAAATTCTTCTGACATTTTTACATACTGTTCAGCTGATATGAAGCAGAAATTCAGTTTTGTAATACTTTTATTTGACTGTTCAACTGCCCAGTCATATAGTTCCTGAAGAGTTTTGATTGTGTTTCCATAATCTTAAGCAAGGCTTGCTCTTTTTGCCATTCGCTTGAGAGTACCACCAATAGCATCACATGGAACTTTCACACGAGACGTTGCAAAGAAGTGCCATTCTGCTTCCAATCCATACTTGGACTTGAAATTGCACAAGCTTCCAACGTTCTTTTTGTTCTTGTAATAAGCCGCTGCTCCATCTGATATGAAAATAATTTTTGAGCAATATATTGAATTTTGTTTAATTGAAAGCTAGCAATTTGTATATAAACAACTGAACTGGTCAATACTTCAGATATTATGATAAAGCTTATGTTTTACAATTTATCGTCTTTCTTGTAATATACTTCAAAGTTTTGGTAATAAACGGGATCAACCACCTGATTTAATTGTATTATCACTAAAGTTTAAAAAAACTAATAAATTATAAATAAGCCCTTTCCAAATGGTAGCCTTGATTTTTCATACATTCAAAGGCCCTTAAAAAAATCCAAATTGTCATTATAATTAAATTTAATTGGCTTCTGTGAGGTTTTAGGACCAAATTATAAGACGAGTTGACGCGATACACGGTAAAAATAGGACATGAAAAATTTGTTGTTAGAAAAACTTTTTTTCCTTAAAAGTGCCCATCTCGCGATATATGGCGAACTTTTAGACAATTATATTGCCTTTATTGAAAAAAAAAATAATTTGTCCAAGTCTAAGATAGTAATTTTTTGCAAATTGTTTTTAAATTTTAAAATATTTTTTTTTGCGTGTAAGAATCGATTTTACAATTTTTACAGTTTTGTTCATAAAAGGTAAGACGATTTCCTAAAAGTCACTCATACATCACTTTTTTGTATGTCCTTTCCTGAAAAACTTTTTTTCCTTAAAAGTGCCCATCTTGCATTGTATGGCGAACTTTTAGACAATAATATTGCCTTTATTAAGAAAAAATTTCGTCCAATTCTAAGATAGCCATGTTTTGCAAATCGACTTTAAATTTTAAAATAATTTTTTTTAGAGTGTAAGAATCGATTTTACAATTTTGACATTTTTGTTCATAAAAGTTAAGACGATTTTCTAAAACTCACTCATACATCACTTTTGTGTTAGTCTTGTCCTTTTTGAGTTATGTTGATTTAAAAAAAAAGCTATCAAAAAACTTAAGCCCGTTTCAAAGTCTAGAAACGGTCTAGATAAATTTTTAAAAAACAAATTATGTAAAGTTGCATGAAAAGACATAGTCTACACACCCACAAAGTTTCATTGGATTCTGAGAGGGTGCTGCCAAACACTGGATGAGTTGGCGTGAAATTCGTCTGCTGCGAACATTTGTTCGAGTTGGCGCGAAATGCGTCGTGTACAAAACAACTCTGAAAAGAGTAAAAAGCAGGAGTACACGGCTCTTGAAGTGAGCTCAAGATTTGAATAACTTCTGAGCTTCGGATAACTGGCGACGTCGAGTAGCAACTGCAGGAAATTTTTTTAGAAATTTATGGCTGGAGTCAAAATTAATCACTTTAATAAATGTATCATTTATAAAATGTGCCAACTACAGCTTGCTAATATCTAACAACAAATCGACAAAACAATTTACAATAGACAGCTGACAACACATAACGGGAAACAAAAATCTGGGTTGCGAGATGTTTCTCATTTCGTGTCAAATTGCACTGCTGATCACAACAAGCACCCAAGTAGCAAGCCACTCAATTATTTATAAAAGTTATAAAAGATCATTGAAAATTTTGGTTAAAATATTTATTGTATAAAACATTCAAAATACAAATCTAGAAAGACTGCATATCCCATTTACCTTCCCATCCAAGTCAACAGACCTTATCTATGCCGCCACAGGAATGTTGTTATAATGCTCATACGTGAACATTGTGTGCTTCCTCATCTGCAATATCGGTGTCTACTTCACTTGATTGATATGAATTCCCCCCCTATACACCCTTTCTCCGCATTTGTCCCCCCTTGGTTTGCAATGCACCCGAACAACAGTTACTCAGCCTAAGTTCAGTGCACGTGCCTTGGTAATAGCAGAGAGTCTACTGATTGAAACCGTTGCTTGTTAATTACCCACTACTGTGCCCTTCCCTTCTCTGGTTCACAAGTGCCTCTCCTCCGCTCTACTACTGCCCAGTTCAGTTAACGTCAAATTGCAATGTTTGCACATTTCACCCACGGAAACCGCGTCGGATGGCATTACCAATTGCATGCTCCCGGGGGGGAAATTTTGTAAATAGGAAATGTAAACAATTTTTTTCCACCAAATTATACCGTCGAACAAACCTTCGTTTAGAGGTGATTGATTGTTTTTAGAAAATGTTAAACGTTTCACAACAGGTGACAAGTGAATATAATTTTGTTTGCTTCACCTGGATAATAGGAATTTACAATGACCACGGAATATGTTGGTCTACACAGGCGTACACAAACCCCAAAACACCTTGACAAATAAACACGTCACGATTTTTTTTTCGGTTTTCTAAATTTATCCACTCGGTCTACCGTGAGTCGAAGACCGACCGTATGCTTGGTTTTGAACTTGACAATTATTCTCATCCGGCGAACAGAGAAGAAATGGATAAACACGCGCGCAGAGACCTCGGTGACCTATTCTAGGAGAGCTGTAAATTTATGACAGTATCCCAGAAAAAGAAACTAGTCTTTCTATTTTGACCGATTTGTCCGAAGGGTCGTGATGAAGCGGCAAGAACAATGGAACAATGTTCAATACTATGATACAGCGCCGGGCAGTCGGGAGTACTGCCAATCCCCTAATATTACCGAGAGCCCTTCCTCCTTGTCCTATTATGGGCAGAATATCATAAATCAGCCAATTTAGTCCGGATACCACCAAGTGTCGTACTTGGCGCTGCCATGTACACAGATGCTACAGCTTGCGTGTAATTACCGATCTCGCTCTCACTCCTATCATTATTACTATTGCTACCATCATCATCATCATCATCATTTATTGGAATGCTCCAGTCGACGTTCGTTACCTCTGCATTCACGGCTACGACGACGATGACACGCTGGAGATTAGAAACCTCCGATAGTAATTGGCTGATCTATTGCTGAACTATTTTCCTATAATACACACATGTGTACGAAACGCTGCAACAGTGACTTTATAGTGTAGCATCCAGAAGTGGTGTGCGGTGTACTGGCGGTGGACGCATAATTGTCCCTTCCTACGGACACACAAAGCTCGACAAAAAAAAACGAGTTGAACTGTCCCGATTGAACAATAATAGTGTCTGGAACATCTTAAAATCAATTCCGTAGGTCGGGAGTTTGAAACGTAGGACAACACAGCGTAGTACATAGGTCGCTCAACATCATTAGATGATAATGATGACATTTTTGCCGCGGTCGTCACAGGTTGATGTTTGTAGTTGTCGTTTTTTTTTTTTTGCATGCAGGTGTGACCGGTTTAGTTCAGATCCGATGACGATGCTATTACTTATGGGATGACGAACAAAACTGAGAGTTCACTCCGTTTTGACGGTCGCTTCAAGTAGTTGGAATCGTAATTGGCAGGTGAGGGTTTTTTGTTTTGATTCAGTGACTTGAAAGACTCCTTATTAAGTCTTAAGAAAACGTAGTGGGTTAGGAGTTGACCTGCCATCAGTGAGTGTACTTTGTTCATTTAATAGAGACAAGTTATGGTTTGGTCAAGGGTACGGCTGTATGTGCTATGTTCCAGGATAAATTACTTTTTTCAAGTAGGAAAGTATAAAAACTTTTACTTTCTATACAATTAGAGATACCTGAGGTGAGTTGGGAGTGTTAGGCCAGGCGCCCACTGATGTGGCAGAGGTGTGAAATCTGCTAGCATGCCAAAATATCTTCTCGACGTTCGCCTCACGTCACAGGACATTGGCTCGATGTTTTGACATGTTATGTGATGCCACACTTCCACCACATCAGTGGGCGCCTCGACTTAGAGCGGGAATAAATTAGGTAATTAGTGATCAGCAATACTGCCGCTATTCGCATAAGACGAATTTCACGCCAACTCATCCAGTGTTTGGCAGCACCCTCTCAGAATCCAATGAAACTTTGTGGGTGTGTAGACTATGTCTTTTTAAGCAACTTTGCATACTTTGTTTTTTTTTTTTAAATTTATCTAGACTGCCATTTGAAACGGGCTTAAGTTTTTTGATCTTTTTTTTTAATCAACATAACTCAAAAAGGACAAGACTTACAAAAAAGTGATGTATGGGTGTCTTTTAGAAAATCTTTTTAACTTTTATGAAAAAAATGTAAAAATTGTGAAATCGATTTTTACACGCTAAAAAATATATTTTAAAATTTAAAGTCAACTTGCAAAAAATGACTATCTTAGAATTGGACGAAATTTTTATTAATAAATGCAATTTAATTGTCTGAAAGTTCGCCATACAGTGCAAGATGGGCTCTTTTAAGGAAACAAAGTTTTTCTCTCAACAAATGTTTCATGTCAATATAACTCATAAAGGACAAGAATTACAAAAAAGTGATGTATGGGTGTCTTTTAGAAAATCGTTTAATCTTTTATGAAAAAAATGTAAAAATTGTGAAATCGATTTTTACACGCTAAAAAATTTTTTTTTAATTTAAAGTCGATGTGAAAAAAATGACTATCTTATAATGGGACGAAATTTTTTCTTTATAAAGGCACTATAATTGTCCCCAAGTTCAGGCAAGATGGGCACTTTTAAAGAAAAAAAAGTTCGATTCTTACACGCTAAAAAAAAAATTTAAAATTTAAAGTCGATTTGCAAAAAAGGGCTGAATTGGACGAAATTTTTGTTTTAATAAAGGTAATTTAGTTGTCTAAAAGTTCACCGTACATTGCGAGATAGGCACATTTAAGGAAAAAAAGTTTTTCTAACAAGAAATTTTTCATGTCCTATATTTGCCGTTTATCGCGCCTACTCGTCTTATAATTTGATCCTAAAACCTCACAGAAGCCAATTAAATTCAATTATAATGACAATTTGGATTTTTCAGGGTTTTTGAATGCTTGAAAAATCAAGGCTACTATTTGGAAATGGCTGAGTTTTAAATTATTAATCATTTTAAATTTTAGTGATAATACAATTAAATCAGGTGGTTGATCCTGCTTATTATCAAAACTTTGAAGTATATTACAAGAAGGACAATAAATTGTAAAACAAAAGCTTTATCATAATATCTGAAGTATTGACCCATGACTCAATAGCAGTTCAGTTGTTGATATCAAAATTGCTAAATTTCATTAAACAAAATTCAATATATAGCTCAACAATTATTTTCATGTCAGATGGAGCAGCGGCCCATTACAAGAACAAAAATAACTTTACCAGCTTGTGCAATTTCAAGTCCAAGTATGGATTGGAGGCAGAATGGCCCTTCTTTGCAACGTCTCATGGGTCCATGTGATGCTATTGTTGGTACTCTCAAGCGAATGGCAAAGAGAGCAAGCCTTGCTCAAGATTATGAAAACACAATCAAAACTCCTCGGGAACTATATGACTGGGCAGTTGAACAGACAAATAAAAGTATTACAAAACTGAATTTCTGCTTCATATCAGCTGAATAGTATGCAAAAATGTCAGAAGAACGCGTAAAGACAATACCTGATACACAGGCTCATTGCTTTGTACCTATTTCAGAAAATCAAAGTTCAGCTAAAAGGTTTTCTGATTCAAAGGATAATACAAAGAAATTTATTTTGTATGTGAAAGATTTATAAATAAAATATTTGAAGCTATGTTAATTACTAATACGTGAAAATGTACCCATAAAAAATAAACAAAATAAAACCCTTACCAAGCAAAAACCTACCTACATAAACAGTAATTCGAAAATTCAGAAAACGTCATAAATGAATCGTTTTTAAATGAATATGCATCAAGTCTTATCAAATTAGAATTTTCTAATTTAATTAGACTTGATGCATATCCATTTAAAAATAGGCATATCCGAACAAGCAGTTATGAATGACTTTTACTTAAACGTACACTGTTCACACTTAGATTTTTTTACAGAAATCTGTAAGCGAATCTCACGCTGAACGTCGGTAATCGAAACGGATTTCGGTGAAATTTTACAGTTATCTGTAAAAAAATACCGGATTTCGGTAAAATTTACCGAAATCCGTAAAATGATACCGAACGTTCAGCTGTTGAGAATTCGGTAAACTTTTACAGATTTCTGTAAAAAAATCTAAGTGTGTTGGTTCTGTTTTACTGATGTAAAGGGAAATATAATGTTTTCGACCCTTTTTAAATGTTAGTCTGGATGATTATTGTATTTTGCAAAGATGTTCAATACATTCAATTTTTTATGACTGCTAAATTTTATTGGATTCTATAGGGGTGTTAAATACCATAACTAGACGAGTTTGCGTGATACACGGTAAAAATAGGACATGAAAAAGTTGTTGTTGGAAAAACTTTTTTTTCCTTAAAAGTGCCCATCTTGCAATGTATGGCGAACTTTTAGACAATTATATTGCCTTTATTAAGAAAAAATTTCGTCCAATACTAAGAAAGCCATTTTTTGGAAATTGGCTTTAGATTTTTAAATATTTTTTTTAGCGTGTAAGAATCGATTTTAAAATTTTACAATCATAAAATTTAAAACAATTTTCTAAAAGTCACCCATACATCACTTTTTTGTTAGCCTTGTCCTTTTTGAGTTATGTTGATTTAAAAAAAATCGATCAAAAAACTTAAGCCCGTTTCAAGTGGCAGTCTAGATAAATTTTGAAAAAAAAGTATGCAAAGTCGCTTGAAAAGACATAGTCTACACACCAACAAACTTTCATTGGATTCTGAGAGGTTGCTGCCAATCACAAAGACGAGTTGGCGTGAAATTCGTCATAACAGTCCAATATTCAAAATCATACAGTGGAGAAAAATGCGATTCAAACAGTTTTGAAAAACGGTTAATATTGTAAACCGTACAAGAACTGCTACTGAACTAAACACATCAATCTACATACAAATCAATGGTATGCTTTGCATAACACCACAAATAATGTTTTTACTAAACAAAATAGCAATGAGACAACACAATTTTCGCATACCAGTCCTACGTCTGAAAGAGTTCAAACTTAAAAATTATGAATTTTACACGAGACGTTATTCATGGTTGTAAAACTTCGGGCAACGTAAACAAAGATTTCGTGTAAAATTGTGTCTCCTGAAACTGAGCGTATGTACGCAATTCGTTAAAAGATGTGTTTGATTGAATTTATTTTCTCGTCTTTTTCAACTCATTCTTATGTGTTAAAGGACGCTTGCATGTGTCGGTCTCAGGGGACAGAAATTTTCATGGCATTTTGGTAGTGTGAACCTTCTTATCGGAATTTTTGACAGGACATTAAGTATGTTTACATCCTGCTGACGACAAAGCTATCTAAAACTTTTCGTGTGCAAATTATTCTTATGCCTAAAGAATGTCCGCCCTGCTAAAGGTTTATTGCAGTGAAGAAGACAGTTCAGACGAGGATTTCTTCGGGTTTGATACAGATCCAGATACCGAACGGTTTCTGCTCACATCTTACTGGCTTGAGACAAGTGTTGATAAACATCACATATTCCGAAACCTAGTTTGGAGCCGCTTGAAACGTCTAAGTCGAGGCGCCCACTAATGTGGCGGAAGTGTGGCATCACATAACATGTCAAAATATCGAGTCAAAGTCTTGTGGCGTGAGGCGGACGTCGACAAGATATTTTGGCATGCTAGAAGATGTCACACCTCCGCCACATCAGTGGGCGCCTGGCCTAAGGAATCTGTTGAAGGATGGCAGCAAGAAACTGTTTCAGGACCTCTGTCGAAACTGGCATCTTCACCTGGATTATCTTGCTCGGAATGGTTAATGACATCTTTGCTCGATTATGATGGCAGATCCGATCAGCAAACTTCAACGGATTGTTCTGTTCCGGAGTGGACTCTGGAGCCGCTGGATTTAGACAGCAGTTTTTTTTAGCGGCAGAGAAAACTTCCCTTAACGGGAAGACAATTAAAAAAGAAATTAAGGCGACGAATGTTGTGAAATCTCAACGATTGAGTCATAGAATTGTATTGACAAAGACAAAATGTGGCTGCAGCAAACAGTACAGTGCGATTATTTCAAAAGATGAACAAGTCTCTATTCATACAATGTTCTGGAATCTAACATTTGAGATCCAAAACCGTGTTATTCTTGAAAACGTGCAGCAAACGACAGTTCAAAAAACGACGTAAGAACCGCTTTGCCAATCATGATCCAAGGAAATTCTTCACTTATATTACTCTTGAAACAAGGACACGAATGTGTAATGTGAAACTTGTGTCTCTGTACCTCATCATAAGAAACAAACAGGACACTCGGAAGATAGTTACTCTACACGCAAAACAAAAACTACCATTTAGAGGGTTAAATTAAGCGCAAACACTAACAATTTTCACCTGACTATAAATGCGTTGGATTTTACCATGCCTGCGATTAGATCAACCATGGTGCGGTTGATACCAATATGAGGTCTGTCAAATATACCAGAAATGTTGTAGGCTGTACCATAAACGTAGTTAATTTGACTAAAATTTCATTATGTAGAAGTAGATGTTCGCTCATCACCATGAGACACCAAGAGTGGACAGTAATGTTTGCTAGAATGAAAGATATGAAGAGAAAGTGTTGAAAGTTCCGTCAGTGTACGGTAGGATGAAAATTGAATAGAATTATTGAAGAATTGAGCGAAAGGGCATGGGTAAAGTAGTACTCGAACCAAGGACGTTACCTTTACCAAACATCCCACTGCGGGGTAGGTTGAGGCAAAGGTAACGTCCTTGGTTCGAGTACTACTTTACCCATGCCCTTTCGCTCAATTCTTCAATAATTCTAGTCAATTTTCAACCTACCGTACACTGACGGAACTTTCAACACTTTCTCTTCATATCCTTCATTCTAGCGAACATCTCCGTCTACATCATAATCGTTACTCCACGTACGGAGAATACACACATAACAATTAAAAGTATGAAATGTCATGGTTGTTTTGAAAATAGGCATAGTCGGGTAAAATGCTAGCTTTTACTACAAGATTGTTTTGTGTGTACTACTAATTGCTTGATCTGTGACTCATAAGGCTTGTTCGCGACAAAATCTGGACACCCCAGATACGTATATATCTGGAAATACTTCATCAAGGCGTGAAATATTTAGCAGACTGATGAACGTATGTCTGTTCATTGTTTAAAATTAATTTTTGGTGATACTTCAAGCTTTTAGATCGAAAGAAGAGCAAGTGCGAAAAGCAATTGTGTGCGGTCGCAATGAAAATCCGGATCTGTCAGTATCAGTAAGAAAACTTGCAAAAAAGCTTGGTTTTCCTGCAAGCACTGTCCATAACGTACTTAAATCTTTCGATACACGTTTGACAACAGCCAGGATTGCTGGGAGCAGAACAGAAACGGATTTCAGGAACCACCAGAAGGACGCGAAGGTGAAGCAAATATTGCAGAAGAGACCAGAACTTTCGGTGCGTACTGTGGATAGAAAAATAAAAATGTCCCCAACTTTCGTGCATACTTTCAAGCACCGGCAAGGTATGAAGTCGTTCAAGGTGAAAACTGTACCAAACCGTAATGATAAACAGAATGTGACGGCTAAAACCCGGGCTCGCAAGTTGTATCGCGGATATTTTGACGAAGTTTTCCTGCGTGGCAATCGACGATGAAACTTATGTGCTGGAAGATTTTAAGCAGCTTCTCGGAATGTCTTATTATACTGCCATGCAACTGAACGGCGTAGGAGAGCATTTCAGTATGAAGAAAAAGGCCAAGTTTCCCAAAAAATATTTGGTTTGGCAGGCAATATGCAGCTGTGGTCGAGCAAGCCAAAGCTTCATCACTACTGGAACGGTAAACAAGGAAATTTACCGTGAAGAATGCCTAAAGAAGCGATTGTTACCATTCTTACGCAGCCATGACGCTCCCTCGCTATTGTGGCCTGATTTGGCATCTTGTCACTACGCCAAAAATGTTTTGGAATGGAATAAAGCGAATGGAGTCCATATTGTACCAAAAGAGGTTCGATCCACCTAACTGCCCGGAGTTGCGACCTATCGAGCGGTATTAAGCTCTCGTGAAGAGAGAACTCTCTCAATATAAATAACAAGCTACAACTATAGACAAATCTTGGACAAAAGCAGCTAAATCGGTTGCAGAGAAGTCTACACAGACCCAAATGGCTGGAGTAAACTCAAGAGTTCGTAGTTTTGTTATGCAACCTAATTAAGTAACTGTAATAAGTTTTAAGATGACTAATAATGCACAGTTAAAAGTTAATAATAGTTGCTTCCACAAAGTCATTGCTTCAGATAGAATTGGAACAAAAACAATTGCCTGTATTTCAGTTATTTATTATTGAATTCAAGATCTCTTTTTATACAAATGTAGCGTTTTCTTCATACTTTTAAGAAAAAATACGGATAAAATTATTCGTCACGGTTTCGAAGGAATTCTCGAATTTTCCTGTAACACGGCTCATTAGGCGGCGCACACCTTCTTCGTCCATCGTTTTAGCTATCTTATTCCACCAGGTCTTCATCTGATTGATGTCTTTGACAACCTTTCCCTTTGCCTTGAGTCTC
Organism: Aedes koreicus; assembly: GCA_024533555.2. Classification (NCBI taxonomy): domain Eukaryota; kingdom Metazoa; phylum Arthropoda; class Insecta; order Diptera; family Culicidae; genus Aedes; species Aedes koreicus. The sequence continues at coordinate 1,395,415 of JAHHFK020003891.1, read as the reverse complement.
CTCTTCATGATTGCCCAGTATTTCTCAATAGGGCGGAACTGGGGGCAGTTGGGTGGGTTAAGGTTTTTCGGAACAACCTGGATCCCTTTCTCTGCATACCATTCTTGAACGACTTTGCTGTAATGACAGCTTGCCAAATCTGGCCAAAACATTGAGGGATGGTCGTGGGATCGAATGAACGGCAAAATTCGTTTTTGGAGACACTCTTTTTGGTATAGTTCCGACGACATTGTGTTATTTGTAACGAAAACTTTCGTTTTTTTGCCAAATCATGAATTTTCGTGCAAATTTGTCGGCAAAAACAAATTTAAATTTGGCTGGAACATCCCCCCGAGCCGTTGCCAAGTAAAATTTTTGACCTGGGATTTGCCCGAAGTCAGCCTAGACATAGGTTTCATCGTCCATCAGAAGACACCCGTCGAACTTGGTCAGCACCTGGTCGTATAGCTTCCGAGCACGGATTTTGGCCACACTATTCTGTTTTATGGTCTGATTTGGCTGTTTGCTAGCTCGATACGACTTGATTCCTTCCCGGAGTCGAGTTCTCCTCACGGTACTATGGGCAACACCGAATTTTCTGGCCAAATCACGGTCCGACAGATTGGGATTCCTCTTAATCGTCTTCAAAATCTTACCACGCAGTTTCCGGTCGACAGTTCCACTCCGACGATTGGCTTGAGGCTTCCGAATCGTCGTCAATGTTTCCTTATACCGTTTGATAACGCGCCATACGGTATTTCTGGGCAATTTCAGCTGTTTAGCTAGCCTAGATGCAGACCACAATGGATTTTCCAAATAACTGTGCACAATTTTTTCCCTTCTTTCGGCTTCCATGTTGATTGTTTACAAAGTACAGTCGATTTGCGGAATGTCAAAAATACATACGTGAAGCTGACAAAATTCCCGACACGTGGGCGCCAAGAACTTCCAAATCCGTCCACCAGGAGCGCCACAATATGAGCAAAAGTTTGTTCCAATTCTAAATGAAGCAAGCCTTAAGATAGGCATAGATAAAATAACCTTTTGGCTAATGATATTGATAAACTCGAGGAATCTGCTGGTGAAGCAACTAACTTTTAAAAAAATTGAAAGTGGTTATACTAGTATGGCAGCTGACAGCTTTCATGATGCAGTTGAGGAAGCTATGCGCCACAGTCATCCAACATCAACCTATCCTGACTTCAGAAACGTCGTACAAATAGCGAAGAAAAATGTAGAAGTGATGCGCATGGAAGCAGAAAAAAGTTTAGAGATGAAATTAATGGTTACATCGTAAATTCTGAATAAATGCAAACCACGTCCTTAAATTTATAATACACGAAAAGTGATCTTTAGGAAACGTACACACTACCAAAATGTCATGTAAATGTCGGTGCCCTGAGACCGACACATGCAAGCGTTCTTTAGCACATAAGAATGAGTTGAAAGAGATGAGAAAATAATTTCAATCAAACAGATCTTTTGTCGACTTGCGTGTGTGTCAGTTTCAGGAGACATAATTTTTCACGAAATCTTTGTTTACGTTTCCCGACTTTTTACAAACACGAATTACGTCTCGTGTAAAATTCATAATTTCTAAGTGTGTACTTACGAAATGCTGTACAATAGCCCGGTAGATGAAAGCGAAAGTTTGCTGTCGTGCAATACAATTATGGTACGAACAAGCAACGTAAGATCATCTTCTCCGACAATTTCATTGTTGGAAGTGTCATGAGCCATCAAAGCCGACCAGTCGAAATAAATTCGGATTGCAATCGTGCGTTGCTGACATAGATTCTTTCTATTGTACCTGATGATCAAAAGGAGTACCTATTAGAACAATTATCCCGAACGTAAGGAACCCTCAGAATGCACGAAATTATTTATAGATTCAAGTAGCTAGAAGCACATAACAGAACAGAATATTTAAAAAAAACTATAAAGGGTTTATAAAGGGTGTACGGAATCAAATTGCGACACACACAAATATTCGGCAAAATTCGCCCGTTCAACCAATCATCTTCAAACTTTCAGGGAGTAAAATAAAACATGTTATGAATATATTTTTCATGTTTTTTTTTTATTCAATTTCAATTACATATCCCAATGCACGCACTTTCTTCTTTACACTACTCATAAGGTCCTGTACAACATTTGGACCAACTTTTTTTTTGCGTGGCAATCCATTTTTTCTTCATATCTTCCTCCGATTTCACTTCCTTAGGATGCTTCCAAAGTGCCTGCTTCATGATTGCCCCATTCCTCTTAATTGGCCGCAGTTCCGTTGCGTTCGGGGGGTTGAGATGCTTCGGTACGAAATTGGCCTCCTTAGCCTTGTACCATTCTAAAACCTCTTTCGAGCAATGGCACGAGGCTAAATCCGGCCAAAAAATCGTAGGACCGAGCAAATTGATGGCCAAATCATATATTTTTTGGCAAACTTTGACATCTTCTGCTTTCTAGCTTCCTCAGGGACATCGATTTTATGATGAGCAGTGAATACCTGGAGCCCCGGAAGCTGCTGGAAGTCTGCTTTTACATACGTCTCATCATCCATAACGAGGTAATGTGGTTTCGTCAACATCTGGGTGTAGAGCTTCCGTGCACGTGTTTTACCTACCGTATTCTGCCGTTCAGAGCGATTAGGCGCCTTTTGGACTTGGTTCGCGTTTTTTCGAATTATGCACGAAAGTTTTGGTTAGATTCAGTTTCTTCACCACATCTCGAACTGAGTTGTTGGGATTCCTCTTGAAAACTTGAACTACCCGCTTGTGATCCTAAACACTATACGGAGATCCATTTTTCCCACTTTTTTCTTTCCGATCGATGGTCAAACGTTTGTGGTACCGATTTAAAACACTAGACAACGTAGAATTTACCATTCCCAGCTCCCTGCTGATGGCACGATGAGAAAGATCCGGATTTTCGAGATACGTGCGCAAAATTTCCGACTCCATCTTCGCAACGATTGCACATCTGCTAGTGAAACTTACACAGCGTAAAAAAATACACATTGAACTAATTCCACCCAAAATTGCAATAGAAAATACCCAACGGGTAAACAGTTACAGCCATTTGAAAGTGATGCAATTTGATTCCGTACAACCTTTACTAAGTTGTTTTCTTTCTTTAAACAAAATGTTCATCAATTCAGATAGCGACTGTTTAGTAGTATAAATTGGTTCGACTGAAATATTTCAATGGAAATGAACTAAATATGTATAAATAGATAATACAATATCACAAAAAAAAACTTAAATCAAAATGATTATGATTTAATCCTGTATATAAACTAGAAAATATACTATTTTGCTATGATTTACATAAAACTGCCTCAGAAAGTATGGACGCAGTCAGAAACCGCTGCCATTTCGCAACAATTGATTACTAGTTCTTTTTTATGGCTGCAACCTACTGTTAACCTTTATCTCTCAGCACTCAGCAATATCACTGAGGAAGCTGGCAAAAATGGAAGTCGTAACCGAAATGAGTAAACTGAAATCGGGTCGCAAATGTTTCATTCGTTCCAAAGGACATGAACCCTCCTAATTGCCCACAACCAATTGAAGAATTTTCGGCTTTGACGAAGATAAATCTCTGGAAATGTGTCTCGGCACAGATACCGTTAAATCGTTTGAAAATTGTTCTGGGATGCCTCAGGAGCCTCAGGAGTACCTTCCAGGGTATAACTATCGGAAAAAATACCTGATAAATTTGTCCCGAGACAATCTTGATAAGATTTTTGTATTAGTTCAGTCTAGGAATTCACTGGCGATTTCTTTTTTTTCTCGAATTTGCTGCTAAAAACCACTCGGTGGTACCTACCCAGAAATCTAATGTTCTCAACAAATGTTTATTTCAATCGGACTGATGGCGAATGCAGTGGTGAAATGCAAAATTGATGATTGTTTAGTATATCTATGCTAGCTCTGTCAAATTGGGTCAACTTCAGACCAAACGTTGACTACTGGTGAAGTTGCCGTTATGATACAGTGCATATTCTGTTTAGAATTTTTAGCGCATCCTGAATTGTGATTGAAAATAACTCAATTTGTGGAAGTCCAAATTAAACAAAATAACTTCGGTCAGCACTGAGAAAGTTTCATTGTGATACTTAACGTATGCATAAAAAAATGGACTAATTTCGAAAGGCGGTGAAATTAAAAACTAGAACAGATAATTCAATGGAACAAATTGTGCTTAAATCCTACGTTTATTGTCTTCTACAAAAACGCTTCGACGCTCTGCCGAGTGGCTTTACAGAAGTTGGCCGGAACATTAACCATGGCCGCTGAAAAGATGTATGTCGGCATGCTCTTCAGTTCTTTCATGGCCTTGGCGATCAGCAGCTCCTCCGTTTTGTGTGTGTGTGTGTTTTTTTTTAAAGGTTGATGGAAATCCTTATGGACTTACCCAACACAGAGGTCTGCACTTGGTCATCGTGCACTGTGCCAGAGTGTGGTCAAGGTCGACTTTTTGAAAAGACCGACTTCTGATCCCACTAAAACCCGTATCCTTGTTGTACCATTAGAGACCTTGGGACTGGCCAATGGTATTACTGCATGGGGGATCTGAGTCATTTAGCTCCTACTCCTTGCTGTAGTATATAGAGTATGTGAGAAGTAAATGTTTAGATGCTTTAAAAATTTTAAGAGTATTAATTTACCTTTCGGTTTGGGTACAGTCATACGATTTAAGTACAATGAACCTAGCGTGAAACATAATAAAAGTTGTAGTAAGCTATGTTAAAAAATCTCATCACTTCGTGAGAGTAAAGAAAACCAACACAACGCATTGACATGGGATGCCGATAGCTATATAGACGACGTTAGCTTGGCTGGTATCTGTTCCGCTAATGGTAAGCATCTCGCTTCGCAATGATCCGAATCGTGGATAGTCAAATATCACGTGCTCCGGTGTCTCTTGCAAGGGTGACGCTGCGTGTCCGAATCGATGCAAGACAGAAACTGCGTAAGGTGAAAGTTTACATCTCCATGCTTCCTTTTCATCCAGATTGACAGGCTGGAGCTGCGTTTCTCATTATCGATGATGATACACTAGCTACTAGACGCCGCTTACTACTGCTAAGTCCGTAGCTATTTGGCATGGTTCTGGCTACCGCATTGATGGTTTGCAACGCCTGCATAATCTACGTGGCTGTTGAAATTTAGCCGGTACCCAGATCTTCCAGAGGCAATGACATGCCCTCCGATGACGATTTCTGCCCGGTGCACCGCTTTGCAGCTTCGCCCCATGCATCCTGTTTTCAATTATGTCGGTTGCTTCGGTCATCAGCATTGCCACTTCTTCCAGTGTTTTGCCTGTCATGGACAATACAATGTCGCCCGCAAAGCCAACGATCACTACGCCTTTGGGCAGTTTCAGCGTCAACACTCCATAGTACACCCCGTTCCGCAAGTGTTGGGACGACGATGAAACGATGCGGCACTCCCGCCGTGAAATTCACCGATTTCCGCCCCACGAAGGTCTCGTAAATCAGTACCCGATTCTGAAAGTAACTGTTCAGAAATGTAGTCAAAGACCCTCATTCTCTGCAGAGAGTCGGCAACAGCCTTCTTGGAAGGAGGCGTTCATAGCGTCAATCGTTACAATATCAATCGCCTCCCCGCTTCTGTTTGGACAACTTTACGACTGTCTCGACCACTGTCCGAATAGCATCCACCGTAGACTTTCCTTTCCGGAAACCGAATTGCATATTTGATAGCCCGTGTTCGCTCTCTGTAAATTTCGTCAGCCTGTTGAGCATGATCCTCTCCAGGAGTTTCCCGAGCGTATCCAACAGGCATATTGACCTATACGGTGCTGGATCCCCCGGAGGCTTTCCTGGCTTCGGCAGCTACACTGGCTTCTGTATTTTCCACCTGTTCGGGAAATGGCCTTCCTCTAGACATGTCTGCAGCACATGTGTGGAAACGCCTGAATTACCACTTTCAGAGCCACGACCGGATTGGGCCTTTGATCTTCGTCACCACAATACAATACGCGTCGCCCCAGGGGCTACCACAGCAAGCGGATCGGCACAACTCCTTGTTTTTTTTTCAGCTGAAGAAATAAGGTAGTGACAAACGAGTCTAACTGTTAAACTGACTAAGTGAATGGTAGCAAGCCTGCCCGCTGTCGATGGAGACACAACTTCTCAAGGTTCGATTAATTCCACTCATTCCGGTGTTCAGCTATCCTGCGTCGACTTCTTTAGCCCAATTCTAGTTAAGCAGGAACGCAGTTTGGTGAAGCGCTGGCCTGTTCGCGTGTCTCATTTCGCGTGCAGGAGGTCGTACTCAATATAATCTTGCGTAATGACAATTCGTGATGTCGATTTGTGAACCGCAGAGGGTCCTCAGCGGCGTTCTATGTATTTCGATAAAAGTATGCGTTTCAAATCAACTGAAATTTCAACTCGCCATCGGCGTCTCACATGGATGGATGTTAAGAAGCATGCAGCACTCACTGCTAAAAGGACGTGTCATGATTTCCCTGGTCCTATTTGAAACACTCAGTATACAGCATACATTTGATCCATCTCTAGACGCCTAGAAACAATTTAGTTTTTATAAGGGTTCTTTAGACCAATATTTGTACTTGTATCAGGCTAAAAAACCGCTAGAAAGTGTGCACCGTTTCACGGGTATCACAGAAGAGAGCGTTGTTACGAGCAAGGCCATGGCCATGTAGTTCTTAAAGACAACCCCCCTAACTATATGAATCATTTAACAGGGAAATGGGGATTCACGCTGAACTTTATCAAGCAATGCAGTGTCATTCACTTGCATTCAATTGATATAGTTTGAATCATTGTTCTGTCAATGTTAATAAACTGTTTACCGATGATAGCAAACCTCTTGATATTGAAAAACCCTGGCGAAAGGCATTCGTCCGACCTTATCACCTGCCTCAAGCTATTTAGTTGTGTTTGCACAAGCCAAAATGAAAGTGACTGTATTCCAAACAAGTAGACAGTATGGGTAATAAACTTTTATCAGAGAATGTTTTTCTGACAGCCGACACGTTTCTTTGACATCATAGGCATGTTCTTAGTTTAGGAACCGACAATGCTTCTTTAAGCAATCTGGTCCTATGTTTGAAGATGTTATCAGATAATGTACTGTCGGTCGAAAACTGGAATAATCGACTAACGAAAATCGAATTAACTTTCATTCTGAACAGTACCCTTAGTGCTGGAATTGAGCTGGTAGATAATTCCAGTTTCCTCTTAAAATGATAATCAATCAACCAACCCTGATTTGAACAAATTTATTACAGAAATCTTTAGATAACAAAAAATCATCATCGTCCATTCTACCCCATCGCCCCCGAACCACTCGAGGACGTTACAAACGACTCACATCGAATCTATATCATTGCGTCAAGCATGTGAAAAATATAATTCAGAATTGCCATTAATTTCCCCACTCGTGTCTCCACTTTTCTACTAATTCATTACAGGTGTACCATTCGAGACGAATGCATCACCCAAGCAGAAGCGGAAAGCGAACCACCAGCAGTCATCGTAACTGGGACTGGGTTCTAAGACGAGGTTAGAATTCTATCGATCTACGATCAACACACACACACACACAACCGCGCACAAAATGTCCGGTGGAAAGGATCGACGATCGCGGGCCAGCAAAACGCAAGGCTGGGAGGAAGCCGGCGGCGAGTTCTACCAGGAAAGCTACCCGGCGGATCTGGAGGGCATGCAGCGAGATCCATCCAAGATAGCGACCCTGTTGCCCTCGAAGCAGACAAGGAATGGTAAGTATTCACCACTACTGGAATTTGAAGTTCAGGATCATTTTAATTTATTGCGATCTTTGATTGTAGCTACCACGCGGCGAGTGCGACCGTCCCAGCAGGATACGAAAGGAACTCGCAGAAGGACTAGCTTTTCTTCGGTGGCCAGAAGGGGGTCACAGTATCACGAAATTCAAGTGGCCACGCTTCCGGACTTATCAGGTATGTACCTCTCACTAGCAACTAGCACGTGACGGAATAGTGATGATAGGGATGACAGAAAGGAACTTGATAATAAAACGTCGCTTTCCATTCACAGTTCTATGTGAAACAATCAGTAGAGCGATGAAGTGCTAATAACGTCACGCTGTTGTTTATTGTATTGATGGCTGCGCATTTTTTGGACTTGACGGTGTTACCATAAATCGGCAATGGACGGCTAAATTAGGTGGTTCCGGTTGGCCGGCAGGAAACCGATCTCTGATCGATAAGATTTATTTGAGCATGTCAGTGTTCGAAAGATGTGTACGCCAGGAATTCCGTTTCTTTTTTCGCAAAATGTCAAAAGGTCACCTCCACAAGACTATCAACTCACGGAGACGCATGGTAATTTGCAATTGAGAACGTTTTTGTTCTGTACCAATTTAGTAACGAAGCGAAGTCGTTTATTCTATTGAATAGATAACGCTCATATTCATTGTATGAGATTATAATGTTCAATCAGCAACAATTTCTTCAAAGCCGAGTATGGCACAGAGGTAATAAAATAGCCCCAGTCTTGCTACATTATGCAAATGAGACGTACATGTGGATAGGTATAGCTTGACGTTGTTCATGAAGACAAATGCCGAAAGCGTGCCGATGACCGATCTTGTGGTGATCGTATACTGAGCGATTCTAATGAGTAAATTACTTAATTGAAAGGTTCATATCGGTTAGGTACGGTCATCTTTGAGGACGACCGTTCTTTCATAGACGATTATTTGTGTCAGTTATAGAATGCTGTGGGATAGGGAATTGAGTGTTTCAATTATGGTTTTTAATTGTGAAATGTCGCAAAACAGGATTAACGAAACAATGAAAAATAATAGTGTGGGGCATTATCACTTGCAAGGTTGACCTGCTGTAAATGTTTATCGAATAATGTAATTGCATCATGCCGACACATCCATTGTCGAGATGACCATCCCAAAAACAATTACTCAAATTTAAGTGGCTACACTGTTTACGTAAGTTTGTCAAAAAAAAATAAAAAAAAAAAAAAAAACACAAAGGGTTCTTTCTTTGTTTGAAAACCTCCCAAAAAAAACGGAAGGATCCGTCCACAAATTTTATAAAAACACCAAAAGAATAACATGCGCACTGTAAATCATATGAATGACCCTATCAGGTTGTGCTTCTGCTGGTTGACCCAAAACACCGCCTGCACCAGTTGAAGAAGGATCACAGCAACCCAGGAAATCCAATCCAATAGACTTTTGGGTATATTCTTCTATGGACGTATATAAAACAAAAAAACTACAAGGTACAGCCCAATGGGGTTGTGCGCAAAGGTGACGTAGGACTACGCAGCAATCTAATTCCCATACAAGTCAGGGCCATCCGCTAATTGATTTAAGTCAGTCCTGAAAAGGGCCAATAAAATTCTATTGTACACTCTTTATAAAGCATTTGGTGGCTCTTAATTATGATACGGCCCCGGTTGTATTTTCTACGATGGTTGAGAGGGCCACTATCTCTAACGCGTAGAAGATAGTTATGGATCTGTTGGTTCATTGGTTGTTCAACGCGCTTTGTCATTTACTCCGGGACGCGGCGTTTAAAGCAATGCCATGTTCAGCCGGGGCGCAGTAATGGAAATTAATTTCAAACAGCACAAGAGAAAAATTCATCCAAACGAACTCTTCAGTTGGCAAACTAATTTGGTCGTCCTGAAAAGGACGGATTTAGTTGACGGGGGAGAAACAGTTCGCGATTGAACTTGGACTTTCTTTCTTGGTTCATCTCCTCTTCATTGCAGGTGGCCATCTGCAGGTGACGTGGGATGATTGATTCTTGTCTCGTTGTCACGGGCGGCTTTTTCCCGCCAACTTGTAGGCTTCGGCAGCCATGTTTCTCGCAGCGAGGTTGACGGGAGCATCGGCAACAGCCAACTGCACCAACGCCTCTCTGGGCAGCGACTGCTCGTCCAACTGCAAATCCTACTCTGCACAGCTCCACGACCGCCGGAAAACTAAATCAAAATGCGAAGGTGTACCCCTTATATAACATTCACGGCTGCCTAGGAGACGTTCCTTACTTAAATATGAAGTCTGTGCGCGGAAAGTACTGTGCATTTGGTAAATTTACTATGAAAAATCGATATTATAAGACATCACCTTATATTTGCGTTAATTTTATTAGTTGCATGTTAAAAATCAATAGTTTGAAATATTTAAATCGAAGCGTAGAAAATGTTCCGATCGATTGGTGCAAACATTTTGGAAATCAATCGTGGAATGACTTAGTTATTAACGTTCAAAACCTATATATTTTTCGTGACGCTCCAAATTCTCGCAATTCAAACGTGTACCCCAGTATTGAAAACACAGACGTAGTCCTACGTCAAAAAACAAAAAACAAAACAATCTGCTTACCAAAAAAAAAAAAATAAATATTTTTTTTTTTTTTGGCAAAAAAAAAACATACATAATAGTGAAAAAATGAAAAAAAAGTTTCAAAACAAACTTTAAAGACGCCTTGGCATTCTTTCCGCTAGGTTCTGAAGGTGTTGTTGACAAATGTTCTCCCAAACCTCTTTCAATGCGTCAAATACAAGATTTTTGTTGGAAATGTTACTTTTATCAACCTGTTGATCTAGAATAGACCATAGATTTTCGATTGGGTTGTGATCCGGAGACTGAAAAGCTAACTCCAAAAGTTTTATACGAGATCCACGGAAAAAAGTAGTGGTTTTGCGTGCGGTGTGCTTTGGATCATTGTCTTGCTGAGATATATAGTCATTTTCTAGACCAACTTTCAGCAAGGATACCTCCAAATTTTCGCACAGAATATCAATGTACTTGTTTGCAACCATAATTCCTTCGATTCGAGCAAAAGCCCCAACAACAGATCAGGCGAAACATCCCCACACCATAATAAAGGGTATTTCGATCAAAATTTGGTCGACTTAAACTTGACACATTTCCTTTCATCTAATGCACGATGAAAAAATTTGCACACCCCTCATTTTGAAGATGTGTGCGTGTAGCATCATGCCTCTATTTTGATTTTGAGATTAGCACATCAGTTATCAAAATGTTGACGAAGGAAGAGAAGCAACGCATCAAAATTTTGCACGTGCATGGCGCAAATCCAAACTACTCTCACGCTCATTGTTGAATGTGGATAAATCAACTGTTACCAACGTATTCGGTGAACGTTTGTCGACAGCCAGGAAAGTTGGATCGGGGGGGGAATCGAAAGCCGGAGGCCACAGCGATGGCAAAAAGAGTTGCCCGCTGTTTCGAGCGGAACCCCAACCTCTCCGTACGAGATGTCGCAAAGAAGCTGGGAGTGGCGCCTTCAACAGTGGATAGAGCTAAAAAACGAGCTGGACTGTCGACTTACAAGCAAGTGGTGACTCCAAATCCCGACGGTAGACAAAACGCGTCGGCCAAAGCGAAAATTGTACACGACGATGCTGACGAAGTTTGATTGCGTGGTACAGGACGATGAAACTTACGTCAAGGCAGACTTTAAACAGCTTCCTGGACAGGAATTTTATACGGCAACCGGACGGGGGAAGGTGGCAGATATTTTAAAGCACATTAAACTGTCAAAGTTCGCGAAGAAATATCTGGTGTGGCAGACCATCTGTACCTGTGGCTTGAAGAGCAACGTTTACATTGCAACCGGAACCGTCAACCAGGAAATTTATCTGAGCGAATGCCTACAAAAACGTCTACCGCCCTTCCTAAAGCGACACAATTGTTCCGTTCTATTTTGTCCGGATTTGGCATCTTGCCATTACGGAAAAAAGGGAAAAAAAAAAAAAAAAAAAACGTTCAAGTGGTGCCCAAGGAAAAGAACCCTCCCATCACGCCAAAGCTCCACCCAATCGAACAATATTGGGCCATCGTCAAGCGGAACCTTAAGAAGACTCAAAAAGCTGTTGTGAGCAAGAAACAGTTCAAGGCAAACTGGCGTTCTGCGGCGAATAAAGTGAACAAGGAGACTGTACAAAATCTTATGGCAGATGTTAAACGAAAGACCCGGCAATTCGCATTCGGTAAAAATGAAGCTTAGCTGAATATTTCTCCTGTATTCTGTATTAACTGAACTTGAAAAAAAGAAAAAGAATTTAATTTATTATTAAAAACTTTGATCGACTCACACAAATTACTGTTTGACCAAATTTAGATCGGATCACCCTCTTTTATTGCCTCTTCCGTGCAGCACTGGACATTCTTCTCTAAAAGCTTCTCCCTCGTTTTCCACCAATCGCTGGATCGCTGTTTGTGGTCCCCCTGGGGTCCGGAACTTACTTTCATCTGTCCACAACACCTTTTTATAAAAGGAAATCGGCTTGTCGCCGTGTTTTTTTGGCAAATACCAGACGCATGTTTTTTTTGCGTTTAAAAATCAGTGCCCGACGAGATGCAAACTTATTCTTCCGGTCTTCTTGGCGCAGCCTAAGTCGTACTGTTCTTTCGGAAATATTCAGAGACGATATCTTGGCACTTGGCTTCGTTTGCCTCGATCTCTTAGCTGGTCAAGTAAGTGACATACGTCATCACACCGTTGCAAAATGGGGCCCAGAGGATGTCTTGAGGCACATTTGTCGAAACCACTTGCAGAATCATAGTGGCACCTGGGAGGGTACTCGGAACGTACGATTTGGAGATAGTTTCTTGTCATTCTCGTGGAGAACCTTTGGACGTTTGCCTACACTAGCTTGTACAGCAGTCCATCGTGCCAAACGCTGGCGAATGCCTTTTACACGTCTAAAAGTACCATGGCTGTGTTGTCGGAGAGTGGCTTGTTTCTTTGGATCGTGTTTTCCACTCGGACCGGTTGATTGACAGTAGAGTGACCTTTCCGAAAAAACTGAATTGCTCCGCTACGAGTACTTGGTGTTCTTCAACGTATTCCATCCGGCATTGGAGGATGAGTCGTGCGAAGACATTGCTGATTGCCGACAGCAACGTGAGAGACCTGTAGCTTGACGGGACTGTTGGATCCTTTCCATGGTTACTTCCATCTTGTCGGGAAGTAGTTGAATAGAAGGCATCTCGTAAATAAAGCGTCAGTTTCCTTCATGTTCTTGTCCCGCATCACCACCTCATTTACTTCATCCTCCATCGCATGGCAGACGAACGGTGCATCGTCGGTTTGATGGTCAAGCTGGTTGATGGTTTGCTGCACTACGGCCTCGTCTGAACTCACCATGTTGGCACCCAGGTTGTGCGCTTCTAAGATCTTGCTGGCGATCGCGTTGACCTTTTCCGACGGTGAATCGAAGATGCCTCCGGAATCGAGTTTCAGTAGAGGAACTGCGGTTGGCTTCTCCTTCAGGATCTTTGCAACCTTTCAAAACGGTTTCGAGTGGTTGCTTATCTGCGCTATGCTGTTTTCGAACTTCTGGTTCCTGATTGTCGCCATTTGGTCCCCAATAGTAAATCATATAGTAAACTAGGACAGGACCTGCCAGCTGTTAGTGCAAAAACAAGACCATTTAGCTGTCAAAAAAGACCGTTTCTTATTGGTCGCTTTGACAACCACCACTACCGCCTCCGTCGAGTTATTTTACAAGCAGGCAGTTTGTTGTTGGTTTGGCGGTGTTGCTAGTAGTCACTATTTTTTCACTTTTTTCGTTTGTGACAACTAGAACAAAAGTTCACTTTTGCAGTGGTTCGAAATGAAGTGCAAAGCGATAAATTGTGGTCGCAGTGACGTGTCACATCCGGGTCTCCAGTTTCATCGGTTCCCGAGAGATCCAATCGTTCGCCGAAAGTGGATGAAGGCCTGCATTGGGAACGCACGTGAGGAAGACATTCTCCTGCTCAAGATTTCGCCCCACAGCAGAATTTGCAGCGTAAGCATCAATGAAATTCAATGAAACCTCATAAATTAACGATTAGTTTGATGCAGCTTCATTTCCCGAACGGCAAAAGAAATGCCAATGGAACTTGGAATATTCCAATTGCCGTCACTCCGCCGGATGAAGAGTGGCAGGAAATGGAGGTGGTTGAGAAAATTTATGGTGATGAGCATAGTGGAACAGGATATGCTGCATCAAATGGAGAATTTACGGATTATGAAATAGTGGAAAACATTGACCAGGTACCTATGCTAGGAGGAGATGCTATGTCACAGTCTCGACTACGAGGGGAAATTTTTCGTTTGAGAGAGCAAGTTACCAAGCTTAAGAGGTAATTTGCTAAATATTCGATTGGATGGAATGCTTTCAGCTTCATTGAATCACATCTTCTACTTTAGATCGATTCGTCGTTGGAGAAGTCGTTACGGCAATCTGGTTGCGCGAAAGAAAACAGATGATTCGGATGTCGTAGATTCGAACTCGTTGGATATTGCCTGTAAACAAATTTTCAACGACGATCAATTGAAACTTCTCTCCGTCAAGTGAAGCAGTGGTCGGAAGCAACGATAATGGATTCGCTGCAAATCCGATTTGCATGTCAGGGTGGCTACGACAAGCTAATAAAAAGAGGCTTTCCGCTCCCATCGACTAGAACACTGCTGCGTCGAATTGCAGACGTTCACTTTCCTCCTGGTATAATTAAATCATTCTAATGTTCTGTAAAAGTTTTAGTTGATGGTTTCGAAAAATTTAGGTATCCTTGAAGATATTTTTGGACTGCTGAAATTCAAAGTGGCTGGCATGACAGAAATTGAGCGGGATTGTGGACTGGTTCTCGACGAAATGAGCATCGACGAAGCAGAAGAGTGGTGTGCAAGCACTAAACAGTTCGTTGGAAAGACGACTCTGCCTCCATCTGATGACTTAGCGTCTAAAGGCTTGGTTTTGATGCTTGTTGGAGTTGCTGAACGGTGGAAGCAAGTTGTTGCGTACGAGTTTACGAAAGCATCAATTCCTCCAGAGCAACTCAAGAAGCTAGTGTTGTCCGTTATTGAAAAATCGGAAGAGCTTGGCTTGCGAGTACAGTTTGTTACCTCTGACTCCGGTTCCGAGAATCAAAAGATGTGGAAGGATATGGGGCTGAACATCAAAAACCAGAATATCTTGTCTGATCTGGAACTGCAGCATCCCATCGACAACAGTCGAAAACTGGAGATCGTGCCCGATCCAGTCCATGTTTTTAAAAATGCAATTCATGGATGGATCAACAACAGATTTCTCGTCGTTCCAAAATGGTATGTCAATAAAAATGGCCTTTCATCGGATATTGTGCATCGGGATCATCTGAAAGAGTTGGTCGAATTCGAGGCAGGGAATCAATTGAGAATGGCTCATAGGTTATCTCCAGCCGACGTGGCGTTTGATGTTCCTGTTTCGTCTGTCGACAAAATGAAAGTATCTAACGCAACAAAATACTGCAATCGAGCGGTTGCTGCTGCGCTACGCGTAGTGGCTTCCGAGAAAAACCGACATGAACTGCTAACCACAGCATGCTACATTGAGGACATGTCAGACTGGTACGGAACACTCAACAATCGTTCGGAAGATCATGCGCTGCGCCAATCAGACCCAAAAGCTTTACAGGTAAGGATTCCACGATATCATAAAAACATCGATACTTTTACTTCAAAGCAATAGCGAAAGAAAGTATCGATACCAGGAAAATATCGTATCGAACATATCGATACCTACGGGGATCAAATGAATACTTTTCTGTTAGCTCAAAGTAAACTACTGAATTTATCAAATTTGTAAAGCAATTAGAATTGATCTTGTAAGGTATCTTCTAAACATATTTTGAAAATTTAGCAAGTTGGCAGTCATTTTTAGACATACCTCGCCATACAATTTTAGACTGCAAATGAGGTCTATCACCTAATTTTGGGTGTAACACAAATTACTAGTCACCCTGTATATGATAGGGGTATTAGTATTTATGAATTTAAGGAGATACGCCAGGATTTACATGAGAGGCTAATGATTTCATTAGCACTCATTACAAAGAGTATTCATTTGAATCAAATATTTTCAATTCATACCTTCTTGGTATCGCATTGAAATGTAACAATTACAATTATTTTATCCCTAACAATAGGAAACAATAAACCGTCTTGAAAATACCACTCGTTTAATTTACGATGTACGTGTTGGAGAATTATGCCGATGGAAACCGTGGAAGACTGGACTAGTTATATGCACGAAAGCCATTATCCGACTGATCTTACGATTTTTTGCTAGTGGTCACAAGAGGATCTTCACTTCCCGCTTTGTTCAAGACTGTCTGGAGAGCCTTTTTTCAGCTATAAGATCCAAGCAACGTCGACCCACACCACGGGATTTTGGTAGAAACTTAAAGACAGTAACATTATCGCAGTATATGGCTCCTGTTCCAAATTCGTCATACTCATTTGACGACCAGGAACATCTGGTAGGAATGGCAGATTTTCTTTTTCAGCGTCGCAAGCAATCCAACGAGCAAAATACAACAGCATCAGATCGACAGATGACAGTTGTCGACAACAGTGATGCAGTAGATATGGATTATGAAATGCTGCAGGAAGTTTCCGGTGAGGTGCTGGACCGAGGAGAGCTGAATGCGCTCTTCTACGTTACGGGCTACGTGTTAAAAAGTCTAGCGAATAAGGGTACTGTTTGCAAGCAATGTGTCAAAATGACGGAGAGTCCAAAGGGTGCTCACTCCGACTATCAAAGCTTCACTTTCTATCGAGCGAACACCATTAAGAAAAACATCCACTTTCCATCCATTGATACCTTCAATTTTTTCAAAGCCATGGAAATCGTGTATCGCAATTCGATAAACTTTATCATTTCGAACAAGGATAAAAACAATGTTGAACAGAAGGTAGTGAATGAATTGGCACTCCTTCCGAACATTTTCCACTGCTCATCCTTCAAGATGACATTGGTGCGACGTTATGTATCATTCCGGCTAAAGTCAGGGCAGAAGCGTAAGCAACGGAAGAAAAAGTTCGATAGCAGAAGTATGCTATCATAGAAGCTGGAATGGTGAAGGGAGAATGCATATTTGAAATAATAAATGAGAAATATTAATCTGTTTAAAAATGTAAAGATCATTTTCTTGTGGTACCTTTTTTTAATCCTTAAAATACATCCACATTGTTTCTCTATGGCTAGCAAAACAAATATTCATTAATATTAAAGTTTGCTCTTACTAGAAAATGATATACTGTTGGGTTTTTGGATTTGGAAAAATGATACTTTCTGGAAAAATAAAGATCAGAAAAAAGCTTACGAAGATTTAAAAATAACGCGTATTATTTATTTGAATTTTTAATATCATCCTTTTCTTCCCTGTAAGGCAGTTTTGTATTCGTAGAGCCTCAAATTCACGAACCTCTCCATTTAAAATATTGACAATTGTTAAACGTTTACCTTATTGAATATTACCAAATATTAAAAGAATATTGACGAATTTTGATTATATTTTTAATTACATTATTTTCAATAGGATTACTGTGTAAACATATCTGCCAACACTGGAGCGACCCCCGTATCATAGCAATCATAAATTTATAAGAGGTCATCTCTCTCTGAGCTGACAGGTCCTGTCCTAGCCTTTTGCTTCACATCACAACTCAACAGCTCACCGTAATCCATTTTACGATGGCCCGATGAGTTTTATGATGGTTGAAGTCAAACTTTTATAAACATGAGAACTTGGCTTTCTAAAGTTGACTCGATTAAGCCTGTGAAATAAAATGAATGAATTTAAAAAAAAGCCCAAACTAAGTATATTTTTAAACCTCAATAAATGTAACACGACAGAACCAAAAATGGACCGATGCGAGCGCATCGGTCTAACGTGTATTTTTAGGCAATAATATATTTTCTAGAACTTCTTGTCGACATTTCAATGCCACTGTTATGGAATAACTTGTTAATCTAGTAAGGCCTGTACTCGAAAAAAATGCACCAGACAAAAGTATTCGCCAAAAATTTATTTTAAGTCTGATTTTCTTGAAACTTTCAGGGAATGAACTAATACATACTTTATTTAATTTCCTTTCCATCGCTGAAAGCCTGCACCTTTCCCTTAAGACCCTCATTACTTTTGTGTGCGGGGGGGGGCTTTTTGGTCCTCCGTCCATTCGTTTTTTTTTACAATAAATATTTCTACAACTTCTTGCCGACTTCATGCCACTCTATAACAACTTATTAACTATAAGGCCGTCCCGAAAAAAAAACACCCAACAAAAATACGCACAAAATAAAATTTAATTTAATTTTTTTTAACTTTTAAGGGAATGAACTAACACATACTTATTTAATTTCCTTTTCCATCGCTGAAAGCCTGCACCTTTCCCTTAAGACCCTCATTACATTTTGTGCAATGGTGGAGCTGACCTTTTTGGTCACTTTCGTCCATTTTTTCTTCAACTCCAGCTCGTTTTTAAACACCTTGGACGATTTTCGAACTTTGACCTTCATTGTGGCCGAAAATCTTTCCACCGAACGAATCTCTGGTGAATTTGGGTGGTTGGCGATTTTTGATACAAAAACAACGTTATTGTCTCTCTACCAATCCAAGGTGGATCGCGCGTAATGGCATGATGCCAGGTCCGGCCAAAATAATGTCTCGCCTCCGTGGGACCGCAGGAAGGCACAGACGCTTCTGGAGGCACTCGGTGCGGTAAATTTCGCTGTTGATGGTACCCGTTGTGATGTATGGTTTACTCAGTTTACCGCATTGGCATATGGCCTGCCAGAGCAAGTATTTTTTGGCGAATTTGTCCACTTTCTTCTTCCTTATGTCTTCCGGAACATCAAACCGTGATTTGGCAACGTAGAACTCCAGCCCCGGTATCTGTTTTGCGTCTGCCTTGATGTAGGTTTCGTCATCCATAACCACACACATCGGTTTCGTTAACCACTCTCGATACAGCTTCCTTGCGCGGGATTTGGCCGCCGTGTTTTGTTGATCACGCCGGTTCGGTGCCTTGCGGACCTTGAATACACGAAGCCCAGCTCGTTTCATGGTTTGCTGAACGAACCAGGCGGAACACTTTGCCTTCAGAGCCGCGTCGCGAATCGAAAGGTTCGGATTACACTTGAAATAATCCAACACCTTCCGGGCCTTCACAGGGTCAGCTGTCTTCGATTTTCTTCCACTTCCAGCCCGCCGCTCGGTCGTCTGGGACTCCTTAAACGATTTTACCACCCGAGACACAGTTGTATGGGTGATTCCCAGTTGTCTTCCGATCCATCTCATGGTCGCAGTCGGATTTTCCATGACGGCGCGCAAAATTCTCCGGCGATTTTCTTCTTGTTTCGATGACATCTCAATAACCACTGAACCGATTGTTATGAAATTTTGCACATGTAAACAATTCACTCCAAACTAGTTATACCCAGATTTTCATCAATTTACCCACGGACAAAAAAGTTACACACGGATAAAAATGGTGCATTTTTTTCGAGTACAGGCCTGCCCCACCCGACCCATAGCAGCCCCCCCAAACTTCAATACAAAGTTCTTTTTCTCAAAAAACCACCAAAAGCAACGCACAGAGAAGAAACACAGGAGATCAACGGCCGCCCCGACGGCACAGAAACGCGAGACGAAACCCAACCACGCCAGTTTTAAAATATAACCCGCCCGCACCGCACTCCCCTTTTTTTTTTTTTCACAGCGCCCCACACCCCCCCGCAAGCCCCAACAGATAAAAGGCGCGCGCGAAAAACGCGGCAAAGTGTTTGTGCCAAATGGAGCGAGTACCACACCAAGCTGGAACTGTGGCGAATGTCGCTGAAAACCATCGAAGGTAACTTCGGCACCGGAGTGGTGGCGTACTTTCTCTTTCTGCGGTGGCTGATGTTTCTGAACCTGATCGTGTTCGGGCTGGTATCGGCCTTCATAGTGTTGCCCCACGTGGTGCTACGGGAGCCACAGGATCTACCATGTGAATCGGACCCAACGTCCGTTCAGTGCTGCTCGGAGTCGTACGTTAATGCGACGAAGAGCGTGGAGTTTGCCGTGTTGGACGTGATACAGGGGACGGGGTTCATGGAGGGGACCCTGCTGTTCTATGGAATGTATACTAATATGATCTACGGGTATAGTCCGATAGAGGATCGCTTCGTGGCTGCGCCCCCAGCTCGGATGGAGGCGATGACGACTACGACTATTAGTAGTACGACAATTAGTAGTAGCAGCACCATTAGCAGTAGCAGCAGCAGCAGCAGTAGTAGTAGTAGTAGTAGTAGTACTACCACCACTACAATGGCTAGTACAACTCCGCTCAGTGCGGCAGCAGAGATTAGGAGTAGTAATTATAGTAGTCTCAATGGCAGTTATTACGAAGGATTCGTAATGGAAATAAGTGAAGCTATCGTCCAAAGTGCAACGGAAGCCGACTCCGGTACGATACTGTACTATGACTTCCCACTAGTTTACGTGATAATTACGGCCATCTGCTACGTGGTCGCTCTGATAGCCATGATGAAAGCAGTGGTGCGGCAGTTTAAAGAGCGCATTGCAGAGGGCGAGGGTCTCTTCTATCAGTACTGTAATTTAGTCTTCGGAGGCTGGGATTTTTGTATTCACAACGAAAAATCCGCTGATATTAAACATAAGGCGCTGTACCATGAGATTCGTTCTTTGCTACATACGAAGCGTTTTGAAAACGAGCGCATCAATCGCTCTCGAGATTTTATGGTTAAGCTTATTGCCATTCGGGTTCTTATTAATTTTGTAGTAGTCGTGATATTAGTGATAGCCGTCATCATTATCTATGTGCTGTTTAACGAATCAATGTCCAAATTGGACCCTAACTTCCAATCGAACCATTTAATCAGCTTTCCACGAGGGTCTTCGTGGTCTTCGTTTTCATCGTTTGGTTATTCCTCCACCATGGCTGTGCCATCCACTAGCTCAATGTCTCCAGACGCCACGATCTCGATCTCCTCGCCAACGTCCTCGGAAGAGCAGGAACATAGTCTGACAACGCGGTTTGAAGTGCTGTTCTACGAGTTCTTGCCCTACATCGCAATCGTATGCATGAACTTGGTAGTTCCTTTGTTCTTCAATTATCTAGTGCAATTTGAAAAGTATTCTCCACTTTTCGTGATCAAAATTTCACTCTTCCGGACAGTTTTTCTCAGGCTGTCATCGCTCGCCGTACTGCTGAGCCGGTTCTACTTCCTCGTGAAACCAAAAATTCTTCCGGTTAGTTCAACGAATGGTACCGATACCATGACTAATTTTACGATGGAAGTCAACAGCTCTGTGGCTGATCAATGCTACGACGTAGAGAGAGGAACTCCTCAGTGCTGGGAGACATTTGTTGGCCAGCAGTTCTACAAGCTGTTCATTACCGACTTTGTCACGCATTTCCTCGTGACGTTCTTTGTCAATTTCCCGCGAGCGATGTTCGCACGACATTCCGCCAGCCGCATCGCCAAGTTCATCGGCGAGCAAGAGTTCGAGCTCTCTAAGCACGTTTTGGATGTGATCTACTCGCAAACCCTTTGCTGGATGGGTACATTCTACACGCCGTTCCTGCCAGCAATTGCCGCTGTTTTATTCTTCCTTATGTTTTACATCAAGAAGTTCGCCTGTCTAGTCAACTCGAATCCTTCGACGATTCTCTACCGAGCTTCCTGATCGAACTCGCTGTTCATGTCCACCCTGCTGATCTCATTCACTGTTGCCATCATCCCGGTGGTATATGCATGGGCCGAAATTGTGCCCTCCCCGTTCGTGTGGCCCATTCCGAGGTCTTCCCACCGTGTGGGACCGTGCCATCAATGCATTCATGAAGATGCCACTGTTCTTCCAGAACATCATCTTCTACTTCGGTACCGCCTCGTTTGCCATTCCCTGCTTCGTAGTGCTCACCTTTTTCATCTACTACTTCTACGCCGTGTCGGCGGCCAATCGGCACATGGTCTCGGTGCTCAAACATCAGCTGGTGCTGGAAGGCCACGACAAACAATTCCTGCTCAGTCGGTTGAGTCTGTTCATCAAACAGCAGCAGGAATACCAGAAGCGAATGATGCGACAAGCTGCGGAACAACAACAACATCAAGGTAACAATGTTGCACCACACGGCCATCAGTCTGCACCGGCTCCTCCGGTTGCTCCACCGAAGCCACCGCCGAAGCAAGAAGAGCAGCAGCCTCCCTGCCACCCCGCGCCGATCGGGACTCGAAACCAAGCAGTAGGGATAGGGATCGTAAGGGAAGGCTCCGGTGGGAAGATTAAGTAAAGTGGGAACTGGGAGGAGGGGAGGGAGAAATTGTAAATAGGAACGTTTGACGAGAATTTGTGGTTTTGAGATGGTTGATGTTATTTTTGTTGAATAAATTCGGTAGCGTTGAATAATTATGTTGTTATGAGAAATCAATCATTCGGAATAACGAAATATGTGTAGTCCAGGTTTGTTGGTTCGGTATTTTATTATTATAGTTTTTCTATAGGTAGATCACATACATTGTGTGAAATAACACTGTTGGAAAAGAAGAGTTTTTTGGTGTCACAGATTTGGAAGAAGATAAATGCAGAGTAAAATGAATGCATAAAGTGTGAGCAGAAGTAGACTGAACGAAATTTAAAGAGTTTTTTTACGATATCTTCATCGAACATGTCAGAGAATCGAAAACTGTGGATAGTTCGGATGGTTGGAGAGAGTTACCCCTAGGTAATGGCTTATCGTGTTTGCTATTTAACATCGGATTCAACGGTATGATTTGGTACGATTTTCAGGAAGTTTGTCCGACCGTCTGGCTCCGCCGACGTCGTTGATATTGTATCACGCGACTTTTAGACGATGGTGCAAGCGTACATGAGACCAAAGGCTGAAATTGGATTTGTCATTAATGCGTCAAAGAAAAAATACATTAGGAAAAAAAGGCTCACGAGATGACAATGATGAAATCGAAGCGGTAGACAAATTCATGTAACGAAGCTCATTGGTAACCGCCGATAACGACACCAGCAGGGAGATACAAAGTCGCATTATGGTTGGTAATCGTGCCTACTTTGGACTCCAAAAGACGTGAAAATTGATAAAGTTGGCCCTGTACAAGACATTAATTAGATCGGAAGTCTTCCCTAGCCGCGAAACATGGACAATGATCGTGGAGGACCAACGCGCCCTTATTGTCTTTGAACTGCAGGTGTTGCTTACGATCTACGGTGAAGTGCAGATGGAAGACGGAAAGTGGAAGGGCGAATGAACCACGAATTGCATCACTTGCTGGAAGAGCGTTTACACCTCACAAATCGGTCGATTACGGTGGGATTGGGCATGGGAATGCCGTTACGACAGCCCAGTTAAAATTATTCTCAGGTGCGCAACGAGCTAGTCGGATTGATCAAGTAGAAAGCAACCTGGGGCTCTTCGTAGACTGCGAGGCTGGCGTGAATGTAGACAACTTCTGTGTACAGCAGCGGCCACCCCAGCGTTAGCCTGATTGGTGAGGTAAGTAAGCTGTGGAGATATCCGTTCTGTTTGCCAAGCTACGAGAGTCGTAATTTGATGTAGAACCGCTTAGGATCCTTTTGGACGAATCGATTGCAGTGCCACTGTGCAGCAGATTATTATGATGCTAAGGATCAGGTATCAGATCGTTGGCTCAGGTGGCCTGTGCCTCGCTATCCTATAGCCTTTCTTATCATTTTTCTGGCGGAAGGATAGGAAAAAGCTATGATTGGAAATGGTTAGGAAGAAAGATGGAATAAGGGTTGAAGGAGAATTTCTCAGAAAATACAGTTCGCCGTGGAAAAAATCTGAAGATGTACATTGACCGAATTTGCAAGAACTTATGATCGTCCATAGCGTCGTGTAGGGAAATTTCCATAAAAAAACGTTAGCGTAGACGCACACAGACGTTAATGGTTTCCAACCCTAGCGCCAACTAAAAGAGTCAAAAAGGTTTTGACATCCATGTGGGAGATACTGTTTATAACAAAACATGTAAAATGATCCCGAATATAGTCGCTGCTCCAGACTTCAGTCAACAAAATATTGTACAGTAAAATTTGAAAAGAGGACTTAGCTTGCCATACAGTACTGCAGGAGCAGAAGTCTAAGTCGAGGCGCCCACTGATGTGGGTATGCGGAGGTGTGGTATCACATATCATGTCAAAATATCGAGTCAAAGTCTTGTGGCGTGAGGCGAACGTCGACAAGGTGTTTTGACATGCTAGCAGATGCCGCACCTACGCCACATCAGTGTGCGCCTGGCCTAAGGAGATGAATGTCGTTAAAGCTACCCATCCTTTCAACACCTAATCAATGGCAGTTGCTAATGCATCGTTGAGTTAAACTAGACCCCTTTCTTTTTTAAATCCTAAAGCATCAACCATCCTTCTTAAACCATGTAAATCTTTCCAACTCTCCTACTTTCGAATAAACAAGTAGACTGTTTCCTTTAATGAGATTACTTGAAACTAGCCTCTTAGTCGCGTGTAAGCATTTTGATTGGTGTACCATCTCTAAAACAACTACGCCGTGAGAACGTTCAGTAAAAGAAACCCAAGAAAGAAAATCGTGATATTATGTTCCACCTTACGGTAGAGTGTAAATTAAAAGAATATTTATTAACTGTAGTCTGTATCGACCAATGAGTCAATTACAATGTTGAGTGACAGGCATTGTGAACGCTGATTGGTCAAAAAGCTCGTGATAGCAAAAACGTACATTTATCATTTAGCGATCGGATCAGAGATGAGTTGAGCTTCAAAAGCACGCATGGTCTGGTGTGGATCTCCTTACATATATACATGTGTGTGAAATAGTTTGAAGTCATTTTTAATCGAAATATCATCAGAATGAAAGTAGAGTTTTGTGTTATTCAAAATTATCTCTATCAACACAACTGCAAAACAAACTGCTCGTAGGCAATTCTGATAGTTCAATTAACGTGTATAACTCGTTTCATTTCTTTGTGTGCTTGACGACTGTAGACTAATGGAAATCATAAAATAGATAAATCAATTTTTTAAACTCAAGCATAGACACAATAAGGAACACAGGAAAGAGACTGCCATTTTGAGCTAGTTGTATATTGATAAGTTTGTACATAAGTAAAGCACGAAAAATATACCCAATATTTGTGGATCACAGATAACCCATAAACCTTATAAAAGCCATGTACATATATGAAATACAAACACGACACTATGAATATTACTCAACCAACACTATCCGTCAGCAAGAAATGACCATTACAAACTTAATCGTCATGATATGTAGAGGCCATAGAAGCCGCGAATACGAATACGAAATTACAAACTAGCTTTTTTTCTAGTGTTTGTATCATATACATTTCACTTAATTATTGGTGACTATATGTGAGAAAATGTAACATGGTAATCCAAATTAAAAGATACCCACATTACATTATAAGCCAACAATCATCCGTACTAGGTATGACACATATTTTTACTGTCGTGAATCATTTCCACAGGCGGAAGCAATGCAGCATTGGTCCAGTTATGTGGAAACCCAACCGATCATCCCACATTTATACTATGAAAGCCGTTTCGTTTGCTCTAATATTCGTCAACTCTTACCCCAAAATCGAAAGACTCTCCTCAGTATAGGCAAATCCGGAAGATTTCACACCTTTACTCAGTTTTTCTTTTTATAATAAACGAAAATAGCAATAGACTATCGTGTAGGAACCGTAATGTGTAATATTAACCATCTTTCGTTCGTGTGAGACCACTAATGATGACCTAAGAGGCAGAGCAAACGAAACATTCTCATCGGTCTGTATTTCAATGAACGTAAACAAATAAACACATACCCATGAAACATAAATATGAACAGGAACCAACATAATGGATTCAGAAAAAAATAAACATTTGTATTAAATTATGCTCTGGAGTCGATGTGATTTAATCCGAAACAATTCCTGATCCCGAAATCGGTTGTATGAATTTTCCCCGAGAATACTTCAGCCAATGAATTTAGCAAATCGAGCAATTATTCCGTTGGCTCCGAAGATCCCTTTGGGGTATTTGAACCTAACGCTTAATTGAACAATGATGTGTGTGAAGTTAGAAGTATTATGGGACGTCAGTCTTCAGTGAAAAGATCATGGTTAAATGTTTACAGAACATAGAAGGCTCATTTTTAGCTAAACCAGTCACAAGAAACAAATAAGTCTAGCCAGACCGAACCAATTCCCCAAAGGGACGTTCTTTCAATTCTAACCTAGTGATAAACAGGAGTTATAAAAAAAACTTGACAATTGGAATGTTCTCTATTGAGCTGCCTAAGCCTTACCTAAATGATATATGTGGAAACTACAACTAGCCGCTAATTTGACAGCGGAAGCGAACATTACAATACACATTCCCATCCTTAACTAACCTTACTGACAAAACTCGTCGAGATATTTCACAGACTTTTAACTTATGGTTGAAGAAGCTTCTATCACCTGCCCTTCCCTAAAGCTAAAATAACCCTAGCTAGTTCTAGCAGTTTAAAAAATCACTAGCACAATTTGGAAGAAGATTCGTTAGCTACTAGCTGATGCCATATCTTCGACATCTGCAGCGAAAGAAAAGTTTATGAAATATTTCCAACGGTTCGCTCGAATGTACTCGATATCGGTTACCTTGCTATGGTATTGGGATTCTTCGTTGGCATATGAGAGCAGTATGGTCGGCAAGGATTGGAGATACTTCTCAGCAAGTGCCGTCTCGCTCCGTACGCACTGCAGCGCAAAAGA
Source organism: Aedes koreicus (assembly GCA_024533555.2). NCBI lineage: Eukaryota > Metazoa > Arthropoda > Insecta > Diptera > Culicidae > Aedes > Aedes koreicus. Next base: position 1,368,816 of record JAHHFK020003891.1, on the reverse strand, counting down.
GCACTTGCGATTGACGTTGGCGTCCGGTGTTTCGCCGGATTGTGCTGGCGGAGCCTGCGTTTGCTCCTGCTGCCCCGGGGTACCCCCGTTTTCCGACTACGATATAATAATCAAGAGAGATACATTAGGTTAGTTTGTATGTTCACAAATCGCACTAAAATTAACCACGCCGAATATGATGGCCAAAACATTACCTTCACCGAAGCTGAATTTGGAATTGTGGATTAAATAATAACGACACACGTGAGGTTTTCGATTCAAAATTAGTCAACTTACCATATTGCCCCGGACGGAATTTCTCAGCCGGTTCCGGCTGATGCCCAGCGTTTTCGAGAGAGCTTTCTGGTATTCGGTATAGATTCCTTTTTCTACCCGTTCGCAAAGATCGCTACACATCATAAAACAAAACAACCCAATCAATGTCAATGTCAAACTACACTACGTGATCGAGGGGTACTTACTTGTGTGCAGTGAGCAGATCCATGAGTACGTGGATCTTCTCGTTGACGACATTGCGCTGCAGTTGCACGTATCGCTCGGACTGTCGTGCCGCTGCTTGTGCACTTTGGGAGATTGTATCGAAGTTACGTTCGCGTCCGAACACGTCCGGCACCTCGAGACCTTGCAGAATCATATCGACCTCGGCCATATCACGTGCCTGCTGTTCGGCACGGAATGCCTGCTCGTCGAAGATTTTGCGCAACCTGTAAAGCGAGCGGAGGATTTTTGCAATCGATCCCGACTAGTCTTCAGCTTTTCCTCGTCTTCCAAGGGGCAACTTAACGTCTTCCCGCAGGCGACCAAATTCGTCCAGCTGTTTCTCGTACATGACACGCATACGGTACTGATAGTCCTCAGTTTTGTCGCTCAGAAAAGTTATCAGGATGTGGAGCTTCCGAGGACCGTATGCATCGCCAGACGACGGTGAGCCACGTTTGAAGGCCATGGCGGCGCTCTTCGAGGAGGGCATCCAGCATCAGTTGCTTCGGTGGTAGGATGGGGATCATTCTGTTGAAGAAGAGAAAGAAAATTGATTGTAGGCAAAGAGATTTGTGCATATTCTTCAATACTTTAGACCATTGGGCCATTCTCAACCTCTCTGCCATTCTTTGTACTCAACCATGTCTTTTGCGCATAATTAATTCTCATCTCTTTGGAAGTGAAGATCCAGTGCGATCACCATCGTACTAGGATACTACTTTGCCAATTTGCGACCGAAGTCCGATGGAAAAGGGCTTGCAGCTAAAACGAAACCCACAAGAACTGATTCAAGAACCTTATCAGGAGCAACAAGGATATCTGTTTTTCTGTTGCGTACCTAAGACATCACTCAAGCGAGAGTTAAAAGGTACTTAGTACGACGATGTACCTCACAAGTAACGACAACGTAAAATCCCTCGCTGGGATTGCAGATGCCGAATGTGTAGGTGACCAAGAGAATCGACAATGGAAAAGAAGATTTATTTGTCAAATATAAGATAAACTTTGGCCTGGTACAGCAAGATTTCCGCTTGACGATGGATCAATGTTGCTATATTGGGTGGCGCTCTGGTATGTTGGGAGTGTTCTTGTCCATGAACACCATCTGTACGTTGCTAGCGGCATACAAATCCATAACCTCCATCTCTCAAAAAAAAAAAACAAGAAAACTTCACTTAAAAAAAAACTTTTACGAGCGTATTAGTAGATCAATTGTTATTGGAAAATTTCCTAGTTCCTAGTTGAAGTTCAATCTTTAACAAGGCATGTTAGGAAATAGAAAATTTTGAAATATCAAGAACTGCTCATTATTAAAGAAGGAAAAATCACCCATACACATTCTACGGTTACATGTCCGAAAGATTCGCAAAGATTTCATTAAATATCAAGTTCAATATTCAACTTTTCAAAATTTGGCCTAATGTCCCATTCGGCCTTACGGCGTTTAGTCTAATGGCGTTCCGCGTAATGGCATTCGGCTGGCAAACCGGATATTTCTTAGCAAACAAAGACAGTTTCATGTGCTAAGAGATGTTTGCCACTGTTCCCTTTTCGGTTGCCTTATAAAACTCCTACTCAGGAAGTTCTTTGAAGTCTGCCTCGACGTAGGTGTTGTTGTCCATAACCATGGTCTCGAATTTCGTCAGCATCACCGTGTGCAGCTTCCGAGATTGGGTTTTGAGAAGTTCAACCCCGAGTAAATTGCTAACCAGAGCAGGTATGTTTTTGGCAAACTTTAACATCTTCTGCTTTTTAATGTCCTCAGGAACATAGAACTTATCATTAGCAGTAAAGAACATTGCTCCGCCGGAAGTTGCCGAAAGTCTGCTTTTACATAAGTTCAAGTCATCCATAACAAGACAGTGCGGTTTGGTCAAGAGCTGGGTATAGAGCTTTCGTGCACGTGATTTCCCTAACATACTCTGCCGTTCATCGCTATTCGGCGCCTTTTGGACTTTGTACTTTGGACTTCTATGGAGCTGGAAGAATGGTGTCTTCAGCAAAGTTGCTATAAATTATATTTCCTACAAACTTGCCTTTGACATTACCCTTCTATTGTGCTTTGTTGAAAAGTTAGTAACAGCGCCGCCCCTGTCGGTAAAGTTTGAAACTACAAAAAGATCACCACAAGATGGACAACTTTTTTAGGTACAACTTTGTAGAATACACCATGATTCGAAAACGTAACCCTTAGGAGTTATTAATTTCGCCGTGAAAAAAGGCTATTCCAATTACTGTGCACCGGCGTTAGGCGGTGTTTAATCTGCCTAATCAGGCTCTTTCCGTAAGTATTACGGAGAAAACTCGAGTCTGGTTTAGGGTTTTGTATTAGACGTAGGTCATTACCTGGATATCCAATAGGTACTAAATGTCTTCCACTCATACTTCTTTAGACTACCGAGCCGTTTGCTTCGATGTTTAGCTCTATTTTTTTTAGATGACCGTAGTATTTGAAGATCACAAGGCTAATGACAGTGTTTTCGTATGGCCATTGACCTCGTACCAATGGCCGTTTGGCCTGGTATCCACGCAATGGCGCTTATTTCGCCACCCTTATGGCGATCCACTCATCGCTAGGACGATGACATCTGGTGGTGGATTGCTTAGCTCTTGCATGGGTAGTCCTGCTACTAGCTGCTTCGTGGTGGGGATATTGCATCGTTCACGAACATGAAAATACTTGCTTGGTTTTTTTTAAATGCAAGATGAACAACGAAAACTACACGCGAATCATCTTACCAATCTTGGACGCAACACTTATACTTCTTACAAAATCGTACACAAACTTCTTCGAACGCGTAAGTTAGATTTTCATACTGGGAAAGGTAGCTATCACTCGCGATTGGCACAAACCACTCCGATCTGTATGCGGCATCCAGTGGATTGATTGGTCGGTGTCAGCGGAAGAAGACGCAACTCGCAATCAGTTCGCTTTGCACGTAATGTCTAAGGGCGAACACGAAATTATTGCGACACATTCAACAGGGCATAACTTTTTACCATTGGGTAAAAATCAACCAAATTTTGCACACTTTCTCATTGATGTGTATTGTTTACATGCTGTCAAACTCGAAGTCGTGTTTTTCGATTCAACGAAAATGGAGGTGAACCAACGCGAGTCGAGAGAACAAATTCTTTCCAAACACCTGGAATTTCCTGACCTGTCGCACCGGCAGTTGGGAAAAATGTTGAACATTCACCATTCAACCGTCTCCAGAGTGTTGAAGCGGTTCCAGGAGCGGTTGACGTTGGACCACGGCAAAGGAGCTGGAAGAAAACCGGGACCGGAGAACAAAAAGACGGAGGGAAAGGTGAAGCGGATGATTAAAGCAAATCCCAACGTCTCAAGCCGTGATTTGGCTAAAAAGATCGGCATGTCGCAGAGCTACGTCCAGAATGCAAAGAAGAGAGCTGGACTACATACATACAAGGTACAGAACTTCCCAAACCGCGATGAGCGGCAACAATCGACGGCTAAAACTCGGGCACGGAAGCTCTACGAGAAGATGCTGACAAAATATGGCTGCTGTGTGATGGACGACGAAACGTATATAAAAGCCGATTTTAAGCAAATTCCGGGGTTGGAGTTTTTCACCGGCAAGAGCAAGTTCTATGTGGACGACAAATTTAAGAAGAAGAAAATGTCGAAGTTCGCCTCCAAATATCTCATTTGGCAGGCCATCTGCTCTTGCGGACTGAGGAGGTTTCTCGTGACAAAGGGCACAGTAAATGGCGAGATCTACAAATCTGAGTGCCTCGAGAAGCGCCTTTTGCCGTTCTTGCAGTAGCACGATGAAGCTCCGCTATTTTGGCCAGATTTGGCATCATGCCACTATTCTAAAAGTGTCCTGAGTGGTATGAGGCCAATTCTGTCCATTTTGTTCCAAAGGACATGAATCCGCCAAACTGTCCGGAGCTGCGCCCGGTGGAGCAGTACTATGCTAAAATTGCTTAAAAATGCCGAGAGGAAGTGTTTTGAGTGAGAAAGAGAAGGGAATGATTGAAGCCTATAAGCAGGAGGGTATTTCAATTCGAGAAATTGGACGTAAAATCAGCCGATCGGATAAGGTCGCACACGAAATTATTTGAAGGATCCAGAAAAAATATGCTACGACCAAACGAAAGCCGAAAAAATCGAAATTGTCACCGAGGGGTGAGCGTGAGGCCTTCCACCATATCACTCTCTAAAATCAAGTCTACTCTCAGTTTGTCAGTCTGTAAAGAAAGAATTCGGACGGCTTTGCAGACCAGTCCGAACATTATTCGGTCAAAAATGAACAAGGCACCAAATTTAACCCCTGTAGGGGCCCTGAGCCTAAACAGAAAGGAATAGAATTCGCCAGACTCAACATGGCACGCCAGTGGGACACGGTAAAATCTTTGTAGATTTCAGGTTTTTTTAAATGATGAACCCAACTTTACTTTCTTTATTTTTTTATTATTTAAATTTTCGTTTTTAAACTCTAGGTGATCTTTACCGATGAAAAGAAATTCAATCTAGATGATCCCGATGGATGTATTGGCTATTGGCGAGATCTACGGAAGAAACCAGAGTACTTCTCCAGACGTAATTTCGAAGGAGGATCTCTAATGGTTTTGTGGATTGGATTTCGTGCTGACAGAAAAGCTTAATTTGGCATTCCCATCTTGTAAGATGAACTCGACGGACTATATTGAGGTTCTTAACAGCTGCTTAATTCCGTTTAAAGCAAAGTATCGTCGCAAAAAAAAATCGTGTTTCAACAAGATAATGCCAGCATTCACACCAGTTCGGCTACAAAATCCTGGTTTAACGACCGAAAAATTGAGCTCCTGTGGTGGCCAGCCCGTAGTCCGGATCTAAATCCAGTGGAAAACATCTGGGGAATCATTGTTCGACGAATCTACGCCAACAGAAAGCAACACAGCAGTATTGCTGAGCTTAAAGTGGCAGTTTCGGAAGCGTGGAAGGATTTTGAAATGGAAATTTTAAAGAACTTGGTGGGAAGTATGTCCTAAAGGATTTTCCAGGTAATCGAGCGTGCTGGAGGGACCTACTGATAATAAAAATGCAGAAAGTATTCAGAAAAATGAATATTTTGACATGTATCGATTAAAAAACATAAGTGCGGCTATAAAAAATAGCTACTTAATTTCATGAATTTGAATCAATAAAGGATTTTCTATTGAAAATTTTCAATTCAGGTTGGAATTTCATTCTCAAACAAATCCATTTAAAACATATTACAAGGAGAAATGAAGGTTTATACTCGGTTTACAAGTTACACCATAAACGTATGTGCGGCTTAGATACAGAATGTATGCTTTACGAAAATTTTACTGACCCGAAAAAAGATTTTTTATCTTCGTGTGCATGAAGTTCGCGTTTGCATCCCGCTTTACAGACATGCGGCACTTAACCATGTTGTACCCAACAATTTATTTATCAGGATTTTACTGGTAGGTTCTACCGGTGGGGATTCGTGAGCATCAGTGATCTATCACCACAGATTTGCCGCGATAAACGTGCAGTCCACGTGGAGGCGGTCACTGTGGGGCAGGAGATAAGGTATCAAATAATTGGTTCAAGTCTGGGGCGGGAAGCCGACGAAGGCCTGAATATTTTGGAGGGCAGGCAGATGTCACACCTCCGCCACATCAGTGGACGCCTGGCCTTACACTGGGGTAAAGATCACCTGGTCCAGATCAGACCTGTAGTTGAAATCTAACTACCATAAGGTTTTGCCAATTCCCAGATTGAAAAAAAAAGCTAGTAGAAATTGAACACATTATGTCAGTTTCATGCCAAATCAGTTAACATTTAAAGACGCCTATCAGGACCCGATGTGGACTCGTTTAACCATTATGGAAATTTGACATCAGTCCAATATCCACGCTTGCTGATCCAGCTGATTGGTAAATAATTTGCCTAACAATGAATCAATTAAAAGAAATTGTTAAAAGTTCATATTCAACCGACTAGAACATTCGGATGAAGCTTGCCTTCTTGCAGGGCTGGTAGCGGGTCACTTTTTAGTGACTTGGTCACTATTTTGAGTCTAGTCACTAAAAAGTCACTATTTGCATCCAAAAGTCACTAAAGTCACTATTTTCGCACCGCCGATTGTAAAAAGTTTAAAAAAATCATTTGTACCTATTTTACAATAGTCAACTAAATTAAGCGATCTGGCCATACTACATATACACGGTGTTCAATAAGTTCGAATACAAGTTTTCATCATTGCGTAGGTATGCGCCATGTACATATTCTGCATTGGTATTGGTGTCAGCTTTAGCTTCATTCATACGCTACCGAATGTGCGCGGTGTTGACATTCTGTTAGTTGTTGTTTGTTTGTTACGCGCGATGAAAGAGTATCGGGACTTCGTAATTAAGCGTTTTTTGAACGGTGAGCGACCCGGCGATATATTCCGGCTGCTGAAATCGCATGGGGTCAAGCGGAACTTTGTCTACACGACCATCAGGCGATACCGGGAGACGTCCTCGACCAATGACCGTGCGAGATCCGGTCGGCCGCGTTCAGCGAGGACGCCACGGGTCATCAAGATCGTGAGGGAGCGAATTCGGCGCAAAAAGAACCGCTCAATCCGGAAAACGGCTGCAGATCTCAACGTTTCCATTGGAACCGCTCACACCATACTCACCAAGGACCTTGGTTTCAGGCCTTACAAAAAACGTAAGGTCCATGGCGTTTCGGAGGCTACCAGCAAAATGCGGTTGGATCGAGCTAAGAGGATCCTCTCTCGGCACGCTGGTCAGGAGTTTGTTTTTTCGGACGAGAAACTGTTCGTGCTGCAGCAGCCGCACAATGTGCAAAATGACCGGGTGTGGGCGCCATCGAGGGACAGCATTCCTGAATCCAATATAAACATCCCTCGGTTCCAAAGTGCCGCGTCGGTGATGGTTTGGGGGCAGTATGCAAACGTGGTAAGCTACCCTTGGTGTTTATTGAAAAAAACGTCAAAATCAACGCGGCGTACTACAAAACTGAGGTTTTGGAAAAGGTTGTTGCCCCCAGTCTCCGAAGCCTCTACGGCGATGAGCACTACGTGTTCCAGCAGGACGGTGCACCAGCCCATACGGCAAATGTGGTTCAAGCCTGGTGTCGGGACAATTTAACCGACTTTCTGGACAAAACTTTGTGGCCTCCCAGCTCCCCGGACTTGAATCCTCTCGACTTTTTTGTTTGGTCCTATATGATGGCGAAGCTGAACGAATACAAGGTCAGCACTTTGGATCATTTCAAGACGGTAATTCTCAAAATCTGGGACGAAATGCCCATGCAGTCCGTGCGTGCCGCCTGCGACGCGTTCGAGAAACGTTTGAAGCTCGTTAAGGAGTACAAAGGGGGGGGTCATTCCAAGAGAAATGTTGTAAACGTTCCTTGTAAACATAGCTTTCAATAACATAAATCCAAAAAATAAAAAAACATGTTTTCATTTTTTTAACAAATTTTGAAAGTGTATCCGAACTTATTGAACACCGTGTAAATCCTATGATGTTTGTGGACGTTTCATTGGACATTCATTGAATATGTTTGAATATTTATCGTAGCTTTGTATAGCCCAAAAAGGTTCCGAACTCAAGATCAATTTTTATGAACCTCAACATCGCAAGATATCTAATTATATCGGTTGACCTTCCAAAAGACTCACTTAATTTGATCAAATACGTATTGTTACTTTGTTTAGTCCAAAAAGCTGTAGATTTTAAGCTACAATTCAAAACTTAAACTTAATCTTCAGCTGAAGATTTTAATTTTTGAATTCCAGGAAAGTTTGGCTGACCTAGAACATCCGAAGACTTTTTCATAATGTCTGTTGTTCTTCCAAAATACTCAATGAATATGGTTCAATACACATCGTAGATTTGCGTAGCCCAGAAAGCTTTAATTCCAACTGTAGGGCATATGTTCTGATCTCAAGGATAGCTTCAATTACCTAGAACATGTCATATTGCTTTATAATGTTTTTATTTTACTTTAAGAATATTAACTGAATATGTTTGAATATTTATTGTAGCTTTGTATTGCCTAAAATTTACTGTTACAACCGTAAATCTTAAGTTCTGAACGCCAATACAGTTTGGATGACCTGGACCATCCCAAGATTATCTTCTTATGTATTTTGACGTTCGAAAATATTCACCGAATATACTTGAATACGTGACGTAACCCGATAAAAAAAACCCAAAAAGTGACACTGCGTCGCAGTATTATTCATTTTTGCAAACGGGGGTGATCACTTAGTTAATTTTTATTGTACTTATATAACAAATGTATAAAAGATTCAAAAAAATACTTAAATTTGGAAATTACTTTTTAGTCACCATTTGGTCACTATTTGGTAAAAATTTAGTCACTATTTTTATTATTTTAGTCACTAAAGTCACTATTATTTATCCATCAATCCGCTACCAGCCCTGTTCTTGGGGTAATTTGGGTCAGAAACATGACAGTGCAAAATCAGAAGGCATTAATAAACAGGCAATGGAAATCAAAAACAGAATCAGACAGACTCTGCGTATTGGTAATAAATGCTGGTTGAATTGATTTGCCATTTACGAGAAATCTCCATTGGAAGAGTTTAGTGCCGTGTACACATAACGTATAACTTTCTCTTCATTCAAAAACATACCGCTGACGCTTAACTCTAACCTTCTGGATGTATTTTCACAGATGTTAATTGAGATCTTTCAAAGTGACCATAACTCAGAAGCTGAATGAAATACAACTATTAAGCACTCACCCTTATGAGTCAGAATGTTGAGATCATTCATGCCTCTTAACCTCGGGTCTGTGTTGTTTTCAAATCACCAAACCCTAGAAAAAATCACGCATTATATCCAGAACAACCGGTATGAGGGTAATTACTGCATTTATAAAATTGTGCATTCTCATTTTGCTTCATTCGGTGCAGTAAAGTTTCACATGGAAACAATAACAACATCCGATTAAATGAATACGATGCTGTGTACTTCTGTTACATTAACACTGAATAAAGTGATTTCTGCCAGCTGGATGATTCTAACTATATGATAAAGTAGCATCAGCTATCACTATTCACTGGCCACTACTATAACCGTAATAGCGATAAGAGCATACCGCACACGTGCATCTATTGCAGTTTGTTTATCAGTGCAAGACGCGTATGATATTGAGAAAACGAACTAAACTAGACGTACATATTAACTATAGATACCGACAGAACAACCCATTGTGAGATAACAATACGGTCTGTACCCTCACTTGAGGGGAGTAATGTATCATCACCACCAACCAACAATGCACAGAATGGGCCTTGGACGTTGATTGCCATATTTATCATGGGGCGAACAGACGCAAATCAATCAGCCATCATGTCCATTACCCGATGTAAATAAACACCGTTTCGTCACGTTTTGGTAGTCTAATGAATTCCAACCAGCACCATCCGCTCTTTCGCTCACCTGTACGGGTATCGCTCCATAAGGTACGTGTAGAGTACAACAAAGTCCCTGTAGCGTCTTCGTACCACCGTTTCGTGGGCTTTCGATTTGACCTGAAATGGAAATGGAAGCATGAATTAGGTTATATAGTATCTATGGTCTGTATGTGGGTAATCCGGACGCCTGAAAACATAATTAAAACAAAATCCACGCTAATCCATCCAAAACTACGATTGAGGAACCTGGTAAAAATAAAAGTCCGTAAATGCATTTCGTGCCTTCTGGCAACTTTGCTTCAATTGATGTCCAAGCTCATCGATTTAGCACCACCCAGGGGAGACTTGGTCCTATACCCAATGATTTCATTATCTTCAATCCGCTCAACCAACTAAATGTATTATTCTGTAAATTTTAAATTTCAATCTCAATTTCAGTGAGCGAGATAATACGCTATAACCTTGGCAAATTTTTGGCAGACTTTTGGTTCAAATGCCAAAAGTCCACCCACAGGCAAAAGGAGCATGAACTAATCTTTCTAGCATCTATGCTCCCAACGATAACATACAAACTCTCACATTATTTAACTCTATATAAAAGCATTTGGTACGGGAGGTCCATGTTTTCTTCCTTGCCTTGATTCGAAGTAGTAGAGCGATTTCAGACACTATTTCTGGAATCACTCTATTTCTTGGAATGCTCTCTGCGATACATGCTATGCAGTTGGCCTGGCCGGTGTCAAGAAAAATGATGCATCCAAGAAGTCATCATTTTCTAGGATGCTTTCAAAAATTGGCTGCATTAGCGTGACATTAGATTAGAATAGCATGATGCCAAATCGAGCCAGAACAAAGTTTTTCTCTGTAGTTACTGAAAAGGGTAGCAATTGCTTCTGCAGGCACTTGTTCTCGTAAATCTTCTTGTTGATTGTGCTTCAAGTGACGGAAGATTTACTCTTTCTGTAACACGTGCAAATTGCTTGATTTAGCTGACAAGTTCTGTTTGTCGTAGTGATTTGAAACTGTTTTTACTTTATGCGACTTCACTCCCAAATGCTGTTTTGATTTTTGGACAAAACCATGTCATATTCCTATTTTACAAGCCACCGTTCGAACAGAGAGATTCGGGGTTTCCCTCAATATTTTCCTCACCTTTTGGTCTATGACAGGATCAGCACATACATTGTTTTTATCACTTATCGATTTCCTCTCGACCGTTCCGAAAATTATTTGAGCACACCGTACAAAATCCGTTGGCGCACGTGCTTTTAATTCGTCGCCATTCTGAACATGGAATGTAAACACCAATCATATTGTTCATCAAAGACTCGCAGCTATACCTCATTGAAATTTTTCACTCCTATGTGCAATATTTCAAAAGTTACAGTGATTTGAAGGTGTCCGAGTTAGTGTGGATACAGACCTTAAATTTGGTGATGTAACTGATTACATATGGAAAAACAGCCGGGTTAAGGGCTTACGCATTCTCGACGGCAGCCATTACCTCAAAATTTAGAATTTATATAACTCAGAATCTGTACTAGATATTAAATATTTCATCACATCAGTTTGTATGCTTACTGTGAGTTCAGTTCAGCTTTGCCCAACCCATTTGCCCAATCGTTCATTTGAAATGTTAACAGGTTTGTTTACTTAAGGCTTGCCCACAATAGATACGTTTGCGTTCCGTTGACGTAAATTTGTCAGAAAACCTATGGGAAAGCTATCAAATTCACGCAAACGCATCCGCAACGTATCAATTGTGGGCCAGCCATTACCCAAGTAACCACGAGGCTATAATAGCTTGCATATATAGGGCATATGCATTACGTCTAGTGCATCATTGAAGTTGGAATAAAGCTGAAAAGGGCTCCACTAAGATCAACCTAACGCTATATCTTTTGTAATGCCATAAGACATTGCTAAAGTAGCATTATTGCATTGGTAATGTATCATTGCATTGGTAATGCATTATTACATTCTTAAAACTAATCTAACGCTTCATTACTTGACATCTGTTGAATTGATGTGATCCCGCATTAATGATGTTGATTTTGGGTTGAGCAATAATATAATGCTTGTGGTTACTTGGGTAGTGTTCCACTTTAATTAAAAAAACTGATTCTGATTTCGCAAACATATTCTAGTTTCATTTAACCGGAATTTCACGTTGAATTGGGTAAATCATAATAGTTGGATTTGACTACTTACAATGGTTAAAACAAACTAAAATGTTGAGTAATGTTTTCGGGAACTAAGCAGTTAAGTTCAACTGACATCCGTTTTAATTTACGATTATGTTGGTTGTTTCACTATGACAGCTACAAAAACAAACAGATTTGTTGGTTGATTCTACCAACGCTTATGGTTCGTTTCAAGCAAATTTTAGTATGATTCAAACTGAATTGCTGTTTGAAACAAACAAACGAAAACGGTTGAAACAACAAACATTTCCGTTTACAATCGCCTTAAATTTCTTCTGTAATTTCAATTATTTGAATAAAATTCTAACAAACATTACAAAAGCGCACATTTACATTTATAGACTTCTCTCAATCAATGCGACCCTTTCTACTATTTTCAGGTTTATTTTAAATTAATATATTAGATTTTCACCTATTGTTGAGTGACAGTGTCAGAGCATGCAGCGGGACCAGAGGATGGAAAATGAAATAACCCAAAAAAGTTGTTTGTTTCAGATTAAATTTTTAGTAGTTTTTTCTCCTAACAAAATATCAGTTTAACCGCCGCTTTAGTAGAATCAATCTAAAATTTTAATTTGTTTCCCTGGGTCAACGCAACCTGTACTTTGGTAATAATAAACCCCTTTCAAGGTGGAACAACAAAAATATTATTTTAGAACAATCATAATTTGTGTTGTATTGTGGTAATTTCTTTAGGTAGAAACAACTAACCTGCCTGTTTGTTTCAAAACAAAATCGGTGGTTGAAAACAACAAAAGGGATTTTAAAAACAACTTGTTTTTTAGTTTGGATGTCAACAAACAAGTTGGTTGTTTCAAACTGGACTGTTTTTTCTCCGTGTATATGATAATGTGCCCAAAATTCAATCGACAAGTTGGTGAAATTATGGACAAAAAAGGTTGGGCTCTTTGGGCGTAAACAGCGTGCACGAGTCTGAACCAAACCTGGAGAGAAACTTGCCGATCAAAATGTTCAAAAGACAACTAAGCAATGCGTGTCTGGTCTTGGGAATGTTTCGAAAACAGGAATAATAACAGCAACTTCGTATATCAGCATGCAAAAAGGAATTTTGAAGCTTCGTCGCGTGAAGTTGGCTTAGAAAAGAAGTTTATATTTCTCAACAAGACATCGACCCCAAGCCTCGACGTATTTCCTGCATGAAATACGGTCGTCACTGAGTGCTTTATCCAACAGCTCACACATTATCACCTTAGCATGGGTCTCATCTCATTGCTCTATACCGGGTAATGAAAAAGCGGACTCACTGGCTAAGGTGGAAGGCGATATTTACGAGCAACAAATCGCCTTCAATGATTTTTTTACAATTTTTCGTCAGCAAGTTCTCATCAACTGGCAACAAAAGTGGAATGATGATGATCTGGGAAAATGGCTACATTCTATTCTCCCACAGGTTTCGAGAAAATCTTGGTTCAAAGGGTTGAACATGAGCCGCGATTTTATCCGCGTAATGTCAAGGCTCATGTCCAATCATTGTTCCTTAAACGCGCATCTCTATCGAATTGAGCTCACAGACAGCAGTTTGTTTGCCTGTGGTAACGGTTATCACGACATCGAGCATATGGTCTGGTCATGCACCTTATATCATGTGGCGAGATCCGACTTATGTGATTCCTTCAGGGCCCAAACCAATTAGAGACGTTTTGGCCTGCTGCGATCTCGAATATGTGAAATTATTCTACGATTTCCTAAAACGGATCGATTTGAAAATCTAGTAGAGTTTGTTCTTGAAATTTTCCAAGTCTTCATAGCTCACTTTTTTGTGTCTCTTTTCAGTTATTCCGTCAATCGTTCATTTACATTCCGAGATCCAGAGCATTTGCTACAGTGCTTATTGTAGGTTCAATCACCGATATGGAAAAACAACAATTTCCTCCCACGTTCCTTGTCCTCAATTCTTTACCAAGTATCCAACATGTTTAAATATTGTATTCCTTAACCTCGAGCAAGCCGCGAGTATTCGGCCCCGTGCTTCTAACATTAGTATTAAGAAATATATCGATGTACATAGAATAACGGCTCCGAAAGCAAACGCATTTGAGCCTTGACAAATATATGGATTATAATAAAAAACGACCCCAAGCATACCGTGTACAAAACCACTGCATGCTTCCGTGCTTCACGTATTTAGCTATTGGAACGGCCACAGTAAATCCTGTGAATCCTTAATCCAATAGGAAAATTGTAGTCCACTTTGGATCAGAAAGTTGGGAATGAAGATGTGTCTAACCGCGACAAACTTTTCGAAGCTCTGGAAAAGGCCTGAATAAATATTAACCCTCAACATATTGAAAACCTTGTTGAAATTATACAATCCGTGATTGAAGCAATAAGTGGCTATATTAAATACTCAAGTAAAGAATTAGGAATGAAAATGATTTATTTTTGTAATGCGTACTTTCTTTAGCCCATCAAAATAATGGGCAGTTTCTTAATATATGCTGCACACTACCAAAATGTCATGTAAATTTCTGTCTCCTGAGACCGACACATGCAAGCGTCCTTTAGCACATAAGAATGAGTTCAAAGAGATGAGAAAATAAATTCAATCAAACACATCTTTCGTCGATTTGCGTATTTGTCAGTTCCGGGAGACATAATTTTATACGAAATCTTTTTTTACGTTCCCCGACTTTTTACAAACATTAATTACGTCTCGTGTAAAATTCATAATTTCTAAGTGTGTGCCTTCAAATAATTTATCACTATAAAGTCTCCAAACTAAATTTATTCATATAGTAAATTAACAGTGCTAACTTATCTTTTAAAAAATGAGATAATCAGAAATGTTTGAAAATATTAGATGCGAGTACTTTATCTTGTCCAGTACTGTAATTTAACGAGCAAGGAGCAAATAAATAAAAAGCAAAATAAAGAACGATTTTACATTGAAATAGAGTAGAGTTGTATCAGCTTATCGATTTCAAAAATGCTGTAAACTAGTGAATGTGGAAAAGTATAATTTGTCCACTAACTGAGTGAGAATGCTGAGATCTTACCCGTTTTACACATATATCTGGAGTATTTCGCGATGGGGGTGTAACTACTGTAATCAAACACTTCTCCAAAACTAACATAAAGGTTGATGAAAGTCTTCTTTATAACTTGATATCATTTGTTTATGATATTTAGTTTTTATTTATTCCCGATTTTTTTTTCAATCAATCTGTTAACAGAAGTAATTACGCGCATATCACGAATTACTCCAGATATATGAACTTAGTAAACAAATGGGATCACAATACTGTTCATGTAAAGATCATTGCAAGCAATGTAATGCCCAAAATGGTCTAAACAACGCTTCTTTAAATGCATTCTAATCTCATTGTACTGAGTCGAATGTTATATAATAATTTTCACTTTCTTGCCATTATTTGTTTTTAAGAAGTATAAAACCTCAAAATCAGTGATTATCGTTTCGATGTGCACTGAGAATTTCCTCACTAGAGAATGACGTTTCTTTACTCTCTACTGTAATAAACAGTCACAACAATCAACGCAAGGCAATTAATTGCCTCCATTTACCGGTTCAATCAAAAATGTAATTCCCCCAGAATAATACGCATATGACTTGCATGGGGATTTATTTTAGGGCAATTTTCTTAAGTTGATCACCTGTTTGAAGCAAGTCAATTGTGTTGAATACGAGATAAATACACCTTTATCATTTTTATTCAAGAGGGTTCGTTTCATTTGGAAAATTGCATTGTTAAGCTCAGTCTGGTATGAAGATTAGAGTTCAAAGTTTTAACATTTAAGACTGAACTTAACGATGCAAATTGCACATGTAAACGAATTCTATTTATCTTCTAAAACCCTACTGATCGATAATTTAAATCCGGCCAACGATATACACATATGTAAAGCAAACTACCGTTGGTTGCAGCTGTCCTACTAGTCGGTATTTTTTCTGAATTCGTTTATATTCGTTATTCTAAACTCAACACTCGAAAATGCAAGCAAAAGAATACCGGCTAAAAGGCCATCCGCAAACAACAATAACCCATGAATATGAAAAGCAATATTTCTTTTGTTCACTGAAATCCATTGCAACCAAAACATACCTCATATTCAGAGTGCTTCATAAAGAGCCCTTTCTTTTCCGGAACGACTTTGACCACGATACTGAGTTCACTAGGGTTTCCCTCGCCTGAATCATCACCTGAAACATAAGATAGGATAAAACATATGTTAGCTAAAGATGACCACCTTGACAGCATGATCACATACTCTTTCCATTCATGCTTCCACTATGTTTGCTATCTTAACGTAACGAAAATCAAAATTTTCCAAACAAGAACACATTCAATTTCCAGGAATTATTGCCTCGATCAACAACAAAACGACGGCGACTGGTTCGTCCACAAAACTTCGCTCATCAAATACAAAATCGATTCGATGACAAACTGCTAAACAAGATGCTAATACAGCGACCACAAGACCAACCGCCCGTAACTGTTTCACTTTCGTGAAGCATTAGCACGTCGTCGTCGCCGATCGTCGGATCGTCATTTTCGGACGAACGGACAGACACTCTGGGTTTGGTAGGTATTAGGGTGGTTCAACTTTAAAATTTTCGATTTTTTACACCCCACTCAGCTGATGTCCCGGGTGCTGAACATTATCGAAAACAATGTGACCCAGTTTTTTCGATGCATTTCGCTTGCTCTTTCATGTATATCGGGATGTTCTAAAAGCTAAAATATCAGAACAAGAGTTCAATAATGAAGTGCAAGGTTCGATCAATGCTAATTTACATCAGTGTAATGGTGTATTATTTTAAATTATTTTGTTTTGTGTAAGATGTAGTGAATATAAGCGATTCCCTCCCGAAATTTGTGACGATTAGTTTGTGTTAGTAATACTGTGCCACGCGGACATAAATGATTAAATTAGAGTATTTTTCCCCTTTGTCGCGAGTGAAGTGATGATTATAAGCAGTTTAGAAGGGCAAAGAGTAAATGCACCCTTCTTTTTGTGGAAATACTCCTTAAACTTTCTAAAAATGCTCCTTAGATGCGTTTGCCCGGTATAATGCAATCGGAGGTATTAACCGTCTGGTTAGCGCTTGCCGGTTGTTTTGACGGGTCTTAAGTTTCTTCAAGATTGTATAGTTTTGACGGGTCTTAAGTTTCTGAATTTAAGAGTCGTCAAAACGACATTAAGAACAGTCAAAACGAAATTAAGACTCGTCAAAATGAAATTTGAACCCGTCAAAACTCCCTAGAAGATTGCAGAGCGAAGCTCCGCTATGCAATCTTGAAGAAACTTAAGACCCGTCAAAACAACCGGCAAGCGCTAACCAGACGGTTAATACCTCCGATTGCATTTACCGGGCAAACACATCTAAGGAGCATTTTTTCAAAGTTTAAGGAGCATTTCCCCAAAAGGAAGGGTGCATTTACCCTGCTGCCCTTTAGAAGTCGATATAGAGTTGCCTCATAGCGGGGAATTTTGATTATTGACAGAGTGTGCACTCATCACGTGGTGTACAAATGGAGAGCTGTTTTATAATTATTGAGATTTTCATGTTAAACTTCTTCTCGGAAGTGCTTTTTTACCTGTGATTTTCATTGTATTGCATTTGTGCGCGAAGTACTAATTTTATTCGGGCTGTTCCATTCGAAAAGGATGTGAAAATATTTGCCGAATAGTGGAGTGCTACTTCTGTAGAGACATTAATGCATTCTTTAGCATCACAGGGAAGCCGTCCAAGTGAAGACAGTACATCAGCAACAATTTCCGGTGAGATCTATCTGATTATAACTAAATTTGAACGATACTGCTAAATACGTGCCATCCTCAAAACAATAAGATTTGATGATGGAAGTGTATGCACAGTACCAGTATCCATTTAATGTGTGTACTGTGTATATGCGGGGCTTGTTGTAAGTGAAAGTGACCACGGAATAGACGTGAGTAACCAGACATTCTGAAATGGGTCACTGGAACACAACAGAGCTATCAGCTTCCAACTCCCTGGTCTAAAAATGTTTGTCGAGTCGACAACAGTTCGTTTAACTGCAAACATTTTTCTTTCATAAAAACACTGCTGGCCGGTGGGCGTTGGATTGTATATATACACACATACACACATTATTTTAAACCACACCGTGTGTGTTCGTTTAAGTAAAGGAAGTCGTTTAGTTGGAGTAGATTAGTTCAGAGGTAGTATATGTAGCATCACTATCATCGCTGCAACATCCACCACGCAACATTTTCTGTATTGCATGATACACACGAAAAGTGCGCCAAAGCTCCTTTTCATTCCTAACAGAATAGTTCCGCCTTTTTGTATTTGAATATTATTGACCATGCTTCCTATTGAATTAGATGACTTGAATTGTATGACAAACTATAAAAGCAGACCTAGTCGATGAAATAAACGGAGTTTTTACAGTTGAAATCGAACGCGCTCTTTTACTTTACACACAAGTGTACCCGACGTATAGTTGTCCCATAATTGGTGACCCCGTGTTCGCGCAATGACGGAGAATAAGCAATTGTCCGGACCCAGCGGTCTACATGAGCAAGATTTTGCAAATGTGGAAACGATCAACTTGCCACGTCTCAACCCACCGGCAATGTCTGCATCGAACATCGAGTCGTACTTCTTATCGCTAGAATTCTGGTTTGCTGCTTCTGGACTGGGCAATCAACACGACGCGAAAAAGTACAACATTGTCATGGCACAGGTACCACCAGAGAAGTTAACAGAGCTGCGATCTATCATAGACGCCACCCCGGCTTCCGACCGCTATCCGTACATCAAGAAAAAGTTAATTGATCATTTCGCCGACAGCCAACAGAAACGTTTACAACGAGTTCTTTCCGATATGCCACTAGGAGACATGAAACCCAGCCAGCTCTACAATGAAATGGTAAGCGTCGCAGGTAGTTCGTTAAGCGAACCAGTGCTCTTAGACTTGTGGGCCTCCAGGCTTCCACCCCACGCTCAAGCGGCTGTAATTGCATCTAAAGGCGATGCATTAGAAAAGGCTACCATTGCCGACGCGATCATCGACGCAATGGGTTTTCGTAACATCAACACCATCGGTACTACTTCAACAACGCCAGCCACCGTGCTCGAAACATCTAGCAAATGTAGTATGGAAGCTCTTCATCGTGAAATCTTGCAATTAAACCGGAAATTTGAGCAAATGTTCCAGCCACAAAGAAGCTGGCAAGATCAATCCCGTTCTCGCAGCAGAACCAGAAGAGATCAACGCACTGACGTCCAATCATCATACGACATGTGTTGGTACCATCGAACATTTGGAGGAGATGCACGCCGGTGCAGAAAGCCGTGTTCATTCGGGCAACCATCAAAAGCAAGTCAACAATGACGCCAACCGCAAGATCATGTGATGAAAAAAGCGAACCGTCCGACACAGCCACGATTTTTCGCCTCAAAATAGCTGATAAAATTACCAACCGGTGTTTCCTCATCGATACTGGTGCTGATGTATCGGTCATCCCGAGAGATTCAAAATCATCCCGCATCAAACCAAGCACTGTAAGACTGTTCGCCGCCAACGGATCTCCAATAAAGGTTTACGGAGAAGCATTACTAAAAGTCAGCCTCGGCCTTCGACGTGAATTTTTATGGACTTTCCTCATAGCAGACGTAACAACAGGGATCATCGGCGCAGATTTCATCTGCCACTATGACCTGTTGATCGATCTAAAACGCCATCGCTTAATAGACAATACCACGAGGCTTGAGACAATGGCGATGCTTGAAAAAACCAACGAAAACTCCATTAAAACGTTTAGTCGAACAGCACCATATTCCGAGCTGCTATCAGAATTCCCATCAATCACGCAGATGTCCCCTCCTGGCACCGTGAGTAAATGCTCAATATCACACCGGATCGAAACAACTGGTCAACCAACGTTTGCTCGCCCGCGACGGCTTGCTCCAGAAAAATTTGTTGCTGCTCGCACGGAGTTCGAAAATTTGATGAAACTTGGAATTTGTCGGCCATCGTCCAGCAGTTGGGCAAGTCCACTACACATGGTGAAGAAAGCGGATGGAACCTGGCGGCCTTGCGGTGATTACCGTGCACTCAACGCTCAAACAGTGCCCGATAGATATCCTCTCCCTTATCTGCAAGATTTCACCTCTATTTTGCATGGAAAGAATATTTTCTCGAAGATTGATTTGCAGAAGGCGTTTCACCAAGTACCCATCCACCCCGACGACATACCAAAAACTGCGATCACGACCCCGTTTGGTTTGTTTGAATTCACCCACCTGACGTTCGGACTGCGCAACGCTGCTCCAAACCTTCCAACGACTCATCCACGAAGTTCTACGAGGGTTGGATTTCGTATACCCATACATTGATGATATTTTCATCCTGCGTCATCATCCCAAGAGGAACATCGCGATCATCTTCGTCAGTGTTCCAGGCGACATGAACAGTATCATCTGGCCATCAACGTAGCAAAATGTGAGTTCGGTAAAAATGAACTAACATTCATTGGTCACTGAGTTTCACCCCGAAGGAATAAAGTCCGTTACCCGAGCGAGTAGAAGCTGTGCGCAATTATAAGCAGCCAACCACAGTGCAAGAGCTCAAAAGCTTCCTTGCTGTAATTAATTTCTACAGAAGATTCCTCCCAAACGCTATCGTAGCACAATTGCCGCTTCTCGATATGACTACAGGAAATAAGAAAAACGATCGCTCGGTACTAATCTGGACAGATGAAACCTTGTCAGCATTCGAAAAATGCAAGCAACAACTTCGCAAATACAGCGTGATTAGCTGTCATCCTGCACGAGATGCTGAGCTATCTTTGTGGGTCGTATGCATCAGGCTACAGCAGCCGGTGCCGTACTGCATCAACCCCACCCTATTCCACCCACTTTCCTCGCTCCTGCCACTCAACTTTGAGCTTCCTCACCCACCGTCGCTTCACACCTGCTCTTCGCAGCCGCAATTAGTTACATCGGCCATCACCACCATTCGTCATTAGCTTCCCTCCCTTCCCCCCTTTCCTCCCTCCCCCCTATCTCCCCATTTCATCCTCACCACCATCCTTTGGAGAATTATGTAGCAGATCTACTCTCTCGAATTGCCGCTGTTCATGCTGTCCCAAAGGTTGACTTTAATGCCCTCGCCACCGATCAAGAAATCGACGACGAATTAACTGCGATTCTGGGAGATAAAATACAAACCTCATTAAACCTAAAACAGTTTATTGTTCCAGGATCAAATTTACACTTGTATTGCGACTGCTCCTGGGAATCGCATCAGACCATTCATTACCAAAAAATTTCGTCACCAATTTCTTCAAGCAACCCACAATCTTTCACATCCAGGAACGAGAGCAACAGCCCGATTGATGGCTCAGCGATTTGTATGGCCAAGTATACGAAAGGACAGTATCGCTTATGCCAAACAATGTGAACCGTGCCAACGGTCTAAAGTGTCGCGCCACACCAAGTCACCTCTAGAACGTTTTGCTTTGCCTGACGATAGATTCAGCCACATAAACATCGATATCGTCGGACCTTTTCCACCGAGCAACGGCCACCGATATTGTCTTACCATCATTGATAGGTTTACTCGTTGGCCGGAGGCGGTACCTATTCCTGATATGACGGCATCCACCATTGCTCACGCTCTTGTCACTGGATGGATTTCTCGTTATGGCGTACCGAAACAGATTACATCTGATCAAGGACGACAATTCGAATCGACCCTCTTCAACGAGTTGTGTCGAACGTTTGGGATTACTCATTTCCGAACTACACCGTATCACCCTCAGTCAAATGGTATTATCGAGCGATGGCACCGAACATTGAAAGCTGCGATTCTTTGTCACAACCCCGATCGATGGACCGAGCATCTTCCGATGATACTACTCGGGCTGAGAACCATCTATAAAGGGGACATCAGTGCATCACCGGCAGAAATGGTTTATGGGACGACTCTTCGGATTCCCTGCGAGTTTTTTGGGGAAAATTCTCGTATCACAACTACATCTGATTTTGCGAATGATCTACGAAATGCTATGCGAAAACTGCGACCACCCGATACAGCTTGGCATGAAAGTGGTAATGTGTTTGTGCACCCCGATCTCAGCACGTGTAAAAATGTGTTCATCAGAAATGATTCAATCAGACCGTCGCTATCACCACCTTACGATGGACCCTTCCCGGTGCTTGAGCGAACCAATAAGCACTACAAAATCAACGTCGGCGGCCGTAATGTGAATATTTCAATTGATCGTCTTAAGCCCGCATACACAACAGAAGATCAACAGCAGCCACATCCCGAGTGTAATCGTCCAGCTTCAACGACGTCGACTGATCAAGCAACGAAGGTTACTCGTTATGGGCGGCGTGTGAGGATTCCAAAGCGATTCCAATAATCTTCGGCTTCTCTAGAAGGGGGTACTGTAGCATCACTATCATCGCTGCAACATCCACCACGCAACATTTTCTGTATTGCATGATACACACGAAAAGTGCGCCAAAGCTCCTTTTCATTCCTAACAGAATAGTTCCGCCTTTTTGTATTTGAATATTATTGACCATGCTTCCTATTGAATTAGATGACTTGAATTGTATGACAAACTATAAAAGCAGACCTAGTCGATGAAATAAACGGAGTTTTTACAGTTGAAATCGAACGCGCTCTTTTACTTTACACACAAGTGTACCCGACGTATAGTTGTCCCATATTTTTATTAAAATTATTCCCACACAAAACAAACACAAATACAATCACCTTACACTCACCCTCCACCCCTATATATATACAGTTTTCTCTCTCCCTTCCCGATGCCGACCCGAGAGAAAAAAAGAAACAACACATATATTTACCTTTTTTTAGGGCGCCTCCCCAAAAAAACAATGCACCTTTTGTACTTTTCATGTAATAAAACGAAATGTGTGAATAAAAGAGGTTTTATTTGTACCATCATAAAAACTTCATCACTTTTTGAAGCTATCGCGTTCAGCAGCTCTTCTGCGGGAATGGCAAAAATGCTCGGCAGATCTGAAATATTCACAATAAACATCGTTAACATGGCAAAGAAGAACATCTATAGTAATTTATTACCTTCAAAAAATTCAGTGACTTCCGCTGGCAAACCAAGTACCTAAACCACCACACGGTAAACTTCACTTTGCTTCTCCATTTTATAGTTTTTTTTTCTTCTAGAACGATAAAGCAGCTGATTGTTTTTCGCGCACGGTTTTTTATTTCGTTTTAAGTGCGAAGATGGATAGAATAGGGCAAAGTGAAAACACACTAGAATGACATTTCTCGCTCCATTGAAAATTATGTGCGGACCATATCAGTCTCATTGGAAACGAACCTGTGTATTATGTGACGGGTGTTAAAAATTATGTGCGGCAAATGAAAATCATACTGGCTCACATGATTTCACCGATTTAAGTGCCATGAAATTGACCGATTTAAGTGCCAATTTTAATAATAAAAATTATTGATTTATTTTCAGTGTAGAAGTAATTCGGGTTGGAATTATACACTGTTCCGATAATTATAAATACACTAATGATTAATCGTCAATTGAAAATGCATGCAGTATTCAACCAACTTTTGGCTGCGTCCTGTTGTTTACATCCAATTTAAACTGATGTTGCCATTTTTATTTTTTTCAATTCTTCGCAGGGAAGTTGCGAGGACTTTCTCCCGAGCAAAGAAAATGGATTGTGCACAAACGGTGCACCGTCAGTGGTCTTTCGATCATAAAACTGGCTAAGGAAGAAGGTGTGAGCGTCGGAGCAGTTCAAACCGCATTACAGGAAGTATCAACAACAGAAAGGTAAGGGACTCTTTCAAAGGGTCTTTTAACAGCATCAGTCCGAGATGTGACGAAAAAACTAAGTACTTCGACGACTAATATTATGTGTGCCAAGGAGAGAATGGGCCTGCAGTCTCGTCGAAAGCAGAAGCAGCCAAAACGAAGCACCAAACAGGCTGAATATGTGAAACCGAGGGCTCGAAAGCTGTACGACAAACTGCTGACCACAAAATCGGGCTGTGTTATCATGGACGATGAAACCTACATAAAACTCGATTATAAAACTCTGCCGGGACCACCGTTTTATCACGGACTAATTACGAACATCGGACGGACGATTTATGCATGACGCACCTGGTAACAATTTTCAGTGTATCAAGTTCCATATATACTAGAATATAAACTGCAAACTGCATGGTATTCCGTGGAAGATCAAGATTCCCCTCTGATCTGATGACAATCGGTTTCGATGTTTGCCACGATAAATCAAAGTCGTTTGGAGCAATTGTTACCACTATTGATCATGACGACAAAAACACACCCAAGTCGTATGCCACCGTTATCCAACATTCGCACGGCGAAAAAATCAGCAAACACCATCAAAGCGCTCAAAGAATATCGTAGAGAGTATAGAGAACTGCCGAAATGAAAATCTTCTACCGGGATGGCGTCGGCGAAGGTCAACTACATTAAGTGTTCGAAAACGAAGTCAAATCGGCTGTGAAAAAACTGAACGAAATGTATCGATCGTCTGGATCCGATCAGGACGCTCTGTTCACCTTTGTCGTGGTCAACAAACGCATTATCACTTGATTTTCTGATCACAGGCAGAATCCCAAGCCCGGAACTATAGTGGACAAGGTTGTCATTCTCTCGGAACGGTAAATTTAGGCACTTCACTAGACTCTTTTAGAACGGATTTCTACATCGTCTCGTAATCGGGTCACCAGGGAACCGTTTCACCCACCGTATTCAACATCATCTACGACACGTCCGGTCTGAAGATCGATCACTTTAAGATGACCTACAAGCAGTGCTATCTGTCTTACAACTGATCCGGACGATTACGACGACTCACACTTGGCCTTGGCGGGTAAGGTGTTGTTCTGTCCGGTTTATAATTTTTCCTCTGTGCGCCGACCCGTGAGTTTGTTCAATGAAGGGTTCCTCAGTGGTTCTTAAATCAATCATAAGTTGTTGTGAAATAAAAACATTCAATGATTCGCATCCGCTAAAAAAAATTGTAAACTATTTGGATACTGTTCATTATATTTTTAGGGTACATTATGCAATTTGTTCGCCCTAAGTCCGTGTATGCTTTGAATATTCTTTTTTATCTGTGGTATCTTAGAAGCGAAAGCTATTGGCAATTGCCAAATACTATTATCAAAATTAGACAGTTATGTGAGTCAAATTTCATATGCGACTCATCTGATCATTTTAAATGTTAAGTAAATAGTTCAGATACACCACACAGCAAGCCGACGTATCTGCGCTTAAAAATTATAACCGGTGTATCTGACATGACGCAAGTGCTAAACGTTTTGAAATACCGACGTATCCAACCGGTGTATGTTACAATCAAGATGTCACACCGACGTATCTAAGCTAATTCTTAATGAGACCCACGCCAAATTTTGATTTCATACATAAAAGTTTCTTCTTGATTTACTCGCAATCGCTCGGGAATACATTCAACTCAGAATATTTCAGTTAGCTAATCGCCATGGCATCCCTAGGAAAAACTGAATCGTAGTTCAAGGTCGGATCATTATCCTTGTCCATGTTGGCGAAATTCTCCTTCTTGATGCCCTTGTAGTTGACGATATCGCTTATAGCTACGAAAGCTTGCAGTAAACTGCATATGGTAGGGTGTGACAACCCGGAAAACCAGTCTCCCGACGGTACTCCGTCAATGCTGCGGCGATCAACGGACGCGTTGATATACTGCAGCAGTGGCACGCATCGGCCGAGTTCACCGTTATTGTAAGATCGGTATCAGTTTTCGGAATAATTAAAAAAAAAAACCCGCATTAATGAATTAATTTTCATTTTCAAATTCCCGGTTTTCTCGGACGAAATGTTAAAAATTTCGCGGTTTAAGACTAGTTTCCAGGTCAGGAAAAGCGTCACGGGATTTGTGCGCCTGTGTGTTTTAAATGGATCCCGGGATTTGAATTCCCGTGGCAGGAATTAAGTCTTCACAAAAATTACGGTTTTTTTTAGTGTAAACCCAATCGCGGGATTAACTTTGGGAAATAAAATTCACTTCTACACACTACGCGAGGGATTAATAATTAGGTTTTCTGATGCCTAATCCCCTTTCTTTCAAACGCATAGGACAAATTTTTTGATTTCATACACTTCCTCCAGTACTCAAAAGTAGGCAGAAATGGGTGTTTTTCCACCCACCTTGGAAATAAGTGGACTAACCCACAAGGTGGGTAAAAGCGTTTTACCCATAAATGGCCACAACGTCTGTACGTCAAAATGGATGTTTACTTTTCACCCATCTTCTTGAAACCAGATTTTTTTTTTGGATGGGCTTTTAAGTCAAAATCGATTAAATAACTATTTTCAAAAATTGTTCAGGAAAATCTGGAGAAATTAAGAAAGAAATTAGCTCATTGTATTCAATGATATTTTATACAAGCAATAAAATATCCAGTAAAAATCAAACATTTATGTTCTACGCATTTATAAAAATGTGTTTCTAAAAATCAAAAATCACTTTCCTGCTAGCTTTCGGAAATATTCTGGGTCCAGTTTATCCCATATCACATCTATGCTTGAAATTGTTATCCCAAAATCAGAGCTGGAAATAAAATGAAACACCAAAGCGAGGTGCAGCAGTATAAGTCCTGTACATACTTGTACTTTTGACAAATTCTGAAGGATTTCAAATTTTTTACGAAATAAACTTTTCACCCATATAAGAGTGAAAAACACCCACCTCTGGAACTACATGTTCCAGCTGTTTCAAGGTGGGTACTTTTAACTCACATTGTGTTTTTTAAATCACCCATCTTTTTGACAGCTTCATATAGCTGCCGAAGGTGAGTGATTTGTATACATAAAGAGATCCCCCTGAGGAAAGCTAGCACTTCGCCTTTTATGTTTTTCATCTCTTTTTCTTCACACCCACACGGAGGTTTGTTTTCCCCCCCCAAATTTTCCCTCCTTCTCTCCCTTATCAAGCCGTGTGCGTCGTTCCACCCCCCAAACCCAATACTTTCTCTTCCCTTAGAAAAAAGAAAAGACCTCCAAACACACGTTGCATTGCACGGAATGTATTAACCTCACTTTTTTCTCTTTTTTGACAGTTCAGGGAGCTTGTTTACAAGGTGTTAGAATTTGAACCGCTCAAACGAAATTTTTCATTGGCTTTTTCCGGATTCTGTACGATTAGATTCAGGAAATGATGTAAACATAAGCACTGAGGTCTGTTCTCCGGCAATTTTACTTCAATCGTAATAAATTTAGAGCACAAAATCTCAAACCGATCTTACCGAAAATATTCTAAGTCTACGCAAACAAGCTCCCTGAACTGTCAAAACTGCATTGATGACGCCATCGTGCAATGATCTATAAAAACACACCCCAATACAATAAATATAGTAACACGACAAAGAATATAAGTCCGTAGACACACCACATATATTATATATAATAACCTGTCAACAAACATCTTCCTTTTTAGAATTCCCGTTATTCCCCTCCCGGCCCCCCCCTTCCAACCACCCTTCCCCCCTCCATACCAACAAAAAGCATTTTCCTTTGCCCTTTCCCTTTTTCCCCCCCTCCACCCCTGGTACCCATCCCTATATATCCAAGCTATTAAAGCCTCGTGGTTACTTGCGAGTGATTCAGGCGAAAAGTGGGCATACGAAATACTGAAATCTTATTTTACTATACTTTCATTATAATTCCTCTTGTCAGCACTTTATTTTTTTTCCAATCAATACCAGAAGAAGTTCAATAAAAGTTCACATCTATATTTTATTCATTTCTATGCTTGAATAGATATATCGGAAGAAAGAGATGAATTTTGTCGAATACAGTACCAAGTTGTTTCTGAAAACTTAAAGGGTATCATGTATCAATTTTTAAGATTATTCGTTTTGATGAGCACTTTTTTCCAGTCCTGTTACTACTGAATACCCCCGATTAATGAACTTATTATAATTAGGACAGTTAAAATCACTTAAATTTATTGTTGGAGCAAAATTTAGCAGAATTTTGAGCCGCCCTAATTGAACAAAAGTGATTCGAGAACGAGTTATTCGAGTTATTCTATACATTAGTTTTACCGCATAGGCATAGTTCGTGCCGATAAACAAAGGGCGACAACCAACCAAGGTACTAGCTACTACTCCAACAAATGCGAGACACATTCAAAGGTTACTGAACTGGTGATCGAGTAGATATATACACTCAGATTGATCCAGATTGATCCAGATTTGCAACTTATTTTGTAAACACACGGTTATGTGTTGGTACATACGGTTGTAACCATCGTCCAGAGAAATGACTCAAGAATAGAAGCTTAAAAATGTTATTGCCGATCATCAGACCAGGGCCAGGTCGAAAGAGAAATGACGTTATGCGTGGATCAGCAAAGTTGTCCGGTCCGGTTTGGAATTAGCATCCGACAGGCGTAGTAACCTATCCTTTATGCTAACCGCAGGCAGAGGATTTTTTTCGGTGGTTTTCCTGTTATGTCACAATAACAATGAGACTCTTCCATCCGACTCCATCGTACCGAAGTTTTATTTATTACGTGCGGTGATTTGCTTAATGTTATAATAAAGCTGATGTGTTTTGGGCTTGAATGTCTGAATCTTACTTTAATTATCGAACAAAATGCTTAAAAAGCATCGACAATATTCATGAGTAAAGTTTATATTTTTCTACTTGATTCAAATATTATCGTCGCAACTGAAAACCGGAATAACCCACTAGTGCAAAACGATTCAACTCTTTTTCTGTACGGTTGCATTGAGGCGTATCATGAACTGCAACGAGAATAAATATTTAAATCCACTTCGAAAAGGCCGAGACGGAATCAAGCAAAAAAAAACTTAGATAATTTTCAAGATCGTCGGAGAAATACCGACAACTGAAACCAAAAAAAAATAGCTTCAGAGAAGCTCTAGAGCTCTCTAGACATGGTAGTCCTTCGATTTGCTTGTCTGCTCATTTTAAATTTCTGCTAACACCAGTTCGCAGGTGTCACGGCTTTAACTACCAGCATAAATACCACAAGGATATCGATTCACTACTCTTTTCGATTCGTTTCATTTATGTTCAAAGGTACGAAACGAACGAAAAACCCGTGGTTAAAACATGCATTCCAAAGAGCAGCAACCGGTTTCAGTAGATGAAATTATGACAAGTTAAAAACAATCATCAGTTAACGTGTGTGCCATAAGCAGCTGTTTACATCTACATACTCTACATAAACACATACGCAAGTTGCAATTAGAGCTTTGCATGATGCCCGCATTTAGTATTCACGGCACGAGACATTTTACGGGAACCTGAATGCCCGCTTGTCTTGGACCATTATCGGTAATTTTCTGCATGTCATGGCGGGTTCCACAAATCATCATAACAACAACAACGAGTAGGCCGCTAAGAAGGGTTCCAATAATAGCACTTAGGAAATTTCATCGGAACCTGTTTCGGTTTGCTAAATAACTAGGTAGCAAGGTGCTATGAATATTTCCGATACAATAACATTATAGGCCTATGGATTGTACAAAGATGTTATTTACATTTTGAAGTGTTTTGAGCGCCGAAACACGACTCGGTGAAGGCATCCAGGGCAAGGTAGCGCTCGAAAAGCGAATAATTCAAATACCCTTGTCTGTATATGCGTACAACTCTAGCCTTTGCTAGAACGGAGGCAAAACAGATTTTGTAAACGTACTGTGTTGGTTTGCGTGGGCGTACCTTGGGTGACTAGAAATCATCGCGAGATGTCATTATGTACACAAGCTGTTACGCTCTTATTCTAGAGCTGGTTCTGTTTCTTCAGACTGTGCATTTGCGCAGGTGGCTTCCCATCCCCCCTCTGCGAGGTATATTTCACGGCAAATATAATGAGTTGGTGCAACATGAACTTGATAGTCGATCGTAAGTTGTATTAGAGTCAGTGTACAAGCTATGGAGTTTTATCAGTCAAGGAGGTTCAGTGTTCAAGGTTATAATCACTACCAGCTAACCAGCTAACTTAAGGGCCTGCACTCACTGATATGGGCATACAATTCAATGCAGTACCCAAGTAGCACAACATGTTTCAATAGAGCATACAAATCTCTCTTGAAACAAAATAGGGATTGTTTTGTTTGACTATGTACCTTTAAATCAAACCCAATAGCAAAGAAAAAAGCGCAAGCGCGGAGCCTATTTGCAACTTGACATTGTTTCTACAGAGTTTGCAATAGCATTTTGTAAATTGCGTTGTCTGTCTGTCTGTCTGTCTGTCTGTCTGTCTGTCTGTCTGTCTGTCTGTCTGTCTGTCTGTCTGTCTGTCTGTCTGTCTGTCTGTCTGTCTGTCTGTCTGTCTGTCTGTCTGTCTGTCTGTCTGTCTGTCTGTCTGTCTGTCTGTCTGTCTGTCTGTCTGTCTGTCTGTCTGTCTGTCTGTCTGTCTGTCTGTCTGTCTGTCTGTCTGTCTGTCTGTCTGTCTGTCTGTCTGTCTGTCTGTCTGTCTGTCTGTCTGTCTGTCTGTCTGTCTGTCTGTCTGTCTGTCTGTCTGTCTGTCTGTCTGTCTGTCTGTCTGTCTGTCTGTCTGTCTGTCTGTCTGTCTGTCTGTCTGTCTGTCTGTCTGTCTGTCTGTCTGTCTGTCTGTCTGTCTGTCTGTCTGTCTGTCTGTCTGTCTGTCTGTCTGTCTGTCTGTCTGTCTGTCTGTCTGTCTGTCTGTCTGTCTGTCTGTCTGTCTGTCTGTCTGTCTGTCTGTCTGTCTGTCTGTCTGTCTGTCTGTCTGTCTGTCTGTCTGTCTGTCTGTCTGTCTGTCTGTCTGTCTGTCTGTCTGTCTGTCTGTCTGTCTGTCTGTCTGTCTGTCTGTCTGTCTGTCTGTCTGTCTGTCTGTCTGTCTGTCTGTCTGTCTGTCTGTCTGTCTGTCTGTCTGTCTGTCTGTCTGTCTGTCTGTCTGTCTGTCTGTCTGTCTGTCTGTCTGTCTGTCTGTCTGTCTGTCTGTCTGTCTGTCTGTCTGTCTGTCTGTCTGTCTGTCTGTCTGTCTGTCTGTCTGTCTGTCTGTCTGTCTGTCTGTCTGTCTGTCTGTCTGTCTGTCTGTCTGTCTGTCTGTCTGTCTGTCTGTCTGTCTGTCTGTCTGTCTGTCTGTCTGTCTGTCTGTCTGTCTGTCTGTCTGTCTGTCTGTCTGTCTGTCTGTCTGTCTGTCTGTCTGTCTGTCTGTCTGTCTGTCTGTCTGAACCTGATAGGCTCGGAGACTACTGAACTGATCGGCGTGAAATTTTGTATGGAGAAGTTTTTGGGGCCGGGAAAGGTTCTTATGATAGTTTGAGACCCCTCCCTTCTCTGGAAAGGGGGGCTTCCATACAAATGAGGCACACATTTGTGCATAACTCGAGAACTAATCAAGCAAAGGAACCCAAATTTACCATGCGTAAGTTTTTGGAAGCAAAAAATGTTTCTATGGTAGTTTGAGACCCCTCCCCTCTCTAGAAAGGGAGGCTCCCATACAAATGAAACAGAAGTTTCTGCATATCTCAAGAACTAATCAAGCAAATGGGACCAAATTTGGCATGTGAGGTTTTCTGGAGGCGAAAAATGTTTCTATGGTGATTTGAGACCCCCCCCCTCCTAGAAGTGGTGCTGTCATACAAATGAAACTGAAATTTCTTCATAACTCTAGATCTAATAAAGCAAATGGAACCAAATTTGGCATGCGGAGATTTTAAAAGCAATTAATGTTTCTACGGTAGTTCGAGACCACTCCTCTCTCTCTGATAGGGGGGGGGGGGCGTTGCTCCCATACCAATAAAACACAAGTTTCTGCATAACTCGAGAACTAATCAAGTAAATGGAACCAAATTTGGCAGGTAGAGGTTTTTGAAGGCAAGAAATGTTTCTAATGTAACTCGAGACCCCTCCGCCCTCTGTAAGGGGGGCTCTCATTCAAATGAAACACAAATTTGGGCATAACTCGAGAACTAATCAAGCATATAGAACCAAATTTGGCATGTGGAGGTTTTTGGAGGGAGAAATGTTTCTAAGTTGACTCGAGCCCCTCCCTTCTCTGAAAGGAGGGCTCATATACAAATGAAACACAAATTTCTGAATAACTCGAGAACTTATCAAGTTGATGGAACTAAATTTGGCATGTGGAGGTTTTCGAAGGCAAGAAATGTTTTTATTGTGGTTTAAGACTCTTCCGCTCACTGAAGGGGGGGCTTCATACAAATGAAACACTAATTTCTGCATAACTCGAGAAAAAATCAAGCAAATGGAACCAAATTTGGCATGTGGAGGTTTTTGAAGGAAATAAATGTTTCTATGGCAGTTCAATACCCCTCCCCATTTAGAAGGGGGGGGGGGCTCCCATACAAATAAAAAGCAAATTTCTGCATAACTCGAGAACTAATCAAGTAACTGAAACCACTTTTAGCATATGGGGGTTTTTGGAGGCTAGATTTCAATATGCATAAAAAATAATTTCTGTCTGTCTGTCTGTCTGTCTGTCTGTCAGACCCTTATAGACTCGGAAATTTCGTA
Organism: Aedes koreicus; assembly: GCA_024533555.2. Taxonomy (NCBI): domain Eukaryota; kingdom Metazoa; phylum Arthropoda; class Insecta; order Diptera; family Culicidae; genus Aedes; species Aedes koreicus. The sequence continues at coordinate 1,336,172 of JAHHFK020003891.1, read as the reverse complement.
ACCGACCAACGTGAAAATTTATGTGAAGGGGTTTTTGGGGCTGGGGAAGTTTCTTATGATTGTTTGAGACCTCTACTCTCTCAGGAAGGGGGGCTCTCATATAAATGAGACACACATTTCTTCATTACTCGAGAACTAATCAAGCAAATCGAATCAAATTTGGCATGTGGGGGGTTTTGGAGGCAAGAATGTTTCTATGGTGGTTCAAGACCCCTCCCCTTTCTGAAGGGGGGGGGGGTCATTCAAATGAAACTCAATTTTTTATTATAATCGAAGAGCCCAGTGTGATGGTTCGAAAACTAATCAAGCAAATGGAACCAAATTTGGCATGTGGGGGGTTTTGAAGGCAATGATTGTATGGTGGTTTGAGAAACCACCCCCCTCTGGAAGGGAGGGCTCCCATACAAATGAAACACAAATTTCTACCAAAAATGAGAATTGTCCAGGTTAGTTAAACACAAAACGTGTATTTCTCGGGTAAGAAGCAGGTTTTGATAGAAGTTTGAACCCCTATATATTCAAGAAAAAAAAACTCATTCCGAAAAATACCATAAACATGCCAGTAATATTAAATTTTCCTTCATTTAGTTGCAAGCGTAGCAGCGCACGCACCGGGTTCAGCTAGTAAAAATATAAAGAAGTCAAGTGATCTTAAAATCGGATTGCAATAAGTTTATTTTATAAACTTCAGATTCATGGATGAATATTCTGTTCTACTACGAAAAATATGACCGCGCTTGAATAAAATCCTTAAGAATCTTTGCAGGTTTTTGTTAGGTACAAACCGTGGAGGAATAAGTTGAATATTTTTTTATTTTATTAATCTCATTTTGTGTTGCAAACTCTTGGCATATGGCGTCTACGAACAAACCAAATACACTCACGGCTAAAATAATTATGAAACCATTCTTAGCACGTGAAGCGCTTCTATGATATTTATTTACAGACATCTTTAAATTGTATATATCTGGACAATAACAACAGTAGTAGTTTGAAGGGGTTTTCTATTTACTTACACCTGGTTTACTTAGAACTGTAAATTACAGAATTCCACACAATCAAATATTAATAAATTCAAAAACAAATTATACTAATATCTAGTTCAAGGGAATACTTTACGTACTAAAAATACAAAAGTATAAAAGTGACATCCACCACAGAGTAACAAACCAGTAGATGTCTTGATTCTCGAATCGCGTTCACGTGAAGCCGGTGGTGATTTTTCTGTGTATTTTCTACGAAATATTGAATTTTTCAACAATCCTAACCGAAAATGTCGAAACAATCCGTATCGTGGAACGTCGCGGAAACCCCTCGGCGAAAGTTACGTGCGCAACGGGTGCTGGCTCACGAGTTCCGTCTTCCTTCTCCGACACCGACCAATCCTCCGGAAATCGACGATACGACGGAGTGCTCTGTCCCTATCGCGAGTGACACCGTGGCCGGTGTGAAAGCCCAGCTCGGGTTAATTGATAAAGGGCGATACGGTCAAAATTTGGTCAATATCAACTTGACGTATTTCTTTCAATTTGGATTTGGCATCTTGCCATTACGGTAAAAAGGCCATGGAGTGGTACGCCGCCAACAACGTGCAGGTGGTTCCCAAGGACAAGAACCCTCCCAACACGCCAGAGCTCCGCCCAATTGAGAAATACTGGGCTATTGTCAAGCGGAACCTAAAGAAGACCAAAAAAAACTGCTAAGGACGAGCAGCAGTTCAAGGCAAACTGGCTTTCTGCGGCGAAGAAGGTGGACAAGGTGGCTGTACAAAATCTGATGGCAGGGGTCAAGCGTAAGGCCCGGCAATTCGGATTTGGAAAAGCGGAAGCCTAACTGAATATTTTTCCTGAATTTTATACTAATTGAACTTGAAAAAGAAATTTAATTTGATTTTTTAAATAAACGATTTCACCGATTTACACGCGTTTTCCCTTGACCAAATTTTGACCGTATCACCCTTTACCTGCTCTCCGGAAAATCCTTCTCCCGCGTACCAAGAGATTGTGTGCTTTCCGGAATCGTATAAACGGATGGGCACGAAGGAAAAAGTAGTTCTGTTATTTGCGGAAAACTTTTGGCGGCAGTACAAGGAAAGGTTCCCGCACCGGAAACCGTTGATTCATGTGCTGCCGAACGAGTGCGGTGTTCAGAAGTTCAGTGTGCACGTCGCTGAAGCCATCGATTTCCTCTTTCCCGATATGATCGGGTCATGGGAGGAAATTGCATCGTTCGTGGCGGATTACATCGTTTACGAGCCGCTGCCGGATCAGATTAATATGGCAACAACGCATTGGGTCCTGAGTGGCATTGGGAGGCTCTCTTCATCGACTTTCTCTTTGTGTTCCTACGGCTATGTAAAAACATGTTCAAGTATTTTCAGGGCACAGAACGATAATATTAAGTGTAATTAAGGATCCAATATGTCAAAAACATCAGCAAATCGTTTAATAGACAAGCAATTGACGAGAAAGAGGGTCAACGGGAAGAGTCTCTCAATGTTGCTTGGGACCTGATGCGTTGTTCAGCTTGAAATAATTTATTTCTACCAAATTTTGAAGACAATATCTAATATTTCTCTATTTCTCAAAACGGACACATCCGGAGTTGGGTACAGGCGACTCGTGATGTAGTAAGTGCTCTCAAGGACGTGGAGCAAGACAGGTAATTGTTACCCATTGTATCTAAAGATTGGACTCGGAAAAAATGCAACACTTGGTTTTGGTTTTAATTTTTTATCGCATGGGTAAAAATTAATGAAATTTTGGGTAATACTAGTTTAGAGTGTTATGTTTATGTGTGCAAAATTTTCGCGATCTGTCAAGTAGTTTTCAAGATGCATTCGAAACAAGAAGAGCTACGCCAGCAAATCTTGGGCGCGGTGATCGATAATCCTGGTCAGTCGCACAGATGGATCGGCAAAAGGCTTGGAATCCACCATTCCACCGTGTCCCGCGTTGTGAAGATGTTCCAGGAGACGAAGACCATCGAGCGGCGCGCTGGAAGCGGCCGAAAACCGAAAACGGAATACCCAGAGAAGGCGCGGAAGATAAGGCAGTACTTTAAGAATAACCCGAACCTTTCCACCCGAGACGTGGCCAAAAAGGTCAATTCGTCGAAGTGGTTCGTCCAGCAGACCATGAAGCGGGCTGAGTTACGTGTTTTTAAGGTCAGGAAGGCGCCAAACCGGACTGACAAGCAAAACACGGTGGCCAAATTGCGTGCGCGGAAGCTGTACCGTGAGTGGCTGGTCAAGCCAGGCTGTCTCGTCATGGACGAAGAGACATATATCAAGGCGGACACCAAACAAATCGCCGGCCTCGAGTTTTTTGTCGGTACGTTCTGCAAAAGTTCCGGAAGAGAAAGATGGACAAATTCGCGAAGAAGTACCTGTTGTGGCAAGCCGTTCGTTACAACCGGCACCATAAACAGGCTGATTTATCGAGAGGAATGCTTGCAGAAGCGCTTGTTGCTCTTCCTCCGCTCTCACCGTGGTCCCACGCTGTTCTGGCCGGATCTTGCTTCGTGCCATTACGCCAAGCCTGTAATGGCTTGGTACGAAGCTAAGGGCGTTAATGTGGTCCCGAAGGAGGCGAACCCGCCAAATATACCAGAACTTCGTCCGATCGAAAAGTTTTGGGCGATAATGAAGAAGAAGTTGAAGAAAAGCAGAAAAACAATCAAAACCGATGAAGCTTTGAAGAAAAACTGGGAGAAATTGTGTAAGGAAGATGGACAAAGCCTCGCCCAAGATCTCATGAGCAGTGTTAAGAGAAATGTACGAGCATCCAGCTTGGGGGAGGAAATTCAATAAATGAATGATGCCAAAACATAGCTAATATATAGTTATTTAATCCCTGAAAATTTGAGAAGTATCCGATTTAAAATGAATTTTTGGTGATCATTTTTGTGTGTCTCGTTTTTTCCGAGTCCAGTCTTTATTTTAATAATAATTATTTTTAATAGGTTTGCGTTGATCATCGGTTGAATAGGTTGTGTTGATATTTTGTTCCGCAATATTTTATTATCGGGCGTAGCGTTTTGTATATTGTTTCGGTTGCCTATTGTTCGTTGCGTGAGTGATCGAGTGATCATGAGAAGTCATGGTTCGTCGGGTAAGATGGGTCGGTGGTGAGGTACATAATTAATTGTGATCCAAATTATTCGTTCGTTATTCTCGTCGGGCCACCCTATCTTGGAATAAATAAAGCACTGTCCCTTTTGGTGTAGATCGGTTAGAGTTGGCTCTCAAGCGTTGAGATGAATTACCTTGTTTTCCTAATGAAATAACACTATCACACTCTTTGAGTGGCCCCAATAGCATCCTTACTGTTGGTTTAAATCGGTCCAAATCGGCTTTGCGGCATTATAAAACATCTCATAGTTTCCCAATGAAAAACCACTATCACATTTTGTGAGTGGCCCCAATAGCATCCTTACTGCTAGTTTAAACCGGTCAAAATCGGCTTTTCAGCATTATTAAAAATCACTTTGTATTTTCAATGAAAAACCACAATCACAGGTGATTCCAGGTAGAGTAGATGTGTTACTGCTGTGTAGCATAAGGTCCTTTTCTATTAACTACCCACACTTGTGAGTGGCCCCAACGGCCTCCCTACTGTTGGTTTAAATCGGTCCTCAAATTCGGTGTTTTAACATACTCATGTATTCTGCTGAAATAAACCATTCACACTTGTGAGTAACCCCAACAGCATCCCTACTGTTGGTTTCAATTGGTCCTCAAACTCGGTGTTTTAACATACTTTTGTTTTTTTTTACGTCGGCCTATTTCCTCACATGGTTATTTTTTTTTTTTCTGGATTATCGAGATTTTCAGCCTCGGGCTAGTTCCTCTCCCGTCGTAGTCACTCAAATACCTCTTTTGAGTATTTTCGTAACTTGTCCGGGGGTGAGATTCGAACTCGTGACTTTGGCGTGTGAGGTATGGATGTTAACCACTACGCCGGGGTCGCCCCCTTCCTCACATGGTGACAATCACCGACGCCAGGAAGACGACTCCACCAGCTGGACCCTACCTAACGACTCATGAATATGAGCCGGGACCAACGGCTTTACTTCCCTTCCGAATGAAGACTTGACCAGATTTTTTCGCCTCAGAAAAACCACCGACGTCGACTGGGATTGAACCCAGACCCACTGGGGTGCCAAGTAGCAGTCACGCTTACCACTACACCACCGACGCCGGCTGACATACTTTTGTATTCTGCTGAAAAAAACCAACCACACTTGTGAGTGGCCCCAACAGCATCCCTACTGTTGGTTTAAATCGGTGCCAAAATTTGAGTAGCTTGAATGTGCATCTCTGTACAAAGAAAAAATCGGGAACATAGTTAGATATCTTATTCGCTGCCGACGTCAGTTGAATTCAGCACACCGTTTACCAAAACGGATCCCGCTGCCAACCCAACCATTTTATCCAACATCCCAGTGATTTCTCGTGGAAGTGCAGAGGTGTTCTCGGCTTCCAATAAAGCGAGTATCACGTCAACATATTCCTACCCATTCCCTACTTGACCTGCATTCGGGCGAGGCCGGCGCCGGTATTGCCTTAGTTTGAGATCACCAGCTTTTACACATTGAGGATGTATGTTAGTCCCAAGCATCATCTTTTGGTTCTTTGTGTAACAACAGCTGATCTGGCAATAACGGAGTAGCAACCTCGGGCGGTCAATCATGCTCATGCTCATGCTAAAAACACAAAAGTATCAAAGTGTTCAATCCATTGAAACAAAAAAATAGAATGATTCAGAAGCTATACTAATTTAAAAAAAACTGAAGAACAATTGAGTGTGGGCTACGTAAAGAGGTGCATGGGAAAAAAAATTAAATCTATTAAATAGTATTATTAATTTTTTCATGTATTCGAAGTTTGGATTGCTCGCAATTATATTATCCGTTATTTTGGTCTAGATCACACAAAAAATCTTCAATAGTAAAAATTTGTTATATCAATTTCTTGAGACCGAACTGTTTCTAAGTAAAGTTTACTAAGCATGTAGGTGGAGCAAACCGTTCCCAACATGTATTTATGAAGGACTTATAGTGCAATTAATTTGCAATTATATAATTGCATTGTTTTTTAATTTTTATTTGTTAACTATGTGGATCAATAAATTTGTAGCATTAAGTTTACTCACAATTTTTTATCTTCATTTTTAAATTGTGTTTTGATAAGTGAAATCAACATGTTTTGCTGTGCACCAGAAAAAAAAAATGGTAATCTTTTGAATTTCAACTTTTAAAGTAACTGAGTTGTAAACGAAAATCCACTAGTCAAAAAACCAATCGTATGATTGCTTAAATTAGCTTTGTTAGTCGTTTGCTGATCTGAACGACGAGAAGTTCAATCATTTACACAATCCCAAAATGTCATGTCAATTTCGGTGCCCTGAGACCGTCACATGCAAACGTCTTTTAGCACGAAAGAATGAGTTGAAAGAGATGAGAAAGCAAATTCAATCGAACGCATCTTTTGTAGTTTTCCGTAAGTATCAGTTTCATGAAACAAAATTTTACACAAAATCTTTGTTTACGTTCCCCGACATTGTACAAAGATGAATTATGTTTCGTGTAAAATTAATAACTTCTTAACATGTTCTCTCAAGAGACGAAAACTGCGTCGCATCATTTGAGTTTGTCGTTAATACCAGTCTTGATCATATTTATTTTTATATTAACTTTAGGCAATTCATTTGAAGCTATATTCGCTTTTCAAATGCACTTAAAAATACACAAAATTTAATGAAACAAATTAATATAAAGGAACTTTAAAACAACCTAATAATTTTCACAAGTGATCTGTTAATTATTCCATTTTCAAATCATTTGAATTTATACTCTATAGATATTGTTGCTAAGGTTTTGATTTAAATAAGCCATTTAAAAATATTCACAAACAAGTATTCATACATTTTCATTGACAATTTTACCGATATCAAAATTTATGTATGTGATGAATACATTAGGTTACAGTTGAGAACATAGCAAAAAATATGGCCCTAAAATTGGGTCTACGGGTTTCTTGTGGAATCATTATTTATGCTTCTATGTAAACAGTTGACATTGTTAATTTAAAAACATTACAGCTAATGTTCATTACGCACAACATGTTGATTTTGTTTGTGGAGATAATTTATTTCAGCTTCACGTAGGTAGCTATTTTACTTATATTAATTAGTTAGTGCAGCTGAAAACTAAAATATTATGCTCTCACTCTTTAAGTGATGCTTGTGAAAAAGTTAAATATTAATAGCTACTAACATAAAAATAAAGCTTATAGAGGTTGCATAATGAGCAATTTAAGCCATTTTCTTTGTGAGGCCTATACAATAACAACAACCTCTAGGAATCAACCCTTTGCTAGTCTGATCAGATTATGTATTGATTATTTCTTTATTGAAGCAATATCAAAACACATGTGGTCGGTAGTGTGTTTTTCATTTGGATATATTTCAATCGTCATCACTATTGTGGTAATGAGCAATTGAACGTTGCAAGAATGTAACATTATTTGATGACTTTATGTTCCGTTCTCATTACGTCGCGGAGGTGGCTCAAAAAAACAGACTTTGAAAACTCTAATTATCAGAACGCTTCATCGGAATTATTTGTTATGTTGCACTAGAGGTCAAAATTTATTCATAAAAAACATCAACCTAACTGCATGTTTACAAAGACAAACAGGTTTCGATTAACGCCAATGTTTGTTTTGAATTATCTAAAACGAAACATTTGAGCAACATCAATGAAATATCTGGTATCTCATTATTATTAAAAACAAAATGGATAATAATTGCCGATTTTTCATGGGTTTACCTTCACCCGCACTGACAAAACTACCCATGCAGTATCAGTCATAGTAACCCATGAGTCAGAAGATAAAGTTTGACAGCTCTATCAGTCGAACTCTAACCGTGTTGGCAAAAACAGTGAAGCAACTCCGTTCAGAAGTGTGCGCGTTCAAAGAACGGCACCCTGCCCCGTCGAAAACGGACATCGTGCGGCACTTTGTGGACGCCGGATACGCCCCTTCCGGCATCTACAACATCTAGGCACTATTAGACAACAATCAGAGCATCGAAAGATAGCCCGGTTCCGGACGGCCGACGACCCTGAGCGACAAGAAGCTCCAAACTATGCTGAAGAGGAAGACCGAGGGAAAAGTGGCTACATCGCAGCGTGCGCTAGGCCGAGAGATCGGTTCAACCGGCCAAACAGTGAAAAAGTACCTGGCGAACATGAACATACATGTCAGAAATCGGAAGTCGCGTCCACTGCTTTCTAAGCTGCAGGCAGCGGCTGAATAAGATGGTCAACTCGATTTTCCCGGCAAATCGCGACGTGGCGGTGGTGATGGACGACGAGGCCTATCTCACCCTGGATGGCAATGACTGGCAGGGCACTTCGTATTTTACTTCCCCCCACGAAGGAAGTGAGCTCCGATGTGAAGTTCATTTCACACACCAAGTTCCCCGAGAAGGTGCTGCTGTGGCTGACAATCAGCGAGAAGGGAATGTCAAAGCCGCTCTTCTTTCGCTCCTTACTGGCCGTGAACGGGGAAATTTATAGTACGAAAGTGCCTGCCGGAAGTTGCGTCGTTCATCAAGAAATACCATAAGAGCGAAGACGCGGTGTTCTGGCCGGATCTGGCGTCGGCCCACTACTCGAAGCGATCGTTAGAGGAGATGGAGCGGCTGTATATCGATGTGGTACCCAAGTCGGCGAACCCGCATAACGTCCCCAAGCTGCGTCCCATCGAGAATTTATGGGCCAACCTGAAGCGTAAGATCTACTCCAACAATTTTGTCACGAAAACTGAGGAGGAATTGATAAATAAAACGAAGAAAGAACTCAAAAGCATGCCTACACGCATGTTTTTTTATCACCATCCGAAAAAAAATCATTTTTTTAATGCAAACGTTATTAGTAGAACGATTGTAATTGGAAAACTAGGAAAATTTAAATCAACACATCACTTGATAACTTTTTAAAAAAAATAAAAAATAAACAACTGAAACACTTTTTCAAACTATCACTAGTCACGGTGTTTGGGTAGATCATGAAGGGTTCCGATAATTTGTCTGTGCATAATCATTGTGGTCCTGAGCACATGATTTGATAACAACTGAGCTTATGTAGATGTTTTTGGCGAGTCTCCTACCTGTCATGCAAGATCTTTAAAGTCTGAACACAGGTATGAGCCGTTTTAATTAAGAAAAAGAAACTCCCATCAATGTTTCAACAAAAAGCGGCTTGATAACTGAAATTCAGTTTATTGCTAAAGATTGGCTTACGTTCTAATGTCTCTGTTGCAAATCAACCCATCGTTGACAAAGGATCGTTAAAATGAAACAAGATGTTTATAGCGAAATACTCATCAAAACCAGAATAGCGCTCTTGAGTTCATCTTATGGGTAGCTGTCAGTGCAAATATATACAAAAAAGGAAAAAAATAAAACCGGCTTAGCATTGATAACAGTTTGCATTCATTACCATAGTACCTACTGTGTATTCAATTATAAACCGCCTTGATTGCGATCCAAGTGAAAATACTAGCTGATAACGAAATGATTCGCGTACGCTGCTCTGTCGTTTCACTGTCTGGTGTTCCAAGTTTCAAGATTCCACGCAGTTTTACCTGGTCGGTTGTTGTGGGTCAAGTTCGTAAATCTCCCAATAAGCAGCTATATGGAGATAACTACGTTGATTGTCGGGTGGTCTTATCTTATCGGTCGGGCCACATTCAATTATTAGCCCTATTTGCAAGTATAAGGGATCAAATTTCAAGATATTTCCGTAATTGTGGCATTTACGCTTCGCTTGTTCTATGAATGCATTGGGAAGGAAAACAATTTAGATAATCGACCATGGAATGCAGCAGCGATCCACAAGCTGAAATTTAGTCAAGCTTTTGCATCTGTTTGCAGCGTTAATCAATTCGCAACACAATTGAACTTCTCCAACTTTCGGGAGGATTTCCTTATCAGTGCTAAGTCTCACGCCTCCAATGGGAATTGCTCCCCAAATTGTGGCAATCAATCAGCACTTTGAACAGAGATAACAGTTACTAAATGCGACGCGTAAACTTATCAAAGCTTATATTGTTCAAAGGTACGGGTAGTTTCTACGCTACCTAACATCGACTTACCCATCGATCCAATTGACATCGAGATAGACGTGGACCCCGAAGGGCCTTCACCTGGCGACAGGGGACGAATCGCACCGATGTGTTTCTCTAATGGTAGTGACGGTACACGGTCGAATGCGGTGGTCGAATTATGATTACTGTTCAACGATGGAGACCCTGCGGCCCCATTGCCTCCCAGTTGATCTCGCTCAGCTTTATCATCACTAGAGTCCGAATCCGAATCTGACGATGAAAGTTCACCATCGGTGGCTGCCGATACAAACGTCTCTCCGACCGAAGGCGACCGAGATAGGTCAACACCACCCATCGCATTTGGGCTGAGTCTATTGTCGAATCGACTGTCGCTCATACCACCGGTGTAATCTTCCGGCAAATGGTTTGCTTCCTGTCCGAGACTGGAACTCGCCAACAGACCACGTGACGTCATAACCATGGCAACCGAAGATGATTCCATTCTCACTGGCATCTCCTGCGCTTGATGTGATGCTCGATATTGATTTTCTTCGCTCTTCTCAATGTTTCACCGAAAAACACTTTTTGTTTTGGTTATCCTTACATCCAACTAGGAAGCGATCGATATATGATTTCTTTTCCTGTGCTTCCGTTCACTTTAACACTGGTAGATTGTGCTACTCTTCCAAGGACAATCTACCTTTGTTCTGACTCAATTAGCTTGCACTTCAACGCACTTATTATTCGCTAGACGTATCAACTTTGGATCGCCATAGCACCTGCTTCAGCACAGCTGCTTGACGTGCATTAATTACCTTGCTGCTATGTTACCGCAAGTAATCATCCATCAAGGTTCAATAACGATTAACGTCAATGTTGGTGAAACTAAGTAGCTGGACTGAGCGATTGCTAATTTGTGCAAAACGTTGTACAGCCAATTCACAAGAACTTTGCATTCGATTTACACCAAAGAAAAATAAATCACTGCAGCCACATAAGGAAGGATGTTGAATGAATTTTAGGATACGAATCACTTTATACACACGACGCTCACGGTGGCGATGGGTGGTTGGCAACGAGCGTTCAGAGAATGAATGAAGCAGGCGTTGCATGCGCTCGCTGTTTTTGGTGACCGACCAGACCAGACAGACCACCAGATTACCGCGTTTTACTGAGAGAGAGCGTCGCGCTCTCGCGTTTGCGTGTCACTCTCGCGCTCTCAATCTCCAGGATCAAACTTTTAATGGTTGCGTTGGTTGCGATACGAGGAGAACGACATCAATGACGATATGCCAGGATGGTACTTGACGGAAGCAACTGCATCAGTGGCTCTCAACGTAAAATCCCCATCCATCTTGAGGGCAGCCATATAAAATACGGTTTCATAAATTGAAGGTAACCTACTGCCGGGGACCCGTGTTTGTACCCTGATATTTCTATGCTGATAATACTGGGAACATTTTTTGTTTTCGTGTCTTCAACCAAAGTAATAATAGTTATTTTTTTCCATGACCAATCTGGATGTCATTTATTTCTATAATAATCCTATTGGCATTTTCCATGTGTATAAGCCAGAGCAATCATCTGGAACCAGGTTTCTATTCACGCTGCGCTTGGGCTTTCAGAATCTAAGCTTCATAATCAAAATGGCAGTCCAGAATTGCAACGCTCCTGCAGAACTTCGGATCGGTGGTTAGTGCTTATAAAAATGAATTTTCATGCTACTTTTTTTTAGCTTTTAGTGCACGGCCGGTATATTTTGTGTACTGTGCTGGATCGGGATTGTTCCGGGATTCTATGATGTAGATGGCTCACAAACATCAACGGACCTCAGTTGTTCTTGTATTTGTTGTCAAGTGCTTCGTTTACACATATTTTGTTTGTAATCAGTCAAAATTTTATACATATATCAAAAATCCCTTTTCGTTGAAAGCTCGATATTAAATTTTTGGAATGCATGTCGCAAACTTATTGACGTACTCAGCAATAATACCACTTGATAAACCTGTCGATATAGTTGATACGTATTCCAAAAATTATCCTCACCAACCAATTTGTGGAAAAACTTCAGTGATTGAACATCCCCCCCCCCACACACCCACTTTCCCCAAAAAATAAAATAAAATCCCCCCACCACCCCCCAGCCAACCTCTTTTTATAAATTTTTATAGATTTTTATAAAAAAAAAATAATAAAAAATTTTCCTGGTATTCAATTTATTTATTTATATATTTATGTATTAATATATTTATTTATTTATTTATATAATTCAAACTGATTAAACATCATATTGAAACATAATGTAGAAAAGCCATGTGGCGTAGAAACCCCCTATCTCTACATAACATACAGAGACGTAACTAGAAAATAAGAAGAATGATTAGTAATTTCCATTTAATTCCAACTACCTTTATTGCTTATCTTGACAGATACGCGTATTTCGTCTACAATGTGCAGACTTCTTCAGTGTCGTGTACTAATACTCGACTGAAAGAAAACCTTCGCCACCTGCCGTATTTATCCTATTTTCTAAATACAAACACTTGTACCTACAGCTAACATTTCTTGTACCTAACCTATCCTGAGTCCAAAACAAATATTATGCTTGATATCTACCTCGCCTTTTCCTTATACCTAACCTGATTATTCCGTAGCAGCGGGTGTTCCACTGCGTCGGTTTTGATGTCGTTTAGGTATTAAGTTAAAGAGCCATGTGTACCCGTTACCTTGGTCTTTGTTTAGTAGATTTGTGTTTTGTTGTTTGTTGATTTCTAAGCTTTCTGCGACGTCTAATTTCCAGGGTGTAGAGGTAGTCCGTAAGATTGTGATGTCATTCGTCGTTATGTCGTGATTTTCCGTAAAGATGTGTTCTGCAACTGTCGATTTGAAGTTATGTGAAATTCCTTTGTCAGTCTGTTTGACAGCCTTAGTCACCTCCGCTAAATGCTCATTGAACCTTGTTGCCAAGGTTCTCTTTGTTTGACCTACATACATTTTGCTGCAGTGTTTACACTTAATTTTGTATACCCCTGCTCTGCCTAATACATCTATTGAATCTTTGGTGGAGCCTAACGACGATGCCAATTGATTGTTCCTGCTAGAGAAAACTAAGTCCAAGCCAAATTCCCTAAGTTGAGTTTTTAGCTTTTGTGTAATATCTTTATCGAAGGGGACAGACACACGTTTCAGGGGTTCAGGTGAATCGGAAAGGGTTGTTTGTGATTTCCTATGAAGAAGTTTTTCCTTTTTTTTTGATGATAGCTTGAATTGTCCTCTTTTCGTAACCATTGAGTCTAGCAGTTTCGAAGATATATGCAAATTCTTTGGCTTTTCCGGTTTTATTGAGGGGAAGGGTCAACATTCGGTGGATCATGTGGTGGAATGTGGCCATTTTATGTTGAAAAGAGTGGTTTGAAGTGTAAGGGATGACTCTTTGGGTGTTTGTGGGTTTTCTGAAAATTTCAAACTCTAAAAACGATGATGACAATGATTCTCTCACTACCAGAAGGTCGAGGAATGCAAGTTTCCCATCCTTTTCTATTTCATAAGTGAACTTGATGTCTTTATGGAGATTGTTGATTGCTTGAAGAATTAAGGGGAGATCATCTTGTTTAACTACGGCGAAGATGTCGTCGACGTATCTCCACCAGCGAGTTGGAAGTACTCCTTCCGTTTTAAGAATAGTTTCTAGATTTGCCATAAACAGTTCACAGAGGAATGGGGATAGAGGGTTTCCCATGGGGGCTCCTTTTAGTTGTTTATAGAAAGAACCTCTGAAAGTAAAGTAGTTCTCTTCCATGCAAAGTCGGGTGAGCTTAAGGTACATTCGCACCTTTTGCTTCCATGCTGTATCATCTCCTTGTTTTAAAAGCCAATCTTCTAGAAGGTTAATCGCGTCCTTGATTGGTACGCTAGGGAAAAGGGCGGTGACGTCAAAAGATACCATTACTTCATTTTCATTTATATGACCTGATGAAAGAAGATGTTGTACGAATTCCTGAGAGTTACGAACTGAGCTTGTTGGGAATTGCTCGGAGATACCTTGAAATTCTTTCACTAGCCATTTTGCTAGCTTATGGGCTGGAGATCCTACAGATGAAACAATCTCCCTCATTTCGTTTCCGGGTTTGTGGACTTTTGGGAGGCCTTTAATTCGGTGAAGGATGGGGTTTGGTTCGCGAAGACGGACTGCTGCATCCCCTAGTACTGCTTTACACTCCTTTAGTGTTACAGAGACGGACAATACAATAAGACCAAAGCCCGATTTTCATACAAAATGGTCATGTTTGGAGGCTTGTCTTTCACTTTCCCGTGAAGTAATTGGACTGAAATTTTGGCAATAGCCTAGAAATAACCTGAATTTTCATCTTTAATAAATTCATAATTTTTCATTCACGCCTTCAGAAGCTATAGACACCACCTACGACAAAACAATAAGACCTCCTTTTGATATCCATAGTTTAGGCCATGTTGATGAGTGTGAATTACAATCTATAGTATACTGATATTAAAATGACCCGTGCATTAATAATCAAAATTCAGATCCTCAAATTCGAGCATCCTTTATGGAAATCAAAAAGTGGTCTTATTGTTTTGTCGTATGTATATGTCGTATGTCGTATGTGTCTATAACATTTAAAGTGGTGAATGAAAAATGATGGATTAAACGCAGATGAGAATTTAGGCTACTTCTGGACTACAGCCGAAATTTCAGCTCAATTGGTTCTCGAGAAAACGAAAGGCAAGCCCCCTAACATGACCATTTTGTATGAAAATCAGGCTTTGGTCCTATTGTATTGCCCGTCACTGTACATTAATCAACAAAAATAGAAGGAATGCAAAGCAAATTTGCAGCACGGGTTCCGAGCTGCCGAAAATTTCTTGTTCGCAGCGCTCGTTCAGGAGCGTAGATAAAGAGTTCGGCCAAAATTCCTGGAGAGTCGGTTTCACTAGCAGCACATTTGCCGCGAAGACTGTTGGCATCTCTGTATGCCTATGCTCCAATGTTTCAATACCCAAGAGTGAGCAACGATCCTGGTACGCTGGAAGGCTGACGGGATCATTTAAACTTCATGGCAACAGGATCAATTAAAAACTTGTCTGTAATATTGTCCATGATCTTCATTTTACATTTCTAGATATTGTAAATGATTGAAATAGTGTGAATGCGATACTTTTACATAACATCGCGGTCTGTGATTATTTTTTTTAAATCACTAATAATCTTCCCTTTATTATTAAGGGGCCAGTCATAAACCACATAGGTTGGTAGGCGGTTATATCTTCTTACAAACTGGAAATCAAAACTTTGCATGAAGAATAAACTTCTAACATTTAAACAATTTTTTAGACCGGCCTTACTTCATGCTGTGCTAATATGGTCAAGTTGTTGCAATACCAGGAAAAAGACAATTCGAACGATTTAGAACAAAATTTTGAAACTGATTTTGAAGCTGCTGCCTGATAAAGTACTATTGAGGTACCCCGAATTACGAATGTTGAGACTTTAAAACAAATGCCGCACAAAATAGCTAATAATTCAGGTAAAAATCTTTTCATAGTAAGATAAGATATACTTCAAGTTTTTAGTTTTAGTTTTTACATTATGATTTACACCCAGGTATAGCAAACCTGTTTTAAATGTACCGAACTGTCAATGCAAGAACAATGCAAACACACATAGATAATTATCTTAACAAATAAGTATTAACAAATAACCTTTCATTACTGCATTTGTGATACTTATCAGTATTCTACATTTTTGTTTTTGGAATTTAAGTCACGACTTAGCATACTTAAATCGTTAATTTAGTTAAAATACCGTACTAATAAATATATTTGCTCAAAACTTCGTTGCCTTTGTACGTATAGTTGTGGTACTTGTGTACGTATAGTTGCAATATAAGTAACCATTGTGTCTATTATCAAAATATAGAGCGCATTATGCTTCGTTTACCCTTGTGCTGTCGTCTATCTGTTAAAATAATTCATTTTAAAAGGCAGCTCAAGAAACAAGAATTATGAAACAACGCAACTATAGGAACACCTATTCCTATTCATGGAGGAGCATTTAAATCTAAAAATTAATTCCAATTGCAAAATGAACATTTACCCCGGAAAATAGAGGAATAATGTAACTATGGAAATTGTTAATATTCTGGGAGTAGTTTATTTGATTTTATATAAATATAATAAATTATTGGGCCATTACCCTGAATAAAGTTAAAAAAGAATAAATTACTAGTCTTTCATGTAGGCAGCTTTGATCAAGTATTTTTGAAATATGGGTGGAATTGGTTATGGTTGGTCGAATCTATGAAGCATGTACTATAAAAACTGTGTTTTCGACAATGACCGTTTTTGCTAACCTTGCTGATGCTCTTCATTCGCGCATGTTGTGCAGAGCGCTCACTACTACACATAAATCAAAGCGTATGCTTCCAACCGTGTTGAAACCGATCCGTCAAAAATATCGTTGCAAGTATGCATGAGATGCACGGTAATAAATTTCCTATCAAAAAATGCTCTCATGAGAATTTACTTGTTATAAATAAATGTATAAATTGTATTCTTATCCGAACTAAATTGATTCGCGACTAGTATATAAATATTGCATTCCATTTTGTGTGTTTCTTTCGCTAGTTTTCTTGTTCTGTAAAAATTGTGTAAATTCAGCCCAAAAACCACGAGGGAAGCAAGTCCACCGAAATTCATCAGCCTCTTCCAGGAACATGATAATGCATAAACGACTCTGTTAAAAACTATCAGAAAAAAGGCTGTTGTCGAGCCCGCCCTAAGAGGACCAGTGTCTAGGGGAGTAGCCAGGGGTCTATCTGACCCTTGCGGAGAAAAAGATAGTTTCACTCAGTATCAATCTGTAACTAGAAAATGAGAAGAAAGATTAGTAATTTCCATTTAATTCCAACTACCTTTATTGCTTATCATAACAGCATAAACAAAAAAGGTATAGTAGTTGGAATTAAATGGAAATTACTAATCTTTCTTTCATTTTCTAGCATTCTGAATGGCCGTTGTGAGAATATCACCATGAAAATCTTACATGCGCATAGCATGTTACCAATTACTAATGCTTCTCTCCTTTCTACTGTTCTCTTCCCTATCCCGTAACCGCGAGCAATACTATATGACACATCATGAGTTTGCTCTTCAAAACCAGAACAACCGAGACGATAACATTTAAGACCCATTTAAGACACCATTTAATTCTTATGTGCTACTACATATTACAAGTTGCGCTTCTTCCATTCATCCTCAATCAGTTTGTTTCGCATTGATACTAGTGAAGGTCATCTCTGACATATTCAACTACATTATCCATCGAATCGAGTACGTTGGAAAATTTCTGTTTCCTGTCATTGAAGACCGCCGGCTGCTCATCAATTTCCTGAACATTCAGATCAGTTGTGTTCAACCATTCTTCATCTGTACAAGATGCATCTAGACGTTGGAACATTGATTTTATGATTTCGTCATCAGTGTACTGATGGCTTGTAACGCTTAAAATATTTCCTTCCGAGTCAACAACACGATCATTGAACGAGCGCTCAACGCCACTCTCACGTTTTTCGATACCGGTCTGCAGCAGCTATGAGTAACTTGAGGTCTTCAGTATCATCCTCAAGAGGCGATGATTCATGATGGTCAAATCCTGGGAGTTCGTCAATCAATGTGTACCAAGAATGCCTCGTTCGAAGAATAAACCTCATCCTACAAACCGGACAACCAATCCATGCAGGTTCATCTTCAAGAACCAATTTTAACATCAACATTCTCTCATACAGGTATACCTCGATATAAAGCAACTTTATGGTACAACAGTTCGGGATGCAATTAGGTGAATAAACAAAACGGTTTCATCAGCGTTAAACAGTTGCTAATTCAGTTCAAATAACTTTTCCAGGATAGATGCGGTCACAGAAGCGACATTTTCATCACAACTGGCACCATAAATAGACAAATTTACGAGGCAGAATGTCTTAGTAAAAAAAAACTATTGCCATTCATTCGGAAACATAACGCTTCGTTGCTGTTCTGGCCTGACCTCGCATCTTGCCATTACGGAAACCTGGCTCAGAATTGATACATTGCTAGCAATGTAAAAATTGACCCGAAGAAGTAAAATCCACTAAATTCCTTAGAATTCCGTTCGATCGAAATGTATTGGGCTTTGGTTAAAAAGAATTGTCTAAAAACGAATAGCACAGCGGTTGACTACAAAAACGAAAGGGTGAGTTATGTCAGTACATAAGTGCAAAGTTGACGTAGGACTGCTTGTTGATGTGAACAAATTGATGTCATCGAATTAATAAATTACTACTATATTTTGTTCGGTCTAAGGAACCACGAAACCTTATATGCTAAATATTAGTGTAAGGCTTTACTATTGGTTCTCTACGAAAATTTATAGAAACTGCAGTTCGGGTCGAATTAACTGTTAATACTGTTAAATGGATACTTAAATTTACATTGAACATAGAGCGAATTACAACCAACAACTTAACCGGACAGCGGACTAGTATGGACATTTTCGTTTTGCAAAAAGTTCCACTGGCTGGAGCGAGAATCGAACCCTCACTTCATGGCAATCGCTTGAACTACGGGTGACGCCCCTAACCACTTGACCACGAAGATGACGGGGGCGATTGATTTGGCAATTTTCTCCGGGACGCGGCTTTTTAAACAACGCCATGTTGAGCCGGTGCGTGGCAATGAAAATTTCGATGAGCTCAAGAGAAATTTCAATCAAACATACTCTTTAGTCGGTAAATCGATTTGTTCGTCCTGAAAAGGACGAATTTTAGTTGTTTACGGAGGGAACATGGTTCGCGATTGCAATTATCAGTCTTCTTGGACTACAGGACGTTTGGCAGGACACCACTCTGTGAAATGTTACATAATCGCTGGCACGGTAACTGTGGCAGTATGAACCAACCAGAGCGTGGCGCAAATATGATGTCATTTTCGACCAATAGCTTTGTGCGTTTAGACATTTTTTCTTTTAAGTACTTTATAATTAGTTTAAACCAATGTAATCAATTAAGTTAGCATCAGGGATTCAGCTTTGATGTTCTACCATTCGTATCATAAAATATCTGTGGGCCAGAGAGGAGATATTATCGTTCAAAATCTCCAAACCCGCGTAACGCTTTCGATTTCAGAAATTTTAGAACGGCGCCCCAATACAGGAATAGAAAAGAGAGACGTAAGTCCTACGTCAAAAAATCAGGCACAACTGGCAAAGGCAAAATTACTGTGGGATGACACTTCAAAAGCTCATAAAAGGGGTCAAACGAAAGGTGCGAGCATACCTTACTAACACATCCAATTTACTAAACAAAATATGTTGTATATTTGTATTTTGATGAACTATTGAATAAACGTTTAACTGTTGATTTTCCTATTTGTTAATTTTAATAACACTACTTTCCCGTTGACTACTTTTTGCTGTGCACATTTTTTATGCAAGAGTCCCACAACTTTAAGAAATGGGGAATCCAAGTAAAGCAAAAGTGAGGTGAAACCAGGGGGTAACCAGGTGAAACCAGGGGGTAACCAGGTGAAACCAGAGGGTTAGTGTTACCACCCTAAAAAGCATAATCCGCCACACTATAAGTGTGGCGCACTCGCCACCACATGAAAGATAAATTCATATCTGGCATCACTTACACGAATCGATTGTTTGTTTTCTCACTGTTTTGTTTCCCTATCGCTTGCACTCATGTGATTTAAATGATGTATAAGTGTGCGTGAATTAACCGCCAAAAAGGTCCACGGTTGCCAATAAGCATAAATTTTCGATTGTAGTATTGACAGATAATGAAACACCTTCCGACACACTGAAACACAAATACAACGTGGTAGAGTGACTAGCCCTAAACTAAACTAGTTCACACTACAATCTATATTGCTTAATATAGCCTCTATACGACATATACTGCCGTTCTACGCATAATTGTCCCATGTTCTATGGGTTTCCCGATATTCATGGGACAGTTGCTTATAGCGGCAGTATACGACGTATGATATGAAGATACACTTTACCACGTAATATAGATTGCTGTCTGAATGGGGTGTAAAAATAAAACTAATAATAACTTTCTGGCTATTTTTGAAACTGTGTGGAATTATGGTCAGAATTCCCGGATAAAAATAACCATGAAATTACAATACAATAATATAAAATAGCATTAAAATCTATTTCCGAGCTTGAATCTTTTTGTTCATGAATCAGATAAATGAAAAATGCATATTGTCATTACAATAGATCTACTATTCACTCCATGTGCTAGGATTTTCAACAATTGTGAAACAATGCAGTTAATAGTTATTGACTCAAACTTGTTCTACAGTTAAGAACCCCCCTTTTATTTGTCGATGTTTCAATTTACATCAGATTCTTTTGTGGAAACATTATTCCTTATGTATTTTTCGTTGCAATTCCTTTTTAATGGTGTCGGCTCGCAAGGCCTACAACCAACCCCACTATCTCGCATAAGGACCATCGTGATGCTGCTGTTTAACAGTCCCAAGCACCACCAGGACTTTCGGCTTTTGTATTCGGAGTCCTGGGCGCACTAACAAGACGGTGACTCAGCCGCACCTAACATGGAGAACAGACGCTTTTTGAGCCGCCCCTAACATGGGGAACAGACGCTTAAATGGGTGAAGGCTGAAGGCTTGGACTTTTACCCCTATTTTTAAAAAGCGAGGTGGCTCGCTTTTGTCAGGACTGCTTTCGGATATTTGTGGGTTTTTGGAAGAAACTCAACAGAGTCCAACAACTGCTCAGTCCCCCCACATCCTAAAAAGGCCCCGCCGCTCGTCCGGGGCTACTTATTCGTGTATTCAGTAGCTGTCCATCATATCTGATGGAAACCCACCATCCGCGACCCGTGGACCCGCCGGGTTGCTTGCAGCTCAGCCCCGTAGAGTCTTCACCTACTCTACGGTCTTCCCCCCTTTTTGTGAAAACAATAACTCCTATTGTCATCTTATCGGTGTGAACAATACTATTAATTGTACATACACGCTAAGTTCAGTTTACCCAAATATGGGTGAAGAATTCCCATAATCGCGAAAAGTGCACATACCCATTTAAGGGTACATTGCTACTTACCCATATTTGAGTATTTTTTCCCATACAAATTTATTCAAATATGGGTAAAGTCAACTTTACCCATAAATGAGTATGTGCACTTTTTTGCGATTATGGGTAAACTGAGCTTAGAGTGTAGATTATCATTACTTTTTTTTATCAGTGTAGAGATAATCGATTCTATTCTTATTGAGGAATCCAGGTAACGGAAAAGTAACATAAAGTTGAACTTTGTGGATGGCGCCCTTGAAAAAATGTTTTCGATCTGACTAAGCAAAGTAATTGGTGATGAAAAGAGCTGAAAATCGTTGGTAATGACCACCTGAAAAAAAAATTCTTATAAATTTACAATTTAATGTACTGTAACCATAAAATAGAATCTGCCACTGAACAGAACTAGCAATTTATTTTCGAGAATCGATTAAATGTTCACATCATGAAATGACAACATGATCGCGCCAGAGGATTTACAGTAATGCTTTGTATAATTCTCACACACAACTTGGACTAAGTTCTGTATAGTATAGTATGGTATAGTTTTTATACTTTACGACTTGTAAACCCCGTGAATGATATAAATGATTTCTTTTTAAACTATTGACGATTAGAAAAATCTCAGAGTGTATTTGTAACCACATACTTGCTGAGCGTACACATAACCACTATTTGTGGCCACAATTACTTATCATTTGCCACATAAACTTCATTTTTGTTCCTCAGAAGGTTCTGATTATGTATGAAAAATTAATATTATGTGGAATTTCACATGGAATTTGGCCAATATAGATGTGTAGATTATTTCCCGTGTAGTCAGCTATTTCTGTTTTCAACTGTAACGACAATGTCTATAGCGTTACGTCTTATACCAACCCCTAAAACTCTTTCAATTCAACGTCTCAGCTCTGCTGCACACCACTCACTGAGCTGTCAAGAGCAGCTGCTATTCCTACAGGCATTCCCCGAATAAAATAGTGGGTGTTCCTGTCCGACCTCAATTTTTCGGCTGTGTCGCATGCAATGGTACTTTGTTCTTTTATGACTTAGTACTTGTTATGAAAACACTTGAAAAATAGTGCATAAAAGGGAGAATGACCGTGAATCAGAAATAGCTAAGCGACACCAGCCACTAGCGTATTCGATGGCTGCTTGTACTTTCATTACCCATACCAATACAAAGCGGGATCTCACGAGCCCACAGTTTTGTAAATTATCATAACAAATAAGCAGCAGGCTGACAGCCTCTTCCATTTCTACCCGTTCCAGTATAGTGAAATCTGTCAAAGTGGATCCATTTGGTTTTTCAGACATGATCAAATTCCTGGTAAGTTACGTGGTTTGCGATTTTTAGCCATAATTTGGTTTGATTAGGTCATAGAAATTTTCTATACAAGTTTCTGACTTCACAAGAACCAGTCGTTGAAAGTGATTCTGTTATATAAGCAAGAAGTGTGCGAAATAGTTATTTTTAACCCAAGGCAGCCGCGAGCGTCTTAAAAAAAAATTCCTTCGCCTTAGCTTCAATCGTTTGACCGGTAATCAAGATTATTGACACTTTTTTATTATAATCTTTTTCAGCTGACTTTCGGCGCCGGTGTATATACCGGTATATACATCACGCAAAATTTCGAGGCACGTACTACTGGACATCACGTGAAGCATCAAGAAAAGCTATAAATATTTCCCCTTCTTTGCAGGTTCCTCGGGTGGACGAACCAGCGAAACTATGGGATAAGACCTCCGAGAAAGTGAAAGACTTTTTGGACCAGCACAAAAAGCCTTAGCTTACAAGCCGAATAACTCATATCTAGGAGATTAAATTACATTAACTGTTTACATCAGAACACAATGATAATGCTTTTAGAGAGTCCTACTGCGGCTGAGGATTGTTCTTTCATTTTACCTCATTAAATGCTACAAATTATCGTTTATCATCGAACAACATCTTGTTTGCGTACCTTAACTTCAAACATGTTATTATTTTGAGATAAAATATAAATTATTTTCATAAAAATGAATTATAAGAAAATTTACAGCAGTGACATACCACCTCCGGAGTATTCCAATCGAGCTTGCGGATCGGCAAAGGCCAACCAATCGGATGCATGCGTCGGCAGCAATCCCATACTGTGACACTTGTACAACGCCAAACCGATGTTGACCAAATTTCCCAAAAAGTAGACAAACTTCTGCCCGGTCGCTTGAACTCCTTCGATTACTTTAAATGTTGCGCCAGTCGACAGCATCGCCTTAATCGGTCTTATGAACATCATAACCACCATCATGATAGGGAAGATACTGATAGAACTTCCGGACATGTACATTATAAGCAGGTTCATGGGGAACTGTTTGATCGGACCCAGGGCGATGTCCCATGACTTTTTCAAGATCAAATGGCTTTGGTCGTTGTCGCGAGCCACCTCGCTATGAACTTGACCAGCCGAGGGGTTGAATCCTGGAGGGGATGCAAATTCTGCGCTGCTGCGGGATCTGTGAAGAATGAATGTTTTCGTAATGCGATAGTGATAAGCCAAAAGGGGAATAGAGCATACCTGGTGGTGAAATCCAGCTGCCACTTAAACTTTTTACTGGCTACTTTGGTGGACATTTTCGATAGAAATTCAGGTTTAGCACCGAACGGAACTGTGGTTTTAGTATATTATTATTATTAATCTTTATTAATGAGACTTTCAGCCGGAGGCTGGTTCTTCTCTTGCACGTTTAGTAAATTTTTATCAACAATTTAGCGATCCACTTAATTTTTGATAAGAAAATCTGAAAATCACACGATACTGTCAGTACTTCCTAAATTGACTTCACCTTTGACAGATGAGCGTTACGGTTCACATAGGGTGGTGCTTAAACATAAAAGTAGAGAATAGCGTACACGCTGTTCCCAAATAATCCAAAATCAAGTACGATTTACTCAAATCGGCAAAGGTAGTAATTCCACATTGATAGTTGGAACTAGCGTGTTCATAATTTTATTGAGTCTTGCAGAAAAACAACGGGGCATTTGGTTTAAAGATTCAACCTTAAAAAACGGATAAGAATAATATATAATACAATACAAAAACAATACAACGATATAAAATAACATCGAAATCTATTGCTGACCATGAATCTTATTGTTCATGTATCAGATAAGTGAAAAATGCATATTGTCATTGCAATAAATCTACTATTCACCCCATATGCTAGGATGTTCAACAATTGTGAAACAATACAATCAATAGTAATTGACTGAAATTTGTTCGGGATTTTTTTTTATAGTGAAGATACATAACAGCATGTGATTCAGATGATGCGTAAGTGTGCGTGGATTAAACTTCGAAAAATCCATGGTTGGCAAATAGCATAATTGCAATAGTTATGGGAATTAGGAAGTTGAATTCAGACTTCAGTTGTAATTAACTTCCTTCTTGTTTAGTGGTTAAAAGCAGAATGAATAATTTATTCAACAGAGGGCTTATTTATATACATGTCAAATCTACACTGAGAAAAAAGATTGGTAAACGCAAACATATTCTAGTTTCATTTAACCGGAATTTCACGTTGAATTGGGTACAAACATCATATAAGTTTATGACACGCAGGAATAAAAACCTGTTTAAAATACTGAACTGCTAAGGCATGAACAATGTAAACAAAATTAGATACATATTTTAACAATTAAGGTTGATACGTTACGGTAGTAGCTGGAGCACCTAGATTAACATGAAATGTAAATATGAATAAATTTAGAACAAATAAAGAGTTAAAAAAAAAAAAAAAATTATAAGTTTGATTTGACTACCTACGGTGGTTAAAACAAACTGAAATTTTGAGTAATTGTTTCGGGAATGAAGCAGTTAATTTCAACTGACAACCGTTTGAATTTTTTTGTTTTTTTTTTATTATAACTTCACAACACACACAACACTATTTTTTTTTTTTCCACCCACCCATCATGTTTTTTACAAAAAAAAAATAAGAATAAAAAAAAAAAAATAATTGATTAAAAAAAAACAAAAAAAAAGGTAACACCACAAACAACCCCCCCCACCCATTTCTTTTTTATTAATTTAATTAAAATTAATTATATAAAAAAAAAAAAAAAAAAAAAAAAAAAAAACAAAAAATTAATATTAACCTCCCCCCCCCGCCAAAAAAAAACCAAAAAATAATAAGAGCAGCCCCACTACTATTTTAATTTTTTCATTAAATTCATAAAATAAAATTTCCCCCCGCGTTAAAAAACCCCCCCCCCACCACAAAAAAAACGAAAACGAAACGGAAAAACGCAATTTTGACAGTTGTTGCAAATGACTTCGATATGTCCAATTCAAGGGGCAAGACAGCTTTCTTGTGAGTAACTTTATTCTTCAAAGTTACTCAGGATTCATCAAATTTTCTCACTCTATGATGTTCTTCTCCCCCCAAGATAGAGAGTGGTGGGAATGCCAAAAAATGTGGGCGAAAACGAAAAAACAACTTCACTCATATTTGATCATAAAACTCAAATTTGCTCAGAATGCATCAACTTCCATCAACTTGTATAATTTATAACTCGATTTAAAGTATTCTAGCAGCACTGGCTTGAATGTGATGGTGGTGACGGTGATAACCTTGGCAACCAATAACAACAGTATGTTTACTGTCTGGGAAAATTATTTGTTATCGTATTGTAAGAAGCTCTCATTTCAGGCGCGAAAGGTTGCAGTATTTGGAGGAGGAAGTGATAAGTAGATTGATTAATATAGTTTAATTGTTTTTTTTTTTGTAGGAAGGCGAGAAACAGATACAATTAATTGACTGCCGAATGAATCACCTCCAAAAAGAGACAAATCCTGTTCGACCAACCGCAAAAATTGAAAACTCCTGTTTTGCGATTGGTCGATCCGGCTTGGTTTCTTTTTGGAGGTGATCCGTTTTGCAGTCAATAAATGCCACATATTCCCATTGTACGGATTGATTGACCCAACCCATTCGACGTTGGCTTCGACTGTGGGAAGCTCTGGAAATGTGATTTAAAATAAAATAATTAGTCTTTCATCGATTTTCTATGGCGGACTTCTCTCCAGATTGAGCTACAGATGTATCCCAGCAGATGAAAAGTAAAATAACCTATTGAACATGTATTTAAGGGTCAATGAAGTACTACTTGTGTTTGAAGTTCCCTTTCTGCCTTATGAAAAGCTCATACTTATATTAGAAAGGGAATGTCATCCAACCAGCAGTAATTCAATTGATTTTTAGTTAGTAGTACATTCACCTTAAGTGCCCTATGCTTACGCTTTACTGGGGTAAAATCTGAGTCGAGTCCTGATAGCCTCCGCCGGGAACGATCAAAATCGAAATCCTGTACTGCATGTTTATCTGCCGCAATATTTGCCCAGATTTGCATATCTAGAGAAGCAATCTTTTATTGCCACACTGCTTGACAACCTCAACGGTAGTTTGAAGTATTATGACATCACCCACAGAGAATCTAAACTCCGTGGGTTCGTCAGAATAGCTCGCAAAATAGGGTGATGAATACCCCAACGTTGATATGGTATACTTACACGACAGAAATGTCTTGTTTTGATTATGAAATTTTACTGTCAAAACCAAGCTTTACAAAAGGTAGGAGTAGTCAATATCACAATATGAATCCAGTGAATAAGAGATGCTCATATTTGCTCAGAGTTACTCAGGATTGCTCAGTGTCTTGCCCCTAGGTCCAATTAGAATCAGCTTGGATTTTGCCTTGTTTCTTTCCCCCAAGCCGGCCTTCCCCGATCCGGGTTTTTCTTTTTTCCTTTTCCCGCTCCTTTTGTTTTTGCCCCTTCACGCAAAAAGAACAAAACGCGGACGGACGGAAAATGGAATAACCCAAAAAAATAGTTTATTTTTTTTTTCAAACTAAACTTTTAGTTGCTTTTTCTCCAAACAATATATCAGTTTGATTTAACCGCCGCTTTGGTTTTTTGATTGTTTCCCTGAGTCAACGCAAGAGGCTCACGAGAAGAAAATGTTAGCCTCCTAGCACAAGTTCAGATCGACGGTGATGAAATCGAGGTAGTAGACGAAGTCGTGTATCTGGGCTCATTGGTGACCGCCGATAACGACACCAGCAGAGAAATACAAAGGCGCATTATGGCTGGCAATCGTGACTACTTCGGACTCCGAAGGACGCTAAGATCGAACAAAGTTCGCCGAACCACAAAGTTGACCATCTACAAGACATTAATTAAGACCGGTAGTTTTCTACGGCCACGAAACATGGACATTGCTAGTGGAGGACCAACGCGCCCTTGGAGTCTTTGAACGGAAGTTGCTGCGTAGGATCTACGGTGGAGTGCAGATGGAAGACGGAACGTGGAGGAGGCGAATGAACCACGAATTGCACCAGTTGCTGGGAGAACCTCCCATCGTACACATCGCAAAAATCGGTCGACTACGATGGGCTGGGCATGTCGTAAGAATGTCGGAAGACAGCCCTGTGAAAATGGTTCTCGAAAACGAACCGACAGGTACAAAAAGAAGAGGCGCGTAAGAAGCAAGGTGGATTGATCAAGTAGAAGGCGACCTGCGGGGCTGGCGAGCTACAGCCATGGACCGATTACAATGGAAACACCGTCCACACCGTCCTCAGTCTGATTGGTAAGAGTCAACGCAACCTGTGTTTTGGTAATAATAAACCTCTTGCAAGGTGGAAACAACAAATATGTTAGTTTAGAACAACCATAATTTGTGTTGTTTTGTGGTAATATCTTTAAGTAGAAACAACCATCCTGCCTGTTTGTTTCAAAACAGAATCGTTGGTTTAAAATAACAAAACGGATTTTTAAAACAACATTTTTTTTTGTTTGGATTTTAACAAACGAGTTTGTTGTTTCAAACGGGACTGTTTTTTCTCCGTGTAGTCATTGCCTACTAGGCATTAGAAAGATGGGTACCCTAATAAATTTCGTATGGTTATTTTCCATAACGACCTATTTGGGGTATCATCCAAACCATTAAAGAAATGGTTGGAAGATTTGTGA
Source organism: Aedes koreicus (assembly GCA_024533555.2). Taxonomy (NCBI): domain Eukaryota; kingdom Metazoa; phylum Arthropoda; class Insecta; order Diptera; family Culicidae; genus Aedes; species Aedes koreicus. The sequence goes on along the minus strand of JAHHFK020003891.1, from coordinate 1,307,932 downwards.
TATCGTTCGTTTAAGGTAATTTTGTATCAGGGTAGTTGCTGCGTTGCTGTAGTACGTCACATTGGTCAGGGGTTTCGTCAGCATGTCGGCCACCATTTCTTCAGTGGAACAGTACTGCATCCGGATCATCCCGTCCTCCTTTAGTTGGTACACGAAATGATATTTAGTGTCCACGTGTTTTGAACGGTTAGTGGAACGTCCGGACTCTAATTGTTTTATACAGGATTGGTTGTCTTCATGGATTACTATCGGCTTGGCTGTATACACTGTGAAATCCGCTAGTAACCCGTCAATCCACAGTAGTTCTTGGCAACTTTCAGCAACCGCTACGAACTCCGCCTCCGTACTGCTGAGGGCAGTGCATGTCTGCTTTCGCGATCTCCAGCATATTGGTCCACCGCCCAACAGAAATAAGTACCCGGTGTTGAACTTACGACTCTTTGCATCTCTTGCCCAATCTGCATCCACGTACATCTCCAGGCCTGAATCGTTTTTCCCCAAAACGAGTTCGTGGTCCATGGAATGCTTGAGGTAGCGGAGTAATCTCTTAGCTTCGGTCCAATCTTGTTGGTGCGCTTATTGACCTGCCCAGAATGGAAACACTTATTGCAATATCCGGGCAAGTATTTACAGCCACGTACAGCAAACTCCCGACGAGGCTGGCGTATTGATTGTTGTCCGACAGCTTCTCTTTACAAAGAAACACCTTCCGATAAAACGAAACACTGACACAATGTAGCAGAGTGATTAACCCCCTGCCTGTGGGTGAAAAAAACAAGTTAACAAGTTAATAAATCAATGGTCAAGTTAATAACTCAACGGTTGTTATGTAGATGTTTTTTTCCAATCCCTACAGAAAACGCCACGTTGGTTGGCAAATTAAAACCTTTTCTGGGTGACGGATCACAGCACATTGAAATACATGGACTTCGAGATTATTTTAGGAAAATTTTCGTTTCATATAAAGACTTTTTTGATCTCATTAATTTAATTGTTCTACAAAATAAACCTATTCTCCTAAAAAATAATGCATATAGAAGTGTAAATAAATCTAAAAATTGATTTCAAAATGCATAACACACACGTTAAGTTATCACAATCAACAATAATAGGTTCCATAAGGCTGTGTAACGAAACTTTTATAATTATCATGCCTAAAACATATCAGATATTGAAGACAACAAACCTCGTATTTCATAAGGTAAAAGTATGACATTCAAACCGATTCCTTGTGGCTAAATTCCATAAAGCCTAGTGTGCAGCTCAACAGAAGTGTGCATTAGTATAGGACAAGTAATGATCAAGAAATGCTTTTACCATCGGAATTACCTAACTTATATGCAGCTGAAAAGGAAGCAAACTACGGACGGTTTCGTAACGTTAGTATCACCTGCCCATTTAATCTGAATGAGGCTGTCACATTTCCTTGCGGAATAATATTCCGTTCGATTATTCCGCAAAGAAAACTGACATGTCACCCATACTGGCAAAATTGTCAGAATTACTTCAGGTCATTACTTCCCGAGCAGGAACGAATAACTTGAAAACTGGCTAGTTTGGTATGTAAGAGCTCAGATTAAGAGGCAAAATGTCTGAGGATAAAATCATAAAATTGTTTGCACAATGTTATGCGAATACCAAATTGAGGTAAGATAATACCAAAATAGTACCTCTCAGGTATTCCCAGGTATCCGAAATAACAAGTTATGTTATTCGAGAGATATTTTGCTTGCAATTCTTAGGTATTTTGTTTAGGTATTTTACCTCTTAATCAGAGCTCTGTAATACCAAGGTAAGTAATCAAGATCAAAATTAGGTATTCATAGGTTTTTGTCTCCTGCTCGGGTTGCCAACTGCATACTAGGCTTAAGGTTTTTGAACGAACTTCTTAAGATTATTTTTTGATCAGTGTACTTATACATTACAGCGCTTTTTTTTTTTTGAATAACTCAACACCCCCCCCCCCCCCCCCCCCCCCCCTGTAAACCTTTTGACCAGCTTCAACCGTTTCACAAAACCACCACACGCACCGTGGCACGCACGACTTCCATTGGCATCTAGACCCATATTTGCGGACTTGAATTGTGCCAAAGTTGATGCTCTGTACTTGTGCCCGTTCATCTTTGACAGCATGTATGACCACACAAAAGAGTCCAATGGATTTAGATCCGGTGGTCCAAAAGACCGCTAAATTAGCTCTGCACCAGCTCTGGAAAAAAATTGCCGTGTGGGATGGTGCTCCATATTGCTGGAGCACATAAATGTATAAATAAATAATAAATTTGACGCACTTGCAAACTCAACACCAAACCATGACCATGGAATGTTTCTATCACTATCTGATACATTATTCGAAAAATAAGTCTACAATTTGTCGTTCTACGCGTAATGCGCCCGCCGCGGGACAAAAACATTTTCGGCGGAAAAAAAAAAAAAAAAGGGGGGCCCCCGATTGAAAAAAACCCCCCCCTTCGACCCTTTTCTTCTTCAAACGCTCAGAACCTCCATGAATTTTTCATTTTTCTAATCGAATGCGGATTTATTGGGAGCTAGGTGCAAACTTGTATATGCAGATGACATGAAACTCTACTTTGTTGTTCGTACGGTAGATGATTGCCATTGCCTTCAAAGTTTACTGAACCTGTTCGTGGAATGGTGTGGTCGGAATAAATTGATTGTAAATATCCCTAAGTGTGTTCTGATGACGTTCCATCGTGTAAAGAACCCAATACTTTTCGACTACTGTATTGAAGGCATTCCGCTTCGTAGAGTTGATAAAGTAAATGACCTGGGTGTTCTTTTGGATGCGAAGCTGGATTTCCGTCTACACTATCAAGCCATAATTTCCAAAGCTAATCGTCAACTTGGATTCATTTCCAAAATCGCACGGGATTTCAACGACCCCCACTGCTTAAAGGCGCTGTATTGTTCACTAGTCCGCCCTATACTAGAGAACGCATCTGTTGTCTGGAGTCCGTATGAAGTTACCTGGATTCTACGTCTTGAATGGGTACAGAAGAGACGTGTAAGGCTGGCTTTGCGAAACCTTCCATGGCGCGATCCTGTCAATTTACCGCCGTATCCAAGCAGATGTGTGTTATTGGGTTTAGACACACTGGAGCAAAGAAGAAAAATTCAGCAGGCAACATTCGTCGTTAAGCTTTTAAACGGTGAAGTGGATTGTCCGGAATTGCTATCACAGCTGGTCTTTCGTGTCCCTCAACGAATGTTACGGAATTCTTCCTTGTTGCAACCAAGATATCACCGTACTGCATATGGCTACCACGAACCACTGACGGCCATTATTAGGACTTTTTCGGCAGTGGAATCTGCTTTTGAATTCGGTGAATCATCCAACAAGTTCCGAAACAGGATACAAAGAATGTTGTAGTGTTATATTTTATGTATTGAGTATTGAGTAACGTTGTGTTTTTTGTTAAATTTTATATTTTTATTTAATTAAGTTTTACCTTTATTCATGTAGACACAAAAGTCGGATGAATTATAATAAATAAAAATAATAATATGGAGGATAATAATAATATATAATAATAACTATGAAAAAATACCTCTACCTTTTTCCAATCCTTGTTACAACTTCGATCCAACCACCCAACATACAAACTCCTAATGCCTTCCCACCACTACACAAACCAGTCACACCACACACACTTCCCACCGACAACCACCACCCACACCACCCCAATTCGACCCACACACCGACCCGCACCACCACACACACAATTCATGTCCCACGTACCGACCCCCCTCCCCCCCGCCCCCGCCCCCCCCCACCCCCCCCTACCCCCCACCAGAGACCCCCCCCCCCTTTCATCACTCAATTTTTTACTACATTTTATACTATCTCTCTCCCCCCGTAATCTTCCCCAATTTCGTAAAAAGTGGATCTACTCATAAATTGACTAGATCCACTTTTTAACGAAAATTGAGTAACATGTCCTTAAGAGAAAAAGAGATAGTATACAATTGTAATCAAAAATAGAGTAAAATTAAACCGGTGTGTATGAGTAACCGCACAATACATAAACTCTATTAAGCTTAGTGACATTTAACGCACGCACATTATCGTGTCTATCGTCATGTTGTTTGTTTTCTCACAGATAACCTTAAAGTTTTGGATACCCTAGTGGCCTGAGGTAGACAACCCTCCCGCGAGGTAAGAGATGTTTTGGGAATGCGTGATCTCCGCTACATGCAAGCGATTTACGAATTCCTTTGTTTATCTGATCTAAGAGTGTAATGTCATCACCCCCTCTCCTCCAGCCTAGTAAATTCACTGCCATTGTGTCCCAGTTATACTATCCTTTTGTTTGCGTGCTACTTGTACCTGCCCAGCAAGCAGTGGTCACCCATCTGCGGCTTAGTTCCTGAAACGGACTACAGAAACCGTGGATTTGGTAGATGTCACAACCATGAGCAGCAAATAATACCTTCAATAAGTTACCTGCCTAGCCCCTTCCAAACGATAATGTGACCCATTAACCTCGAGCTAGCCACGAGTAATTGGCACCCCATTTTAACTAGAAAATAAGAAGAATGATTAGTAATTTCCATTTAATTCCAACTACCTTTATTGCTTATCTTGACAGATACGCGTATTTCGTCTACAATGTGCAGACTTCTTCAGTGTCGTGTACACAGTTAATACCGAGTATTAGTACACGACACTGAAGAAGTCTGCACATTGTAGACGAAATACGCGTATCTGTCAAGATAAGCAATAAAGGTAGTTGGAATTAAATGGAAATTACTAATCATTCTTCTTATTTTCTAGTTACAGGTATTCCACTAAACAGCTCACACTCTCCATAATTTACCCCATTTTACTAAAATTGAAAAATTATACATTGTTAATAACAATACTGAATATCGGCTCCGTAAAGTGTTACACACGCCTGAGCCTAACAAATAAACGAACTAATTAAAAAAAAAACCTTTATGTTTTCATTGTGGTTCGCAATAGAAAAGATCTTTTTGACAGCTATTTGTTATTTTCTCGTCCAAAACGCACTACCACATTTCCAGAAGGCACAATATTCCACACAGACGTTATAAGCTTAATAAACTCTCGATAAAACGATCATTGGCCCATTTGAATAGATGAGCGAGAAATAACGCTACCCGATGTCAACACGGTCACTGTCAAAAATCGATTTTCGCTGCCAACCGCACAGGAGCAAAACAAAAATCTTTCACTCTCATTCGAAAGGAGGATCATCGCATAATTCGCGAGAAGTTTTTGTCGCTTTATCGCGAATACTGGTCAATTTTTTCGTTCGTCCTCATCCGACGTCTGTCGGTGTGTTCCGGGATTAGTGCAGCAGGATATTTCCAATCGTCAGCAATCGCGTACGTGAGTTCTGATGCGTTGAATAAGTGCCGTGTGTGTACAGAGTATTCCGGTCCGGGTTCCCGTTCGCCACAGCCACCGCAGTTTGAACTCGTCATCATCACAGCTTTGCCAGCGTAGTTTCAATTTTCACCCTCTTCTCCATATCAGTAGCACTAGCAGCAGCATAAGAAGAAATGGTAAGTGAGTGAGAGCAAAGCTAGCCCGATCGATTTCTGACCCCCTTCCGAGTTTATCACTAGCTTATAGAGACACGGTAGAGGGTGGAATTTTTCTCATGGAAATCCTTGTTTATTTGATTTGTTGAAACTGTTAAACATGGACGGTTTTTGCATGTTTTTTTTTCTTCTACAGTCTTTCGCCGAGAGATTAGCTGGGTTGATGGCCCGTCCAGGTCAGGACAACGTTCCTCGAGATGATGTTCCCTGGCATCTGAAGTACGGCGGACGTGCCGTCGGAATTGTGGGTGGATTCTGTAAGTGTGTATAAATATCTTAAACAAAGCATATAAAACCCCATCTTCGAGTTCGCGATCCGGTAGGGGCGGAGAAGTGGTTGTTTGATAAATTTGATTAGGATATCGTCCAAATTGGGGCTCCGCGGTAGACGTGTGCTAACAGTATCTAATACTGTTGGTTGGTTGTTGGATGTTGGCGTGTTGCATATGAACGGGTATAGTATGTGGCACAATATGTGCATACGGAAAAGGAAGACCCACTGGCACACACCACGAGAGAATGGAAAGGGAATTACCGTGATTAGTTGTGATTGAACCGGTCGCAATTTTAACGATATGAAAGTGTGCGCGGGTAAGGTGACCAATGTTGAGTGCTGATTATAGTGGCGATAATTTACAAATTGGAAAATTAAGGGCCGCGAGTTGTTAGTTTATAAATCTGCCCAAGCGATAGAAAGTGATGAAAATGAGTTTATTGAACGTTATTTGGCAAGCAACAATTTCTGAAGAATCGGAAAACATGGCAAATGGTGTGAAAGTTGTCGGATTTATTGTTCTCTGTCACGATCGTTTGACTCTTTAATGACAAGGACGAAAGGATTATGTAACGACGATACGCAATGGGCGGGTAATAGAAGGGCCGAATGTATGTTCAATGTTTAATAGGTAAAGAAGTATGTATTGATTTTGGCGCTGTGTGCTCGACTTTCGTCCTTACCACTAGCGAGTGTTCACCATCACATGAAAAAAAAGGTACATATTCTGTTTCTTTTGAGGTATTCGCTAAAAAGCGATAGAGACATGGTCAAACTAGCACGCCCCTAATTCCAATTAATACTTCTAGAAAGGAAAATAAAGAGATTCGCTAATTATTCCGCGATGTGACGTTTCTAGACTGCCACTCTTTCGTGTTTACTCCTTTGATAAGATAAGATGGAACCTCGATATAACGTAACCTCGATATAACGTAACTTTTACCTCGATATAACGTAACTTTTTTTTTTTTGCCCTTATTTCTGGCAGTTTAAATTATAAACGTGATTTATCTATCTATCTATATATACAAAAATAAATTTCTGTCTGTCTGTACGGCCCTTACAGGCTCGGAGACTACTGAACCAATCGGCGTGAAAATTTGAATGCAGGAGTTTTTGGGGCCGGGGAAGGTTCTTTTGATGGATCAAAACCCTTCCCTCATCTGGAAGAGGGTGGTGGGTGGGGGTGGTCTCTTATACAAATGAAACACAAATTTCTCACAAATCAGCTCACACGATTGCACTAATACCATCATACAGACTCGACTCTGGATCCGTTTTCGTTCGGTAATTGCGAGTCAGAGTCAGACCTGACCCAGGTTTAAAACCGACATTTAAAACGACATAAAAGATTGCTTCGTTCTCCTTCACGACTTGAAAATCGATCAAGTGTCATTTGCTGAGTTGTCAGCTTTTGTCTTCTTTTTTTAATTTTAATGTTTTGGTTTCAACTGGTTCAGCGTTTGACGCAACCGCACCAATGACATTTAACGAAATGGGCGCAGAAGCCGAATTTTGTCGCTTGCGGAATTTCAGGTTCTCGATCTGAACGAAGTGATAAAAAAACGCCGCGAAGTGGATGTCTTTTGTCTAGTATGTCTTTTGTCTTATGTATTTGTTTGTCTTATTTTTCAACAAATCCATTTGATCCGGTCCATTTGAACTAAACAGTCCTAGTACAATCCTAGTTCAAAGATGGACTTCAAGTGTCCTTCAACCTATTGCCAAAATTTAAAATGAAAGGCTAGCTGTTTTGACATTTCAAGTCCATCGGTTGTAACATCTGAAGTGCATTTGAAGTACGATTGTACTAGGACGGGAAGTCCGATTGAAGTAGGAAAAGGGACTTGGCTGATTCAATTGTGCTAAGCTCCGCTATCTGGGAAGGTTTAGTGTAAAGTTGCTTGCGATGTTGCGTGCAATGCTTCAACATGGTTTGTATATGTCGTCAAACATCTGTTTTCTGTGGATTGTTTGTTTTTGTGTATGTAGTAGGAAGCTAGCTGTTAAAACATTTTTTGTATTGCACAGCTCATAATTCTACTAAGTCGGAGGTTTTTTGAAAAATGGATCGTGTGTCGCGTAAACAAGGCAAAAAACATAACCGTGTTGGTTTACTACTAGCGGATAAAATAAAAATTATTCAAAATCTTGGAAATGGTGTTTCGATGAATGAAATAATGAAGAAGTATAAAGTTCGGTCTGCCTCTACCATCTACGCCACGAAATATACAAAGGACATGTGAAAGACACATAAATGATATTCCGTGAAAACAATTTAACATGTTTTGTTTTTAATTTATAGCAAAACGAAAGCGTTTCAGGAATCCTCGATACCCACAGGTTGACAAAGCTCTCTACATCTGGTTTTTGCAAAAAAGCTTCAATGCTGACGAAAGTGGGCTCTTTTTTAAGAAATCTCCAATATGAACAAATGATGAGAGAGACACCAAATCAAAAAAGACCGGATCACGTTCATGCCTTGATGCACCATGTATGGGTCGCTCAAATTACCGTTAATGTTAATTGGAAAGTCTCACAGACCTCGAGCACTCAAAAATCTGAAGGAGTTGCCTGTATACTACAGGGTATCCAAGAGCGCTTGGACGATGGAAAAGGAGCTCTTTAAGGAGTGTTTTTTTTTTTGGGAATCCGTCGTGAAAGTGACCGCCTACCTCAAGTCAAAAGGACTTCCTCTAAGAGCTGCCCTTGTGTTGGACAATTGCACAGCTCATTACAATGCAGATGAGCTAAAAACTGTCGATGGATGAATTTTTACCATCTTTCTCCCTGCAAACACCCCCCATTCTTCAACCGATGGACCAGAATATCATTCAGATGATTAAGACGCGCTTCAGGAATCTGATGATGCAGGAAATTCAAATTCGTGGAGGAGAGTTTGACGAGTGCGTGAAGAAGAACAACATAAAGGACGTCATCTTTTTGGGTTGCTCAAGCGAGGGAGGTAGTTCCAGCTGACTCGATTCGCAAATCTTGGAACATGCTTTACAATGCCCGTGAAATCGAGGATGAGGATGATGTACCGCTGTCCGTCATAAGAAACACGCCGAGAAGCATTGGTGAGAAGATAGCACAGAGCGAAGAAATCGACGAGGAGGATGCCGGATTCGAAAAGCTGGACGATGATGAGAACATCGCAAGTGTTCTTCACAAAGATGCTAACGAAGACATTCCTATGCCGGTGACGACACAATGCAGTCAATGTCAACGCAGGTCACAATCTGCGTGTTTTGGAGATGATGACGAATATGTAAACGGGTTGGATGAAGCAGACTTAAATGGGTTCGATCTGGTAATCAGATACGCGGAAGAGAACAATTGGCCACTGACTACACAGTTCTCGCTGCGCCAGATACGTACTAATGTCATGGACATCGTAATTCACAAACAGCAGTAAGAAGGCTTCAGTGTAGGAATATTGTTTTGCTATTTTGTACTGGTTTGTGAATTGTTGTGAATTTGAGTTCTAGTTTTATGTATAAAGAATGGTAATATCGGGAGATTAGTCACTCTGCCACGTCGGGGGGTCGGAAGGTGTCATAACTACAATCGAAAATTTATCCTTACTGGAACCATGGACCCTTTTGACTTTTAATTCACCCACATTCAAACATCATCTGAATCACATCAGTGCAAGCGAGACGGAAACAAACAGTGCAAAAACAAATAACCAATTCGCGTAAGTGGTGCCAGAAATAAATGTATCTTCCATGTGGTGAGGAGTGAGTTTGAAGTGTGTCGGATGAAAGGATCAATAAACAAATAAAAAAAAGAATATAATTAAAAATTTAAATTTTTTTGGAAAAACGTAGGTAAGAAGGGCTGGAACACCCTGCTGGGTGAATAACATTGATTTTACGTTATTTCTTTTATAGAAAAAAGAGATTAAAAAAAAATTCTGGAAAAAAATTTTTGCTTCGATATAACGTAACTTCGATATAACGTAACGAAAATAAAAATTGAGTTACGTTATATCGAGGTATGACTGAAAGAAAAGTGTCCGAAATTAAACGTGGACAGGCTTTAATATCGTTTAAATGAAATACATGCATTCACACACTCACCTTCAGCCAAACGAAAGAGCAAATATTCCACGTCTTCTGCTGACGACGCACTACTGGCAGTAAAAATGATTTGGTCAAACTAAAGTTTGCGAAAAATCGGCGATCTCTGAATAAAAAACTTCTGATCTGAAATGTTGAATGATTCACAGGATGACAGGTTTTGGCGGGTTTAACAACAAGAAATACAACACCGGTGCGGGGGACGCAAAGTTTGTCTATTTTGGCTGGTTCCATTCAAGTAATGATGCAAATCAAGTATAAAGTTGTTCCAAAAATAGACCACCGCTGAAGATGCCCTAACATGTTGGTGTTGCTTCCACGCAAAAAATTTAACTACATCCTCATTTGTTTCTCCCCTTCTCACGGGTCACCATTGCCTAGATAGATGAACCACGAATTCAGTAGCAGCTCTTCCCATCTTCCCTACGAAAACTATCCCCACAGTTACGCTTTATTGAGGTTCATTTAAAGTCGATAGAGCAGAACTGTCAAACATGCTTGCAACGGAAAGCACCAGCGAGACGTATCTTTTTTACTTTTCTCAACAAAATTTTCATAGTTCTTTGTACTGTTTTCGTACACTGCACGAATGTGCTTTTTGAATGTAAAAATGCCGATGGTATTGCATACGAAACCAGCTACATAAATAGTTCAAATCAATTTCGTTGCAGAAAACAACGACTACAATTCGTAGTATAAACAAAAAAATTATTTCAGTGTAGATGAAATAGGCCTCCCTGTCAAAAAATAAGCTTTTCCAAGAATTTAAAGGATTTTGGTTGCGTTTACTGGTGATTGGTTCATAAAGTATTTCAGTTTGTTTGTTTTGTTTTAAGAAAAGTGAACAAGTAGAGTGTTGGTTTGAATTTCCCTTGTTTTGCAATTACTATCGTTCTACTAATAAACTCGTGGAAGCGTTTTTAAAAAGTGAAGAAAAAGAGAAGGTTGTCGTGCTGCACAAACAACGCTCAATTATCCATTTACGTCAACTCTTCTAGCGATATCGCGGTCAGCAGAGGTCCAATAGACAAAATATTTGAAAGCATCATCCTTCCACTTCCAACGAGCTCTCCACATCCGATGTGGTCCAATAATGTCTCCTGAATTCCAGCTTTTCAGAATGGCTTCTCGCTGTTCTACATCCATTAGCACAATAAACTTAATGGGAACCAATTTCCTTCCGGGCATGTCGGATCAGACAATTAAGGACCAACGGAAGACGAACGGACGGACGGAATGCTTAATTGAATAAGAGACTTCCATTCCATCGCTTCACTGTACAACTGCTTCTGTTGGCGAGTTTTATGTTTCCCCCTTTTCCCCAGTTGCCTTCGGGCAAAAAATACCATCTTTGTCGTAAATTGCCGCGCAAAGTGGCATTGAACTAAGGTTCAGCGACAAAACCAACATCGACGATTAAAGCTTCGAAGATTGAAACGCTTTGGCAGATTACTTGCGGAGTTTTTCTTCTTCTTTTTCATGCAGAAAACCGCAAAGTCCCAGGTGCGTCTTTCAAACGGAAGTATCTGCTTCGTGGACGAAGTTTCAAACTCCTTAATTCCATTTCAACAGTTAAAGGTCTGAAACATTGAGGATTGAGTTTTTGCTCCCGTTTGAATTTTTAAAGGGTGTCCACGACAAAATGGCATTACCTGAAAGCCGTTCTAACTTTTCCCCTTGTAAGGGGAATTTTCTTCCAAATTCGATGTAGGTTATCTGTAGGAAAAGAAACAATTTTTACACGATTATAAACACGATGTATGCGTGCGTTCAACTTCACTGAACTTAATTGCAAATCCGCTCGTGGCTTAGCTTAACGTTCCCGCGAACATGGAGACAAGTGCCAGAAGTGCACTTTGATCAGAAATTATCTGAAAAATGTCTACTGTCATTCAGATCGCGCATTTGCCGGTGGTGCAATCTTGGCATTCATGACATACGTGAATCCACTAATCCCTTGCAATCATCCAACTCTGCGCTCTTATCGCTCAGTCTGAAAAGTGAGTTTTATAGCCGAAGATTTGAAGTGCAGCCAGTTTGACGATTCGGAATAAAATTACACCCTCCCTCGCCGGTTAAGCCGTTTCAATAATGGCCATCCAGCCCAGCAGATAATGTACATTTGACTGTCGCAAGCGGATGGATGGCTTCGATTCTCATAATTTGCTGGAGCTGTTTAAATGTGTTAGACGGTTGTTTGGGTTAATGGGGATATGCAGAGCGTGGTAAAACCCGCGAACGAGGCGCACCATGCAAAAGGGCAAGACGACAGAAATAATTCGATACATTTTGCGAGTCGGAGAAGGGGTGGGGGGGTAATGAAATTTTATTTATGTCTTTTTCCGCCTTGAATAAGCAATGTAGAGTGTAAAATTGATGTCGTTCTCTTGGAGATAATGTCAGTATCGTTCTATTAGGCAGCGAACACCAATTTTTGTGTTATTTCGCGAAAGATAAGTGCACATTGAATGATGGGGAACGATGACATTGATTAGATTTTAAGGGGTTTTTTATGAGTACTTGAAAACTGGATTGTATACACAGATCCGTGGGGAAGAAACAGATTGAAGAAGTGGTTAACACTGGGTTTATCCAGGGACTGTATGGGCAAGAAGATATTTATTTATTTATTTTCTTGCTCGTTGTGCCCCTCGTCGTCTTGTGCCAATAACACCACGAACACGAACACCAATTTTACAGGATGGTTTTCGGGCAGTGCACCATTTGTGCACGATACTTTATCACTCCGGAATAGGACCGCATATGTTGAAAGGCAACCAGAAACTAAATTTTTTTGGGGCTTTGATGGTAGGACGTACAGAAATGTGTAAACAAAATGGACGCAGCCAAAATAATTTGAAAATTTCTCTTACAGGTATACCACGATAGTACGTACGCTCGATAGTACGTACATTTTGATTCAATAGTACGTACAGTCACGAGCTAAGATTTTTATCCTTCTTACAAATTAACCTTCAAAAAGGTTAGGGCGATATGACATTATTTCTATTAAATATTTGTAATGGCTTACTTAGGACTTGGTTTTGAATCTCCGCGAACCCATTTATTGCATTCTCACTCCGATGAGCTGGATTACCCTGCAATTAGTGACGTCACAACTGGACTTGATATGATTCACCTCTCTCTGTACCTTATTGCTCTCACTCATACGTTTATGTCAGAGACGTCTATAAGGGCTGTCAGGTAGGTTGTCAACCGGTTAGTACCAGAAACATGGCAAAAAGTGGGTAATTTGATCCTGGGCACTCAATTTGGTTATAACTGATCTTGTTTTCGAAAGCTGGTGTAGTTTTATGTAATGCATGAGATGGTATGGTCAAGTCAGAAACTGGCTGCTTACCCGGAAGTGACCGTAATATGACTGTGAGTAACCAATGTGGTCCAAGACTGTTGAAATGACCTTTAATGAACTTATTGTTGTATGCACATTTGATTTGAGGTATCCTATGGAGCGTTAGGAAAGATTAATGTAACCTTCACTCATGTTCCGGCGATATTCTTGGAACCATTCGATCGATTCCAAAACAATTGAATTGCATTCTATAGACCGAAAAACCACACATAAGGCGATTGTTGCGTTGAAAACTCTCCAGTAATTGCTAAGAACTAATCTTCTCAAATTATGGTGCACAAATAAACTCTCTCTCTCTCTCTCTCCCTCTCTCTCTCTCTCCCTCTCTCTCCCTCTCTCTCCTCTCTCTCTCTCTCACACACACACACACACACACACACATAAGCGCGCACATTTTCTAATCTCGTGGAGCAGATTCGATTGGTATCTGACATAACAGTCATTTATTTTGCAGAATTGACTGCTTTAATAGGACTACATATCAATTTACGTAGTAAAACATATTATTTGTTATAATTGAAGCAATTTAAAACATAATAGTACAAAATTTATTTTAATTATTGTGATTCGAAAGTACGTATGTTTCGATAGTGCGTACACTAAACGAGGCGCAGGTGTACGTACTATAGAGGTATACCTGTAATTCAAAATGACCATTTTCATTCGATGTACTTATAATTTCTAGAACAGTCTATAGAAGGGTTTTTAGTTATTTGTGATTTTTCTAAAAACTACAGCTTTGTATTGCAGGATGAAGTTCTATCTCATCATTGAAATGTGCAACAACCTTCGCTATAAAGCTCTCTGCTATAACGAAAGTTTTCTGATATTCGGTCGTGAATTTTTAACTTTTCCTTGTGTCGTCTATGTTGTAAAATCATTATTCGGTTGTTTTGTTCTAAGTTTATGCGTCATCACTTCATATCGTGTAAATTTGTTTCGTTCTACGTCGCCGCCGTGATAATATTCAAACAATTTTGGACGGACGATCGGAGTGTTTGTGTTTTTGTTTAGTGCTATTGTGCCTTGCTCCCCCCACGTCACTGCTAACTTCCCCCCACGACGATTTTTTTTTTCTGAAGCGGCATCTGACGGAATTCACTGCAAGCTTCTATTCACATTGCTGAGCTTTCCATCTGCACGAATCTGCTTGACATCGGCTGTTGTACAGTATACGCGTAGGCGCATCACTATGGCAAAACACTGTGCAAAGTGCACCGAGGCAATTACGGGTATCGATTACGTAGTCTGCCGTGGCTACTGCGGGGCTACTTTTCACATGAATACCTGTTCAGGTGTTACACGTGCACTGCTTTCGTACTTCTCATCCCAGCGAAAAAATCTATTTTGGATGTTTTGGAATTCGCACTTCCGTACGATCTCGAACAAAGCTGATGAGAATTCACCTCTTTGTTCACTTACAACAGCAATAACCGAGCTGAGGAGTGAAATTAAGAAACTAAACTCTAAGCCTGTCGCTCAATTGATTCCTGCTGAGACTGCACATTGGCCTACACTTGAGCATGTAGGAACTATAAAACGTCCTCGTCGCGTTTTTGATGCAGAAAAGCCAGCCTCTGACTGCCGCATGGGTAGCAAAAAACCACAGGAGAATGATGTCACCATTCCCATATGCAGCCAAGATCTGGCCAAAAAGTTTTGGTTGTATCTGTCGAGAATCCGACCCGACGTCAGCATTGAAGCAGTTGCTGCTCTAGTTAAAGCCAATCCTGAGATAGAAAATAACCCGCCCGTGGTGAAACTTATTGCTAAAGGAAAGGAAACTAACACGCTTTCCTTCGTGTCCTTCAAAATCGGACTCGATCCGTCACTTAAGGATAAAGCTCTTGATCCATCGACTTGGTATGAAGGTTTGGTTTTCCGTGAATTCGAGGATTACGGTTCCCAGGATTTTCGGGTTCCGTCAAAAATCAGGAGAGTAGTGACACCATTGCTGGTACCCCAAGCTTCGCCATCGCCAGTTACCACCGTCAACTAAACAATGTTATTCCGGGACGCAACACATCTCGCTTTTTGGAAGCCCCTAACCCACCCAACACAGTCGAGCCTTTCCTGCCAGCGCTCAACAGACGTCCCGGCCCTGTGTTTGGGATTGGAGACGGGGTCTTCCACACGACCACTTCGGGCAAGTACTACTCCGATGAACATATTCCTGCCTATTTCGTTCCTGATACTCCAAATGTTTCCAGCCAACAGAATGATAGACCAACCGATCCATTGATGCTCGTCGTACCTCCGGGATGTATGCCTGCAAGCCTCATGGAAGCCTCCAATCCTCTCATCACAGTCGAGCCATTGCAGCCAGCGACCAACAGTCATCCCGGTCCTGTGTTTGGGTATGGAAAGGGGGTCTTCCAAACCGTCCACACAGGCAAGTATAATTGCGATTCGAACAACTTCCTTCCGGTAACGTCTATCGCTTCTAGTGATCAACCCAGGTGTGCACCTGGCGCCTTATCCAACTTTGAGTCGCCGTCGCCTGGAAACATCATCTCTGACGGTTCTAGAGGTTGCTCGACTGATGTTATTGTGCACAATGACATAGTACCTCTTTCTGCTATGCGGATTTATTACCAAAACGTACGCGGACTTCGAACTAAGGTAGATTCGTTTTTCTTGGCTGTCAGCGAATGCGATTATGATGTCATTGTTTTGACGGAGACTTGGCTGGATGAACGATTCCACAATGCACAGCTATTTGGCCCCAAGTTTGCTGTTTACCGCACCGATCGCAATGCAACAAACAGCTCAAAGGTCCGTGGTGGTGGTGTTTTGATCGCGGTTTCCAAGTATTGGAACAGCTTTATCGATCCTACAACGACGAGTATAACTCTTGAGCAGTTATGGATTAAAATCTCGACGCCTACTCGAATCATCAGCGTTGGAGTTATTTATCTACCCCCTGACCGACGTGACAATATGAGTTGCATACTCGATCATCTGGATTCCATCGGTTCAATAATCTCCAACCTGACTTTGAATGACTTCGTGTTGCAGTTTGGGGATTACAATCAACCGTATTTGCAGTGGAATTACTCAACACAACATAGGCGTAGCCAGGATTTCAAATAGGGGGGCGGGGGGGGGGGGGAGTTTTTTTTTTTAGAGAGAGAGAGAGAGAGAGAGAGAGAGAGAGAGAGAGAGAGAGAGAATTACATCGTCTCCAACCAGTGGTTGCACATACTGAACAATTAACATTAACGGACAATATAACGCCCGGTGGACCAGTAGAGTAGGGTCATTTTCATGTTCCGACAGATGGAGCGGGAATGGAGCCCCATTTATGTGACATTACGCCTGAATGCGGGTGGATTATCTTCTCTACTCTCACCCAAATTATTTGACAATACCCGTCCGTTTCTTGCAACAAGATTAAACAATTCTAGGCTTGTTCTGGAATGAAAAAAAAAACGATTTTAAAAACTTTCGATTTTTCCCATGTTTTTAAATCAAACCACATTGAATGCCAAACATTTAACGGGTCATGTTGGATTTTTGTATAGAATAACCACCGAATTTGTTTGCAGTTTGTACTGAAAATGTACTTTTCATCCGCGACCCTCTCACCCAAAGCAACACAGAAGAAACACCGTTTTTTACTCACCATGCTCACACCGTTTGAATAGATTATATTTTTTTAATGGTTGTTCAAATAATAAGTGATTAGCTTTTAACAAACATACATTTTGAGTTTTGGTGGTTTATAGCTTATGGTTTGTGTCCCCTTTGCTCACCTTTAGTATAATTATTTTATCTGATATTTTCTAAACAGGAACATCAAACATAACCTTTTAAAACGACGTAAGTAACAAATGTAAGCAAGCTGTGTTTTTTGTGCTGATTGTTGCTACTTGCATTCTCAACACACGAGTAGTTAGTAAATAATTTAAGAAATTTTATTCATCAATGACGAAAAGAAATTCATATGCGTTCCAACAGCTATTCCTCAATATTTTAAAAATAATTGATATACACATCTGCATCTGCGTTTTGAAATTTGAACCGATTTATCTGATATGATCCAACTGAAACACGTTCTGTCGAAACACGGTATATGTAGCAATCATGTGTATCTGAGTAGTATGAAACCAAAACGGTGTATCATTGAATTACATTAAAATTGTTGTTCAAATTCGAGAAATACAACCATTTTGCATATTTTTCTATTCGTGGTTATTTCAGCTGCATGAAAAAACATTCGTTTTGTTTTGTTTGCTTGTTTTTTTTTAAATTACATGCTGGAAAATATTATACTTACTTTTGAAAAACTTTCGAATGTCCATTTATGGTACTTCTGGATAAAATGAATCAAATAACTGCTTTAGACTGCTTATAATTAAAAAAAAACCGTATGTATTTTACCCGATGATTCGTTTTGTTATGAAGGTTCTTCTGTTTATAAACACGCGCAGAACCATCGCTTATTCTTCCGGTCTTCCTCTAAACTCTCCACCGATTGCTTGTCGATCTGCAAAACTTGGAAGACATCTGCATGGAGTTATCTCAAATTATAATAATCCGTCCAATCTATCACAAAACGTTGCGATTGGTTGAGCGGACTGGAGATAATGAAATCCATTTGTATAAGGCCAAGTCTCTCCCGGTTGGTATTAAACCGATGAGTATGGATATCAATAGAAACATAAAGTTACCAGAAGGCACAAAATGCATCTACGGACTCTAATTTTTACGAAATCCCTCAATTTCAATTTTTAATGGATTAGCATAGACTGTTCATTAGACACTTCAACTTGATTGATACAGTTATTAGTTACAGCAGTGCAATAGATTGTAGAATACAGTAGTAAAAATTGTAAGTTACGAAAAAAGAGTTTGGTTCGAGCATCGGCTGTGAAAGGTTGTGTCGATGCTTTATTACGCACTATTTTCCTATCGAGCATGGCGCGTTTCGTGTTGTTTCGGTTATCTATAATTCGGTGTAACGAGTGATCGATGAGCACAGTAAGAGAACAACAAAGCGTCTCTCAAGCGTTCATAAAATTATCCTTGTTTTCCTAACGGAAAACCAGCATCACACTTTGTGAGTGGCTCCAATAGCATCCTTATTATTGGTTTAACTCAGATCAAATCGGATTTCCAACATTATAAAAAATCACCTTGTTTTTCCGATGAAAAAACACCATTACACTTTGTGTGTGGCCCCAATAGCATCCTTACTGTTGTAATCGGTTCGAATCAGAAATCGGTACTAGTATTTAAATATTTTACTAAACGAAGCGTGAATTCAGCTTATTGTTTACCAAAACGAACCCTGCTGCCACCCAATCTTGTCATCCAAAATCCCAGTGATTTCTCGTGGAAGTGCGGCGGTGGTCTCGGCTTCCAATAAAACGTCCAAATAAACGTTAACGCATTCCTACCCTTTCCTTATTTGACCTGCATTCGGGCGAGGCCAGCGCCGGTATTGCCTTAGTTTGGGATCACCAGTTTTACACATTGAGCATGTTTGCATCATCTGTTGATCTTCTGAGTAATAACAGCTGAACTGGCAGTAACGGAATAACAACTTCGGGCGGTCAATCATTCTCATTATCCTGCTCATGCTCATAAAAACGGATAAATTATTTGAATAGGATAAGACAACTGCAACTTCTCGCCCTGACTAGCTTGCTGTTCTGCTTCTCACACGCTGACTCAAACTGTAAGATATGATCAACATATATTCTCAATAATACGAAACTACAGTACCCTAAAACGGGGAAAGCGGGGTAACGGGGCGGTTTGACCCATGCCATGAATAGTTCAAATAAATATTTTTCGTTGATACTTTTTCTAACTATCAACTGTGTTTCTTAATCTAGTATTATTTGGCTTCTGAAAGCTATAGCATAGGTTTGAATATTCAGTTTTTTGATTAACCAAGAACTGAACATTTTATTGAGCATAGCTTCTTCAACTTTCAGCTAGCGGGGAAAAAAATCAATCAATGCTTATCTAATAGCTAACATTACAGATTAAGAGATATTTCCCTAGTAGCACATTTGTTTCAACCCAGTAAAGGTGACTGCTCTGTGACTCAATTAAGTCACAATAGAGCTGCTGAAACCAGTTTTGACTGTTGTGTGCTGCTTGGGGTTTTTAGATACTTTAGGCTACATAGGTTGGGTTCTAGGTTAAATGAAAAATATTGTAATAAAATTGTTACTCGTTACTATTTAAAAACTATTATATAATTACAACTTTTTTCTCATGGATGTCAATTTTTTACGCTTTTTTGCTACAACTTGTTACAAAATCGAGGCAACTTCGCGTAATTTGGCTTTTTTATTTAGGCAAAGGAGCAATCTGACAAACATCCCAAGCAACACAAAATCGTCATATTTGGTTACAGTGACTTGATTGTGATTTAATTGAGTAGTATTAGAGTAACATCAACTGTATTGCAACAAGTTACCTTGCAACCTTCTAGAGATAAAAAATAAATAATAATATATTGAAACAAATAATAAAATTCTAAAAATAAAATCAAAACTTAGGGGGGGGGCAACGGCCCCCCCCCCCCCCCCCGGCTACGCCTATGCCCCGACCACAACCCCAAAGGATTTCTCAACCACCCCAAAGAGTTGTTTCCACCCCCCCGCCAACCTCCCGCTTCATTAAACCCCCACCCCCCCCCCCAACCCCCCCCCAATTTTTTTTCACCCCCCCCCCCCCCCCCAAAGCTGAAATCGCCTGGTCCGTGGTTCCGTCGTCCATCTGAAAACTGCTCTCTCGCTTCCCGTAACAAGCTGTTCTCACGTTCACTGCACGAAAGTAAGTTTCCCGGTGAGTGGAAACTTTCTCACATGTTTCCTGTCTACAAAAAGGGTGACAAACGGAATGTAGAAAACTACAGAGGGATCACATCTCTATGTTCGTGCTCAAAGGTATTTGAAATCATCATAAACGATGCTCTATTCAACTCCTGCAAAACATACATTTCAACGGCTCAGCACGGTTTCTTCCCGAAACGATCTGTTGCTACGAATTTAACCGAGTTCGTTTCACTTTGTGTTCGCACAATGGACGCTGGTGGTCAAATCGATGCTGTTTATACAGATTTGAAAGCAGCATTTGACCGTGTGGACCATGGCATTTTGCTGGCAAAGCTAAGAAAAATTGGTGTTTCTTCCCCTTTGGCGTGCTGGTTCGAATCATACCTAAAGAATCGCCTGCTCTGCGTGAAAATCGGATCATCGCACTCGGAAATTTTCACCAATACCTCCGGTGTTCCACAAGGCAGCAACCTCGGACCCCTCTTGTTTACGCTGTTCATCAATGAACTCTCTCATCTTCTACCTCCAGGGTGTAGATTATTTTATGCGGATGACGTAAAAATGTTCATGACAATCAACTGTCTTTAGGACTGTGAATACCTGCAATCACGTGTAGATGATATGGCGATGTGGTGCTCTTTACATTTTCTGACACTTTGCATCAATAAATGCATGGTTATTTCATTTAGCCGAAAGGTCAAAGACTTAGGAGTAACTCTCGATCAAGAGATGACGTTCGGGCCACACTACCACGAAGTAATAGCGAAGGCAAACCGGCAACTTGGATTTATTTTCAAAATATCTGAAGACTTCCGAGACCCTCTGTGTCTGAAATCATTGTACTGTTCGTTGGTGCGCTCAATACTAGAAAATAGTGTCGTTATCTGGAGTCCTTATCAACGTTGCTGGATTGCGAGGCTGGAGTCTGTTCAGCGTAGGTTTGTTCGATACGCACTACGCCACCTACCATGGCGGGACGCGTCAAACCTTCCTGCCTATGAAGATCGGTGTCGGTTGCATGGAATCGATACGTTAGAACGAAGGAGGCGTAGAGTTCAAGCTATTTTTGTGGCTAAGGTGATCACCGGTGAAATTGACTCTCCGGAACTTCTCAATCAATTGTGCTTCTATGCTCCTGAACGAGCGATACGACAACGAAACTTTTTGCACCTTGCGCCTCGTAATCATCTTTATGAGATGAACGAACCCCTGCGTGCTGCTGCCGATGCGTTTAATAGTGTTTATTCCTTGTTCGATTTTAATATGCCATTGACTACTGTTATAAGAAGACTATTTTAATGCTAGCGTTAACTGATTTATTCATAAAGTAAAAACAAACATATGTCAGATGAAATTTATAACCACAAATAAACAAATAAACAAATAAGGAAAAACAAATTCGGAATTCAGTACTCAATTATGATGCTCTTCAATTGTCCAATCGTTTTCAAGTTCGGAATGCGCAGCTTTCAACGCTTTATTTCATTGAAAGGATGAATACATTTGATTTTATATGCTCTGCTACTCATGATTCTCTCTGAACATAGACAAAATAAATTTTAAATGTTATAACACAAAATATTGCCATCAAAACGTACCTTATCTTTTTTATGTGTACTCAACGCTTATTTGAAATTTCATATTGTTACTGTTGTCAGAATATATGCGGATATAACCAACTTGTGTGATCGGCTGTTTGTTTTCACCATTCGTTGCCCCCCCCCCCCCCCTAAGTTTTGATTTTATTTTTAGAATTTTATTATTTGTTTCAATATATTATTATTTATTTTTTATCTCTAGAAGGCTGCAAGGTAACTTGTTGCAATGCAGTTGATGTTGCTCAATACTACTCAATTAAGTCGTCAATCCAAGTCACTGTAACCAAATATGACGATTTTGTGTTGCTTGAATGCTTGTCAGATTGCTCTTTTGCCTAAACAAAAAAGCCAAATTACGCGAAGTTGCCTCGATTTTGTAACAAGTTGTAGCAAAAAATCGTAAAAAATTGACATCCATGAGAAAAAAGTTGTAATTATATAATAGTTTTTAAATAGTAACGAGTAACAATTTTATTACAATATTTTTCCTTTAACCTTAAACCCAACCTATGTAGCCTAAAGTACCTAAAAACCCTAAGCAGCACACAACAGTCAAAACTGGTTTCAGCAGCTCTATTGTGACTTAATTGAGTCACAGAGCAGTCACCTTTATCAAGTTGAAACAAATGTGCTACTAGGGAAATATCTTTAATCTGTAATGTTAGCTATTAGATAAGCATTGATTGATTTTTTTCCCCGCTAGCTGAAAGTTGAAGAAGCTATGCTCAATAAAATTGGTTAGCTCTCGGTTAATCAAAAACTGAATATTCAAACCTATGCTATAGCTTTCAGAAGCCAAATAATACTAGATTAAGAAACAAAGTTGAAAGTTAGAAAAAGTATCAACGAAAAATATTTATTTGAACTATTCATGGCATGGGTCAAACCGCACCGTTACCCCGCTTTCCCCGTTTTAGGGTACTGTAGTTTCGTATTATTGAGAATATATGTTGATCATATCTTACAGTTTGAGTCAGCGTGTGAGAAGCAGAACAGCAAGCTAGTCAGGGCGAGAAGTTGCAGTTGTCTTATCCTATTCAAATAATTTATCCGTTTTTATGAGCATGAGCAGGATAATGAGCATGATTGACCGCCCGAAGATGTTATTCCGTTACTGCCAGTTCAGCTGTTATTACTCAGAAGATCAACAGATGATGCAAACATGCTCAATGTGTAAAACTGGTGATCCCAAACTAAGGCAATACCGGCGCTGGCCTCGCCCGAATGCAGGTCAAATAAGGAAAGGGTAGGAATGACGTAGACTACGTCTTACGGCAAGGGTAGGGTGTCAAATGAAAATCTAAAATATTGCGACCGTCACGAAAAACCGTACGTTTTGTACGCGAATAACTCAAATAATCCACGATAGATTTACATGATTTCTTCCTCAATCGGTCGGAAATTTTACCGCGCTCCAATTCAATTGTCAAACACTATTCTCAAACAATAGTAAACTATTGAAAACAACGCAAATATAAGGTGATGTCTTATAATGTCATTTTGCAGAGTAAATTTGCCAAATTTCCTATCACAGTTTTCAAATCGAAGCAAGGAACGTCTTGCATCATCTTCTTCTTATTTGTATTAGAGAGGGACTTTAACCAATCATGTCATTCGTCGCTCCATGTACGTCTCGCATGCAGCTGAGGACGGTATAAAACGCACACTTAGGAAAAATTTGCCTCATTCGTTTGGCAGCATTGAAGCTGTGCGGAGCTGGTCGCTGGTCGCAGGCAGCTGGTCGCAGGCAGCTGGTCGTAGCTGCTTCATTCGTCCGACAGCGGAGCTGGTCGCGTAGCAGATGGTGGTCGCGTAGCAGCTGGTGGTGGTAAGTACCAAGGCTCTCCCAAACAGCGATCGTCGCGATGAGGAAAAATGGCGGATTATGGGGGCGCACAATCGCGTCGGTTTGTGTACGCCGCCATCTTACCTCATCGTGGCGATTATTTCGCCGCGATTTCGAAAACGCTGCTGTTTGGGGGAAAGCGTCCTTGGGAGCGAGCAGCAGTAGGTGGAAATAATCTGTCCTTTTGAGGACAATAAATTGGAATAAATGAGTTGTTTATTAAATAAATAATCTTAAATTTAGTTCGGTGCTCGATGGAGGGCGAGCCGTCGGTAAAAAATTTTACCCAGCTGGTTGGCGCAATCCATAAATTGATAATCTGTCCTTTTGAGGACAACCATTTTATTTAAAAGAGTTGTTTATATAAGAACTAAACTTTTATTTAGTTTGGTTTGTGCGCCTAATATGGTGCCGATTCATATATTTATTTATTTATTTATTTATTTCAACCGATTCGTTCGCCGCAACTGCAAAAACGCCTCCATGGAGGGCGGGCCGACAGAAAATTTTTACCCAGCTGGTTGGCGCAACCCACTAATAAATAATCTGTCCTTTTGAGGACAACCAATCCAGTTCAGAGAGTTGTTTATATAAGAATTAAATTAATATTTCGTTCAGTTTGTGCGCCATTTAATCTAGTGCCGATTTGTTCGTCACGACTGCAAAAACGCTACTATTTGAAAGGCGCTACTCCATAAAAGGCCAGCAGGACAATTCTCCAACGGTGAAATTTTTTTCTAGCTGGTTGGCGCAACCCGCGATGAATCAATAAATCAATTCAATTTCTAATTTAAGAGAGTAATTTGAATAAGAGTTTATCTTACATTTCGGTCGATTGGCAGTCATATTGGATTTTGCCAAGTCGTTACTCGGCAACAGTGTGCTATGCAGCGGATCCATATAATTCAGTGAAAATAAATCAAAGCCTGCCGGTGCTTTGATTTATTTTCATCGAAAAATCCTACCAGATACAAATCCATCTTTGCTACTTTCAATTTAATATTCTCAGCTTGAGAGTTTGTTTGATTGGGATTTTCGTTTCAAATTGTCGATTGGCAGCCAGCGGTATTAGCAAAACTTGTTTTCCCTTCGTCGCATACCGTAAACCACACAAATTCCCTATCACGGACACCATTTTCGATGTCAAACATGATATTCCGAACCAACATTCTCTGTAAATTCCAATAAGTAGTGTGTTATAAACAGTTGTTCTGTTGTGTTAACGATTCGCGTTGGATAGAGTCCTACCTCTAGGAAGAAAAACTTTTTGAGAAACATAGTGAAAGTGAGAATGCCTAACCGATTTGATCCAGAACGCTTGCGCAGATTCAGGAATCGCATAAAGAGCGAACATACGGGAAATCCTCCGAAACGACCATGCACCGATGCCGAGCTCGTAGTTATCGGGTGAAATTGAAAGCAGCCAGAGGTAATGCGTTGCCAACAACTAGTTGGGACGCTGGAGAAGGTCCTTCAACTCGAGGTAGGAAATTGATATTTATTAAATTTAAATCAATTTGACAAAGTGCATGTCATCATAGCAATTGAATATCTCTCTATGTTGTCGCTCCCTGTTTTAATAAATTTCAACATAGTATTAATTGTATTCTGGATATGACATGCGCAGCATGCTTTTACTGCATATGAACCTACAAATGATATCGATACAAATAATGCATTGAACATATTTTAATGCGTGATTATTTTCTCAGGTGTTTATTTTATATTTGTAAGAATTCATTTTACATTAACCAACCTTTTCTCCCATACCCATAGCAAAGAATAATGATATTTTATAAAACTCACTCTCTTTCTTCTGCGAGATCTAATATATTTATATATATTTCGATTTCCTTAACGTTTTAGCCATAATGGATTCACTAATTTACCTGATATTCACATAGAAACATGAATAATAATTTCATAAGAAAACCATAGACCATATTTTAGGTACGCATTTAACCTTATATTCCCAACTATGGCCTTATGTATTCATCACATAGTAAAATGTAGAATATAAAAGTTTTCAATGGAAAAGTAAGAGTGAGCGGTTGTGTATTTGTCGAAGGGCTTATTCATTCCAACACCTATATAACTAAATAAATATAGTGGGAATTTTAATGTTTTGAAATGGAATGGCTGACTGATCACATGAGAAAGTCATTTAGATGTTATAAAGTAGCTTTATAGGTATTCCGTATAGTATACTGAATATAGCCGAATGCCTGGAGCGAGAATATAAATAAATGCCTGAGCGATGAAATAAATAAACTTTACTGAAATTCGTTCGAACAAGAATCCTTAATGATATCCATATCCATCGAAAGTTTTCGACTCAAATGTTTGTAGGGGGGTTAAAACTATCATTAATTTAATAATTTTATATTCCTTAACAGATCCTCAACTATCTTCTAGGCCTTAAAGATAGTCCATCGTAAAACATGCAACCGTGGCCGTGTCATCATTTAAACCAAAAGGCCCTTTCCAGGGCCACCAGAGAGTTATAAAGAGTGTACAAGAGAATGTTCCCACGCACTGACTTCATAAAACCAAACGGCCCTTTTTAGGGCCACCAAAGAGTTATAAAGAGTGCACAAGAGAATTTTCCCACATACTGACTTCATAAAACCAAATAATATCTCAAGAGAGTACAATAGAATTTTCTTACATACTGGCTTCAAAACGCTGGTCTTATGTCCCATAAGAGCCGCACCCGTCATATTGTGACTTAAACTGCTTCTATCGGTATGGGTAAGCGACCGGCACGAATAATTGAAACCCTTCTAACGCTAATAATAGCCACACAGAATTTCCCTGACATTATAATGCATCACATGGTTTAACGTAGTCTACGTCAACCGGTCGTGTCTTGTACACAACCCCACTGATTTTTTTTTTAATTATAAGCAGTCTAAAGCAGTTATTTGATTCATTTTATCCGGAAGTACGAAATTTTTAAAAGTAAGTATAATATTTTCCAGCATGTAATTAAAAAAAAACAAGCAAACAAAACAAAACGAATGTTTTTTTATGCAGCTGAAATAACCACGAATAGAAAAATATGCAAAATGGTTGTATTTCTCGAATTTGAACAACAATTTTAATGTAAATCAATGATACACCGTTTTGGTTTCATACTACTCAGATACACATGATTGCTACATATACCGTGTTTCGACAGAACGTGTTTCAGTTGGATCATATCAGATAAATCGGTTCAAATTTCAAAACGCAGATGCAGATGTGTATATAAATTATTTTTAAAATATTGAGGAATAGCTGTTGGAACGCATATGAATTTCTTTTCGTCATTGATGAATAAAATTTCTTAAATTATTTACTAACTACTCGTGTGTTAAGAATGCAAGTAGCAACAATTCAGCACAAAAAACACAGCTTGCTTACATTTGTGACTTACGTCGTTTTAAAAGGTTATGTTTGATGTTCCTTTTTAGAAAATATCAGATAAAATAATTATACTAAAGGTGAGCAAAGGGGACACAAACCATAAGGTATAAACCACCAAAACTCAAAATGTATGTTTGTTAAAAGCTAATCACTTATTATTTGAACAACCATTAAAAAAATATAATCTATTCAAACGGTGTGAGCATGGTGAGTAAAAAACGGTGTTTCTTCTGTGTTCCTTTGGTGAGAGGGTCGCGGATGAAAAGTACATTTTCAGTACAAACTGCAAAGAAATTCGGTGGATATTCTATACAAAAATCCAACATGACCCGTTAAATGTTTGGCATTCAATGTGGTTTGATTTAAAAACATGGAAAAAATCTAAAGTTTTTAAAATCGTTTTTTTTTTCATTCCAGAACAAGCCTAGAATTGTTTAATCTTGTTGCAAGAAACGGACGGGTATTGTCAAATACTTTGGGTGAGAGTAAAGAAGATAATCCACCCGCATTCAGGCGTAATGTCACATAAATGGGGCTCCATTCCCGCTCCATCTGTCGGAACATGAAAATGACCCTACTCTACTGGTCCACTGGGCGTTGTATTGTCCGTTAAGTTCGTTAATGTTAATTGTTCAGTATGTGCAACCACTGGTTGGAGACGATGTAATTCTCTCTCTCTCTCTCTCTCTCTCTCTCTCTCTCTCTCTCTCTCTCTCTCTCTCTCTCTCTCTCTCTCTAAAAAAAAACTCGCCCCCCCCCTATTTGAAATCCTGGCTACGCCTATGAGCGGCGGCGTGGCGAGGCCGACCCCGCCACTGCCGGGCCCGGCCAACTTAACCGAGACCTAGAACAACCAAGAGAGGGGGGTTTGCAAAGCAACAAATAATTTACTTCTACCCAATTTTTAAGACAAAATCTAATATCCTCTTTTTACATACTACATACTTCAAAACACACTACTTGAAAAAAACTACTAAGAAGTTGATGCAGGATCGAACTAAATACAAATATTCTCATTACAGCGGAAGATACGAAAAAAAAAATACGAAAAGTGGAACAAAAGGAGCAGGATCAACAAGGAAACATCAAACATTGCTGGTGAGATCTAAGCAATTATAAACAAATACAAAATACATACTACTAAATACGTGCCATGATCGTAACAGAACATGTTGCGATAATGGAAGTGTAAATATAGTACAAATATCCAATTGATATAAGTATTGTGTTTATGCGGGGCTTGTTGTAAGTGAAAGTGACCTCGGAATGGACGTGAGTGACCAGGCATTCTGAAATGGGTCACTGGATCTCAACAGAGCTATCACCTTTCAACACCCGGGCTAAAAATGTTTACAGTTTGGGATTAGGATAAAAGCATGATAGCTGCAGACATTTTTCTTCCATATAAGCACTGCCGGACAGTGGGAGTTGGATTGTACACACACACACACACACACACACACACACACACACACACACACACACACACACACACACACACACACACACACACACACACACACACACAAAAAAAAAAAAAAAAAACACACACACACACACATATTTCCAAAGGATATTTATCTTTGCACATCCTATACCAACGAGTGCACCGTTTCGACTTGGTCATGAACTAACGAAAAGTTATTTCTCCGGAAATTAAACAAAAAACATTTAGAGGTTTGCAAATTCATCACGTCCGCCCCTAAAATGAAGTGCTTGGTGGACAATATAACACTGATGATCGGTGATCTAGTAACAGCTACAGAGGAGTGGAGTGGAGATTTCTGGTTGATTTAACTCGAACACGAACAACTACAAAGAGACCATGATTTACATTGATCGAATTAAAACTAAAAGACCTAATCAAGGACACATTAATCCAGTACCAAACACTGTTTAAGAAACATCTGAAGCCAATGGCCTATTTCCTGACCCACTACCCACTGGCAATCGAATGGACGGGCCCTACCCGTTTTACTTCAACATACATTCCTGAAAAGAAGCACAAGCACTTAAAAAAAAAAACAACAACTGAATTAAGAAAAAAAACATAGCTAAGACCATCGCTTTCAAGGATCAATTTAGAATGGCTTACAACGTGATGATAAACAAGAAATATGTCTGACTGTTGCAATTCAACGAGGGTTCAAAGTTTTTCATCAAGCTCGAACTGATGAACATACATGAACTGATTTCAGAAGATGAGAGTGCCATCGTACAAGTATTGAAATATGTTATGTTAGGAAAAACTAAAATTATGTCAGGAAGTGTTTTGATTACTAAACGCCAAAACTATTCCATCAACGAAGTACGTCATATTATTAGAAGCGAAGGCGTGATTGCTTTTATTTGCCATATTGATAGGAACTTTCAGTTCGACGAGCATTTAGATTCGTACATAATTAACCCAAAAGATTTCGACGTTGGGAAATGTTTCATTGAGGAAGTAACAAATCCTCCATCTAATCCTTACAACATGTCTGACGGCCGAAAAGCGATATGCCTTCGAAGCTAATTTGTAGTATTCAATTTAAATGTTTTATCATCCATTTCTAATTAAAATTAAATCTTTGTACAATCAAAAGGCTTGTTCATATTTAATATTCTCTGTGGATTTCACTTGACTTGAAAAAAAAACCTTTGTTTCCTATTAACAAAATTTCTTTTTTTCTAAATTCTCCAAATTCTCTTTGAATTTATCTTTAATGCTGTGACAAAACATCGCTTCGGGGATTTACTTATATCTTTTGTTTTCTTGTCTACATAGACGGTAGATGACATATAAGGCAGAATCGAGCAGCGACTTAAATTTCTCAACGAGAAATTTGAAAAAAAAAAAAAGTCGCAGTGTGCGCGGATAGATCGTTGATAGCGATAATGGTGATATCCGGTGATGCGAAGTATATTGCAAACAATATTCTGCATGCAGTGTGCATATTCATGAATTTTCAGTAAACTCCGGACTGCTAACTACTATGGACGTTTATTCCGAACTTTCTTCTTAAAATCCCAGCGTCTATCTTGGAACTTTCAAGGAGTACACCGGACTTACTACAATCTGTCGACAATTAAAAGATGTTGAAACATAATTAAGATAAAAGCATAAATAAATTTATCTCAAACGAAAATCCAAAAATTGGTTTCATGTGCAACAATTTATTTTAATTTTGCGCACCTGTTCTCATGATTCACAATACCAATAACACGATTTTAGTTCGAAAAAGTCGCACCCGGCTTCATGAATGAAAATCCTAAAATCATGATTTGGATTCATGGTCCTAGAAAAAAAAAATCCGGAATCATAAACTATGCGCATCCACTATCATGAGCCATAGTCATGATTTTCAGAATTCAGGTGACTCATGATATCATGTCTCCGATTCATGATTCCATCTCTGTAGAATAATTCGTATCGCTTCGGGTGCGTTACGGGAGCATGAATCATGGTGTATTTTCATAAAGTTCCGTGTAGTTGCAAATCTTTCACGAATAAAATATTTCAAATTTTGAAAATATTTCTTTTAATAAGCAGAAGAAAAAAAAAGTTTCAAGAAAATAAAAAAAACAAGTTTTCTAATCATCAATCAGTAACTCCTTCTGATTGAAGTGTGAATCCTGGTATTGATTTCCATTAATTAGGCATGGCACTGTAACAAACTAAAAATATCTTCTTTGCCGGTGTATTTTTTGAAAGACCTGAGTGTGGAAATAAATAAATAAAAACCCCCCGTGTTGATTCTCTTTCTTGAGCGGGTAATTGATTGCAACCATTTCCTGTTGAACGTTCTGTCACTGCTTTTTGCATTTGGTGCGCCCAAGAGAACATGGTCGATAAGTAATTTCACTCGATTGCGTAGATGGATGTGCGGTACAAGAAAGGAATGTTTTGACAAATGCGCAACATAAACCGGAACGACAGAAGTTGGTCGACAATAAATGAAGTTTCCAACATTAGCATGTTGAATATTTCATTCGGATAAAGCTTCGTTCTTAACTGGTTTTTCCTTCTTCTGAAGAGGGTATCATTTCCTACAAACAACTGGAAAGTGACTATTTCCGGTTAGATGTCAAGCTTCGATTATTTGCATAGAGTGAGGAGATGATAATGCTTTCTTGTGTAAGGATTGTTTTTCAGTATCTTGGCCAGTCATTTTGTTTGTCTGTCGTTACTCTGACACATGTCAGTGAGGATGGCATTTGAAGAAAACAAATCGAGTAAGAAAACTGCATAACCAAACTAGTGCAAGCACGATTGATTTCGAACTCAGTCGATTATATTTGCCGGGTTGAAAATCGACTGTCTGGCTATAAGGAATCTTTCTTCTTGCAACTGTTTATAATAACGTTCTGTTTTTTCCTGTACCCCTGTAGGCCTATTCTTCTTTACTAAAAAGGTTACTTTTCACAATTGTTGTGTGTGTCGAAATGAATTTCAACAGGTCTTAATTATGCAACACTGCACACACTCATGCTACAATAATCTTCTCTATGTAATTTGTTGCATGAATAACTATTTAAAAATCCAGTTCAGTTTCTTCTCGATTTTGGCAACATTCGTTTATGGCAACAAATTCGTCACGTTTTTGGCAACACCCGTTCTTTTAAAAAATGTCTCGCTGGTTTTGGAGACTTTCGTCATCCAGCTCGAAATATTTTTTTTTTAGATTTTGCTATCGCCCCCGAATTTTGATGAGAATCGAAAGTACGAGGAGAAGGCGAAAGCAGGGTTCGCTAGCAGATACGTTGGTTTTTCAGTGGCAGCTCCACCGTCTCACACATTTGAGTTGGATATATGTTCTTTATGCAAGAAGGATGCGTGAACCTGCGTGATAATTTCCAGTTCTTCCCAATATGGACTGAGAGGAAAGCAATTTCGACTGGGTGCTTCAGAATTGGTGCGATCGGAAAGCTGCACATGAATAACTCACCTTCACTCCCCCCTCCCCCCCTTGAGATGCCCGTATAGTTTTGAGAGCCCCTTAGTACAACTTTGCGAAACATCTAGTTTTATGGACAAATCCTACGTCAAAATGTTTGGATTCCAGTTGAAATGAGCAATCAGCGCTCTCTCGTTTTTAAGGCATTGTTCCCGATTTTCTTCCAGCTTGTAGTCCACTGTGATCCGTTCATGGGACCTCTGGAGGACCCTTGAGATGGACGAATAATGTATATTCATCAAGATTCTGCATGTGGGTGAAAGAAATCCTTTCGCGAACGCTTTGCTGAATTCTTCCTTCTTGACCGGAATGTTACTGGAAACTGCACAATTTGGGTTAATTTTGGTTTGTTTCGTGTGGTATGAAACATGTTACGCAAGTTTGAAAGTGTCACCAAAATTAATAACTCACCTTTTAACAAGCTTTAAAACATAATGCGTTCGTCGAACACATGTAAAATCTTACGATAACGAAACCTAAGACAGAAAAGGTTTCAATACCGGGTTATGCAATGCTTCCAGGGTTTTGTCAAAATAGCCCAGAAAATTGGGACAATATTCAAGGAAAACTGAAAGTTGTACAAGACCTGTGTTTGATAGGAGATGAGTCGGAAAATTTTAAATTCCTTCGAAGTTTTCTCTTCTGTCATACAGCATTTTGAATATTTCTTTAAAATGACCGCAAAGGTTTTCAATTTTCCAAAATCGAATGGAAATACATACTGTGCTTAAACTTTACCGCAAAACACGAACGTTGGATTGAGAAAAACAAAACAAGCGTAGAAATGGAACATACGACTAGAAACTACGAGCGAAGATAATCAGGGCAGACCAAAAGAATCCTGGGTTCTCCGGGCGTGAAATGGCATACAAAAAGTTCCCTGCGCCGCACAGTAGAGTTCGGGTAATCTGTATGCGAGAAGGATTTCGGTCGTACCATGCCAGCGAATAACCTAACAAAACGTTGAACCCAGGTTTTGGTTGCCAAAACCCGTGCAAGGAAGTTGTTAGAGCAAGTACTGGCCAATTATAACGGATGTATTTTGATGGACGATGATACTTAAGTGAAAACGGACATTGTACAAATCCCGGGCCAAACAATTTATCTTGGTTAACGTAAGGGGGTAACCGGATAAGTTCAAATATGTCGTTGCATATAAATTCACTCACAAGTTGATAATTTGGCAAGGTATCTGCAATTGTGGAAGAAAAACAAAGGTTTTAATTACTGGAGTACCTCATGTGGTTACCATAGTAATGGACCCTAGAAGCACGCTTGTTGTAATTCAATTGAAAAAACTGCTATACGATTTAACTCAGTCACATACAGGCTACTGCAACATATTTTGACACAAGTGTGCTACTCGAAGAGTCATCATTGGGCGCAAATCCTCGGCATACATATTCGACATGGTCCTCAAGCGCTTTATGATCCCATAATTAATTCTCTTCTTCTAATCAATTTCTGGACCATATCGGGAGGGTAATTTAGTAAGATTATTTTCAACCATTCTCCATACAAGGCCAATCAAAACAATTCAGAATTGAGATAAAATTGAGTACAACTCATCCAAAATAGTCGAAAGTCACTCAAATATTAGAAAAGCATGTAAATTCAAGTCTTTTTAGCCGCTTCGTTTCTGGTGTATCTAAGAGGATCAAAATTTACATGACATTTTCTTAGTATGTATGTTAATGTTCAGTCTGTACAACATTCAGTTTAAGACGCTGGATAAGTCTCTTTAATGTGATAGTAGTAATATGTACCAGCTGTCACGTATTATTATGACTTATTCAAAATACCATATAGAAATAAGGAGAACAGCACGAAAACGATCACATTGGAACAGGAAAATAACATGGTTCATCAATAATTAACGTCCGTCGTTTTGAATCATAATTATCACACCCAATTGCTTACAATAAAGGGTGTATTCAATAAAAATGGCACACACATATATACTCATCAAAATTAAACTGATTATCGGATTTTCTTGAAATTTTCAGGGAATGAAGAACTACTAATGAGTTTTGATTAACAACATTTGTTTTATTCAATTTCGTCTCTCATCCCGAATGCCCGCACCTTCCTTTTGTTCCACCCATCAAATTTTGTACAACCGATTTTCCCAGTGTTTTTGTTGTTTTTACCCAAATTTTCTTCAATTCTAGCTCTGTTTTTATAATTTTGGGATGTTTGCGAAGTTCCGTTTTCATAATTGCCCAGAATTTTTCAATTGGACGAAATTCCGGTGAATTTGGTGGGTTCATATCCTTTGGCACAAAATTGACTCCGTTGGCTCGGTACCACTCCAATTCGTTTCGAGCGTAGTGGCAGGATGCTAGATCAGGCCAAAACAGAGTTGATCCTTTGTGCTTCTTAATGAATGGCAAGATACGCTTCTTAAGGCACTCTTCCGTGTAAATCGCACCGTTTATTGTTCCGGAAGTGATGAAGGGAGCACTTATTTCACCACATCCGCAAATCGCCTGCCAGATTAGAAACTTCTTTGCAAATTTCGATAGTTTCTTCTTTCGAACATCCTCCGGAACATCGAACTTCGACTTGTCAACGAAATATTCTTGCCCAGGAAGTTGACGGAAGTCGGCCTTGACGTATGTTTCGTCATCCATCACGATGCAACCGGATTTGGTGAGCAGCTTCGTGTAAAGTTTCCGGGCGCGGGTTTTCGCAGTGATGTTTTGTTTTTCATTCCGGTTTGGGGCTTTTTGCACTTTGTAAACATGTAACCCAGCACGCTTCATGGTTTTCTGCACAAAACCGACTGACACCTTAGACTTTTTAGCGACATCTCGAATTGACATGTTTGGACGGTTCTTGAATTGTTGTACGACTTTCCTGGCCATTTTACTGTCCATTGGACCACTTTTACGACCACTCCCTTCCTTCCTTTGGACACTCAGACGCTCCTTGAAGGTTCTTATTACACGAGACACAGTTGTATTTGCAATTCCAAGCCTTTTAGCAATCCACCGGTGGGACGCCCCTGGATTTTGATTGTGAGTGCACAAAATTTTCTCACGGACAATTTCTTGTTTCGACGACATGACTGGAACTACTGAATGTATAACTATGAAACTTGGCAGATGTAAATAATACACTATGGATAAGATCTACTCAAATTTCTAGGTTTTTTACTCATACGATTCAAAAGTTACAGAAGATTTTCTGTGTGCCATTTTTATCGAATACACCCTTTAGTAATTAACGAAAACACGTGATGTCGGGTATTTTTTTCTGACTGTATAAACCATATGATTAATTGAATGAAATTGTTCATATAAAATCTGGCTCGCCTTTAACCTTTGCCTTTCGATATGCCTATGAAGCACATAGTTATATTCGTGACCTGATTTTGGCATAAACCAATCCAAGTATTAAATCATAGGATGAGTGGGCTTTGTCGTATTTAGCTACTGCGTTTCCTCGAGTGCCTTGGAACAGCAGTCAGCGTCAGAAGGTATTCCACCTCGTTAGTCGTCGATGAATCTGAGCTTGAAACCACGTACCAATCGAAATTTAAATCATAAATGAACTAGTGAGTATGAATA
Organism: Aedes koreicus; assembly: GCA_024533555.2. Lineage (NCBI taxonomy): Eukaryota > Metazoa > Arthropoda > Insecta > Diptera > Culicidae > Aedes > Aedes koreicus. Next base: position 1,272,453 of record JAHHFK020003891.1, on the reverse strand, counting down.
ATAAATTTTGAAATGTCGAAAATATACATATAGGATACATGTCCTTTGACTTAGTTTATTAAAATTATTTGATTAGGCTTTCTGATTTTCCAAATGCGAACTGTTGGGCTAAACGTTTCACACCTTCCATCAAGTTTTGTATCGCTGTAATATCCACCAATTTGCTGAACGCCAATTTGCCTTGAACTGTTTTTCACTTCCAACTGTTTGAGTTCTCTTGAGGTTTCTCTTTACGATTGCCCAATATTTTTCAATTGGGCGCAGTTCCGGCGAGTTTGGAGGGTTTTTCACTTTGGGTACGATTTGCACACCATTGGCGGTACACCATTCCTGAGCCATTTTTCCGTAGTGGCAAGAAGCGAGATTTGGCCAAAACAGCACGGAACAACTATGTTTCGTCAAGAAAAGCAATTAGCGTTTTTGCAAGCATTCCTTTACATAAATATCTTGGTTGACATTGTCACCAAATCGCAAATCGCCTGCCAAACCAAGTATTTTTTCGGGAACTTTGACAGTTTTTTCTGCTTACACTTTTCTTGAACCTTTTACTTTTCCGCCTTTTTCAGCCTTGACGTATGTATCATCGTCCATTACGATGCAATCAAACTTGGTCAACAAACTCTTCTTTTTTCTTTGATTTGGGTTTTAAAAATGCACATGCAAAATTTCGTTGCAAATCTTTTGCCTCCATTTAAAAAACTTTCCGAACATATCAATGAAACATACAGGATGTAAACAATACATACGGAGCCAAAATTACTAAAAGTTTAAGCATTTTACCATAAAGTGTTTTAACATGGAGTACCTTTAGCTGACATCTCAAAGGTATCAAAAGAACGTGTTGGCTTTACAGGGTGAGTGGGAATTCCTGTTAGTGAAGTATATCGTCATGAAAATGAGAAAGTTGCATGAATTTCATTTTTCAATGTTTTTTTTCTGTTTGGTATATCTTTTGTCTTAAATGTAAACCCTTCTAAAACTGTTAAAGTACCTTTTATAAAAAAAAGAAAGCTAAATTTAAATCAGCCTTCTCTCAATGGATTTCAAATTCAGTTTGCGGAAGACGTTAAATACCTTGGTGTAATCTTGGATAAAAAACTGAATGGGAACTCCAATCTTGACAAGGTTATCATTTAGGGTACAAAAGTACTATGGATATGTAGTAAAGCAGTGGGTAAAACATGGGGACTTCGACCAAAAACTGTCCATTGGATTTATTCTGCAATAGTTCGTCCGAAAATTACATATCCTTCGCTTATATGATGGCCTAAACTTAATGAGGTAACCCAAGTTAAGCTAGGTAAACTACAGAGACTTGCCTGTGTATCAATGAAAAGTACACCATCTGTTTCTTTGGATGCCCTTCTTAACATGTTACCATTACACCAATTTGTAAAGCAGCAGGCAGCGAAAAGTGCCCTCCAATTCAAACGATACAACAAGATTTTAGATGGTGATCTGGTAGGACATTTAAAGATCCTTAAGAATTTTAAGCAAAACTCAGATGTTAAAACAATAGAAGATTGGATGACAACGAAGACAAGCTACGACGTTCCCTTCAAAGTAGTTAAATCAAGCCGCTATGTATGGGAGTCTGCGGGGCCCTTTTGCGTCCAGGTTCCATTGTGTTTTACACGGATGGGTCAAAAATGGGAGAAAATACTGGAGCCTAAGTTTATAGCCCTTGAATCAGAAAAGCTATACCAATGGGACATAGTCCGACGGTATTTAAAGCAGAAATTCATGCCATTATTAAATGTTTTTAATATTGGTTTAACAAGGAAATAAAGATTTGCAAAGATCTGCATTTTTTCCGATAGTCAAGCAGCACTCAATACGCTTAATGCTTTTACATGTAAATCGAAGCTAGTGTGGGAATGAATTATTTCTATAAGACTATTGGCCAGTAGGAACGAAGTTACTCCCATACTCGGGTGCCTGACCATTGTGGTATTGACGGAAATGAAAAAGCTGACAGCTTAGCAAGAGAAGGCTCAGCATCAAATCAAAGTCCCAGTGTGTTATCTGAGGACTGAAATAAAAAAATTGGAAAATGTACATGGTAGAATCAAACTGGAACGCTACGGATACATGCAGACAAACCCAGAGATTTTTAAGACCAAGTGCTGTAAAATTCCGGATCTTACTAAATCTTAGCAAAAAAGACCTTCGGGTAATTACTGGTCTGTTGACTGGTCACTGTCCGAGTACACAGATAAAAAGAAACATTTAATTTTCTGCGTTATCTAATGCACATAAAAGGAATGCTAAATTTAGCTGAAAATAATGGGATATTTCATGTAAATTTATGCCAGATAATGCCTAAATCTAGTCTGTTGTATGAAAGATTGCAAACATTGTTGTATGGCGCATGAAAGATTGCAAACCATTTCGTTGTTTACGCCTCCTTTGGCTTGGAATTAAACAATGGGAAATTTAAACGCGCCTGTTAAAGTTCATTTTTTTTATGTAGGGGAAGAGGTGGTAAAATGAACACGTTAAGCATTTTTTCGTATTATTCTTCAACGACGCAATAAAACACGAAACAAAGTACATCACATCATTTTTGAATACATACCCTTTATGAACATAGACAATAAATAGTCAAAATCGTGATTTTATGTGTATTCTTCTGCATTTAAAAAAAAAACAGTGAAATTATAGACCCTCAAAAGCTATGCGGGTAAAATGAACATGGGGGTGTGGTAATATGAACATATACAGGTGGTAATATGAACACCCCGTGAGAGTAAAATGAACATAAGGGTCATCGGCAGCTTTCATGTTGGTTCAATCGGCAGCTTTCATGTTAAGCATTGATAACTAAAAACGATTTTGGCAACAAATTATCACATTTTATTTTCGTATTCTTATAAATATAAAAAACAATTCATTTCATTAGTTTTTGGAGTAACTTAAAACAAAAAAAAAAAAGATTCGCCCACGTTGATGCATTCAGAGTAAGATCGCACCAACTATGAACTAAATTTTTGGAGACTTAATTGCAGAATCGGCATTTGAAATCGTTCTCGTTCGCACTACATACAGTGTGGAACCACATCAAGCAGGAAATACATTTATCCCATCCTTGACCGTCGATTGAATCCGAAAACATAGCACCACATAGATCGCATAACACATCTTCACAGCTATCATCCTGTTTTTGCACCTTGCCTCGCTGGTTTTCGGCCTTTTTTTATTGCTTTGATCGTTTTTGATACTTCCGACGCTGTTATACCATGAAAATAGCTGTCCCCAGTAATCTCAACTGCTTGTTCGGATTTACGCTTCCGCTTTGAGGCTCTTGGAGCTGCCATCTTAGGCAGTGGAAGAATTTCCATCGGGGATATATTGAACGACGAGTTGGGAGAGGCTTCAAAAGGTGTCTCCACCAACGAAATATTGAGCGAGGTGTTTGGAGCAGCTTCTGAAGGTGGCTCAATCTGATAGATCTGGTTCACGTCAGGCACAAGAGCATCTTCAGGAAGCTCATCAGATTCAGGATGGACGATAGCGTTCGGCAAAGAAATTTGCTGTACTGTTGATCCATCGACCACCATCGGATTAGTAATAGTGATCAACGTTACGGTAGCACTTAGTGGCTGGCCAGTCACTTCGGAAGGAGCAAAGTCTTCATCGCTGAACACATTTCTGTTAAATGGCCAAATGCCAGTCTTACGGAAACCATTTACAGCAACAGCAACCGAAGCGGCTTGCGGAAATGAAACGCCCAGCAACTCCGAGACGTCGTACAGCCCGATAATTCTTCCAGGATTTCTGCGCATAAAATCTTCACAAGCATTGGCGTAGTAGGTTTTGAAGGGTGCCATAAAGGCCACATCCAGCGGCTGCAACTTGTTGCTGCAGTGTGGTGGCAGCGCAATCACCGTTACAAAATTTGCTCGAGCCTTCCGAGTAAAACCGAAGTTTTTTGTGTGTGAGCTGTGGCCATCAACAATCAGCAAAGCAGGATTCTTTTCCGAAGGGTTGACCTGGTCAATAAAATGGTCGAAATAATCCAGAAAAGTCTCGCAAGTCATGTAGCCGGAAGGGTTGCAGTTGAATTTGGTCCCGTTGGGCGCCCCTTTCTTCAATGCCTCGTGCATGCGCACCCGGGGGAAAATGACGTAAGGTGGCAAATGTTGCCCGGTCGCGGACATACACATCACAACTGTCGTTAGTACTCCTCGCTCTCCAGAGGTTATGGATCCAACCTGCTTTTTCCCTTTCCTGGCAGCGATTTTCAGTTTCTTGGGGGGGACCTGGAATTTAGTCCACATTTTTTTAGTAAATGTAGGTGAAAATTGTAATTACAATATTTACCGTGCTAACTCCCGTTTCATCGGCATTGAATATGCGAGATGGCTGAAACCGGTTCGTGTCCAAATGGTGGCGAAGAATGTCATAAAAAGTATTCACTGACGGTTTGTTGAAGCCTCTAGCTCTTGCGGCAGATGTTGCTTCTGGTTTCCGGAATGAAACGATAGGATTCCGCCTGAGATATCCCAGCAACCAGAAGGTGCCAGCCATTTGTGTCTTCCGGTTAAAGTTGTGCGGCAGGCCGTTCAGCTCTGCCAACTCATAAGCAAGTCTGCGTACGTCTTTCCTGTTCACTCCGTAAAATCTTGCCTCAAGATCGAGAATATGGTTAGTCATCTCCTGTTCTTGTTCTGGCGTGAAAACCGTTTTCTTCGAGCCGAGTCCTCTTTTTTTCCCAGGAGATGCAATCCACCTGGCAAGAGTTATCCTTGGGATGTCGTACTTAAAGGATGCAAGCCGTACGGACATTCCGCCTTCAACGGCACGCTTTGCCGCAGCCATCTGCTCATCTGTCCAGGTTTGCCGTTGCGTTTTCCTTTCGTAAATCCGAGGCATCTAGGAACGCAAAATGAAATTGTGCACTGTTCATTTTACCACCAGCACCGGGTGTTCATTTTACCCCCACAGAGCTTTTCACTAAAAACCACAATTTTAACATGAAAAACAGTGTACAAGTACTTACCTTTGCTAGTAGTTGCTGAGAAACGAGATGAATTACTGGTTTTCACAGCGATACAATTATAGCATTACTTTTAAACAGCAAAAAACCTTAATTTACCAGGGCCTAATTTAACTTGAACTCGTAGAAGCAGAAAGCGTGGTTTGTTTTTGTTTATTATTTTCGTCGTTTGACAGTTTATCAGAGCCTATGGTGGCTCTAACAACTTTCGTCGCCTCAAAGATAGGGTGGAGTGATAATTCTTTTAGTTTAGATATATAAATGCTGCAATTTAAACACCTGTTCATATTACCACCCCTGTTCATTTTACCACCTGTCCCCCTGGGGGTACCACAAAAAAAACCCAAAAAAAATGTAGATTTTTTTTTTGCCCCACAGAAAGAAAAAAAAAAACATTTAGCTTAATTTAGTTCAGTTCAAATCTTTCTCCCTTTGTCTTAATGTCCAGTCGGATGCATTGTTGGAATATCGTGACGAGTCCTTGGGTATTCCCCAAATTGCTCAGCATGTAGCCTTATGAATGGAAATCGAGAGGATTGAAATCAGGTGAAAAGGCAGGCTACGAAATAAAATCCGGAAAATTGTCCTCACACCAAGCCTGTGTAGCTTCCACCTGGTGGGAAATTATCGATGTAATATTTTCTTTTGATTTTAACACCAGGTTCAATTAACAGCAATGAAACCTCCAAATTTTTGGAGACACATCGCCAAACCATTCACCCTTGAAATATTCAGGATCCGTTAAACAGCTAGTTTATCACGAGGAATATGAGAAAGATGTTCTGCATACACCCGATCATTCTGCTGGTTGTGGTGATCCTGTAGCAAGAAAATTTTTCTTCCGACACAGAATTTCACAATCACCGTGCACCTTGAGCAGCTTCTGACATCTTTCGTTTCTTGCAATCTTCTGCTTTTCAGTCACGCCAGGCAATCTTTGTTTTCTGTATGGATTCAGTCCAAGATGGTCTATCAAAATGTTCCTGATCCTTGACATCGACATTCCTAGTTCTTTAGCCATCTTTCGGCCAGGCTGTCCAGGATTCCGCCAAATGCGCTCTCTCACTCGTTTGATGGCTTTCGGACACCTGACATTGCGGTTACGACCAGATCTGGGAGGTATTTTCCATGAACAGATTGCTTTGTAGAGTTTAATGGTGCGAAATATAAATCTATTGTTTTCTCTGACTGGTTTCATTTTTTTTTTTAATTGTACACAGTCTAAAATGTTTCAATAACAGACTTATCACGAACTTTCTTTCGCGAGTTTACGATTACCACGAACCTAAAACAACACATAACAAACTTGCAAGCCGTGTTGACATTTGAATATACTATTAAAGAAAAGTGTACAAAATGTCTGTGACTAACCCGTCTAAAATTACACATGTTTAAAAAACACTGACAGAAATTACCACTCACCCTGTACATTGCATGAGCATTTGTCCATGAAAAAGCTTTGTTCGAAGTTGGTGCCGTGTTTGCTCACTGTTAACCAAAAACTTCATCCTGTTTAAGATTCTGAGATGTGTTTGGCTATGTTTAAACATACCAAACCGGAATTTGTCCGTTGATATGTGACCATGGAGAAGGGACCTACTATCAACAGCTATTATTATACAGCGTTATTGAAGCGTTCGAACGAATAATTCGCGGATAAACGGCTCCATATTAATAAGAAAACAGTACTGCTTTATCAAGACAACGCATCGTGTCACAAGTCAATCAAACGATGGCAAAACTATATTAATTGAACTCCGAATGGCTTCCGCAACTACCGTATTCTCTAGATTTGGCTCCCAGTGACTTCGTTGTTCGCAGACCTTCCCAGACCTGAGAAAAATGTTCGCAGGTAAAAAAAAATCACTCGAATGAAGTGGTTATGGCTGAAACTGAGGCCTATTTCTAGGCAAAAGATTAATCTTTCCACAAAAGTTGTATTGAAATGTGAAAAAGGCGCTAGAGATATTATGTTGGTCTCGTTGAAGATTCAATTGATTAATAAATCCAATTATCAACGAAACTGTTACACCCGGGACTTTTCAGCCAACTAGGTATTGGATGGTTCTGAAATGAAATATCGTGTCTTTTAGAAGAAAATCTTATAAAACCTCTTAAATGTTTAAGATGAAATTGTGTAATTTTGAGACAATATATATGTTTCATCAAAATTAACAGCTTTGTACAATCCCAATAATCATCGTGCAATGTTAAAACAGAAGAACTGATTCGGAGCCGGTATATCAAATAAAAGTAGATGTAGTTGTGGAATGCTCAGCCAATTTTCTTTTGGAACATTTGTTTACAACTTTGATGAAGGCACTTTTGCTTCTTATATTAATTAAAAACTTACTTCTTGGGGGCTTAATCCGAAAAAGAATCCTTTAAATAGATGGGAAGAAAATTTACGAACAGCTTTTTAAAAGTCACCTGACCTCTAGAACCGACCTCTAAAATTTTTGGATCAGAACTTTGGCGTTAATGAAACATAGTGCGGTGAGTTAACATGTTTATGAATCTTTTGTTTGCTGAGAGGAACCAAATATATTCCACTAATTAATTAACTCCATATGTAGAACTGTATCTAAAAACCTCACCTCGAATTACAATGTACATGAGCGCCAACAATTTGTGTTGAACTTTGGGAATGCATACCTACTTTAATTATTATATTTATTATGAGATAATATTTATGCAGAACTTTACCCTGTGCACCAGAACGAACTATAATTTATTTGTCCGTCACCATAGATGCGCTTCCCATTGAACAAAGAGCAGTTGTAATGTACCTACGACGTGTAGTTTTCTCCGGAAATGAAATAAATATGCTGTGAAATAGGATCGTTGAACAGCATCATCCGTTGCTGCACTCAGGGCTTTTTATTTGCATGATAGAACTGAGCTTCTAAGCAGAAAGGGTATAAATAATCCATGATATAACTCTAGCGTAAGCCATGGGTGCATACTTTGGACTATGTTCTATTAGATTACTCGGAGTTCCATGTTGGTCACGGCATGCAAATATGATTACACACGAGGTCAGCGACAATACAACAGGCATCTAAACTCGATGAATTTACCATCTATTTGTCGTTCGTCTCCGTTTGTCAACTATGGCTGCATTGGAGCGGACAACACTTCATCAAATAATTCATAATTGATGTTGGTTCGAGCGTGCATATTTCCTTCCGGCTGATTGGCTTCCAGTAATGATTCCTTCTCCTGAAATTTGTTCATCCTCTCTATCTAATCAAAATATTTTAAGCATTGCGTTGAACAGGAAATTCAGGCACGTTTCAAAAGCCTAACCTCAAACAAAGTTCTCTTTGAGTTCTTCCGCTGTTGGAAATAGAACGTTTCATGAAGTGTTGCTTTGGAAACAGTTTCAAAGTGTTTGACGTCCTAGTGTTACTAGTGGTTGTATATAAGGCTTGGAGAAAATTCGTAAAAAAAACACAGAGGTCTTCAAGCGAGTTGTCCGATTGGTTATGCTCTAGATGGATCAAAGCTATATACACTTGCAGGATTTGTAATTGAATATGAGACAAGATTTAGGTAGCAGCTTCGAGTAACTTTTTGGCTTCCTATTGTGTTCTTTAGTTACTTTGCCTAATCTCACGACAATTGGTGAAACTATATTGTCACGCAGAGACTTTAAGTTTTTATGGGATATCCAATCGGAAAAACTTGCTTTTACATTTAAAAAATCATTAGAGGCCAAACATAAAAATTGAAAAATAAAACAAAGTGGTTTTCCTATAGGAATTCATTAAGAAAAACTTTCTAAAGTCTATATAGGATCAAATGTTTGTTGGAAAAGTTTAAAAGTAAATATTGAGGGTCCAATTAATGGCTCATAACTCCATTTTTCTAAAAGCAAAGCACAATACTGATTCAATTTATGGGCTCCAACCGTTAGTTTAATTTGTACATAAGTTTTCGTTGCGATAGTATATCTTAGTGTCTTGATTTTTATGCAATTGCTTTCTGTTTTTGTAGAAAATTCATTTATTTGTATAGGCCAAATTGAACCAACTTTACAGAGTCAAGCTATCTTTTCCAATATACATCAATGACCTTAAACATAAAGTTAAGAACTCATGGGTGTCTTGAGGTTAATGGAAATAAACATTTGACGTACAGGAAGAGCGAGAATTTAATGTATGTTTTACAAAACACATGTATTTTTAATTGTACATATATCGAGCCGGTAAATTAGGTTGTCTACCTCGAGCCCGAAGGGTATCATAAAGTTTAGATCTGATTTCACGATGCTCAGCTCAAAACCAAATTACGTAACTTGCGTCCTGGTAACCTTGTCTTCATTCACAGATATAGTTTTCTAGGGTGATTCTAACGCCCGACCACTGAGGAAATCCAAAAACACAATACAGTCCAAAAAACATAAGCTTAGCACAAAAACATAAAATGATATTACAATCTATATAACACTTTTATTGTAAGAACTGCTGCTACCGGGCGACGAATGTGTGAGGCCCCTTTACCGGAGTAGAATGAAGCGCAACGAGGGTGATGCGGTGAAAAGAACCGATGAACTTGATTACATGGACAACTTGATCAAAAGGTATTTTACCTCCTATGCAGCGCTTTAAATACCAAGGCCAGTTATCAAGTAATTCGTTCCTGCTCGGGAAATATTCCCTAAAGCAAAATTCCTAGACCAGACCTGGAATTGACCCTGCCACCTCCAGCCTGGTGTTGCTTTGTAGCAGCGCCTTTACCGACAGAACTTAGGGAAGACGACCCATAAAACGTGCCCACATAGTATCTGTTCTTCAATTTCCAATTTGTTTATGATACAATCGATAGAGACAGTGGTAGACGAATTCGTGTAGCTGGGCTATTAACTGTACGGAAATACAACGAAGCACGCTACAATCGAACAGAGTTCACCGCACTACATTGTTGATCATCTAAAGGACACTGATTCAATCGGTAGTTCTACGGCCACGAAACATGGACTATGCTCGCGAATTATCAACGCACCCTTGGTGTCTTTGAACGGAAGGCGCTACGTACGATCGACCGTGGCGAATGAACAACGAATTAACCATTATGTTTACATCTTGGTTACAAGCATGGGAAAAATCGGTTCACTTTGCACCCATTTCTCACTCATACACATCAACCATCAGAAGTGAGCCGTACCACGTGGATGATTTCTCAGTGCCTATTTTTTACCGGCTGAATGATTAACGATTGCATTCGGTTTGATTCAGCTGAGCGAGATTAATTGAATCACACTCATTTCATCAAATCATACCTTAAACATGATTTAACATTTCAAATAATGATCTAACATGATGTTAAGTGATCAAATGCAACATAAAAACATAAAGCGTCATATTAAGCCGTATCTCTTCTATGATCATTTCAGTTGATTGCATTCACCGAGTCAAATTATTCTCGTTCAGTGTATTCAAATTGCTTGCTTGTTTTTACATTAAAATAACGCTACGAGGACATTCGAAACAGTTCTAGGCACCTTGCCGTTTCAGTAGCGTAAGTTTGTTCGTTTTGGAAATATTGAACTAAATTCTGATAATCCCATTTCGTCACTACAGGTAAAATGGAAGCGATTGCTACCCTTCATCAAAAACTATATAGAAAAACCTTTGTTCTGAGCCGATTTGGCATCATGCCATTATGCTGAAACTGTGCTGGAATAGTACAAATACCATCATTTCGAGTACCGAGTTATATACTGCTCATGCAAGTGCGGTACAACTTGTTGCAGATCGTTTGACCGAGAGTGACATAATTTTGTCTGTCGGCGCCTTTAATCTTCCTAACCTGTGATGGCATCTCGATAAGGACATCAATGGATACATTCCTTCTTACGTCTCGACTGATACTGAGCTGGACTTAACAGAAGCAATGTTTATAAATGGCTTGAGGCAGGTAAACAGTTTAGTCAATACAAATGGAAAACTTTTGGACCTGGTATTTACCAATTTTCCGGAATATCTTGACTTAATTGCACCATCGTCTCCTCTGTTGCCGATTGATAACCACCACGCACCAGTAGTTTTACTGCCTGACGATAGCGACACGCCAATATTACTTGAAAACCAAAATCAATGTTTTAAGTTTGACTATTCCACATGCAATTTTGACTTGGTAAACTCCCTTTTTGTACACATTGATTGGGAACGATTATTGAACGACGGTTCCGTGGACCAGATGCTATCAGCTTTTTATGCATCACTCTATGATGTTATCAATCGCCATGTTCCTCGAAAAAAAAAAACCTGCTTCGATCTCAGTTTTCAACCAACCGTGGTGGATTCCCGATCTACGTAACCGTAGCAACAGTCTTCGTAAGATGCGTAACCGATATTTCATTACGACAAACGAGTCCGACAGAGCTACACTTCGCGAGCTTGAATCGGAGTATAAAGCCCTCCTTTCAGCAACGCATGAAAGCTACTTGATCAGGATACAGACAACCGGCAAGCAAAACCCCTATTGTTTCTGGGATTACATCAAGCAGCGGAAATCTAGTCACGGCGTTCCTGGTTCTGTCAACTTCAATGGAACTACTTCTCAATCTAGCTCAGAAGCAGCCAATCTCTTTGCCACATTCTTCGAAAGCGTGTTTAGTAAAGCTTCTCCCATTCAACGTCGGAACCCCTTTGAACAGATACCGTCCTACGAATGATGTTCGGAAAGCCCTTGAAGACCTGGACTCAACGAAAGGACCCGGAACAGATAGCCTACCTCCTGCATTTTTGAAGAATTGCGCCACTACTCTTGCAATGCTCATCGCTGCAGTTTTCAACCGCTCACTCCAGGACAGAACATTCCCTCGCCATCAAACCTAATGTGCTACGTTTCGGCGATATCACGTGAACTGGAGTCAAAGCCACAAGTGGATTCGGTTTATATCGACTTTGTGAAAGCGTTTGATGCAGTACCGCACAATCTCATCGTAGGAAAAATGAGCCACCTAGGATTTCCAGCATGGATCACTGAATGGCTCTACTCGTACCTGTCTAATTGCGATGCTATCGTAACTGTGAATTCAGTGCGTTCCAGGACATTCAACATACCATCTGGAGTACCCCAGGGCAGTGTTCTCGGCCCTCTTATTTTTATTATTTATGTGAATGACCTGTGTGAACTGCTTTCATCGTCAAAACATTCATTCGCCTATGATCTGAAATTTTTCCGCGTGATTATCTCTCCCGCCGATTGTGTCGAGGTTCAGGAGGATATAAATCGTTTGCTAGTCTGGTGTGGTGACAACGGCATGCGCGCAAACAACAAAAAGTGCAAAGTAATAACTTACACCTGCTGCAACAACGTTATTCTGCACCAGTATTAAATGGGATCGGATTCTCTGGAACGTGTAAGTTCTATCAGTGATCTGGGCGTTACGATTGGTTCGAAGCTGAGGTTCAATGAGCACATGAGCATCGTTGTTGCCAAAGCATACACTGTGCTTGGTTTTATTCGTCGTCATGCATCACGCTTTACTGGCGTGTATTGCCTTAAGACGTTTTTTTGCTCGCTAGTTCGCAGCATCTTAGAATACGCCTCACCGGTGTGGTCTCCATCTTACGTCACGCAAACTCTTGCAATTGAGCGGGTTCAGAAAAGTTTCATGAGGTTTGCTTTGCGTCGGCTCCCATGGAATGATCCAGTCAACCTTATCAGTCAACCGCTTATCCCGACCGATGCAAGTTGATTGATTCAGAAACCCTCTCAGCCAGGCGTATTAAACTACAACGGCTGTTCATCTTCGACCTCATAATGGGCCATGTGGATTGTCCCGAACTCCCAGAATTAATGCCGTGGAACACTCCTCCTCGTCGGTTCCGAAACTCCCCATTACTGGCAATTCCGTTTCACAGAACGAACTTCGGATTCAATCATTGTTTTAACTTGTGTTTGCGATCCTTTAATGATGTGTGTAACGAATTTGATTTTAATTTGTCTAAAAATGTGTTTCGTGCTAGAATTAGAGGCTTAGATTAAGTTATGCTAAGTAGTCAGTCTGTACGACATAGTCAAAGATGGTGTACAATAAATTAATAAATATCTAAGGAATATGCAATAAACAACTAAAATTGAAATATAATGCGAAATTTGTGTTTTACTTAAGTTTTCAGGTGTCCGGATAATCGTGAATGCAGACTTTACGTAACTATTTCAAGCATTATTTATTTTTCATTTTATCACGTTGTGGGTTAGGAAATGGTGAATATATCTGAATGTTTGTTTACCTTCAAAAGGACATATGTATTACGAAACGTGATATGACAGCTGATTCTGAATGAAATTGGACAGGATGCTACATCAACATCATCAAAACAACAAAAAATCCAGCCTCCTGTAATCTCTTAAAATGGTCTAGTGATAACATTGTGAAGGGTGTCCCAAATCAAATTGCATCACGGGAATACGCTGTAGAAAATTACCCATTTGGGTATTTTCTCTTGAAAATTTGGGTAGAAGAAGATTTGAGAGTTTTTTTAAAGGTATTTTTATCGCTGTCAGTTTTTCGAAGATTGTAAAAAATGGCGTCACCCGAAAAGCAACGTCGCGAATTGATTTTGCGCAAGCACCTGGGAAATCCTCAACTCTCTCATCGGGACATCGGAAAACAACTCGGAATCGTGCAGTCAACGGTGAGTCTTGTGATTAAACATTACTACGAAACTCTGAGCATCGAATGGAAGGAGAAATGCAGTCAAAATGGATGTTCTATTACTGATCAGGATCAGGAAAGCGTTTAAGCGGAATCCCAATGCTTCGATCAGGGAGGTGGCCAAAAAGTTGAATCTGTCTAAGTTTTTCGTTTAGAGACCGAAACAGACCGCAGACCGGGAGATATTGCATGTGTAAATCGTGACAATCGGCAAAATACGGTGGGAAAGTCACGGGCCCGGAAACTGTGCACCCAGATGCTGACGAAGCCTCATTGTCTCATCATGGATGATGAGACTTACGTCAAGGCGGATTGAGAGCTTCTGGGGCTACTGTTCCGGGGCTATTTGGCAAGCGATCTGTTCATGTGGCAAACGGAGTGTGCCGTTCGTGAATACCGGGACTGTAAACGGGGAGATCTACCTCAAGGAGTGTCTACAAAAGCGTCTGCTTCCCCTGTTGAAGCAACACAAGGGCCCTTCGATCTTCTGGCCGGATCTAGCATAATTCCACTATTCAAATGTTGTCCTGGAGTGGTACGAAGCCAACGGGGTCACTTTCGTACCCAAGGACATGAACTCCCCAGCGCACCGGAACTAATGCCTATCGAAAAATACTGGGCTATTATGAAGCAGGCACTACGGAAGCATCCGAAGGAGTTCAAATCTGAGGAAGACATGAAGAAAAAGTGGGTTTCCATACAGAAGAAGCTGTTGCCAGATGTTGTACAGAACCTAATGAGTGGAGTTAAGCGTAAGGTGCGAGCGTACGGTTATGGTATTGAAGTTGAATGAAATAATTATGCCAACAGCTTACTAATGGGTTACATTTTATTGTCGTCGTTTGAAAAGGATCGGTCGATGAAAGTTTGAAAAGGATCGGTCAACTAGATAATTTTCTACTGCGTTTTTTCCGTGATGCAATTTCATGTGGGACACCCTTTAATGTGTGCATTAAAAATAAGCGACTATTTTTGGATGGATGGTAAAAAAGAACGGAAAAGGGTATTTTAACAAACCAAATTGCATTTTATTTAAATAACGAGCTGACGCTAAATCCGGCCAAAACACCATGTTGTCATCCTTGTGGTACTTTTAAATGAAGGTAGCAACTTCTGGGAGGCACTAGTTGCATAAAAATCAGAACCTTTAGTCGCTATTTTTTAATTTGCACTTTACACATATCGAAATGGTAATCCAAAAGAAATGTATTATTATCTGTTGCAGTTTAAAGTTGGAGCAATGGGCTGTTTGGTCTTGAAAGAAGTTAATTAAATGGCCCCAATAGCTTCCTTACTGTAAGTTCAAGTCGGTCAGAAATTGCAGTTGATTTTTTAATGTTTTTAAAATAGATGAGACCACAATCACACTTTGTGAACCAACAGCATCATTACTGTTGGTATAAATCGGTCCAAACCAGCTTTGTTTTCAAAATAAAATAAAAATTCACATTTTGTTGGTTGCTCACTGTTACATATAATCGAGGTAAACCTGTACCTTTTTTTGTGTCTTGATTATCAAGATTTTCAGCCTCGGGCTGGTTCATCTCCCGTCGTAGTCAGTCAAATACCTCTTTTGGGTATTTTCGTTACTTGTCCGGGGGTGAGATTTGAACTCGTGACTTTAGCGTGAGAGGTATGGATGTTAACCACTACGCCGGGGTCGCCCCCACCTCTATCTTGTTTTCTAAATAAAAATCTACCATAACACTTTGTGAGGGGCCACAACAGCATTCTTATTGTGGGTTGAAATCAGTTGAAACTGGAAATCGGTAGTAATATATAAATAATTTCAATATTGCTGTCAAGCCAACCTTTTTATCTTGTGATTTCTCGTAAAAGGGCAGAGGTGTTCTCAGCTTCCAATCAAGCGAGTATCCCGTTAACATATTCGGACCTTTTCCTTATTCGGTCGGGTTCTTTGTAGGTTCTTTGAGCAATTTCAGGTGATCTGAGAATACCGGAGTAGCAACCTTAGGCGGTAAATTATGCTCATGCTTATTTTGCGATTTTGTTGTTGAAATAGGATTGGAAATAAGTTAAAAGAGATCTTATCTTTTAACGATATGAAGTATACACCTAACCCCTTCAGACCTATGGAAAATGGCTGTATAAAATCACAGACTTAATAAGTGTACACTATCTGCGGCAGATTCAACATCAATTTTCTTATCTGTAAAAAATGAAAAACATATGAGGTTAAGGCTCAATTGAAGACCTAGAGCATCCTAAATTTGAAGTAGGCCAGAATGTTCAGAGCAAATCAAATCAGAAAGATAAAATACATAAATGCCTTATTAATAGTGTAATGCGTTGTTTTAGAATATGGTACATATGAATAAGTATTTTTCAATTTTCGTTGATCAACGTTATATATTTTTGTATCTTTCTGGGATGTCATAGGTAATCCAAAATGTGCTTAAGTCCAAAACTTCAGATCTATAGTTGTAACAGTAGCTTTTAGGGCTTTATGAGGTTACGATATGTATTCAAACATATTGAATGAACCTTTTGGATATCCCTCAACAGTCATTATTTGATAGTTCTGTGATGTTCTAGGTCATCCAAACTGTCCTTGAGATCAGAAAATAAGATCTACAGTAGTAACTATAGCCTTTTGGGTTATACAAAGTTACGCTACGCTTTTGGGTTATACAAAGTTACGTTACGCTGGTTGAATGTCATATTTAGTAAAACATTTTTAGAGTAAAATATACATTATGAGATAAACTGGGATGATCTACGTCATCCAAAATGTCCTTGAGTTCAAAACATAATATATACAGTTGTAAAAGTAGGTTTTTGGAGTATTCAAAGGGACAATCTGTATTTAACAATATTCATTGAATAGTGTGAAAGATCAACAGACATGCGACAATGCGACAATTTTGGGATATTTTAGGTTATCCAAACTGTCCTTAAGTTCAAAACATAAGATTACCAAAACATAAGTTGTAACAGTAGTTTTTTGTTTTACATAAGGTGACGATATGTATTCGAACTTAGTCAATTAATCTTCTAAAATATCAACAGTCATTATTTTATAGCTTTGTGATCCTCGAGCTAATCCAAACCGTATGAAGTTTAGAACTTGAATTCTACGGTAGTAACAGTAACTTATAAGGCTTTACAAAGTTACGGCACGTATTCAACCATGTTCAGTGAATATGTATGAATACCTATCAGAACTTTGTATGGTGGATAATGCTACTGTAACCCATGTAGATCTAAAGTTCTTATTTCCAGGACAGTTTGGATGACATAGAATATCAAAAAATCATCTCATAATGTCTGTTGGTCTTCCAGGACATTCATTGAATATGTTTGAATACATTTCGTTACTTTGTATTGTGGATAAAGCTACTATTACAAAAGTAGATCTTAAGTTCTGAACTCCAGGACTATTTGGATGACATAGAATATTCCATGATTATCTCATAGTGGCTGTTGGTCTTTCAGGATATTCATTGAATATGTTTGAATTCATACCGTAATCTTTTAAAGCGGATAAAGCTACTGTTACATCTGTAGATCTTAAGTTCAGTTCTTAAAGACAGTTTGGAGGACCTAGCACATCTCAAACAAATATTTCCTACTCTTTTTCAATCATTTATATGTTATTGAGCACCAAATCAATCAGTATACACCAAATTGCTTGCATAATAACGGTTGTAAAATTTAGGCCTGAACGAATTACAGAAAGAAGTACCATCTCCTTGAAGATTTAGATGGACATTGTTATGCGAAAGCGTCAGTCGAGGCCGGCCGTGCCCGAGCAGCAGGCAATTATCCAGAAGGAGCGGCTGAAGGTGCAGATAACCGCTGTTCGTTTATTTGGAGCATGTGATGAACATAGGGAGATACACAGTACGAAGTACCTGACGAAAGTTGCCGCCTCCATCAAGAAGTATCACGGGAAGTATGATGAGCTATTTTGGCCGGACCTGGCCTCAGCCCATTGGAGGCCGGCTGAAGATAAACGTTGTACCGAAAACCGCCAACCCTCTCAACCGATAGAATATTTTTGTGCGAACCTCAAACGAAGGATCTCCTTGGAGGATAACTTCGTGGCCAAAACTGAGGAGCAGCCGATCGCCACGACCACGAACGAGCCGACGAACATGCCGACATTCATCTTTTCAGCGACGATGGCTAAAATTTTGGTCAACTGCCGTAAGGCCCGCTTGGCAGGGCGTCGAAGCTTATTTTGTAGAAGGCTTAATATATGTAGGATTAAAACAAAATTTGTTGTATTGAATTCTTTTTTTTTTTTTTGAATCCTTTTTAGGTTTTTTTTATCATCACCATACGATATGAGTCCATTTTTTTATTGCATACGTTATTCAGCAAAAATGTTTAAAATATGTTTATCGAAAATTCTAATTTTCTCTCTTCTGCAGTTCAAAACATAATTTTCTTCTAACCCACATCCACATGAAATGATGACTTCTTATTTGGCGTTGTAAAACGATCAATGACAATGACAATGATAGAATATTTTTGTTCACATTCTTTGTTATTAATACATAAGCCGCCTTTGCCTTTTTTGCAGCTCCTTTTTCGTAATATCTAGGGTTTTTTTTTTTTTTCATTAGGGCGAATCTACAATTGAGAGATTTCAAACCACAGATCGGAAGACAATGCTTGCGGGCATATCTTCTATTTTTTTTTCTTTAGTGGGGCGGATCAATTGTTAAATTCTCTCCTGGGTCTCGCTCTTTCAATCATTACAACCCCAATATTAAACTTTCGGAGGGTTCTTTAAAACAAGTCCGAAAAAAAATTCATTCTACTAGCATAATCTTGCTAGCATAATCTACAAATAGTAGAATGAAAAACGCAAAGGTGATTAGTTTATGAATGAAAGAGAGTGAGACCGGAGAGAATCTCTCAATTGTAGATCCACCCTAATGAAAAAAAACCCTAGATATGCTAGCCAGAACCATTGTCTTCCGATCTGTGGTTTGTCTGGAGCTTGTCGAAAGATTATTACTGGCCCTGTACACCGTGTCCAATATATTCTCTTACACTTTTTCCTTGCATTGGTGTCGTGCAACTACTCAACATGCTTTACGTATGTGTTGGTGTAGTTTTGCACTATGTTTATACAAACGCTTTTAGGTTATGTCCGATTGTTTTCATTCGGTGTTTATCTTTTACCAGCGATGAAGGAGTTTCGTGCTGTGGTGATAAAAAAGTTATTGAAAGGTGAGCGACCGGGAGCTATTTTCAGAAATTTGAAAAACCTCGGAGCAAAGCGGGATTTTGTGTACCAAACCATCCGAAGGTACCGTGACACCTGCTCGTTGGATGACCTCGTACGGTGCGGACTGCACGAGTTGTTAAAGTGGTCAGGGAACGGATTAGACGAAAACGTACAGCGTACAGCGCTCTGTACGTAAAATGGCAGATCTGAATGTTTCGCGATCGTCAATGCACAATATACTGCAAAACGACCTTGGATTCCAAGCTTTCAAGAAACGTAAGGTTCACCCGAAACGACTCGAAAGAGTAAGTCTGCTTTTGTCGCGGCACGGTGGGGAAGAATTTATCTTTTCCGACGAAAAGTTATTCGTCTTGCAACAATCCAAAAATGTCCAGAACAACAGATTGTGGGCTCTCTCTTCGAGAACTGTTCCAGAGAGTGAATGGAATATTCCAGTTCCAAAGTGCTGCGTCAGTGATGGTTTGGGAAGGAATTTGCAAGCGAGGCAAATTACCACTGGTTTTCATCGAAAAAGGCGTTAAAGTGAATGCCGTATATTATAAAACGGAAGTTTTGGAGAAAGTTATCAAGCCATATGTACAAGAGGTGTTTGGAGATGATCACTATGTGTTTCAGCAGGACAGTGCGCCATCGCATACTGCAAATCACGTTAAGGGCTAGTGCCGAGAAAATTTGACCGACTTTTTGGACAAGAATGAATGGCCTCTCAGTTCACCAGATCTGAATCCCTAGGATTATTTCGTATGGTCTTACAAGCTGGCGAAGGTAATTGACCACAGGGCGTCTAATATGAACCAATTCAAAACCGCAATCAAACGAATTTGGGACGAAATGCCGATGGAAGTCGTGCGTGCCGCTTTGACGGTTTCGAAAAACGTCTGGAGCTGGTCAAGAAGGTTAAAGGCGGTGTTATTCCAAAACATATGCTGTAGTTGATCAGTATCATATTGCAACATAATGAGTAAAGTTATCAATAAAATCTGGATTATCGATTTGAAATAAATAGAGTTTTATTTTGTATGAGAATATATTGAACACGGTGTAGTTAGCTAAAGAGAACGAGAGAGGGTAGAATCTTGCATTGTTACATACACTGTAACCGGCCAGTACCCATTAATGGGTAAATTATGTACCCGTATTTATATGTAGTATATGAAACTGTCAAAAAATGGGTACTTTTAAAATCAAAATAATGCATACTAAAGACCTATTTTTTATTTTTAATGAGCGATCAAAAGATGGGTATTTTTCTACCCATTAGTGGGTAAAAAATATCTTAGCATTTTCCTGGCTCGCTTTGTTTATTTGAAAGTGCGTGGTTCGAAAAATAGAAAAACTTCGCGGAATCCATTCCACGAAAACGCGAAGAATATGGAAGAACTGAAGGTTAAACTGGATATCGAAAGCTTCCAAAAACTAAGAGGTACGATAATAATTTAATATTATAATATAAAATGCTTCAATTTCATCAGTAGAATCGTACTTCCGAGTATGTGTCTCTTCCGGGGCGTAAAATCCAAGCTTTCATCAAGTTGATAGGTGATATGATATCTGATCAACTAGTGTGTCGCATAATAAAATATATTCAGCTCTTTAAAAGTCTATTTTCCGACGATTTTGTAGATAGTACATTCATAAGTAATAGCCAAAACCAATTCACGGTGGCCAGTTTCGTTCAATCGAAGGTTATTAGCCATCCTTCAGTGATTATTTAAATTAAAAAAAACTCTTACTGCTTCTGAATGCAGTCGGTGGGTTAAACTGGTTACAGCAAATGGCCCACTAAAGATGGGAGCATCAATAACTGTAAAATTACGCTTCCGAACGGCAAATGCAGATATTGCTTATCCGCGAGGATAAGGTAAATAGGATAATTGATGTCGGACACGGGGCCATTGATAAACAAATATTTATCCTCTTCGCGTAATCATCCAGCCGGTCACAGCGAAGGTGACACAAGAGTGTACTCTTACACCCTGGCACTATGGTACGAATAGCCAAATTTCGCGACAAAAATCGTTAACTCTAAAACCATTAACTGTAGACGTATGATGTCTTTGGAGGATTTAATTTCAAAAATAAGATCTATCTTTTGGTTTGGGTGGTGACTAGGGTGGTTCATAATAAAAATCATTTTTTTTATTCTTAATCTTTGTAATCTTTGAAGAAACTCAAAAGAGTATTTTCTGTTTGGCTCATGAGCGAAATTAGTCTATTCCTAATACTATAGTGCCTGGTTGGAAAGCTCATTTGCATTGCTATGATTATTGCAGAGGATGCTTCTCGAAAACAGGGAAACGAATATTTATGCTTACCTAACAACTTGTTGCTCTTGTACGCTGTTGTTGTTATGGAACTGTGGATATTGGCATGGTTTCTGTAAGCGGAGACAGTCACCATCCATCACATTATGATTTCGGAATGGTAGGAACTCTGCTTCAAACTGGCTTTGACGCTCTTTTCAACGAGTTTGCACTTGGTTTCAACTTAATATTGTAGACACATTTCTGCATTCTATTAATTGGGAGATTTCTATACCGATACCAACACATGATTTTGGTAAGGACAATGATATTCAATGCCCAAGGAAAAAAAAGAGAGCGTAGGTATATTTTTAGGTTTAAGTTTATATGGTTTATTAATAGAAGGGTTCGATTCTGACCACCGACCAGTCAGGTCAGCTGGTTAAGTTCTATTTTGTGTCGTGATCAATTTCATCCGAAAAATTCAGTTAGCCTAGACCATTAGGCCATGTCCTACAATTGAATTGCTGTTTTAGTAAAACAAAGAAATAAGGTCAACACTTTTTTTTTTTCGTTTAGTGTAGTAGTTATAATTTGTTTTTAATAAAATGCGATCAAAATCAAAAAGCATTGTCTTAGTTACAAAATGTTGGCTTATGAAAAATGTTTACAAATGCTGAGGTAAACCTTTAAGCTATTCTTCAGACATTAGTATTCCAAAATTTGTGGTTATGTGTGCACTCTGTGTATTAAACGGTCATTCAGTGGAATTAATTGATATAATTACCTGTAGATCAGTTTTTTTTTCTGGTTAAGTTTCAATAAACACAATCACTTGAATATAGTCATAAAATGTTATCATTCCAAAGATAATAATAAATTTTGTGGCATATCCTGTTTTCTTCTTGTGATTGCCTACATTTAGGCGCAATCATACATATCATGAAATCTTTTATATAGTTTCTGAATAAATTGCAACTTCACATGACAATTTTAGCATGAACTTCAGAATCAGGGAACTTAAATTAAAACAAAAAAAAAATTACTTTTAAGTCATTGCCTGTATTTGAAAAGAAGTGTTGATCAATGTTTTCCCGAATCGATGTGCTCGAATTATCATACAATCAACCAAAACTCTCACCATGACAAAAACTTCAAGGGACAGCCCAATGGGGTTGTACGCAAAGGTGACCTAGGACTTCGTAGCAATGTGTAATGGATGTTATTATAATTTCTAATGAACATGTATTAGAAAAGAGGCAACATTGATCGATTGGAACAAGCGATTATCTGTCAAAGCCTTGCCAAAATCTGTGGGGCTGTGTATAACACACGACCGGTTGTCATTATCTGGTTAAACATGTTAGAATAGTTTGGTCAGTAAGTTAGAAAATTCTATAATATGCTCTACAGAAATC
The DNA here is from genome assembly GCA_024533555.2 of Aedes koreicus. NCBI lineage: Eukaryota > Metazoa > Arthropoda > Insecta > Diptera > Culicidae > Aedes > Aedes koreicus. The sequence continues at coordinate 1,249,895 of JAHHFK020003891.1, read as the reverse complement.
ATTTGTCGTTTGTTTTGAATGAAAGGGCAACGGTTGTGCTGGCAGTGATGATTGGGTTGATATGATCGACCAGCTGGAGACCACTATCCTTATCGCGTTGTAGATGGTTGAGGGTCTGTTTGGGAATTCAAATTAAATTATTGTTGATAATTTTGAAAATTTACTTAACAGTAGCGAAGATCTCCAATTGATTGAAATAACATTGCTTGAAATCTATCGAGAAATAAGAAACTTATTAGCGTTCAACGTGTTTCAGTTTTTCGTGACGGCCGCTATTTTTCAAATTTTTATTCGACCTCTATCCTTGCCGATAGACGTAGTCTAGGCCAAATGTCGCAGGTGTGATTCTAATGGAACGAAACACCAGCATTAGGAAGTAAGTATGTGAGAATATTCTATTGTACACTCTTTAGAAAGCGTTTGGTGGCCCTGAAAAGGGCCGTTTGGTCTAAATGATGATACGGCCACAGTTATATTTGCTACTTTGGTTGAGAGGGCCACTATCTTTACGGCGTAGAAGATAGTTGAGGATCTGTTAGGGAACATATATTAAATAACTAATGAAAGTGTTCCGATTGTTATAAAAAAATTGGTTGTCATTACTAGATGTTTCATCGTTGAAAATCAAAATCATTGGTCGGTGATTCGAGAAAAATACAAAATTTATCTCGCATTGCTAAGGGAGACACAGTAGCGGTTCTTGGTTGCTTCATCCGACGTTCTGATTGCAGCTCCTTAGCACGTTTGAGCAATTCACGCATATACTTTGCAGTCATTCACTAGGTGGGGTGCAAAATTACCTCCTTGACCGTCAAAATACGATACCACTGGAAAAAAGAATATTGTGCCTGGTAGTCCGTTCATATTTAGGCATACAAGCCAAATTTCAATGCAATACTGCCCTTGGTTTTGTTTTTATAGCTGATTGTTGTTGACGTATTAAGCATCATGTTGAATATGGATAAATATGGATAAGGCTGACCGGAAAGTGAAGGTGCGTGAGCTAGCAGATGCCACAAAGATTAGTAGTGAGCGCACACGCCATATTTTGGGTGAGATTCTGCATATGAAAAAGTAAACCTGCCGCTGGGTACCGCACATGCTCACTCCTGACAAAAAAATACACGAACAAAAAAAAAAAAAATACTTCGAAACAGTGTTTAGACTTGCTGATGCGGAATCGGAAGGACATTTGGCGTCGATTGGTAACTGTTGATGAAACCTGGATCCACTATTACACACCAGCGAACAGAATGAGTGCCCGGCAATGGACTGAAGACGGCACGAGTGCTCCAAAGCGGCCTAGGGTGGCTCAATGGGTCGGAAAGATTTTGACGTCAGTTTTCTGGGATTGTCATGGCATACTCTTCGTGGACTACCTCGAAAAGAATATAACCATCAACAACGAATATTACTGTGCATTATTGAAGGCCAAAACCGCTGCAAAACGGTCTCACATGAAGAGAGAAACAATTTTGTTTTTGCAAGCAATGTGCCGGCGCACAAGAACATCACAACCACGGCTAAAACCAAGGACTTACGGCTCCAATTGCTTCCGCATCCACCGTATTCACATGATTTGGCTCCATCGGACTATTATCTGTTCCCAAACCTCAAAAGATGGCTCATCAATAAAAATTCAGCTCACGCGAGGAAATAATCAACGCCGCAGAGGAGTATTTTGCAGACCTTCGGAAAATTTCTGTTCGCACAAGATCAAGAAGTTGGATAATCGCTGGAATAAGTGTATCGTGCTGAAAGGGGCCTACATTGGATAAACTAGAATAAATTTAAATTTTCTTTTCATTCCCAAGGAGGTTACTTTTAACCCCACCTAGTATATCTCCCACACCAAGAATCCTCAAGAAGGTCCTTGTACAGGGTGCGGCAGAAAATAATGCGAAAATTTGTTCTATTTCTTTCAAATCCCATTTTCAACTAATTCAAGCAATAATATCAACATTTTCGAGTGCAATTATCTTTATAAAGTCCTTTAAAACAAATTTATTCAATGTGTCCTTCATTTTTATTAATAACATCCTCGAGCCGACGCCGGAAGCCAGAGCATGCCTTTCGGACGTAGTCCTCCGACATTGACTGCCATGTGCGTGTTAGGGTTGACTTCAGGGTTTACACACTAGGGTGTGATGTTTTGCAGGCTCGTTCTTCAACATATGCCCAAATCGAATAATCCAGCAGATTAAGATCTGGACTGCTAGGGGGCCACAAATCTTTCGGCCAAAACTTCATGTTATCGTTCAACCATTGTTGGGTTCGATTGTACGTGTGACACGGCGCTCCATCCTGCTGTAGGACAACGTTTTGGTCCTCGGAGAAGTTGGCCTTCACCAAGGGCAGCACTTGGTCCTTTATAATACCTATATACACTCCGGTATTGATCTTAACTCAAGCATCAATGAAAACAGGCGGCATTTTCAAACCGTTGGACGCCACCGCCACTTTTTCCGGAACGTTCTTCATTTTCTGCGGTGAAATGAACCGGTCCGTGCGGCTGTTGGCTACAGCATCGATGCTGAAAAGCTTTTCGTCGGAGAACAGGATTATCATTTTTTCCTTCTTCAACAAGGAAAGCAATCTCTAACGAGTCACTCGTAGTTCCTTGACCCGGTTCGTAATCAAGTGGCGTTTCACTCTGGCTCTGGAAGATGCATGCAGGTCTTCTTTGATGATTCTCCGCATGGATTTCTCCGAAATATTGGCTTCCTTTGCAAGTTTTCTTATAGAACGCACCGGGTTGCGAGCAATTTTTGCACGGACTGATTTGATCACATTCGGCGTGCGTCCGCTTCCCAGCTTCCGCTGCTTAGGACCATCCTGCAGGGACGTTTTTAAACTGTAAACTGTTGCCAAATGGCACCCTACCACCTTGGCAATCTCTTTCAGCTTCTTCTGGGCGAGCAACAAACTGGTGATCACTTCTTTCGCGAACATTTTGACGAATTTGCAATAAAACAAATATAATGTTTGGATGCAGCACTTGAAAGTAAACATAAACAAATACACTTTCGACAGAAATTAGTCACTAGCTACACGATTTAACCCAATACTCAAGTTTGAACATTTTCGCATTATTTTCTGCCGCACTCTGTACCATTCCAAATCCTCGGAATTTCCCCTTTACAAAATTATCACAATGATTTCTTTTCTCCTCCCCCTCTGAAATCCAATCTCTCCTCTACTATAATTTATTTCTTCCCAACTCTCTCCCCCCCCCTAACTACGTGTTTTGTGTTTCTCTCTTTTCTCTGCTCCGGCTAACGATCTCGGCGAGGGAAGTGTCACAAGATGAATTTCCAGCAGGAATTTCCTGCAGTAATTTGCCGCCTCGGGCGAGGGGGGTCGGCGCTGGTGGCTGTGGTCTTTTGGGCCGTGCGGTCCTCGCCGTGAAAGAACTGCCGGAGATCGTTACCGAGCGTCGTCTGCTAGCGTTGTCTGGGGTGTTTTTTCTACGGGGGCCCCACCCGGTGCGCCGCCTCCGATCGCAGCTGGCCCTCATTTGGAATCTGTCTGGTGTGGTGTTTGCGCGAACATTTCCAAAATAATTCGTAAATCAACTTAAACAAACAGTGAATTAGGAAATATCCGTGTGCTTTGTGTAAGACATAGTGAAAGTAATCGATTCCCTCCTAAAATGCGAGACAGTCGGTAGTATTTCCCAGTTTTGTTTTTGTTTTTCATGCCCCAGAATTTTTTTCTTTTTTTTTTTTTCACTTTGTCGCGAGTGGATTGAGGATTATAAGCAGTTTTGATATCGATATAGAGTCGCCTCATAGCGGGGATTTTGATTATTAGCAGAGTGTGGATGAAAAAAAAAGGAAGCCAATGATATGTAGAAAACGGCCATTTGCTGGTCAGAAGCAACGAACGAAGCTAACTCGCATGCGCGCGTGAGTGGCTGGCATGTAATTTCAGATGCACTCACCACGTGGTGTACAAAGGGAGAGCTGTGAATTATTTTTTTTCGTTGCACAGTGATTGTGATTTTTCAAGTTAAATTTCTTCTCGAAAGTGTTTTTTACCTGTGATTGGCATTTGTGCTCGAAGTATTAATTGAAGTTCTGTTCCATTCAAAAAGGATGATATGAAAATATTTGCCGGAGTTCTACTTCTTCAGAGACAAAAATGCACCCTTCAGCATCACAGGGTAGCCGTCCAAATGAAAACTGAACATCAGCAACAATTTCCGGTGAGATCTTTCAGATTAGAACTACATTTGAACGATACTGCTAAATACGTGCCATCCTCAAAACAATATGATCGTCCCGTGTCAAGTCTGGGCGGGCGTGTTTTACCGTACCTATTGCAGAAAAGTACCACAGTAAAATGGAGTTTCGTTGTGAAAGACTTCAGTCCTCACAATTGTCCACAGCTTCGTCCAATTGAACGCTATTGCGCACCTTCAAGAAGAGTGGTAAGGAATGCAATACCATGGAAGAGTTTAAAAAGAATTGGCTTGTGGCTTCCAGAAAATGCGACAAAAATATTGTCCAAAACTTCATGAGTGGAATCATCTCAAACTATTCAATCTATCAGACTATTCCGAAAATAGAGTTGCTTTCATTCCTTTTTTTACACTAAGAGAGCAAAACTTGAATTAAATGATGCAGTTGTTTTTTTTTTATTTTCTGTTGACTATTTATTTCATGCTATGAGAAAAAATGTGTTGCCAGTTTGTTTTCGATACTGTCCTTAGTTGAAACGGATTTTTCAAATTAAAGCTCAAGGACAAAGTTGTCATATGAATAAATTCAGTGATGTAACATACCTCTCTAAAGGGTTAACAAAAAATTTCCGAGAAAAGTAAACAGTGCTGAAGTCAGCATTTTCACTAATCAGGCTGCTCAAACCACTGAATAACAAGCCCATACTCTACACTCCATTTGATTTATGTATGTTCTTCGAATAGCGCCTTTGGCTAAGTCGTTCACAATTTAATAGCTCTTGATGATACACCGATCCAAATATTTGAAGTTTGTCAAGCAAATAACAGCAGTATGATGTAAGGTAATTTACCACAGCCCAAAGAAGGCGAATTTGCTCTGGGCTTCATATTACAGTGCAAAAGGAGTCGATTTATAATCAAAATTGAGATATCACACCTAATGGTGGTTTGTCTTGTCAGTAAGCTAATAACAGTGCCAGCGTAGAAGGTTCACAACTGTTTCTTGGAAACGATTCAGCCCTCATCCCAATCTCAGATTGTGATATTTAATATACTCTCATTTTAAATGTTAAAGCAATAGACATTTCATCTGCTTGTTTTTCGAGCAAAGGCACCTTACTGGGAAATTATACTTAAGCGTTGGTGTGAATGACTTTTCATCGTGCTACAAAGGTATTTGGCTGGATTCGTTCGCAAAGCTTTATAAGCGTTTATAAAGGATTTACCTTCAATTAGGGTTCCCCTCGTGCCATTCCTATTTCCTTCCACTGGACTAGGCTGCAGGTCACGTCACCTTCAATATGGAAATTTTTCATTTTTCCTTTGTCAATCGCGCCGCTTTTCACCGAAGGATTCCTAGTGAAAATTTATTGCTAATTGCTTTAATCTTGTCGTCTACGCCCAAATTTAATTCTTTAGATACTCTTCCTATGGAACTGGAAAAGGAAAGTTGTGAGTTTGGTGAATCTGTAAAATCTGAAAATGGTAGGTATAATTGGTAGGGTTTCTGATAAAGCTTTTGGTATTTGAGGCTCAACTTGCATGTTGCCACGTTTCGTCAGGATCCTAACACAAACATCAAGTTTATTTTGGGGTAGAACTTTTAAAAGAAAATGTCAAATGTTCAACACCTTTTCTTATTTCCAAACTTGGCCTACTGATTTCATTACACCGAGTACATATTGAAAAGCCTGGTGGATCAAAATAATGAATAAAACCGAAATTTGGCTAAAGCGCTTTTTTTGTTTTTCGAAAAAAAAGTTGATATTTATGAATAATACATTTTAAGATATCCAATTGTAACTACTTACCTGAAATATCGTATCAAACATTAAGTTAAATTGAAAATTTTAAAATCTTAGATAAAAATCACAGATAATTTAATGTTTTCTACACGTAGGGCCTATAATTGGCGCTAAGGTCAACATAACTCCCTACCCTACACGAAATAAGATTCCTATTGATATGTTTTGCTTCAATGGGAACGTTCGGAGTACACCTTTCATGCCAGGTATACTGAATTTGTATGCCCATTTTGTTCGGCCGTATCCTGTTCGTTACCTCAATGTCAAGAATGCCAAAAACAACAGGGTATGTTTTCGTGGCGAAATTGTAAATTAAATAGAAAAACGACGAAGAGTATCGTTCAGCATAGATAGAACCTTTCAAAATGTTTATCTGGAATTGTGTACCCAAAGATTATTATTCAAATACACTCAGTGAGAAAGTAGACGATGAAAGCCCTAAATGGAAGTAAACTGACAAATTTGCATTTTTGTGATTTATGAAATGCTAATTAGTGGGGAGAAAGCTATTATTTCAATGCCCATTTTTCCATCCGAACGCGAACGTCTATTTCCAGATGGTAGAGGGAAAAATTAATTCCATAACTTTTAACAGTTTTTCTTCCCCGATCTTGCGAATTTCGGAAACCGGCTGCCCATTTCTTAGAGCGTTCATCATTTTAAGCCACAGTCAACTTTGTGAGGCGGAGATGATTAGTTTCGGTGTCGTTTTAATTTTTCTCGACTCCGTTACTGTAAGTTAAATGTCTGCTATGAAGGATGCCAGCTGAGACAGTTTGAATCTTTGGGGAGGTACCCTCAATACTGGGACCTGCGGGGTAATGATGCTGAACTTTCGCATATTGAAAGTGGATCTCACAGGTGATATTTGTGTTTGGTTTTAGCTTCTATAGGTTGTCCCAGAAAGTATAAGCACGATTTCTACATCAAAACTGCACAAAACTGGATAACGTTAGACAGCTGATTTTCTCTGTCTTCGTTAACATTCTGAAAAACAATTTTTGGAGTCGGAATTGGGTTTGTGCAACAAAGTCATTACAATGCGGGTAATTTCTGCTGAAAAACGTTAGCAGATTGTGCACAAATGGTGCTCTATTCCCAATGTTTCACTAAGTCAACTGACGAAATTGGAAAATGTGAGTACCGGAGCATTTCGAAATGCCATCCGTAAGATTTTTAATTTATTTATTTTTATTTATTTGTTAATTTTATTCATATGACAATATTTGATAGTCTTAATGAATCTATATTCTAGTTCTATGTGAACACGTCAAAACTTATATTAAAATCAAAGTCAGGATACCGATGGTTAAAAACATTCATCATTGACCGAACTGGCTCGTTCAGATCATACTCGTAGTAGCGTCGAGGCAAGCGAAAAAAAATCACTGTAACGAAGTGTGTACCAGTGTGTACGTTTATGTCAAACATAGCCAGGAGATTTGGAGCGTCAAATTCACCAGCCAAAAGTTTGAAGACGAACACAGCTTTAGCAGTTTTTCTACGGTGCTCCAATGTATTCAAGCCCAGCAGCTGGCATCTGGCTTCGTACGGTGACATATTCAGTGGGTCATTCCAGGGAAGCCATCGTAAGGCGAATCTAATGAACTTCCGTTGTACAGCTTCAATTCGATCGACTACTGTTATAACGTTTGCATTAAAAAAATGGACTTTTTTCGGATGGTGATAAACAAAAAGCTAAGACAGATAATTGCTTTTGATAGTTATTTAAGTTATTTAATTATTTAAGCTTACTTGCTAAAAAATTCTACGCCCTTGCAAGCGGCCTTCCGGCAGTTAACCAGAACATTCGCCATGGCGGACGAAAACATGCGTGTAGGCATGTTTCTGAGTTCTTTCTTCGTTTTATTTATCAATTCCTCCTCAGTTTCCGCGACAAAAGTGTTGGAGTAGATCTTACGCTTCAGGTTGGCCCAAAAATTCTCGATGGGACGCAGCTGGGGGACGTTGGGCGAGTTCGCCAACTTGGGTACCACATCAATATTCAGCCGCTTCATCTCCTGCAACGATCGCTTCGAGTAGTGGGCCGACGCCAGATCCGGCCAGAACACCGCGTCTTCACCCTTATGGTATTTCTTGATGAACGACGCAACTTCCGGCAGGCATTTCGTACTATAAATTTCCTAACGGCTTTGACATCCCCTTCTCGCTGATTGTCAGCCACAGCAGCACCTTCTTGGTGAACTTGGTGTGTGAAATGAACTTCCCCTCGGAGCTCACTTCCTTCGTGGGGGAAGTGAAATACGATGTGCCCTGCCAGTCGTTGCCATCCAGGGTGAGATAGGTCTCGTCGTCCATCACCACTGACACGTCGCGATTCGCCGGGAGAATCGAGTTGACTATCTTATTCAGCCGCTGCCGCGGCGTCATTGCCTGCAGCAGCGAAACCAATGGACGCGACTTTCGCTTCCTGACATGTATGTTCATGTTCGCCAGGTACTTTTTCACTGTTTGGCCGGTTGAATCAACCTCCGGGCCAAGTGCACGTAGCGATGTAGCCATTTTTCCCTCGGTCTTCCTCTTCAGCATCCTTTGGAGCTTCTTGTCGCTCAGGGTCGTCGCCCACACATCTGAACGGAGTTGTTTCACTGTTTTCGCCATCACGGTTAGAGTTCGACTGATAGAGCTGTCAAGTTTTGTCTGCGGACTCATGGGTTACTATGATTGATGCTGCATGGGTAGTTCCGTCAGTGCGGGAGAAGGTAAACCCATTAGAAAATCGGCAATTTTTGTGCATTTTTTTAAATGCAAACGTTATGGTAAAGGTCCAACACGACAGATGACGTTTCCAAGATAAGCCGAACCAATGAAACATACAGCGATTTTAGCATCTACGGATCACGGAACTCTTTTTTAATTTTGGATATGAAACCTAGTTGACGACGCGCTTTATTGATGATTTCCTCGTAGTGTTCCTTGAATGTAAGCTCTTTGTCTAAAATGACTCCGAGATACCGTTCAGAATCCACCCGTTCAAGTGTTTCATCGCCGATAACATAGTTGCAAATGAGAGGTCTTTTTTTTTTCGTGGAAAAACTAATTACCGAACGTTTTGGGACACTGGGCGTCATACTATTTGCACGATACCAGGCACTAAGCTGATCAAGACGATTTTGCAATTCGATACAGTCCGAATTTTTTTCAACAATCATGTATATTTTCATATCATCGGCATTTAGTATGCAGAAATCATCGCCAAGGTGCAAGGCAACATCATTGAAGATATGCGAGAATAGCAACGGACCCAAGTTGCTTCCTTGAGGGACACCAGAGCCGTTAGTGAACCAGTCAGAGACAGCAGAGCAAATTTTCACTGCCAGTTTTCTACCACACAGGTAAGACCTAAGCCATGCAACTAGCTGATGTGATGTGATAAGAACCCACCATCAGTGCAAGGATTACCTATGTCTGCAGGACTATCTTCAGCCGGTTGCACCGAGAAAATAGCCTACGTGATGGCTTGTTGTAGCAGGGCCAGTCGATCTCAATGAGGAACTTCGGAAGACCACGGCCAGAACCGCGTGTCTTCACATGACAAGGGACTGGCGACTCCACGAACCCTTCTGTCAACAAATCCTTCGACTGCCTTAAGCTAGCATCCCCCCCTGCCAAATCACAGTTATATAGGAACAGTGGAAATTTTTGGCATAAATGATGATTTATAAAAAATGTTAAGATACAAAATGTAAGAAATTTCATGCTTATAATGAAGCTTAGATTCAATTAACAAATTTATTTTAGATTTTAATTGTGCTACAAATATTTTTTTAAAGTTTAAATAACTTTCCATAAAAGCATACAAGTCTCTGTGTTGTATCATACATTCAAAGAATAAAACTTTCAAACTCATCTTTCACTGCTTCTTATTCGTATGGTAGGACTCATATGCTTTTATAAGCTGATCAGATATGAAATGAATCAAAAACAGATATACATATACTGTACTCATTCTTTACCAGGTCTTACTTGTCTCACACAAAAAATAAATTTAACATAAAAAAACAAAAATGCTATTTTCACAAATTTCAAACTTGAATGATGTACATGGAATTCTAAGACACAATTTAAACTACTTGACCATGAATTATGGAGAGTATGAGCTGTTTAGTGGAATACCTGTAACAAGAAAATAAGAAGAATGATTAGTAATTTCCATTTAATTCCAACTACCTTTATTGCTTATCTTGACAGATACGCGTATTTCGTCTACAATGTGCAGACTTCTTCAGTGTCGTGTACTGGTATTAGTACACGACACTGAAGAAGTCTGCACATTGTAGACGAAATACGCGTATCTGTCAAGATAAGCAATAAAGGTAGTTGGAATTAAATGGAAATTACTAATCATTCTTCTTATTTTCTAGTTACTTGACCATATAAAAAGCGGCTACAGTAAGTATTCACTTAGAAGAAAAAATATGCGTATGTACAAAATATATCTTACGTCCACTGGATTGTTACTGAAAAAAAAATTAGATATGTATTCATATCCTCCTAGTCCTGAAAAGCTGGAAACAGAATAGATCATTCCAAATATCAAATTTAAATAAAATATATTATTTTATAAGACATATTGTTAAATTTTCATTAAACTGTTCCAGTTACATTTCAAAGATAGCAATTGGAGTGATCAAAGCGCACGGTTTGATGATTTCTGAAATAAATGGCTTATCTCATCATAATATCACTAAAAAAAATATTTAAATATAATCCTATACTGCATAAAGCGCATGGCAGTCTTTTATGAGTATAGTAGTTGAAGTTCAGAAGTGCAATTTTAAAGTAAATGTTATGCTGAAATCCTGAAAAAGAAATCGAGCCTTTGATGCTTGTCATGTTTCTCCAGGCTCTTAAATGATTGTGGAATGCAAAGATGATTCCTTTGATGAAGCGTGCTGAAATGACTAATTAAATGAGAAAAGAAAATAACATGATATGAATTACAGGTATGGATATACAACTTGATTTATAGGTACACGATCTTCAGTCGCACCCCCTAACTTCACTATTTTCAAAATGACAACATTGCCCAGGCTACGCCAACCAGCGTCTCCCTGTTTCAGCTGGCAGTCTTTTGTGATCATATGACTCGTGGAGGCGTGAGGTAGGAACTTGTGAGGACCAGAGGTCGGTCGCACCCTCCTGCGAAGTTGTCAACTCACCATTTGAAGCCCAGAAACCTAAGCCATGCAACTTGCTTAGCGGAAACTCCAAGCTTCTCAAGTTCCGCTAATAGAATCGCGTGACTAACACGACCAAATGCTGCTTTCAAATCCGTGTAAACAGTATCAATCTGCATCCCAAGTCTAACTTTTTGAATACATAACGATGAAATTTCCATGACATTAGTTGTAACGCTTCGTCCAGGAAAGAATCAATGCTGCTTAGGGCTGATTATTGTTTCACACAAGAACACAGGTAGTTAGATGCTACTATTTCCAGTAATTTAGAACACACGCATAAATACGTAATCCCTCGTACATACATTATTCTTCCGCATCCTGTTTAAGCACCGGGAACATGAAAGAAGCTTTCCAGAGAGTTGGAAAGATGCATTGCTGCATTGACCAGTTGAAGATGTGCAGTAGAGGAACAATCAGACTCAGAATCAGAAAAATGGAAAACTGGGTACTTCTAAAAGTATCGGCCAACGTGCCAAAGCAAGAATCCATCTAAAAACCTTCAAGAAACAGAAGATGCCAAAACGCAGGAAAAGGAAGGCTGCAATCGTTTAACCACAGTCTCGGAAGCTGTATGACAGTCTACTGAGTTGAAAATCGGAGTGTATTGTCATTGATGATTAAACATAGAGGGTCTGGCAATTGCAATGCTACATTGAAACAAACTCATAAATTGACACTAGACAAAAACATTTTATTTCAAATTCATTGAACTTCTTTTGAAAACAAATCACTTTTTGAAATTTTTTTTTTTTTTGCCCTTGAATTTAACCACTTGTCGCAGACGATCGAGGAACACATCTTAGGAGGCCCGTAGGTGCTCTTGTGGAATATTATCCCAGGCTGCTTCCAGATGGCACTTCAGGATTTCCACACCTTCCTGCTTTTTAGAGCAGACATCGGCCTCCAACATTTTCCAGACAGCGAATCCATAGGGATCAAGTCCGGTGAACTCGCTGGCCACGCCGAGCTCGAAATGAACCCTGGAAAATGTTCAGCAATCCAGAGTTGGGTTTTCATCGCTTTGTCAGCCGGCGCCGAGTCTTGTTGAAAAACTCAATCCCTGGAACCAAAATGACGACGTGCTCAAGGTTCGACAATTTTGGTTTATCTTAACTCCTTCAGGGACAATAACCAGCGCAGTCTGGGCATCACGGGTGATTCCGGCCCAAACCATCACCGATGCTGCTCTCTGTCGCCTGGTTACCGTCAGCACGGCGGTATGGGTTAGTGAACTTTCTGGCAACCAAACTCTGTCGTTCTGCTTATTCACGAGCTGCTGTACGATGAAGAGTTTCTCGTCGGTAAACACTAAATATATTCTCCAACCTTCCATCCGTGGCCCACTTCAGCAGCGCCTTCGCTCTTTTTACCCGGTCTTGTTTCTGCCTCACCAAAAGGTCTTGAACCATCTGGATGACGTCGTGAAGGTCAGGACGTCGATGATGCCGATAAGCAATTTTTTTTCGAGAAATTTGGTAAAAAGGTAATGGTCTGGCAAGCTATTTTCGAATACAGAATGTGGTCAAAGCCGTTTGTGAAACCAGAGACATCACTTGAAGACTCATACGCACACCCAGAAATACTTGAACCGGTATTTGCTGCCAATGATCAGGAAACAAGATGGTCCAGCATTGTTTTGGCTAGATTTGACATCTGCGCGTAACGCAAAAGACACCATAGCATGGTACGACGCCAATAAAGTTCAATACGTGCCGAAACTGATCAATCCTCCGAATTGTTCCCAAGCCTGACCAATCGAGACATTTTGGGCTCTGAACAAGGCATATTTGAGGAAACATGTCAAAGCAGCAGTTACCATCAAAAAATGTGCAAAGGACTGGTAAAAATATCTAAAACAATTGGGAAGGAGTCTGTGGAGAGACTGATGAGCAGCGTTAGTACATATGTGCGTTCCTTGGTTCATGATGAATGATTATAAGCTTTTTTTTTTGCTACTGCGAGAGAACATTAAAGCGAAATGATTCACGAAACCAAAATAAAATTCCTGCAGAAATGTCTTTTTCATGAATTTTAATCGAGTTTATACTATCTGGGACACCCTATATGTGATTGCTCATGACATAATAAGAGGCAACTAAGCGTTCCTTTAAAAATGATGTTCAATAAATATAGATTTACCATTCATTAATTTTTAAAGTTTTGGTGGATCCTCTTAATGGAATCCAACATGATGAGCTTTTGAGTTTCATTTTGATTCCACTATCATTAAGGCAGTCAATTTTGCTGGCAATTACTTGTAGGAGGCAACTGACGTCAAAATGTAGAGACATGGTATCATTCAATCAGAAAATGTATGGAATTTTTTTTGTTTTTGTTCGATTGTTGAAAAACAAAACCATACATTACTAACTGTTGATTTTTTCTTGTTTCCCCAAACGTAAAACCACTATCACATTTTGTGAGTGATCCCAACAGAAATATGTTTGATTTTTCGATAAACTAAACGACCATCTGACTTAGGGAGTGACCCCAAAAGCATCCATATTGTTCATTTGAATCGGTTCTATTTAATCGACTTTCAAGTGAAGTTTAAAACTTGTTTTTCGAATGTAGCCGATCACCAGTATCGTTAATGTTGGTTAAGATTGGTGCATATTGGCTATCGGGCTTTGTTTTAAATTGGTTTACTCTCCCGATGAAGTAAACCACCATCAAACTTCGTGACTATCTGCAGAGGCATTCTTACTGTGGGTATGAATCGGTAATTATATTTTTGTGCGTCTTCTTAAAACTATCTAGATGGAGAATAATCTGAAAATAAAGATGAACAACAATTCAGCGTATAAATCAACAAAAAAAAACCCAGCTACCAACCCAACCCTTTTATCCAAAATCCCAGTGATTTCTCGTGGAAGTGCTGTGGACTCTTCGTCTTCCGAAAAAGCGAGTATAATGTCAACACAATCCGCCCTTTATTTGACCGGCAGTTGAGTGAGGACAGCGCCGAGGTTGCCCTAATTTGGGTTATTTTTTACACATTGAAGATGTATGTTAACATCCCGAGCATCATCTGTTTGTTCTTTGTGTAATCAAAGCTGATCTGGCAATAAAGGAGAAACAACGTCGAATGGTAAATCATGTTCATGCTCTGCTGCTCAGCTGATGAATCAATGCTTTTTTTCTATTCTAAAAAATCTGCTTTACTACCACGAAGGGAGCTTCCATCTGTAAAAAAAGTTCTACTACACCTGATAACTGTTGTATGTCGTCTTCTACATGCAGACTTTTTCGGTGCCTCTTACTCAGACACCACTCATTGGTGAGTGGAACACAGAAAAAAATAATTAATTTTAACAGGCGTGTAAAATTACCCCTCGTTTAAATCCAAACCAAAGAAGGCGTGAAGAACGAAATTGTTTGCAATCTTTCATGCGCTACGCAACAATGATTGCAATATTTCATACAACCGGCTAGATTCAGGCGTTATCTGGCTTACATGAAATATCCCATTATTTTTTGCCAAATCTAGCATTCCCTTTATGTGCATTAGATAACGCAGAAAATTCAATGTTTCTTTTTATCTCTGTATCTAAGTACAAGACACTGAAGAAGTCTGCAAGTAGTAGACGAAATAAAACGAAATGCGGCAGAAAAAAATGTGATATGTATAAAATATTTGTACTCACGAAATTTCTAAAGAAATGCTATTTTAAATTCTTTGCATGTTCATTTATAAGGGATGCAAATGTCCTCTATCTGACTCTTCATCTTCAAATTAAAATGATATGAAATTAATCAAAACATTTGCAATTCAACACCGTAAATTTCTTTTTCTGATCATGTACATCATCGAGATCTGAGCTCAAGAATAGTATGGAGTAACGTAAATATTCTGGCAGCAATGAAGTATGGCTATAATTGTGTTTTGATGTTCCATGAAGCTTAACAACGCATGTTTATGGCCGAGACATCGTAATTATCCATGATAATATTGTAGAATATTATGATCGGAGCTCAAGAAGAGTTTGTAGTTTGGATATTCTAAGAATACTGTCATATGGTGTAATGATATCCCATGAAGTTTTTCTCACCCATACGTACATTGAGACATTGTTAGCCACCTTTTTGATCATGCAAAACATCAATATTTGAACTCAAAGATAGTTTGGAGTACCTTAGATATTCTAAAAATACTGAAACATGTCTATTACAATGTTATGATGTCCCGTGGGGCTATTTCAACTTACAAGTACGGTGGAGACATCTTAAATCTCCTTATTGACTATGTAGAACATCAAGATCTGAACTCAAGAATTGCTTGGAAGGTCTAGAGCAACTAAAAAAAAAAACATTTGTTCGGTGTAGAAAAAATCCATATTGAATCGGTTAAGGAATGATTTGGAATATTTCGTGAGGGGGCATTAGAGACATAATTGGCACCTTGATTTAATGCCCATTTTTGCCATTTATAATAATGATTGTATTAAAAAGTATTTACTCAATTGCATTATGTACCTATAGCATAATAAATAATTTAGTGTTGAAAAAAATGCTGGTAAAGTAGGTTGATCGGGAAGGATTGGGGCGTAATGAGCGCTTTCTTTAATTTTATATATAACACAATATGAGTCTAGATCAGGCATTGACATGCACAGACAACCTCAGATGATTGACACAAACGCAACTCTTCATCCCACCTCACTCATATACATGACAGGAATGTAGCTTTTAGGTTGAAACAGCAGCTTTAGTTGATATTGGGAAGTATGCTCATTTTCCCCCTAACCAACCGTAATAACTAAAATTCGGTTTTATCATAAAGCTTAGCATCAAAAAGTTATACTGTTAATGTTAAACATGCTAAACATCGCTGAAAATCGAATCCAATGCAAATATGGTCATCACAATTTAACATAAACCTTGTTTTACATCCGCCAGAAAACAAAATATACACAGATAAAAATAAACATTGAATTTACTGCGTTATCTAATGCACATAAAGGGAATGCTAGATTTGGCAGAAAATAATGGGATATTTCATGTAAATTAAAGCCAGATAACGCCTGAATCTAGCCTGTTGTATGAAAGATTGCAAACAATTTCGTTGTTTAAGCCTTTTTTGGCTTTTAATTAAACGAGGGAAAATTTTACGCGCGTTTTAAAACTAATTATTTCTTTCTGTGTACCTTCAGAATTTTTTTCGATTATTTATTAAACATTTCAAATGGAATAGGGGTATTTACCTATTCTTAACAAGCTAAGTGAAGTCATCTCATAAATGAGTATTTTCGCAGCATCGTGCACACATCGCTTTTTATTTGTTTACTTCTTTTTTCTCCCTGATCCGCTATCTATCGCATTCGACAAAATTATCCTGAACGGCTTGAAAGTGTTTTTATAAAGCGCCAAACTCCTCAAGTTCCCTTAGTATTGTCGTGAGCCCCTTTTTTCTATTTGGCTAGTGGTCCATTCGCACCTTGTGTAAAAAAAAATATTTCACTGATAAAAAAGCAATGATAATGTCTTTGTGACCCTCACATGAATTTTTGCATTATAATCAACAAATTATAACTTTTGTAACCACACATACTTCCTTTGCGTACAAATCATCACTAAGTGTGGCCACACATACTTTTCATTTGCCACATAAACTTGATATTTGCAAAAAAATCATTCATTCCACTTCGTTCAGCGCAAGAAAAAAGTTCAGTCGATCCAGCGCTCCGTTATTTTGGAAGATTTATTACAGTGCGATCCTTCGAAGTTATTAGTTTTTTTTTCTCAAAATCTATTCACTTCAGTTGTGGAGTGAAGGTGAGTTTTTTTTTCTAAGTAGGAAGTGTGTTTTTCCAGTTAAATAAGAAAATCAAGCGGTCCTTGCTGGCCAATTATCAATTCAATTTTCGCTTCATCTCCGCATGGTGACGCTTACCAGCGATCCACTATTAAATCGTCATCGGTCATCCTATATCGTTGAGCGAGTGCACACGAAGATGATCGGATTTACCCGTGCACCCACACAGCGCACCGCTCCCCGTTTCTCGCCTAGAAGTGCGGCAGCAGCAGCAGCAGCAACCGATCAGTAATATTAGTTAAGTTTTTTTACTCTCTCTCCCATCCCAAGTGCCAGCTTTAATGTGTTACTTGTGTACGTATATTGTGTATGTGTGTGATTAAATTGTTGGGGGCGTTCAACGCTCCCACGAGGTTTCTCCAACATGGACGCTTTGTCAGAATCGCGTTGCTTTCCACAGATATTCAGATAGCTTTTGCTAAAAAAAGAGCAAATTGCTTCTGTATTCTTGGATATCAAGGGGGCTTTTGATGCAGTATTTGTTGAAGTTCTTTCAGACAAACTCCACGCATGTGGCTTTTCACCATTAACGAATAATTTGTTGTATAATTTGCTGTCCGAAAAACATATAAGCTTTTCTCATGGAAACTCAGCACCTTCCCGATTTTGCCATATGAGTCTACCCCAGGTATCATGTTAAAGCCCCCTTTTGTATAATGTTTATGTCAAAAACATTCACGGTTGTCTAAGTGACAACTGTACGTTGAGACAACTTGCAGATGACGGCGTAGTGTCTGTCACGGGACCCAATGGGGTCGATCTGCAAGGACCCTTACAGGATATCTTAGCCAATTTGTCTACTTGGAATCTAGAGCTAGGTATCGAATTCTCTACGGAGAAAACTGAGTTGGTAGTTTTTTCTAGGAAGCATAACCCAGCACAACCGAAGCTTCAAATTTGGGGTAAACCGATAACTCATTCAATGTCATTTAATATATCTTGGGGTCTGGTTCGATTCAAAGTGCACCTGGAGATCCCACATAGCGTATCTGAAACGAAAATATCAGCAAAGGATCTACTTTCTCTGCACAATTACCGGGACTTGGGGAGCACATCCGTAAGATCTTCTAACGTTGTACCGGACAACGATTTTGTCGGTTATGGAACACGGTAGTTTTTTTTCAGTCAGCGGCTCGGTCGCACAGCATTATACTGGAACGCATTCAGTATCGGTGTCTTCGTATCGCGTTAGGTTGCATGCACTTGACTCACACCATGGGTATTGAACTGCTGGCTGGCATATTGCCACTGTCGGATCGGTTTTCAAAGTTATATCTCCGGCTCCTCACCAGGTGTGAAGTTATGAACCCCAGGTAATCGAAAATTTTGAGAAGCTTCTCGAGTTGAATCCTCAAACCCGCTTCATGACTTTGTACCATTTGTACATAACACAGGATGTCAGCCCTTCGCTGAATATTCCCAATCGTGTTTGCTTCTCCGACTTCGGAAATTCGGTTCATTTTGATTTATCCATGAAACAGGAGCTTCGTGGAATCCCAGAGCATCATCGTCCTATGATTGCTCCGGTGATATTTTGCGAGGTTTGGCTTAGTTGATTTCACTAAAACGTTTTTCACTGACGGGTCTTTGATAGAGGACTCCGCTGGCGTTGGTGTATACAAAGAAAATTATAGCGTCGCTCGCAAACTTCTTGTTTTGTTTTTGTCGCGAAATTTGCGGCAATTCATTTTTCCTTAGAAACTGTTGCCTTACTTACACCGGATCCATATTTCATTTTCACGGATAGTCTTAGTTCTATAGAGGCTATTCGGTCATCGAGGCCGGTAAGGCACACCTCTTATTTCTCATGAAAATACGAGTTCTTCTAAGTGCTATATCTTCACTTCTTATATAATCACTTTTGTCTGGGTCCCTTCTCCCTTGCGCTGAACTGGCCGGATTGACGTGCCGCAAGGGCTCAGTAGGGATCAAGACCCAAAGATAAGAGTCAGTTCCATTGTGGTTATATCACATTTATTAGCAGAGCAGCACATCGAAATTTTAAGTTCATTATTCTTCATATGCTATACAATTTCAGATCATCCATGGTTATCCCAAGTTTTGTAAAATAATTTAAAATCAATTTTGTTCTGGTGGCTATGATACATTATCTAAGCTTTTAGGTTCATGGTGGATGCGCGGGTCCTTATACAATTGCAGCAGGACCACAATCTGCAGACATGTAAATACAAATGAAATTATTATCATTTGATATTATAACATCCTTTCACTACGTTTTGTATGCTATTTTATAAGTCATTTTCAGCTTCGAGTTTATGCATCCTTGTCAGTAATAGCTCATCTAACCTACGTTATGCATTTGAAAAGATAGGAAGGTTTTTATTGTTTTTTTTTTTTAGAAAGGGCCATATTCGAAAATATCTACTTAAAAAAAGCTCTTTCCTTATTCATTACATTAATTCATAACCTAACAGTTTATAATCATTCATTTCCTATTTCACAGACATAAAGAATCATTTATGGGTCCAGATGAACAAGAGCTATCGAAAAATTCAATTTTGTAATTTTTTTATTTCAGTTTTTTTAAGATTCAGTTTTTGGATTCATACTCATATGAAATTTATTTCGCCTTATTATTAGCTGTTTTCAGTTTTTCAATATTATTCTGATATTAACACGTCTAATTTTTATTTTCAGTAACATACCAGTAGATGTCAGGTATATCTTGTACCTACGTTTTTTTATGTTCTCTGACTATTATTGTGAAAACAAATTCTAATCTAAGTTGAACTTAATCCAATTGAAACTGCAACAGTGGAAGTCTTTCGATGAGTGGATGGTCAGCTTAGTTACGGATATATGTAGGGAAGATGTACCTATATTAATCTCATCACTTTGCAATTCATCCTACTTGAAATAAAACGATATACACGTGACAGGATTAGTTAGTAATGTTTGTTGTAGTTATTAAACGTAAGCAAACATTAAAGCTTGCTTCAGATAGAATTGGAACAAAAACAATTGCCTGTATTTCAGTTATTTATTATTGAATTCAAGATCTTTTTTGATACAAATGTAGCGTTTTCTTCATACTTTCAAGAAAAAATACGGATAAAATTATTCGTCACGGTTTCGAAGGAATTCTCGAATTTTTCCTGTAACACGGCTCATTAGGCGGCACACACCTTCTCTTCGTCCATCGTTTTAGCTATCTTATTCCACCAGGTCTTCATCTGATTGATGTCTTTGACAACCTTCCCCTTCGCCTCGAGTCTCCTCTTCATGATTACCCAGTATTTCTCAATAGGGCGGAACTGGGGGCAGTTGGGTGGCTTAAGGTATTTCGGATCAACCTGGACCCCTTTCTCTGCATACCATTCTTGAACGACAGCAAAAATGACAGCTTGCCAAATCTGGCCAAAACATTACGGAATGGTCGTGGGATCGAATGAACGGCAAAATTCGTTTTTGGAGACACTCTTTTTGGTATAGTTCCGACGTCATTGTCTTATTTGTAACGAAAACTTTCGTTTTTTTGCCACAGCTGCAAAATGCCCTGCCAAATCATGAATTTTCGTGCAAATTTGTCGGCAAAAACAAATTTAAATTTGGCTGGAACATCCCCCCGAGCCGTTGCCAAGTAAAATTTTTTGACCCAAGGGATTTGCCCGAAGTCAGCCTTGACATAGGGGAAAAAAAAAAAAAAAAAAAAAAAAAAAAAAAAAAAAAAAAAAAAAAAAAAAAAAAAAAAAAAAAAAAAAAAAAAAAAAAAAAAAAAAAAAAAAAAAAAAAAAAAAAAAAAAAAAAAAAAAAAAAAAAAAAAACCTTAAAAGACGTGGAGTTCTCCCTCACGGTACTATGGGCAGCACCGAATTTTCTGGCCAAATCACGGTCCGACAGATTGGGATTCCTCTTAATCGTCCTCAAAATCTTACCACGCAGTTTCCGGTCGACAGTTCCACTCCGACGATTGGCTTGAGGCTTCCGAATCGTCGTCAATGCTTATTTTGTCGCGAGTGTATGAAATAAATTACGAATCAACGGCGAAAATTGTTATTTTTACGAATTAACAAGCTAGTGTCATTGAAGAGGTGGCCATGGGTGAGATCTATCTGATTATAACTATACAACTATAACCCTATTTTCAAATAATACTAAATACTTGCCTGGTTTGAAAATTGTAAATTTCCAAATCTGGAAGTGTGTTGCAGTGTCCTTATCCAAATGATATCGGTTATATTAACATGTGGGGCTTACTGAAAGTGAAATTAATCTCGGAATGGGCGTGACTCTCAAGACATTCTGAAATCGGTTTATAAGATCTGCAGTAGAGCTATCACTTTCTAGCTCCCGGATTAAAGCTGTTTCCAATGGTTACTTGTAGGATTGCTGTAAACAGATTTCTTCCATAATACAATTACCGGCCACAGTGCATCAATCTTTCCAGTTCCCCAGACCAGCAAGCCTGATGAGCTCCGCAAGACCATCTTTACCAGCTTCTTTGTTATTGTTTAGCTGTTTGATGACCTCCTTAACGTCACTCATAGTTGGAGCTGGTACTTCCTGCTTGCTGGCTGTAACTGAGATGTCCTCTGTTTCGGCTTCCTGTTTATGCGCCATTCTGAGTCGACGTTAGCGCCTCAATCAGTTTTTATATCAAGCATGTCCGAAAATGATGTGCTTTCCACCAATCAGAACGTGATTTGCGATTCAGATCGATTTAAAATTCTGTTTGTTGTAGTGACCTGCAGGTGTACCGAAGTCGCAGGCTGTGTTAGAATTGTGTGCTACGTATGGCCATGTTATTGGAACTGGTGAAATCTGTAACTCTAAGGCCATTCCTTTGTTTCGTTCGTTCATGGGCACCGAACTTACATGCGCTGAACACTGTTTTCCTCCTCATGGCCTACCTGTGCGTTTAAGTCCCCAACGACAGAAAAAAAAATCTGAATTTCCATTGTGATGTAAATATCAGAGCCTGTAAATTTGCATTTCATTCTACACGAAGGAGCCACTTGCATGACATAGTTCTATCAAAGATGAGCTTTTGCGTACAATATTATCGGCAATGTATGGAATATCCCAGAACATTACACGATGTATAACGCAAATTCTTATGTTTTGTGACGCTCCATAGAATTTCAAATCATAATTTACAAATTAACGTAAAAATTCAAATGCAATCTAACATACAGACAGAGAAAAAGCTAGCTTATGATATATAAATGATACTGATGGAAATTTGTTCGTTTTTCATTGAAATTTTCTCATTTTTAATATTTGCCTGTCAATGCTAGTATGATTGATTAAGCCGTTTTCAATATTAGCCCCACAAGTCCTGGGAAAAAATGTATCGCCCTATACTATTCACCTACTTTTGACATTTTCATAGATTTCGCTCTCCACTTTTCGCCGTTATTTTTGATTACTTTGTCAGTATCGTCTTTTACTTTACGCCACGTTTATGTTTCGATTTAAATTACACCTTTCACTTTGTCAACAACCAATATGGCGTAAAGTGTAAACACTTAGATTTTGCCTCTGCTTTACTTTTTGCACGTATGATTTTGCTTTTCCAACATTGCGAGCCACAGTTTGCACAGAAAGATTAGGATTTTTCTCAATAATGGCTACCACCTGCTTGTCCACTTGGCGGGAAAATACTTTCGGTTTGTTCCGCTTCCAACCTTCCAATCCACAGCCAAGCGCTAGTCAAACGAATTACGCAAGATCGCGTACCGACAACGTCGGATTTTGCTGCCGTTCGTACAAAATGCGATTCGACGCAGTTTTAACAAATGCAATCAGAATGTACCACGAAATAAAGTGGAGAGTTTCAGCTGTCACAATAGGTGTCACTGAAACAAAATATGATCACAGCAAACCAAATCAAACAAATCACATCATTTAAATTTCATTTGAAAGATACACGTATGTCCTTTCCCTTGATAACTTCGTGCAAACTCTTTGATAATCCTCGCAGCTGGCATGCATGACTTCCTGAGAAATTTGGTCATTAGTATGAACTGTCAATACCTCGATTGGAGCTTCAATCCACCGTCCCTGCAACGGGACTTTCACAGGCCATTATCTCTCGCTACCGCTCCGAATAACTCAACGAGACGTGCTCTTTAAGATCAACTCAGGTCATTGGCGTTTCTAGCAATTTGTATCTTTTCAAGTGAGCGAGATTCTTGAAACATTCGAACCCGAAAAGTGGCGATGGGTTCCTAGAAAGTTGAACGTATCCGACGATTGGACAAAGTTCGGATTTTTTATGGTGGACAGCGTTGGGATGGCCTGAAAATCCTTCCCTGTGCTCATCAATTTCCATCGAACTTCGTTCACGTTTGCTGGTTCATCGCCTGTTTCGTGCAGTTCACCTATACACATGAACACTTCCTAAAACTGGAAACGTCTACGGAACAGTGTGGCGTTCGTTTTTCGCTTTCTGTTCAACTTTTGACTCAAAGTAGAACGGAAGCAAACCTATCTAGGACCGCTGATGATGACGGATGCTGAAGCGTATCTATTTCGTGTGGCGCAACGAGTAGGTTGTCCGGACGAGGTAGCCACCGGTGTGCAAGCGTGCTCAAGTGATTCCATAAAACTTTTTCCAAAATCTAGTTCAATAGCCAAGCTCAACGCATGGATGGTGGACAAGGACTTCTGAGGATATAAGCCAAAATCGGCTCGTGTCAGTTTGTCAATGACGACACCAAATACCCAATAATTCTACTATACCCCGCGATCATCATATTATCGTACTAGTGATTACGGACTACCACCACAGATACCATCATTACAATCAGGGTCCTACATTGTCGACGCATTAAAAATGAAAATGAATCGCTTTTGTATTCATTTCACTTCACTTAAATTAGCTTTCGTGTAGTGAATGAATCTTACTTTCATCGATTCACTTCCAATTCACTTCCTGTCAAACGTGAGTATGCTTAAATTCATTTGCAATCTAGCCACCGTCAAAACCGTTTCAATTGAAAGTCAAGCTTGCTTCAAACGACGTGGTGAATGACCGTGAATCAACTTCGTTGAAATTGATTTGATTTCATCCCCCCCACCCGAGCAGTGGCTGGCGAACGAAACATGCGTGCCAGTGTTGCTAGAAGTATTGTCATTTGACGATGCATGCATTGCTGTAACTTTGCTCGACAAAAAGCTCCCCGAGCTGGCAAGCGCGTTTCTGTTTGATACTGCGGAGACATATTGAAATTACATTTGTTGCATTTGCGCAGGAGCTTTGAACACAACAGGGATCGCATAAAAGCCACATAAATATAAGCAATTTAATTTATCATTTCATAAAATGGTTGATTATTGTTTTCGACAATTAATTTAGCTGATGGCACTGATTCTAGTCTTATAAATAATGAATACCTCAGAAACGAAATTCATGCGCGTATTGCATGAATTTCAATTATCCTGCTTCACCGAAGTTTGACGCCGGAGGTTAAAACAAACTCCGATGAATGAAAATCATAGTCGAAAATGTTTGTTTGAAGATTGTTTTGCTGAAGCTGACTAAGAAGTGGCTGTCAAAAGAAGATAATGTGTTTCAATTGAAAGGGATGAATGTTAAGTTCATCGTCCTATGACGATTTTCATTTGAAAGTGAAATTGTATGACCCTGATTACAATTACGAAACCGTTGTCAATGAGTATGGCAAATACTTCATATTTCCCGGATTCGAGTCCCAATTACCAAGGTCCGCAAAAATTACCAGCGATGCAATAACAAGACTGCCCAGTTCCACGCCCAGTAAGGCTTGCCACGTTCACACACCCTTTTACAATTTGTCCGTGTTGTCTACTTTGGTCCCATGAAGTTAGTTCTCGGCAGACGGACGGAGAAGCGATGGGGAATGTTAATAACTTGCTTAACGGTCCGTGTTATTCACATTAAGCTGGTCTGTTCCCTCAGCAGTAACTCGTGCATAATGAGCCTTTGAATCTTCATCTCGCGTATGAGGCACTCCAAAAAGGATATATCGCGGGACTAATTTTATCGGTGCCAGTCGAGAATTCAGGGACACTGTGGTAGGGATGAACCAAACAGCGATGATGGGGGAGCTCGAAAGCCTTGACAAGGATTTGCAACCACCCCGCAGCGCCCAACATGGGCGGCTGCTGGGGAAGATTGATTCGAACGGTAAAGACTAATCTAATAGCGATTCGTCCAGTCTGCAAGCTCACGGACGAAGAATTAGGGAACACGCTCACGGCGATAGAGGACATCGTGAATGCACGGCCCCAATTAGACAATGATTCGCCACCAGCGATGACCCCTAACCATTTTCTTATCGAGACGACACATGGTTTAAATCCTCTCAAAACCTCCCCTCCCAGATTCTTGCCAACCAATTCTGGAAATGCTGGGTAAGCGAAGGCTTTCTGGAAATAGCTAGGCGAATGAAACGCTTCGCTCACACTAAACTGGTATCAATTGGGGATATAGTCGTCATCGTAGATCCTAGATTACCCAGAAACTATTGGACGAAAAGGAGAATCATCCACGTCAAAATGCATCCCGTCTGAAACAAAGCTCCGGTTACAAAGCTGGCCGTCCTGGATGTTAAACGCAATGCAGAGTAAGCCAATCGTAAATTGGTGTACCTCGGGGGTGTTGTCAAGTGGATTGCAGATGCAGGCCATTCTTCGCTTGTTATGAAGCCGGGAAAATTGGGTCTTCTTCGCCTTGTGAGCTGGAGCTGAGTCCTGTAGGAAAGAATATGGTGTCTTCCCAAACAGCTTTGAAGTATAAGGAAGCGGATGGTTCTTCAAAACCTGCTCCTTAGAATATCCAGTGTTGATTTTTACGTTAGGTTCTATGAAAAGAAGAGGAAATGTTCCTTTCCGTGAAAAGGTTCTCCCCCCCTAGTTTATCTCTTGGATGATCGGCAAGATTTTTGACATACACACGATAATTTTTTTTTTATTATGACTGCCCTGACGGAGAAAAGATTTTCATACGAAAATAACAGTCAACGTCCTGAACCAAAAGCCTTCTACTGCTTTTGACCCTGGCTTGCTTTGAACGCTCTAAAAATCCTTGCTGTCGCCGTTTCTTGTACGGTTTGCATTCCAAATCATGTCTGGCGGAGTTCCTGCCTGATGAGCCTGCTCATCGAAGCTCGAAATTCCGTCTAATTCGCTTCCTCACATATTTGATCATTTTCTTCGTTCTGGCAGTTTGTCTGGCACCTCCACCAGCGGCTGGATAGTCAAGAAAAACATGAATGTAGTTTTTGGCTCAGGAAGTACCAGCACATCGGTCCTAAGCTTAATGAATCGCCCCTAGAACATAACTCACATCGAAGAACCGGTCAAAATAACACAGCGAATCAAAACAAAAACAAAGATTCTAGTACCGAAAAACGCAAGAATGTATTGCAAGATGCACTTGGAACCAAGGGTTTCTGTGGGCCACAATTCCAACACGGTCTAAGCTTTTGCAAACGTAATTTTAAAACTTGCTCCCGCAGGGCTGGAAATGTTAGTAAACGGAATCGCTTATTTATCTTCAGCGATAAGTTGTACACTCAAAACGGGTATTATCAATTTCGCTTTAAAAATTACCCAGTTAAAATGAATTAAGAGTGAAACATTGTGACACGTATTGTGAGCCACCCTGTAGAATCGCCGTGAAACCGCGAAGACACTTATCGTTGTTTATCTATTTTCCGATCGAATAGACTGCCTTTCACTACATCAAGGCTCGCACTAATACTAATCCCTTTCACTATCCACTTCCCTTCTTAGAGTTCCACTCGGAAACATCGTCTACGGAATGAATTCAGAACTGATTGCTTCACAGCATGACTTCTGAGTGGGGTCGTCTGGTTTTGATTTAAACATTTCGCGGAACTGTACCAGAAGCCATTTTTTTGTTAGAGTTAATATATTTGATTAACTTCTCGTGGAATTTTCGTGCATCGTTGGCACGGTACAGATCCTCCTTCGCAATCTCGTTTTTCCACAGGATTTATTTTCCGCTTGTTTCCCTTCGTGGTATGAAAAATCCTATACCATAACAGCAAGAAAATGTATTATTGGTCGGGATATATACTGCCTTCTGTCAAAATGCCAACGCATACTGCATAGTGCGGTGTACACCAAAAAATGACCTGATTCATCTGATGCTCACCCCGTAAAATGTCTTTAACTTACTTAAGTCGCTAGAGGCCGTATGAAATTGTGACGTCTGATTCATCAATATACTCCATCATTCTGATAAGAGCCAACATCTCGCCAGCTTGCCACTCACACACACGCACCATCACACATTCCATCATCTCTGGCTAGCCCTAGCTGGTCTGATAATCTTTCCCATTCAAAGGCGAAACGCATTGATCCATACCGACCGCATTCACGGACCGAGAAAACTGCTTCTCACAATTAAGTTTTTTCCCCTCTGTTTCCTTATAGAATAACAGCGCATCGCATCTAAACAATGCCGGCAGCGATAAGCATTCAATTAACTCGCATACCACTAACAGCTCCATCGGATCTAACGTCACTAATATGAACAACAACAACAACAACAATAACAACAACAATCACAACAGCATAACAAGCAACGGCACCAGCGTCAATGGGCTAGCCAACAGTTTAACCAATATTTCGTTAAAAGAGAAACGTGACGCGATCCTGAATGCCAACAATCACCATGACGTGCTGCTGCAGAACAATGGACATCACGATTCGAACAAAATCCTCAACGAACGGCACGAAAAGGAGAAGCCCATCGTCAAATCGAAACCCAAAGAGCTGGACGGATACGTCGGGTTCGCCAATCTACCGAATCAGGTGTACCGGAAGGCAGTGAAGAAGGGCTTCGAGTTCACGCTGATGGTTGTCGGTAGGTTTTAAAAAAAAAGCTAACTATTCATCAATTTATCAACTGTAACTGACTCGAATGAACATCTTTTCACAGGTGAAGCTGGTCTCGGCAAGTCCACGCTTATCAACTCGATGTTCCTTTCGGATGTGTACCATCCGGAGCAGCATCCGGGTCCGTCGAAGCGAATCAAGAAAACGGTTACAGTGGAAGGCACGAAAGTATTACTCAAAGAGAACGGCGTCAACCTGATGCTGACGGTCGTGGATACCCCCGGTTTCGGTACCGCCGTCGATAACAGTAACTGGTGGGTTTTGAACTATGTCAAAGCTTGTAACGTGCTCTAATTATTTATCCGTGTCTTTGAAACAGCTGGGTCCCGATCGTGGAGTTTGTTGAGAACAAGTACGAAGAGTATCTGACGGCGGAATCGCGCGTCCACCGGACAGCGATTCCGGACTCACGAGTGCACGTGTGTTTGTACTTTATCGCCCCGTCAGGGCACGGTCTGAAGCCGTTGGATATCGAGTTCATGCAGCGGCTGTGTGACAAGGTCAATATCATTCCGATCATTGCCAAAGCTGACACGCTGACGCCCGAGGAGATTACCCACTTCAAGAAACAGGTGAGTTGGGGTTTAATATGGGTAGTTGGGGATTGATACTTTGAATGTTTGTCCAATATTTTCAAATCTTCAGAAATGTTCACTGCCGTTATAAGCGCATAACTGTCCCATTTTTTTTTTAACTTACTTGTTTATTTATGATGCTCAAGTGCCATAGGCATAACGGAGCTGAGTTCTTTTTCATTAACTGTCCCATGTATATAGGGAGCCTCATAGAACATGGGAAAATGAATGATAATTTTAAAGATGTCTAGCCAGAAGTAGTAGCCCAATTTTTGGATCCATCTTCCACCTGCCATCCATAGTAAATGGTACGCTACACTTTGTAATCTAATCTAAGCTAATCAAATCTAATATCTACGCGACCCGTTCGAGAAAGCTCCCTGAGAAATGATAGAGTTAGATGACGCCTAATCATTTTTCTTGTCTATATTCATGTTTGCAGCATATTTGGGATATGACTCAAACATCAAAACGGCCAGGCCCCGCAAACACGATTCTGTGAAATGATTTGAGTTTGAAAAAAGATTTATTTTTGAATCTACATGGCACAAGATGCGTGGCCATTAGGGTGGTTCAAATGATCGTTTCAACTTCATCCCACTTAATTGATTCCAAGTCAGGTTTGTTAGGATTCGCCAATTTCAAACAATTCTTCGAAAGTCGTAAACGCTCGCATCATTGCTGTTAGTGGTTGGTACCGGATGCCGTTCTATGAAATCGTGGTTGGAGAAAAGTACAACTCCATAATGCTGTCGCTAGCACTTGGATGTTCAGTTGAGAGAGAAGCCCCGAGTAGTCGACCTCTCCTTTCTAAAGCTTGGCAACAAAAACCGCTTGTTGATTTTTCCGTACTCCGGTATTCCAAAGTATACGAGCTCAGCAGATTGCAGCGAACTGAATACGGCGGGAGATTTGGTGGATCACGACATGGTAGATTACGCAATGCCTTCCGAATAAACGGGCCCTGTATACTTTCGATCCTCAAGCTCCAAGTCAATTGATTGACCAAGAAGGCATTTTTAAGGATCGGTCGTACCAGTGAGATATATAGAGCTTTCAGGCAGTACGAATCAGTGAAGTCTCTTGAGATTTTCGAAACAAACCCTAGCTGGCGATTAGCCTTAGAGATCACAGCAGAGCTGTGGAGGTTAAACGTTAATTTATTATCCAATAGAACACCTAAATCGCTGAACTGGTCGGTACTAAGAAGAACGATGCCATTGATGGTTTTGTCGAAAACAATTGGCTGATAGATGCGGATACGACATAACCATCTACTTTGGAATGCTGATCATATGTTTATTCCGACGCCATCAATCAGTGAGTAGATCTAATAATGACTGAAGGCGAATACAATCCTCGGCTGTCCGCACCACAAAAAACAGCTTTAGGTCATCAGTATAGCATACGCAAGCCTCCAGCCACCTCCAAGTAGTAGCAATTCGTCGTTGAAGTATAAAACAAACACCAGTGGGGCAAGGTTGCTAGCCTGTGGAACACCTGGTAAACCAATTTTTCATGGGTTTACCTTCACCCGCACTGACGAAACTACCCATGCAGCATCAATCATAGTAACCCATGAGTCAGCAGACAAAATTTGACAGCTCTATCAGTCGAACTCGAACCGTGATGGCAAAAACAGTGAAATGTGCGCGTTCAAAGAACGGCACCCCACCGCGTCGAAAACGGACATCTTGCGGCACTTTGTGAACGGCCGGATACGCCTGTTCCGGCATCTACCACCTCTTGGCACTATTAGACAACAATCAGAGCATCGTAATCGTATTCTGCTGTAAATGTTCCTGCGCTTTCATTTTTTTACGCCATTTTTTTTAGAACCCTAACCTGGAGAATCGATGCTCTGGTGCTGCATTGGCTTTTCCTCCGAATGCAGGTGCTAAATAGTTTCCTTTCAGCGGTAGCTGCTCGAATGTGTCGAAAACAAAGCACATGCTAGCAGGAGGTACCGAGCGCGACAGAGACCGCCTAGGCAGCAGTGTTACGATAGACGGGGATACATTCGAGGTGGTGGAAGCAAATTCATCTACCTTCTAAAAAAAAAAAAAAAACCGCGGAAACATCATCAGTGGAAGTCGTGCCTACTACGGGGTCTAGAAGAACTTGGTGGTCAAGAAAGATTCACCCCCGCACTAAATGTACCATGTACAAAACGCTGATAAGACCGGTTGTTCTCTACGGACACGAGACGTGGACGATGCTCGAGGAGGACCTGCAAGTACCCGGTGTTTTCGAACGCTGGGTGCTTAGGACCATCTTCGGCAGCGTACAGGAGGATGGAGGTGTGGCGACGAAGATGGAACCACGAGCTCGCTGAACTCTACGGCGAACCCAGCATTCAGAAGGTCGCGAAGGCTGGAAGGATACGGTGGGCAGGGCATGTTGCGAGAATGCCGGACAACAACCCTGCAAAAATGGTGTTCGCCTCGAATCCGGCCGGTACAAGAAGACGTGGGGCACAGCGAGCACGATGGGCGGACCAGGTGCAACAGGATCTGGCGAGTGTGGGTCGTCAACGAGGTTGGAGAGAGGCAGCCATAGACCGAGTATATTGGCGAAATGTTGAAGATGAAGTCATATCGTAAATACGATGTATGGCTATTTAAATAAATAAAATAAGCGGTGTTCTGGTAGGATCTGCCGTCGGCCAGAAGCGATGAAGCGGCTGAAAATCGATGTGGTACCCAAGTCGGCGAACCCGCCCAACGTCCCCCAGCTGTGTCCCATCGAGAGTTTCTGGGCAAACCTGAAGCGTAAGATCTACTCCAACAATTTTGTACACGCATGTTTTCGTCCGCCATGGTGAATGTTCCTGTTAACTGCCGGAAGGCCGCTCGCAAGGGCGTAGATTTTTTTGCAAGTATGCTTAAATAATTACCTTCCATGGGAAATGTATCAGAAGCAATAATCTATCTTAGCTTTTTTTTATCACCATCCGAAAAAAATCATTTTTTTTTAATGCAAACGTTAGAATTAAGTTTCACTCGGGTCGTCTGTCAAATGCGAGCACAGCCACGATGTCAATCGTTCCGACGTACCTTCGCCAACAGAATTTCATGGTTGATTTAGATCAGTATAGTCTACGGCTATTTGTGCTGCTTTCTCCAACTGCTCAAAACAGGTCGTGGTAAAATCAAGAATGAAACCATGTTGGTTCCCAGAGATGTAGCATTTGGTGCGCTCAAGAATGAAACCACTCATCACTATCTCAAACAGTTAAGAGCCAGCTGAGCGATTAGCGATTACCCGGTAGTTTTTAACGTAATGTTTGTCTCCTTTCTTATGTACCGGAACCATTAATGACTCCTTCCAGACTGCGGAGAATGTAGATTCGAAAAAAGATTTCTTGAAAATCCTCCAAAGCGGCTCGACAAGAGCTCCATTGGTGCGACAATACACTGAAGGTCAAGCTAATACCATCTGGTCCAAGCGAGAATGCACATTTTATTTTCTTGTTGGCATTAAAGGGTGTCCACATTGAAATTGCCACACAAAAAATTGATTCGCAAAATTCGAGTTTTCAGCCGATTGCCATCAAATTTTCAGGGATTGAGAAATAACTATTAAACTTCATTTGTCCATTTTACTCGTATTTTATTTACAGTCCATACGCAAATGCCCGCACCTTATGTTTAACCCCGTTTATGAGATTCAGCACAACCTGTGAATCAACCGTTTTTTGCATGTGAAAACATACTTTCTTCAGTTCATCGACTGTCTTCACTACCTTAGGTCGTTTTTGAAGGTGTAACTACACCGCAAATTGCCCAGTACTTCTCGATGGGGCGGAGCTCCGGGGTGTTGGGAGGGTTGAACATTTTCGGCACGAAATTGACCTTATTGTCCGCATACCACTTCTTCTAGTCCTTGCGGGTAGTGGCATGAGGTGAAATCCACGGCCAGAAAAAGTTGGGTTTTGTGGTGCTGTTGGGAGAGCAGCCAGTGGAGCTCTCTTTTATGTACACCTGTCGATTCAGTCGTGTGCAGGGTCACGAAAGGTGCACTCCGCTTCCCGCACGTGCAGATGGCTTGCCAAACCAGGAATTTCTTCGCAGATTTGGACATCTTCTGAGTGCGGACATGCTCCGGAACGCTGAACTTATCCTTGGCCGTAAAAAACAGGTTGCCGGGGATCTGTTTGAAGTCGGCCTTCACATATGTTTCGTCGTCCATGATGCAGCATTCAACTTTCGTCAGCATGTTGAGGTACAGCTTCCTGGCACGGGTTTTGGCGGACTTGTTCTGCTTCTCGTCGCGATTAGGGGCCTTTTGTTCCTTGAACGTTCGAAGCCCAGCCTTAGTTTCGGCCTTCTGGACAAAACTTCGGCTTAGGTGCAGCTTCTTAGCCACATCCCGAACGGAGGCGTTCGGATTTCGGTTGAAGGCCCCAAATACGCGGTTGTGATTTTTGGTGTTGTACGGAATACTTTTTCCTTCACTTCTGGGCTTCCGATTGGTGGTCAACCGTTCCTCGAACCGCTTAATCACTCGCGACACCGTGGAATTCGCGATTCCCAACGTTTTAGCGATGGAACGATGCGAGAGATCCTTGTTCTCGTGATGAATGCGCAAGATTTTATCACGCACGAGCTGTTCTTTCGACTCCATTTCCGCGAGTTTTGATCACAGGACTTTAAAACTTGCAGGATGTAAATATGAACTATGCACTATGAACTAAATCCACCCAAATTTTCATTAAATTCTACCCAACGGTTAAAAAGTTAGAGCAATTTCATAGTGTGGCAATTTCATCGTGGACACCCTTTATTTACCATCACGGGCGTTTTTTTTTTTAAAAAATATCCATGCCTACAAGGTTCGTAGGAACGTCCAAAACAGCGGAATCAAGGTTGATTAGAGATGATAGTTTCGGCGGCAAATACTGACAAAAAAAAAATGAGTAGCAAAAAAGCTCACATTTTCCCCACTTAAAAACAATTCAACATCGTTGAAAGACACGCTAGCTGGTGTAGTAGTATTTTTCCTCTTAGAATTTACAAAGCTTCAAAAACTCTTAGAGTTTCGCCTTAAATAAGTTTATGACCGTAAAACGTACGATTTGTAGATTGTTTTATTTTGCCTTAGGCATAACAAAATTAAATGTCGTGTTCAATTTTGATGATTGCTGGCTGATTCCTGCATGGATGTGACGTGTATCTAATGAAATCTGATTACAAAATGATACTGTACTGATAACTCGTAAGCATAAATGGCTAAATAAGTGGAATTTTGACAACGCCATCAAATGCAGTCAAACGCAATCTTCGAACTGTTCAAAGCTGCCGACAATAAGAAGGGAACATTTTTCCTCTCCGTTTTTTATCATTCGCGTTCCCCTGAACTGTACCAGTCCAGTACGATCTAGGAACTGGTACCTAGTGTGCGATATTCAACATTTCGCAGCAGGCGATGGCTTTACGAAAAAATTACCACCACTGATCTTCAGAAATTCAATCGAGTGGAAGCAAAACAAGAATTCATGAACAGATTCAAAACAAATATCAAGAGATTTATCACACGGTAGTTACATAATAAAGTCAGTTAACAGTTTAGGAAAAAAAAAAAAAAAAAACACTGGAAAATATGTAAGTAGTTTACACTAAAGGCGAATAAGATGTAGACAAATTCCATAAGAACTCTTTGTACTCCTACGCAAACAAGCTATAACATCGAAAGACCTTACCGTGCAGCATCGATATCCGGACACGTTGTCCATTATTCCGGACAGTTTTCAAAGTTGATTAGCATAGCCTACCATACAGTCATCAACACATAAATTTTAACATAATTTTATGTCATCGTTAACAACCGTCACACATGTTTTAAATGTTTAAAAAATCACCTACTAAATAATTATACAGTAACTGTTCACTAACTGGGTGCTTTTTAACTGGGCTATAGCCCAGATCGCCTGCAATGAGAGAGATTGGGACCTCTTTCGGGTATATGGAAAGTGTGTGAAGAGCAGATTCGTTGGATATTAGTAGGTTCAAGCTGGCAAAAATAGCGGGTCACAGCAACACCACTTTCGAAACGATTGCTATTTTGTAAAGTTGGTTACTACGATAAAGATAACTTAAAATAAACGGTACCGTTTACTGACCGTTGTACATCTTATTTTTTTCATATTGGTAGTAATTATCATTCAAGCGGCAAGCGAGAATAGTTTTAGCATGTCCTTACTTTGAAATCATCCTAACATTTGCATCATTCCTTCTCCTTTCCAGATTCTCAACGAAATCGCGCAGCACAAAATCAAGATATACGACTTCCCAGACCCATCGGACGAGGAGGAGGACGCCAAAACCCTGCGGCAGCTGAGAAGCCGCGTTCCATTTGCCGTCGTCGGTGCAAATGCCATAATCGAAATCGATGGCCGTAAAATTCGTGGTCGCCGGTATCCTTGGGGCGTCGTTGAAGGTTTGTCCCTCGCACTAATATTCTCCAGAACGGTAATAACAACCCAAAACACTTTCCAATTGCAGTCGAAAGCCTAGACCACTGTGATTTCATCGCACTGCGAAATATGGTCATCCGGACGCACCTGCAGGACCTCAAGGACGTCACCAA
Organism: Aedes koreicus; assembly: GCA_024533555.2. NCBI lineage: Eukaryota > Metazoa > Arthropoda > Insecta > Diptera > Culicidae > Aedes > Aedes koreicus. Next base: position 1,214,853 of record JAHHFK020003891.1, on the reverse strand, counting down.
CAATGTGCACTACGAAAACTACCGCTGTCGAAAGCTGGCCGGTTTGGGCAATGATGGAAAAACCAAACTGAGCAATAAGTAAGTTTCGGAAATTCGTTCGCATTATCACAAACGCGAAACGAAAGCGAAAACGCCACTAATCGTTTTGTAAATAGGCGCCGCTTGTCTGCTTGTGTGCACTCTCACATACTGAAACGCACATGTTCTGCATTGGGCGGCGGTGGGTAGCTAGTGCCAATCAACTGGCTACCGACCGCCGAAAGCACGCTCCACTAAATCCTAATTCATTCGATTAATGATGCATCATTTTGCCACTACCATTCACTAAAACGAAACCTCATTTCTCATTTAACGTATATTACCACCTCTCACCCATTCAGCTTATGCAATATTGGAACGATTAATGCAAACTCATTTGGTACTGGTACTGGATGGTAAGTTTTGATTTTTTGAGTTTGGCTTTTGCAAAACGAATCTCTGCGTTTACTGTTCCAGTGAACATTACCTCCTAGTTAGCCAAATTTGCATGCCGCTTTGTACATTCTATCATCCATTCATGCCGTAATTGTAGCACCTAGTTTATTTGGGAAGGAAATTTTTCGAATCGTGTGTGACTGAGGTGTTTTGTTTTTCTCTCACCGCGCGCTCAGGAACCCACTGGCCCAGATGGAGGAAGAGAAACGTGAGCACGAATCCAAGATGAAGAAGATGGAAGCCGAGATGGAGCAGGTGTTCGAAATGAAGGTCAAGGAGAAGAAGCAGAAGCTGAAGGATTCCGAAGCTGAACTAACCAGAAGGCACGAGGAAAGGAAAAAGGTATGTGTTGATGGTGGAGCTTCAAAATTGTCCACTTGCTGATAATTGAATCCTTGTAGGCTCTGGAACTTCAGATCCGCGAGCTGGATGACCGCCGGAAAGCGTTCGAAATCGAAAAAGCCGAGTGGGAACAGCAGAACGGAGTCACGCTGGAAGAGCTCCGACGTAAGAGTCTGGAAGCGAACAGCAAAGAGTAAGTCGATTTTCCCCGCACTCGTTTTTTTCCGATCAGCAATCTGTTTCAGTTCCGAAACTTTTTGTTCCATTCGATATCGAGAAACGCTTTTTCCTATCTTTACTTGAAGACTTTCGGTTTTACTTTCGACGGGCTTTGGTCTGAATGGGCGCAGATTCGACGGTTTCCAACGGTGTATTCGGGAGTTGTAACTTATCGTAGGTGTGGGTTCGATTAGGGAGGTAGGTGCGGCGAAGTGGTTAATAGATGCCCTGTCTGCCTGATAGATTCAGAATGCCTACACCAGGTGGCGTTAGGGAACAAGCGAATATTAAGAACATCTGTATCTAAAAGAAAAGATGAGGTGGAAGGATGGTATCTTCGTGAAAGTTCTTTTGATAACCAATGGCTACTTGATAGTGGCCGTATTGATTCGCGATTCGTTTACCAGGTGGTGCTAATGAGCAAGCAATTTTCACTACTGCATCTCAAGAACCAGATGAGTTAAAATAATGGAGTCTTCGACCTATTATTTGCAAGTATTTTTTTAACCTTTGTATCTTACGAAAAATATGAGCTAGTGGGAAGCTTCTTGATTTATCCACCTGGTGGTGCTAGCTAACATCTTTTGAACTTAATCTCAAGAATCATATGAACACCTGGGTGTGCAACATATCTACATCTAAATCCTCAATGGGTTAAAAGTGTATGCCTGCGAATCAATCTTTGAAAAAAAAAGTGATCCATCTCTTGCATCTAATTACATCTTCTTGCATCGACTTCCATCGTTTTGCAATAAATCCTGAAAATCATCATCAATCTTCTTTCTATCTACTAAGCGTTCGCGCAACAGCTAGAGTCGCACCCCTCGACGTAGGATGGTGCTCCGGAAAACATGTTCAGAATATTAAGGACTACTTGACTAAATCCAAATTCTCCCATTAGATAGTACCAGGGAGCAAGCAACTCCAAGAACTTCTGTGTCTCTAAAACATAATGAGCAAGAAGTGTGGAATCTACAGGAAAGATCTTTTGATGCAAGTATTTTTGAACTCCTGAGCTAAACTTGAAATGCTAGAAGGATGGCCATACTGATTCGGGATTCATCCACCAGGTAATGCTAGTGAACAAGCAATTTTGAGAACTTCGGTATCTAAAGAATTTGATGAGCAAGAAGCGTGAAATTTTCGGGAATATTCTGCTGAACCCATGGGTCTTCATGGAATCTTTGGAAAGGTTTCGTAAAGATACAAAATGATCTGCTATTCGCCAGATTAATTCAAATTTCATCTACCAGATGGTGCTAGTGAGCAACCAATACTTCGAACCCCTGTTCCTCAAGAACCAACAAACTTAAAGGATGGGGTCTTTTGAAGTTTTTTTTGAAGATCTGCTGAGTTTTTTTTTGGCAATCTGATAAGTTAACTAGATTTATTCCGAACTTACCCATTAGATGGTGTTAATAAGCAAGTATTTTTTTAAACTTTTGTATCTCAAGAAACAGATGAGCTAAAAGGAAGGACTTTTCGCGAAACTGTTTTGATGAATAAAAGCTACCTGTTAGCTTGGTTCTTGATTCATACAACAGGTGGTGCTAGTGAGAAAACATTTTTTTAAACTGAATCTCATGATGATTCTTGATTCATCCACCAGGTGGTGCTAGTGAAAAAAAAAACATTTTTTTAAACTGAATCTCAAAAACCAAACGAACAAGAATCATGGATGTTTCGAAAAACATGTTCAGAAGATCAAGGGCTACTTGGTAGTGGCAAGATTGAATCGAAATTCCTTCATCAGATAGTGCCATCGAGCAAGCAATTCCACGAACTTCTGTATCTTTAAAACCTGATGAGCTAGAAGTGTGAAATCTTCAGGAAAGTTCTTTTTAAGCAAGCAATTTTTGAACCCCTAAACTTGCTTGAAGGATGGCTATACTGATTGGGGATTCATCCACCAGATGATGCTTGTGAACAAGCAATTTTGAGCACTTCAGTATCTAAAGAACCCGATGTTCTAAAAGCACGGAATTTTCGGAAATATTCTTCTGAACCTGAAGTATTAGAAGTATGGAATGTTCGGGAAGGTTTTGTAAAGAACAAAAATTAACAGATATTTTACAGGTTAATTCGAAATTCTTCTACCAGATGGTGCTAGTGAGCAATCAATTCTTCGAATCACTGTTTCTCAAAAACCAGATGGCTTCGAAGGATCTTGTGGAGATCTGATGAGTTCTTTTGGCTATCTGGTAAGTTAATCAGATGGTGCTAGTAAGCAAATATCTTTTTAAACCGTTGTATCTCAAGAAACAGATGAGCAAGAAGGATGAATGCTTTGAGAAACATGGTCAGAAGATCAAGGCCTTCTTAATAGTGGCTAAACTGACTCGAAGTTCTTTCGTCAAATAGTACCATGAAACAATCAATTCCACGAACTTCTGTATGTCTTAAAACTGATGAGCTAGAAGTGTGGAATCTCCAGGAAATTTATTTTGAAGCAAGCAACTTTGAACCCCTGAGCTAAACTTGATAAGCTAGAAGGATGTCCATACTGATTCGGGATTCATCCACAATGTGATGTTAATGAGAAAGCAACCAAAAGAACTCCTGTATCTTAAGAATCCGATGAGCGGGAAGCATGGAATTTTAATAGAATATTCTTCTGAACCTGATGTGTCAGAAGTATGGAAACTTCGGGAAGGTTTTCTGAAGACAAAAGGCTACCTGTTACTTGTCAGATTAATTCTTATTTTATCTAACAGGTAGTGCTAGTGAGCAAGCAATTCTTCGCATGTCTATGTCTCAAGGACATGATGAGTTAGAAGGTTGGAATCTTCTGAAATATTTGACCACATTGATTCCGAATTCATCCACCAGCAGGTGCTTGTGCTAAAGTTTTTTTTTTTGAACGTCCGTATCGCAAGAACTAGATTGACTAGAAGGATGGAATCTTCTAGAAAGTTGTTCAGAAGACCAAGAGCTAACGAACAGTGAGCTTCGAAATTAGTTCATCAGATGTTACCAGTGAGCAAGCAATCTCGCGATATTTTGTATCTTAAGAATACGACAAGCTTAGAGGATGAGATGTCCAGGAATGTGATTTGAAGTAATCATTTTTTTGAACTCCTGTATTTTTAGAATCTAAAGTACCTAAAGAAAGCTAGAAGTCAGGATTCGTCCACCAGGTAATGCTCGTGATCAAAAAACTTTCAGAAGGATGTAATTTTTGTGAATATTCTTCTGAACCAGACCAAAAGAGTGCCTTCTTCGGAACAGTTTTCTGAAGGTCATGGGTTACCGAATTTTGGTCACATTGATTCGCATTTCATCCTCCAGGTGCTGCCAATGAGCTAGAAATTTTTTAACATCTGCATTTCGAGAACCATATGAGCAAGATGAGTTAGAAGGATGGAATCCTCTGAAATGTTCTTCTGAAGATAATGGGCTAGCTGATAGCGAACAGATTGATTCGGAGTTCATCCACTAGCTGGTGATAGTGAGCAAGTTACTGCCATATCCCAAGAACTAGATCATCTAGAAGGATGGAATCCTCTAGAACCTTTTTCAGAACACCTAGAGCTACCGAACAGTGAACAGATGGCTTCGAAAGCAAATCCTCAGGGTCCAGACGGTGCCGTTGGGATTTTCTGAGATCACGTCTTCCTTCGGAGGGGAAGTAAAGCCGTTGGGCCCGGCCCAGTTGTTGATGGGTTCGATATGTAGTTTCCAGATCGTCTCCCTGGCGTGACTAACCAGCCTCAGGCTGAAGATCACGTCAATACGAAACAACAACAACAATCATCCATCAAGTGTTGCCAGTGAGCGAGCAATTTTACGCATTTTTGTGTCTTCCGAATCTGACAAGCTGAGAGGATGGGATCTTCGGGAAAGTGATTTGAAGTATACAATTTTCTGAAATCCTGTATCTAAAGAACCTGCTAGAAATTAGGATTTGTCCACCAGGCGATGCTAGTGATCAAGAAATTCTTAGAACTTCTGTTTTTTATAACCTTATGAGCTAATAGGATGGAATCTTTGATAATATTCTTCTGAACCAGACGAGCTAGAAAAATGCCTTCTTGCGAAAAGTGGTTTTAAAGGTCATGGGCTAGAAGGATGGAATTTTCTAGAAAGTTGTTCAGAAGACCAAGAGCTACCTAAAAGTGACCAGACGGGTTCGAAAGCCTGACGAGCTGAGAGGAAGAGATCGTCAGGAAAGGATTTGGAGTAAACAATTGTCTGAACTCTGTATCTAAAGAATCTGAAAACCTATTGAGTCAGAATTCGTTCATCAGATGACGCTGATGGTCAAGAAATTGTTAGAATTTCTGTATCCCAATAACCTGATGAGCTTGTAGGAATGAATCTTCGGAAATATTCTTCTGAGCCAGATGAGAAGAATGCCTTCTTTGGAAATGTTTTTCTAAAGGTCATGGGCTACCTTATAGTGGTCAAATTGATTTCCATTTCATCCACCTGGTGGTATTAATGAGTAGGCCCTTCGTTAGCACTAAATCATAGGTCATCTGAAAAAACAGATGAGGTAGAAACTGGGAATACTCGAGAAACTTCTTCTAAAGAAGGGTTATCTGACAGTTCCAAATTCATCCGGGTCAGTTTGGAATTCATTCACCAGGTGGTGCTAGTGAGCAAGCATTTCTTTAAATTTCTGAATCTTAGGAATGTGATGAGCTACAAGAACGAAATCGTCTGAAAACTTTTTTCAAAGATCGAGGGTTTGATTAGAAACTCATCGTTCAGGTATAGTAGTTAACAAGCAATTTTTGAAACGTCTCTTTTTCAAGAAACTGATGAGCGAGAAGGATGGTACTTTCGGGAAAATTCTTTTTTTGTTTGTTTCTTGATTATCGAGATTTTCAGCCTCGGGCTGGTTCATCTCCCGTCGTAGTCACTTAAACACCGCTTTTGAACGTGACTTTGGCGTGAGATGTATGGATGCTAACCACTACGTGGGGGTCGCCCCACTTTTTTGTTTGTTTCTTGATTATCGAGATGTTCAGCCTCGGGCTGGTTCATCTCCCGTCGTAGTCACTTAAACACCGCTTTTGAACGTGACTTTGGCGTGAGATGTATGGATGCTAACCACTACGTGGGGGTCGCCCCCCCCCCCCCCCCCGGGAAAACTCTTCTGTATACTAAGAGCTACCCAACAGTGATCAGATAGATTTAAAAGTCAGTGCCAGTAAGCAACTAGTTTTTAGAACTTTTGTATTTCAATAACCTGATGAGCAAGAAGAATGCCTGCTTCGGAAAAGTAAGTTTTTCTGGAGGTCATCCTAAAAAGCGGGCATTTTTTTAACTTCTGCATTTCAAATTAGCAAGAAAAATGAAATCTTCGAGAAGAATTTTCTGGATATCCTGGGCTTCCTGATTGTACCCAGATTTATTCAGATTTCATTCAATAGGAGTTAGAAAGAAGGAATCTTTGAGAAAGTTCTTCTTCTAAAGAAGAGTTATCTGACAATATCCAGATTACTTCGGAATTCATCCACCGAAGGTGGTGCTTGTTAGTAAGCATTTTTTTTAAATTGCTGTATCTCAAGCATCTGATAAGCTCGAAAAATTGAATCACCTGAAAACAAGATTGAGGTCTTCCTGATAGTGGCCAGTTTGATTCTAAATTCTTCGACCAGGTGGTAGTCACCAATCAATTTCTTAAACGTCTCATTCACAAGAACTTGATGAACGAGAAGTATGGTATTTTCGGGAATAAAATTTTGACGATCGAAGACGCCTAGTGGTGGCTAGATTGATTCGCAATTCATCCACCAGGTGCTGCAAATGAGCAGGATATTTTTCAATTCCTGCATCAAGAACTGGATGGGCCAGAAGGATAGAATCTTCTTCTGAACATCACGGGCTAGTTGATAGCGAGCATGCAATTTGTTATGCTGAATCTTCAAGAAAGTTCGTCTTCTGAAAAAGAACTATCTGACAGTTCCAGATTTATCCGGATTAGTTCGGAATTCATTCACCAGGTGGTGCTAGTAAGGAAGCATTTTTTGAATTACTGTATCACAAGCATCTGATGAGCTACAAGCTACATTTTCCGAAGATCGAGGGCTAGTGGCCAGTTTGATTCGAAATTCATCAACCAGGTGGCGGTAGTCAACAAGCATTTTTTAAACATCTCTTTCTCAAGAACCTGATGAGCGAGAAGGATGGTATTTTCGGGAAAAGTCTTCTGAAGATCGAGGGCACCTAATAATGATGGGATTGATTTGGAATTCATCTACCTTGTGGTGCAAGTAAGCAGGACGATTCTCCAAGAAAGCTCATCTTCTAAAGACAGTCTATCTGACAGTTCCAGATTTATCTAGGTTGATTCATCCACCAGGTGGTGCTAGAGAGCAAGCATTTTTTTTAACTGCTGCATCTCAAGCATCTGAGGGACAAGAAAATATGGAATCTTTTGAAACCTTTTTTCCGAATGTTGAGATCTTCCTGATGAGCGAGAAGGATGGTATTTTCGGGGAAATCCTTCTGAAGATCGAGGGCTCCTAATGGTGACTAGATTAATTTGAAACAAGTTTTTTTTTCAATTTCTGTATCGAGAACCGGATAAGCGAAAAGGATTGAATCTTAAGAACATGGAGTGCAAGTGAGCTAGCAAATGGCTGTCCTGAATCTTCCAAAAAGTTCTTCTGAAGAAGGACTATCTGACAGTTCCAGATGTATTCGAGTTAATTCAGAATTCATCCACCAGGGTGGTGTTAGTGAACAAGCATTTTGTTTTAATTTTTAAATAGTGATAGTGACTAGTTTGATTCGAAATTCATCGACCAGGTAGTGTTACTCAGCAAACAATTTTTTTAAACGTCACTTTGTCAAGAACCTGATGAGCGAAAAGGATGGTGTTTTCGGGAAAATTCTTCTGAAGATCGAGAGCATCTAATAATAACGAGATTCATTCGGTGCAAGTAAGCAGGAATATTCTTCAAGAAAGCTCATCTTCTGAAGAAAAGTCTATCTGACAGTTTCAAATTTATCCAGGTTGATTCGGAATTCATCCACCATGTGATGGTAAACAAATGGAATCTTTTGAAAACCTTTTTCCGAAGATTGAGGTCTTCCTGCTAGTGGGCAGTAAGATTCAAAATGCATCGACCAGGTGCTGATAGCTACCAAGCAATTTTTTGAACGTCGGATTTTCATGAACCTGATGAGCGGAAAAGGATGGTATTTTTTCGAAAATTCTTCTGAAGGACGAGGGCTCCTTATGGTTACTAGGTTCAGAATTAATCTACCAGATGTTACAAGTAAGCGGGATCTTTTCAATTCATGAATCAAGAACCGGATACGCTAAAAAAATATGATCTTCTTCTGGACATCATGGTCTAGATGATAGTGAGCAAGCAATTTGTTGTCCTGAATCTTCAAGAAAATTCATCTTCAGTAGAAGGGCTATCTGACAGTTCCAGTGAGCTAGTATTTTGTTGGAATTTGTAAATCTTTAGAATCTGATGTCCTAGAAGAATGAAATCTTCTGAAAACGTTCTTCAGTTCTCAACCAGTTTGATTCGAAATTCATCGACCAGGTGGTGCAAGTAAGCAGTACTTTTTCAACTTCGATATCAAGAACCGGATGAGCTAAAGGGATAGAATCTTCTTCTGAACATCAAGGGCTAGCTGATATTGAGCGAACAATTTGTTGCCCTGAATCCAGAAGTTGAAAGAAGCTAAACCAAGTTACATGTTTCAAGGTGATTTTATTGCAATCTATAGCTCCGAATTAGGTCTAGAGACCAGTGCCTTGGATTTTCATAAAATATCGACGAGAAGTGAAAATGAGTTTATCCCAGTGTAAGATATTGTTTACTTTCCCGGTTTTCATGGTTACCGCTGTCACTTCTATGCCAACTGAATTTTGTTTGCTGCAGTGAATGAAGTCCGCTCTAAGTGCGGGTCAAAAATCTGCTGTCACTGTTGTTTTGATTATCAATCGGTAAATATGAATTTCATTAGACGAAATCTGAATATCAACTCTTGTGAAGATTTTTTTTAAATTATTAAGTGATTTTGAATCCTAATACGAACATGGAACAACCAGAGCCGTTATCATAGTTCCAAAAGAATAGATGCTAGCAATGTTGAGCAAGAATACCCTGGCTGCCCTTGCATATTTTCCGATCCCAACGGGTAATTGATATTTATTGTGGTTTATTGAATTTCATTTCTGACATTTCGAAATTCATATTGAAAGTGAACCTAAAATGAATATCAAATCATTTTGAAAATCGAACGTTCATTCTTCTAGTTACCTCTGTTGTCACGAGTTATCATTTGATCTTCGCATAGAACTGATAGATAGTCAATGTTATGTTGCCTGAAAATCCACGCTTTTGAACCTAACGAGCATTACTTTTATAAACACTGCTAGAGAGTCATTAAAAAGCCAATATTGTTATTTGGCAGTGGATTTTTGTTTAGTCCGAAAACAACACACAGATTTTACAGATTTTTTAAGGCCTAGAACAAAACTGGTTTCAAAACAATCACACTCAAGTACTTCCAGCTTCTCACTGTTCTACTTGGGTAATGGATTATTTGGAAATTATTCGAAGTACTCAGTGACTTCCTCAGATAGGGTTGGTTTATGTGCTTCGTGGTCAAGTGGTAAGCGGTGTCACCCGTCGTGAGGCGATTGCCACGAAGTGAGGTTTCGATTCCTTCTCTAGCCTGTGGGATTTTTCACAATACGGAAATGTGCACACTGGTCCGTTGGTTGTTAGTCGATTCTCCTCCAGCCCATACGATCGAAGGAGCTTCGACAAGTGGAAATGAGGAAATGAGTACTAGTCTATTAAGTACTGTTCTACTTGGGTAATGGGTTGATAAAAAATTATCCAAAGGACTCTGTTAATACCTCAGCGAGGGTTGCTTTGTGTGCTTCGTGGTCAAGCGGTAAGCGGCGTCACCTAACGTCAAGCGATTGCCACGAAGTCCGATGAAGCTTTTCGCAATACGAAAATGTTTATACTGGTCCACTGTTAGGGTTAGTGTTAGTCGATTCTCCTCCAGCCCATACGATCGAAGGAGCTTCGACATGTGGTAATAAGTACTAATCTATCACTGTTCTACTTGGGAAATCAATTTATTGTTCTTACTTGGGAATTGGGATTAGAAATTATCCAAAGGACTCAGTGACTACCTCAGAAAGGTTGCGTATTCTGCGTGCCACCAGTGAGGGTTCGATTCTCGCTCCAGCCAGCGGAACTTTTCGATACCCGTAAATATCCCTTCTAATGTGTGCGTGTTCAATCTGTACAACCTCTGCTTGAATGCGGTGTCAATTGTCTTTTTCAAATTTGAGTGAAATGTTTAAAAATTGAGTTGAATTTGCGGCAGTGTATTCAAGGATGAACACATGCTCGTAAAATTATACGCTCATAGCTACGCCAGCTACTACTGTCTTATCTTTACGAAAGGCTCCTGAAGAGTATGCCTATGCCTTCTGTATTTGGTTTGATTCTGCACGCTAAGAGACCGTTTTGACTCAAGTCTAATTTGTTTGTTTTTGGTCAAGCACGTCCCTGTGCTGTGGAAAAACATACCTGAGACATGAGCAAAGCTTCATTCAAATCGATAAGGATCGAGTCGAGTCGTTTGCTCATTTGGCGGAAAATTTCTCCAATGCCTCTGTGCAGAACGAGAAGGAGTAGTTTGAAGTAGCCAGTAGTCAATAAGCCACTTTTACTTAGTATGGTGCGGCCATTTTCATAAAAAAGTGGAGTTTTTCAGAACCCTCAAGGTGAGCAATGTTTTGAAAACTTAAATCCTGAAATTATTCTCTCAAGGAACTTCAACGAATGAAGTTTGAAAAATATTTCCGAACACTGAAGTAAAATTGACTCATTTACTGAGTTATTGTATATAGCCGTGAGATGTTATTTCAATTACATAATTTTTAAATTAAGTATTAAATCTGAGCTTGAAAGTTGACGCACAGATGAAACGTGAGGCTATGCGACTCCCCCGATCTTAAGAAAAGGATACGTCCAAGTGAAGAAAAGGAATTCAGTGAAAAAAAAAATAGATTCCAAAACAACGGAAATGCTCTGTATCTTATAAAAAAAACGATCAAACTAACGCTAGCAGCACACTTGTTGCAATGCGGTAGAAATAACTGCAATGTGACTCAATTAGGTCACAATCAAATTGCTGCAACTAATTATGACGGTTTGGTTTTGCTTGGGAAACGATCAAGACAATCTTGAACATTTTTGTAAACTAAACGCTCAACAAAGAAACTAAGTAAATCCGAAAATAAGTTACAACTCTCCGCCCACCGAAGAAGCTAAGCTGCGTCGATTCAGTCTGGGACCCATCTTAATTTCTTTCGCAACTTTCTGATTTCGTTCGAGTTTCCTCGTTCTCTTCTCTCTAACATATCATTTCCATTCGTTTCGCCTCTAACTGTCCACCACAACACCGAATGATTTTCCCATATACACCCAAATGAATAAAACAAGAACACACTTTTGGCGCGCAGTGTGCGCCTCCGATCAAGTTTGCACCTCCAATTTCTCCGGCTTTGAGACCAGCTTTCGGCACTTCCGGCGTCTCGGTTCCTTTGCCGAGCCAAATAATTCTTGTATCGGTTGAAAGGGATTTCCACACTTTTATCACAAGCTTTTATTTTTTATAAGGTTGCAAAATCAAAATGCAATGATCTCGATCATCCAAAGTGCTCAGATTCCGTAAACTGCTGGGATATAATATCAATTGTTGTATGAAAGCACGTGAATCTATTCTGCTTTTTGCCGGGTTTTGATTGTGCCTCAAGCTATGGAAAAGTATGCAAGAAAAGGTTTTTGTGTTTCATTCTGTGTGATTTAATTCGTTTCTTGTCACTGTTTCTTTACTCTATCTTGGTTAATCATATTCCATCCGCTTCCAATTCGGAGTTCCATTCTCTCTAACACTACATTTCATTCCTGATTTCCTTGCATTCGCCGATCAAATCAAAATCATTCCATGTTGCATTTCGTGAGTTATCGATAATTTTATTTATTTTATTTTATTTTTTTTATTTACTACTGCATTACAAAAAAAGTCAAATAATAACTCGAAACGTGCAAATTGATCAAGCAAAAACAAAAATCCAACCATATGAATACTTTCCTCCCCCCGTTTTACGCCTAACTGCATTGTTTTTAAAACGAACATTTCCGTTTCTTCTTCCTTTCTTTTTTACTCTAATTTACCTACCACACACACAATCTTTTGCGATTAACGTCAAACGAAAAATGCGCGCGTGACAAATATCAATGCGTTGAATACCTCCTACCTCCATTGATCACTGTCATTAATAAAAAAAAAAAAAACAACAACAACAACAACATTGATCACTGACATAACCAAAAAACAAAAAAAAAAATAAAAAAAATCTCTCCACACATACAAACAATCTACGAAACAAAAACGATAAAAAAAAAAACAGGAAACGAAATTTTTGTGTGAGTAACTTCTTTGCTACTTGTTTCTATCTACATTTTTTTCTACATCCTATCGCTACTGTAAAGTTTGATTCACAGACGAACAAAAAAAAATAATGCATTTTTTGTGTTAACGTTGAATTTTATTTGCTGCGTTTGAATTTGATTTTGATTTGATTTCGTCAATTGATAAACTACTCTTTCTTCCTAGTCGCTGCTTCTTTTCGTCTTCTGTAAAAATTTCGGTTATATTTATAGGTTTAATTTTAATTTTGGGTTGCGATGGTTTTTGTTTATGGTCTTCTTGGTTTTCAGTTTGGTTATTTTTTTTTAAATTTGATACTGAGAACGAGAGTTTTTGTCTGCTGGGTTTTCGGCTATTAAGCGGTGGATGGTGCAAGTGTACTTTTTGTAGGATACAAATGCTGACAGTTGTTGGAATTTTCCACGAGTAACACACAAAGGAAGTAATGAATCGAAATTAAGTGATAGTGGGGATTTTTTTTCGGCTTCGGAACCATCTCGCCAACGATTTGATCTAGTCATGGCTGCCTTATACTATTATAATCTCAATTATGATATATTATTCCAAATTTTTCATTGCTATAAATAACAAGACGAAATAAATGATCGTAGCCCAAGAAAAACGCTCTTAAAATTAGGTGTAAAATATATTTTGCAGGTTATAGAACATTTGATTCTTTGTTCGTTGGTGGATATCTTTTAGGGTAAGAGTGAGGGAGATCTGCGAGCAATAACGGAAGACTCACCCTTAAGTTGTTTCTAATATTCGTAACTAATTTTTGACTCTTATATGACCACAACAATGCAATAAATCGATGTTTCTGATTTTTTTTTAGTTTTTTAGATGCATTTTAGATCGATTTTAGATACAACTTTAGGACTAATAATATGTTCTGAATATGCTTTGTATATCATGCATTCGATATGATGATGCCTTATCTAGTTTATAGGATAACAAATAAGTTGTAATCAAGTTCTTCCAAAGTAAAAACAATGGCAGAAATGCATCAACATTACATACTAGTTTGAATGTGGGCTTCGTGGTCAAGCGGTTAGCGGCGTCTCCCGTCGTTCAAGCGATTGTCATGAAGTGAGGGTTCGATTCCCACTCCAGCCTGTGGAACTTTTCGCAAAACGAAAATGTTCAATCTGGTCCACTGGGTGTTAGGTTAAGGCTTCCGTTGTAATTCGCTCTATGTTTAATGTTCAGTCTGTACAACCTCGAGTTGAAGACGGTGTAAATGTCTTTTTAAAAAATGTCAAATGTTGTTTAAAAGTTCTCTTTTTTACCCAGCTTGGCCAAATCGAGTATCAATAATAATTATCTAATAATAATCATAATTTTTAAGATGATTAACATGATCAGAACGCGTCGCAATTATTTCATTTGCTAGCTTCGTGGCGCAACTTTTTGTTCTAGTCTTGCTTAATTTATGCGCTATTCCAAAGATACAAAATCGCAACAGAATTTAAATTAAATTTTTCAATTTTGTAACATCCCTGTTGATGCCACAAAAAAAAATCATTGCAGACTAGACATAAGGTCCACACTGTCGATGAAAAGTAGATTGAAAACATTAAAAAATTGTCTTGATTATCGAGCATCAATCTAAAACCCATAGGCCGGTAATCCTTTATATGACCATTAAAAGCAGCTTTAATCCAGGAGCTAGAATGTGATAGCTCTTTTGCAGATCCAGCAATCAATTTCAGAATATCTGGAAAGCCCATTCTGAGGTTACTTTCACAAACAACAAGCTCCGCATGTAAACATTGCTGATAAAATTTTGATCTGCAACTCACTTCCAGATTCGGAAACTTAATTTGCCAAACCAGGCACGCACTCAGAAGTATTAGAAAACAGGTTTCTGTAGATTTATAATCAGATAGATCTCACCATAGACCGCCTCTGAAATAACACTACTTGTTCAGTCGAAAAACTGAAAATGTTCGACGTTGATTCGTGTTTAATTTCATGCACTCGTGACGAAATAAATGCAATCTACAAAAAAAAAACTATCGTTTCTAAACCGCCCGTTAGATTTGCAACCAGAATTTCCAGCTTACCATGTGGTGAGTATGCGCATGAAATTATGTGCAAACCTCGCACAAGTGTTAGCGGGTTGGCTACGTGGCTTCCGTGCAGCAAATGACTGTTTTCTTCATTACATTGGTCTACCGGTCTACTTATTATGACCAATTTTTTCACTGCACACTCGGCCAAAAATCAAAATCCCTGGCTATGGGGCGACTCTTAATCGAACATCAACACTGTTTTTTGTTTTCAAGTTGAACGGCAATAATGATTATTTCACTTGGGACAAGGCGGAAAAACACTCTTTTCTTATTTTCTAATAAGAAAATTCTTCAGAAAAGCGACGGG